>CM056556.1:21430168-22027668 GCA_029721515.1 Synanceia verrucosa | reverse complement strand
CTGCCACAACGCTGCCAATAAGGTTTAACCTTCACACATTTTGGATGCCCTTATTACACTGAAAAGATCACAAAACAGCCTCAGTTCATGCAAGTTTAGCTGGCTACATAGCGCCCCCTAATGGATGACCTCATTTGGGACATACAGTAGTTGCTCATGTCGGATGTATTTAATATTGTCTTTCATTCAGAAAGTAGGGTAAAACTTGCAAAACATAATTTCTGTTTCCATTCATATTTGCTTGCAGCTTTAATTAAATTCATTTATCTTTTAGGAAATGGATATAGTAAAATCCCTCCAGTACTGACTGATTCCTTGTTGCTCACTCCAACTTCTGTAGAAGCTTGAGCTTGAGGTATTTGTTTGATAAGGTGCCAGGGTAATTTTCTATGAATTACACAGTGTGTGCTTCAGTCTTTTATCTGCCTACATCCTTGTCACCACCACCCCTCTGCTAAGATTCTAAATCTCCATCTCAGACACTGAAGATGTAATAATTTCCCCTAACTAGACTGACCTCTATAATCACTGATTACCACCTACAACCCCTTTGTAATCAAGCACCATCATCTCGTGACAAAAGTCTGTTTGCGCGTGTGTGTGTGTGTGCGTGTGTGTGTGTGTGTGTGCGTGTGTGTGTGTGTGTGTGCGTGTGTGTGTAGCAGAGGAGATGTGTGCAGATGCGTAGGTGGATGATAATGAGGTGATTCGTTGTTAACCTTAAGAAGATGAAACGGAGAGCAGTTACAAAGACACACACTCTGCACAAATATGAAAAATGATAGCCACATAATCTAAGCCACTCACTTCTAGTCATATTGCTGCTGTCTGCATTTCCTTTGTGTTTCTATTTACAATTAAGGCTTTGGTTATGTGTGAAAATATATACAATAACCACCCGCTGTAGATGCCATATGTTCCGCAGAGCTCTGTCATCAATCTTTACACAAAACCAGACACATTAACAGACACATATGCACTCATCTCCCTTGCCTTGAACTCACACTGACAATAGAATATAATGCACACTGTAGCTAATCACCAGTCTGTGTATCTCCTCCAGGGTCAGTGATCTGTATGAATTATAGATCACTGCTTTTCTATCTCAGGCTTTTGTAGCCAAGCCCTTGAGACACGCTCTGGTGAGAGGAGAGAGGGTGTGATGGACACATACAGGAAGGACAGAGAGGAGGAAAGTGAGGAGAGAGTGAACTGTGGAGTAACATTTTTAGAATCTTCAATTTTACTACACACTGCCTTTTTTGAAAAGATACAAATATACCCGCACTGCATTTTTTTAATCAGTCTACAGCGGGTTTGGTGTTCTGCTGATGCTGGATTCCTTGATTTGCAAAGCTGGATCACAGACTAGTCAAAGTGGGAAACTCCCCCTGACCAACTGTTCAATGACAAGAAGGATCAGTCCACAGCATCCCTGTGTACACCTTATCATTTCACTTTTGTGCTTATGCATTTTCTATACTGAGATTCATTGAATGATGAAAAAATGCTGAGTGGTATTCCTGCAGAGAAAAGTGGTACAAAAGGAGTTTGTTAGTATCAGATAGTAAACAGGAGCCCAGCAGCAAATCTTGTCCATTGATGTCCTCTTGATCTTGCCAAGATCAGAACAATTTGTCCGCTGCTGTTGCATTCTTACTCCTTATTTCTGTGAAGAAGAGGAGTAATTCCAGCTAGGAAATTTCTCGCAACTGGTCAGTAAAGCACAGATGATGCTGTTGGTTTATTGGTTTTCAAAAGGAGCTAATACTACTGTACTTACTTTTGGGATGTATGAATTTGACTCATTTTATTCATGCATTTAGTTGACAAGCCACATGATACACATTTTTATTTTTTTGTGTTTCAAAATGCAAATTTTATCCTTTTACTTTATTATCGACATCTATAGTGGATATTTGCATAAAATCATTATTCAAATGATTAGGAAATGATCAAATTTGCTTTTATTGATAAATTTGCACTTCAGTAATTTTAATATTTTATTATTTTCATATGGAGTAATTTACCTCAACCAAATGCTCATGTTGAATAGAGCTTCTCTGATGATGCTAATGTTAACCAGCCCCAATTTTGTTTATTCTTGCCGTTTTAAATAAGTGTAAATAATAAATTAAGATTGTATTGAGTCACTAGTAGAAATTAATTAAGAACTGATCTATCTATACCTGTAAAATAGCTTTAAAGCTTCAAAGAATTTCTTCTCTTAAAGAATTTGTTCCAGTGTAGCGCTTCATCATCTCAAATAAATATTACAGCTTAACCAGCATAACTCTGTTGAGAAAATATATCAGTATGCTCAAATGTCAAATAAATGCTATGCTGGATCAAGAATCTCTCAGTATGTTCTTATATGATGACTAAATGCCTATAATGGACTCATAATGCACTCTGATCACTTGTAGAAAACTGCCAAAATGTCATAATTTCTGTTTATTCAGACAGCATATACCGCTTTGGTAATTGAATCCCAGTGTGGTAGTCATTAGTGAGCCATCAGGGTAAAAAGGCAAACAACAATTGGTACCACAATCCTATATTCTGTAATAATAGTGTTTATTTCAGATAGATGTGTGTTTATGCTGTGAGTGGATGCTGTTGGAAAACCAGAACAGGCTGATTGTGGCCATTCTGCTCTGAGTCTGCGTGTTTACATGTTTGAGTTTACGCGTGCAGAAGCCATTGACTGTGATAATGGAAGTCAATACGGCCGTATGACTCTGCGTCTCATGGGAACGTTTGTGTTTGATTAGAGTGCAGTGGAGAATGGCTGAGTGCACAGGAACTTTAATTGTCTCCCTGAATCACTGCACTGTGACTTCTGACAGTAAAGCTGACATGAACGACTGACTTTGCTCTCTGGAGTACATGTGCAGTCAGTCGTGTCCCGGCATTTCGATAGTGAGGTTTTTGTGTGTTACTCTGACATGTCCTTGCTACTTTAACATGTCACAAGCTGCATGTGGAAGTTGACGTCCTTGTAATCGTCAAATGTGAAAAGTAGAGCTTCAAGGTCAGTTGACTTTGCCCTCTCGCTTTCATTTCACAGTGACAACAGTGGCAGAGTTATCACTTGAAATCCACATTTTTGGAACAAATGGACCTTGATTTCAGAGAAATACAAAAGGAGGCTTCTCATTCCTGGAAAATGACTGTCAACTTTATGGCTGCAGTGGCAACTGTCATGAGGGATAGTCTGGGTGTTTTGAAGGGGGTTGTATGAATTACTTATCCACAGTGTAGTATGACAGTTGGTGCAACCCCACTTTGGAGAAACAGACAAGAAAGGCTCAAAAATCAATATCTTTTTAAGCATACTCCAAGTTTAGACCATTTTCAGTGCTTTATCTTGCAGCCAGAAACCAATGTCTTTGTCCTTTCCAGTGGAGAACTGAACTGAGATCAAAACTTGTCTGCCCTCTCTCCAAAAACAGAAAGCTTCGATGACAACAACAGTATTCATATGTTTCGATCGTAGAAAAATATAGTGTACACTTAAATGGATATCAGTTTTTTTAGATGATTCTTTATTTTAGGTGGCTTAAATCTGTTTTGCTGCTGCCTCGTCCACAGCACTGTATATTCCGTTGCAGTAGTGTCGGTACTCCAGTCTGGTGGAGCCATTCCGACAATCATCTACTCTAGGTAATACACCTACTAGGGATACGTTCCTCATACAACCCACTTCCGAAAAATAAACACATCTTATGCAGCAGTAGCTCAGTCTGTAGCAGTGTTAATTTGACAGCAAATTTTGATTTAGTCTTAGTCCTAGACAAAAATGCCATTTAGCTTTAGTCTTCTGAATTTTATTTAGATTTAGTCCAGTTTTAGTCAACAAAATATCATTATATCATTACATTTTTGATATCATTACATTTTCGTCGACTAAATCTGCAGTAGATTTAGTCGACGAAAATGTAATGATATAATGATAAATCTAACAGGTTTAGTCAAAATGCAACGCATAGCTAACGAGTTTTTCAAGAAATTTTTCCAAACTTACATACTGAAGGAAACATATAATTTCGAGATTCAAGAGTCTTTATTGTCATTATGCACATTTATGAAATTTTGTAATCTCTTGGCTTAAAGACACACATAAATAAGTAATAAAAATAAAGACATAAAAGATATAAAAATATAAAATATAATTTATGTATAAATTATATTTTAAATTATGAACCTGTTATTATGGAATATAATAAGGTTTAAATGTGCAATATACAGACACAAAATTAAAGATGTTTCTTTCCACTAAAGACCAAAGTGGGGGACTTGACTTGATATTGGTATTTTAATATTATAATAATACCCCTTGATGGGGCACCTGTGCTGTCTGCCTTGCCCCTCAGTAGCCCTGGAGCCCACCACTGGACATCCAGACGGAGTCCTGGGGTGCAAACACGTGCACCCGGGGTTAGTTTTTATTGGATCACTTATCGATTCGTCCCTCCTTAACATTCCGTCTCGTTTTTATTTGTTGACGAACGTGTCAATTGTTTTTGTCATGTTGTTGTCATCACAGATTGTTTTTTATTTATTTAGTTATTGTCTCGTTGTCATCAGAAAAAAAACTGTTGTTGACGACCATAATAAAATAATTTGTCAAAAAATTAACACTAGTCTGTAGCGACTTGGTCTGGGAACCAGAAGGTAACTGGTTCAAGTCCAGGTCGGACCAAGTGTGGAGAGTGGACTGGTAGCTGGGAAGGTGCCAGTTCCTCCTACTGGGCTGCTGAGTTGCCCTAGAGCAAGGCACCAACCCCCAACTGCTGAGGCATCTGGATACAGGCAGCTCTGACACCTCTCCACTAATACATGTGTTTCATAACCTGTTTTATGTGCAAAAGAAGAATACTAACAGAGTGAAAACTGTGATTTCCCTCACTGAGAGACTCATAAAGGAATTCTTCTTCTTCTGAAACATTGACTCAAATTATACTGAAAAGAGAAAAAAAGAAAATATTTAAAAGTTGACAATCACATTGTTAGAAATCTTCCCTTTTTTAATAATTTTTGCAGTTTACACTTTCTTCATGAGGAGACAGGCCCGGTGTAACACATTGCTGTGTTATGGTTGCTAAGCTACAATTGGACAGTCACTGTTCTGGGGGAGGTTTTTAGTAGTCAAATCCCTGAATAATTAAAAGGTGGCAGCGATAAGGTCACAAGAGTTAAGGCAGGCTTATCTGAGACAGACAACTCCTCTGACAGTTCACCGTGTTCACACTGTCAAAAGCTCTGGGACTCTTTGATGCTGTCGCCGACACATCATCTTTTATTTTTTCATTCCTCTCTTTGAGAGAGAGTCTTGCTCAGGTCAACAAACTTTGAATTGACTTCCCCTCACTGCAGCAGCTGGGACAATTTATAACATGTCTGGACATGATTGATTACCTATGGATCTCTTCACCAGGACCTGTAATGCTCAATTTGTCTATGAGAGTCACTTATGTATGGAGTTTTGATTGACAACTGATGATTCAATTCATCTCCAGGCTTTTTTTGGTCATAATTCTGTCATGTTTGAAAAGAGAAGGTGAATCATATTTCAGTCTGGCATTAAACTGAACCAATACACTACAAAACCTAAGAACAGCCCTTTTAATCCCCAGCTGGTCAGACTTTAAGCCCGAAGCTTTCTAAGGTCAAAACTCCCAGGCCAAACGATCCAACATTGGGTCAGTGGGAGACTCAGAGGAAGGACAGGAAGAGATTGTGTAGAGAATCAAGCAAAGGAAAATGGAGAGTGAAAGATGCTATTTATACTTGTTATTTTTGCCTCTCCGCATACCAACTGTCCACCTTGAGAAGCCTTGAGAAGGGAACAGAGTAAGAAGAGGCTGAGGTTGCTCAGTGTGAAAGACAAATGACATAAAGGATTTAACAAAAAAATAAACCAACAGATTCAACTGTCATCAGGCTGTTAAATAGACATCATTGTCGCTGTAAGCACCATGAATATGGGCCATTAGAGGCCTACCACGTTGGTGAAAGTAAAGTGAAAGTGAAAATAAAGTTAAAAGCAACACATTCTACAAAAAAAATGAATAAAATGTTCAGTTTTTGACCCAAATAAAAAGGCTTATTTAGGTTTAAGATTTAGGCAGCAAAACTTGTAGCAACACAACTACAATTTTTTGAGGTTCGGGGAACAAAACCACTTAGGTAAGTTTAGGCCTAAAATTACTACATTTTACAGTAAAAGTGAAACTCAACACTTACTAACGAAACTAAACAACCCTGGACTCTCTGACACTGTCTGTACTACAGTACCTGATTTTGCTCCTGTCATAGTCATAGTCCTGTCATAGCTATTGACGCTAGAATGTCTATAAATGACTCGATTTTAGTTTCAAACAAGGTTCCTAAATGATGTCCACACTCATGCTTTTCTGTCTCTTTTGTTTCCCCAGGTTTATGAGAGAGGCACCAATGTGGAGCAGTTTGTGACCCGTTTCCTGCTGAAGGAATCGGCCAATCAGATCCAGTCTCTCCTGAGCTCCGTGGAGAGTGCTGTGGACGCTATTGACGAGCAGCACAGCCAATCAGGGTGAGTCGATGAGAGTATCACTGTGTCAGGCTGTTATGTGTGGAATTAGGAATGCATGTGTGTGTGTGTGTGTGTGTGTGTGTGTGTGTTCATGACCGTATACATTTATCATTTATCATGACATTATGTGTAAAACTCATATTGTCAGCAGCCATAATGGAAACCAGGCAGTGTTTCAAGCAGAAATCTTTTCTAGTTAGAATGTCTGTCACTCACACACACATACACACACACCAGCAGGTTCTGCTTTATTAATCCCACTTTCATCACCCCCTACTTATCTTTCGTCTTCTTCATCCCCTGTGGATCCTTCCTTCAACCATCCTATTTCTTTTATTATTCCTCTCCCACTCTGTCTTTCTCTTTCCCTTACCCTTCCACGTGTCACACATTATTGTATCTAATTCTCTTTTTCTCTAAGTTCTACCTCTCTCTGTTTTCCAGTCATCTACCTGCCAAGGTGAGTCCACGGATGTCAGAGAGACGCAATGAGAATGCCGTCCCTGACTATCCCCCAAACAACAGAGTCAGTGCCAGGGAGGCTGTCAGGACCATCAACACTGCTTCAGGTGATGCCTCACATACATGCACAGACACACACACAAACTCCATCATCTCCTCTGAATTCATGGTCAGAGGTCATCCGTAATGCGCTTATACTGCACGATTAGCCTCGTATCCACATCTTTAGGGAGGGAACATCATTCTGGGTGTGCAGAAATCAAACTGTGACTGCTGCTCAGCAGTATTTCATCCACTGTAAACACACAAATACAAACACACACACACTCATCCCTACATGATTTACCCTCCATTGTGAAACACCTCAATCAGCCGCCTGCACAGGTTTGATGCAGTGGACAGGACAGGGCAGATAAACTGGAAGTGGAACCGTGAAGTAAGAGGGGGAGCAGGGAGAAAGAGGGGATGAAGTAAGCAGAGAAAAGGTGAGGAAAAGAGAAATGGAAAGAAGGCTGTGGAAGCCAAATGAAGAAGGTAGTGTTGAAGACAGAATTAAGGTATATATATATATGTATATATGTATATATGTATACATATGTATATATGTATACATATATACATATATACATATATATACCGTGTCATCCTTGGGACCTCTGCCAGAGTCCTGGGAGTTTGATGGTCCTGCGCAGTATCTGTTCACAGGACTGCACTCTTCTGGACTGAGGCTTCAACTGTTGTTCCTGGAGTCTGCTGGAGCCACTCTCCCAGTTTGGCGGTCACCGCCCGAGCGCTCCTGCCACCACAGGGACCACGTTGGCCTTTACCTTCCACATTCGTTCCAACTGTTCTTTCAACCCTTGATACTTCTCAACCTTTTCATGCTCCTTCTTGTAGATGTTGGCTTCAGCTGGTACCGCCACATCTATCACCACCACCCTTTGCTGCTCTTTGTCCACCACTGCTATGTCCGGTTGGTTAGCCAGGAGCTTTTTGTCAGTCTGGATGCTGAACTCCCACAGGACCTTAGCCCTGTTGTTCTCAACCACCTTTGGTGGTATGTTCAATTGGGATTTGGGTACTTCTAGTCCATACAGATGTTCCTGTACACTATCCCAGCCACTTGGTTGTGTCTCTCCATATACGCTGATCCAGCTAGCATCTTACATCCTGCTACTATGTGCTGGACTGTCTCAGGGGCCTCCTTACACAACCTGCACCTTGGGTCTGATCTACTGTGGTAGATCCTGGCCTCTATAGCCCTCATACTTAGGGCCTGTTCTTGTGCTGCCATGATCAGTGCCTCATGATCAGTGCATTGAGCGCTTGGAATCTGCTATGTCATGCTGTTTTTTATGGGCACCGTGTGTCACAGCAGCTAAAAGGGACCTAAAATGATTGAGGCAGGGATTCTCTTTGAGGATGTGCAGGACCTTCATTATTCTGCCTCTTTTTCTCTTTTCCTCTCCCTCTTTCACTCTGTTACAGTCATCCTTGCTCTCTCTTTCTCCACCAGCTGGTAGTTAACGCTGCAGCGTACACTCGCCTTTACACTTTGCATCCACTCAAACTAATTCCTCGCTGAAGAAATGACACAAAAGTTGTTGAGATACGGCATCACTTTATTGCAACTCAAACTTCACAGAAGAAGAGTCAGACCCAAATAGCAACAAAAACAAAATACAGTTGAGATAGCCTCAAAGAGCAAATATAATCAATAACTCCTCAGTTACTGACTAGTGTCAGAGGGCTAGAGAAGTGAAAAGACTTACAGGTTCCATATTTATATGGATATACTTTGGGTTCATACTTTTTTACGAGAATATGTTTATATGGTTTAAAATACTTGACCTGTTAAGTTAGACACATTGTAGCAAATGTTACAAATTTCACTGATAATTCATCTGTTGTGTGTATCCTTGAGGTGTAATGAGCATTTTGATTGCATTTCCCACATAAAGTATTTGCAAAGCTGATTTTTACATAATTTTACAATGCACATCTGCTGATTGCTGTTTCTGGTTGTTAACTGCCTGTCATCAGAAAGTTCACAGCACTTTTAGAAAATCCCTGTAGCATATTTACAGAGCATGTCAACTTAAATACATGTTAATTTCTTGATTAAAAAAAGAGTGCAAATAGCTCAGATTATAGTAATTTTGAGTGATTACCCACCCAAACAGCTACTGGATTCCAATCATATTCATAGGCTGATCTACAATCTCAACTTGCAGATATGAAACATATTTTAAACATATTAGACCATCACAGTTTACATAATTGTTGTTACATTATTTTGGAGTGATAATGTAGCTGTTAGCAGGCGATGCTTGTTGGTGTGTGTTCATATACAGAGATAGTTCAATGCAAGAAACTACTGTACATTCTCTTAATCCCATCCAATCTTTGAGAGCACCAACACCCTCAGCAAACATTACTTTTCAGAGGCTGTAGAGTTAGAGTGAAGGTACTGGTTTTACTGTATATGGAACTAGGAATCCTAAATAACAATACAAAGTTACACTGAATTTTGGCAAGGAAAAACTGCCTCAGCAATTTTCAAAGAGGCCCCTTGACCTCTTACTAGGGCTGTCAAATTACTTTTTTTTTAAATTATGATAGTTAAGTGTGAATACCACTCCTGTGTAACATCTACTGTTGACCTGCTATTCCCCCCTAAAAAGAACACAAATGGGTCAATGAAAACGAGTAGAGTGGGAAAGGTCAAGCCTTCACATAGTGATTGCTTATTCTTTGTGCCATTCACTCAGCTTTACCATTGCTCTTTTAGAGAAAATCATTACAATGAATCATTCTCGCATCATCAACAATCAATATAAATGCTTTCATTATTACTGCTAACACGATACTGGCAATACTTTGTTCTTCCCACTGGCAAATGATATAAATCAAAGGTTCCGCTGACGTCATGGTATAAGTTATAAATGTAAGTAACATTTTTAAAGTATGCATGATTTATAGTAGTACATTCATTGTTCATTCATGAAAAGAAAAAAAAAGCTGCTGGTGTTTCTCATTACAGCTGACTGAGTGCTATGGAGCAAACAAAAGGACTGTTGTCAAAGCCATTATTGATTAAGTGAGTGGTCACTGGTGCAGAGATTGATCTTCCGTGTTTTAATAAACAAAGTGTTCAACGCATGACCCTCACCCTGCACTAAACCAAAACTGCAGTGTTTTCTACAGCAGGTCACACATAGAGAAACATTGAAACACTCACCGTTTCGACCTACGCATCATGTGTATACCAAGGCCATCCATGTGTGACTTGAACTTAAAGCACAAATTAGGTTTACAACAGTCGGTTGCCTTGATCGGATTTTGTGATTTATGGGTTCACTGATGCAGTTAAGTGAGGAGAGTGTTTCTAACAGTTGCCTCGGTTTCTATAAATCTGTTGTGTTTCATCGGGACGACGTGCACACACAGATGCTGACATGGCCGTCAGATTGGATGGGGCATGGCAGTGACGACTCTTTATTCTCTTTATTCTGGCTTTGATTCTGACAGCACCCTGCCAGAGAACGGTTTACTCTTTATCCTATATCTCTAAAAAAACATCCTGAAACACACTGTGCTATGACAAAAGACTCTTTTATTCTTTCATGAGACTCTGTGCTACCCACCTGCTCACATTGGTAGAAAGTCACAAGGACGTATAAACACAGGGACTGGATGTCAGTTGTTTTATATTACTGCATGCGCTAAAACAGTGTCTGTAGCTGTGGTTATTAAATGTTACAGTGTAAAACTTTACATGCAATAAATAAATAGGGTAGATATAGGGAAAATTCATTATTCCACCTTGTGCATACAAAATACATTTATTCCATTCTGCCTGAGTTAGATGGGAAGATCAGTACTGCTCTCATTACTCCAGTCAGTTAACTTACTGTAGCTACACCTAAATAGTGGAGGAAGGGAAACAGCTGGGCTTGCTCTGAACCAATGGCAGCTACTGGTCCTTCAAAGAGGTGAAGCTCATTGTCGGCTTACATCATAAAATTTGATAAAACCATCTAACGGAACGATATTAAACTCCAACAAGGAAATGTTGAAATTATGTTAAACTGAAATAAGGAAATACTATGAGTGTGTTTTATTTACAGTGTATGAAATGAACAAGTAATTTTGCCGAGCAAACACCAACAAATGGGTTGCAGTTTGTCTTTCAACTTCGCTTGCAAAATCCACCATGGGACTGAGCTGAGCTGTCAAGTGGCGATGTACGTCTCAAAATACCTGTCAATCAAAATGGGATTCAGCCTTTCGACTGATCCTCCAATCATCATGCGGAAGCTCAGCATCCAGGCCAGCCGAGGCCCGCCCTCAGCTCCATTCACCCTCAGAGACGCTGAGCGTCCAGGGGAGGCACAAAATCGTGGCATTTATCCAATGAAAAGTTTGGAGTTTCGAGGCAATGAAAAAAACTGTTCCATGCAGTCCCATTGAAGTGCATGGACGCTCACCTTCTACGGACACATGCATTGTCCATAGACCATATGAGAAAACAACGCTATGGGAATGTATGAGAAGTTAACAATATTGACTCAGTTGATTTGTGATAAGTAACTGATTTTGATCAAACTCGTGTTGAGATCAACGTGTCTTAATGTGTGTAGTCAATGAAATGCTAACACAACCGTACATATTTGACCATTTCATGTTTGACATTTTAGAGGAAGATGAGCTTCCCTTGTAGTCTGCAAGTCTGTAGTGAGCAAGTCCTGTCTACAACTCACTCCTTCAATACTGGACCCATTTTAGAAATTTTCACTGTTATTACTTTCAGACACAAAAACATGGGGAAATGGGGCCCAGTTTAAAAATTTGATGGTGAACTGGGACAGAAAATTGAGGTGATAGTGCATAGTTGTTTTTAAATCACACTGTCAGAGGTGTAGACTGCACACCTTGTCCTGTGTGTCCTGTACATCATGACAACACAAGCTTTATACCTTCAGGTAAAATGATTGACCTGTCGAGGGAACAAATCAAATATGAGATATTTTCTATTTAGTTGAGTGGTATCACCTTGAAATGACTCTCTCCAGGCTATGTGGCCCTTGACCCTGACGCAGATACAGATTTGTTGATAGAGATGGTATAAGCAAGAGATGACCCAGGCCACCGACAGTGACATAGCAGTCTAATAAAACCAAACCAAACCACTACTGGGTAATAAAGAAGACCCCCAGGGCAAGACATAGTCTTCCATATTTAACAGATTTTAACATTTCCAAATGAGGCAAAATGCCAAGTGCACATGAATGGAAAAGGGAATTGCAGATAATAAATCCAAATAAAAATCAACTTAATTATTTCTGTGACCTTAAACAATGAATAATGAAGCTTTTGCTTTCAAAAGTTAAAAGTAAAGACGTATGTCTTTATTTATAGTTAATAGAGAGCTTTGCAGCAAACCAGTGGAGCATCCTAATTAATGAGAATGGATCTGACTGCTCTTTATTTCTTCTTCTGCTTACTGAAAGTGAATCTTCAAAGCCTAGTTCCATATCCACATTATACTGAAATATAAAGATCATTTTTCATCTGACAGAAAAGCTATTTCAGTGCATATTGTATATGATAGAGGTTTTTCCAAAACAGTGCATAACACAAAAGAATTTATTTATTTAGTGACCGTCAGGTGAAATGGTAACCGTCACTAACAGGTTTTGTCACTAGTTTGCTTGCTAAATTATACATATGACAAGAAACATTTAATTCAAGCACATTAGCGACTTACATTGTATTTTTCTCCATTTTAAGAAAAGGTTTTTGTGGTGAGGAATTAATGATTTTTTTTTTCACACATTGCTGCACAATGAATGTGCTAACAGGGCTTATTTTTACTGAACAGAACATTCCACATGGAAAACAATACAGCTACATCAAATGTTTTCTCCAGGCATGCACATAACACGGAAGAGATTCTTGCATCCATTTTCACCTGTAAAATAGGGTTGAGTTTGCCCCAAAGTATAGGGAAAAGCTGTAGCAGTGCAGCAGAAGCCATTGGACATAATGAGTTTTAAAGCACAGTGGTGCCGTTGTCGCATTGGGCTGCAGCTAACGATTAATTTTATGGTCGCTCAATCTGTTGATGATTTTGTCAATTAGTTGTTTCAACTATAAAAATTACCAAAAATTAGAGAATGTTGCTATTTTTCCTTGACAAATTCCACAAACTGATTAATCGATTATCAAAATAGTTGCAGATTGGTAGAGAACTAATTGATATGTTTTGCAGCTCTCATTTTTGCAGCTCTGTTGTAGTGGGCCTGCTTGTTATATTGTTATTTTCACCAGAATGCAGGAAACAAGTGTGAATAGTGTGAATCTGTATGAGCACACCCAGCTGTGCCTGACACTATGTGACTGTAATTGAGAAGAGAATGGAGTCGTCATATGTTAGCCAGTCTGCTGAGACAGATGTCAAAAACAGTAGGTGCTAATTAATTTCTCCCAATCATATACTATAATATAATATTGCATTCATTTTCAAAGATGTGAATTAACAAGATGATCACTCTGCATCTGTTGCTATATACTGTACTGTACCATTAGCATGAAATACCGTATGTTCGAACGCAGTTCATCTATCCATGACAGGACATCTTTAGCTTGTGTTGTGTTGTTTTAGTGTAAATGAATTTGTTTGTCTTATATTTTCCTAATCGGGCGGCCCGGTGGTGTAGCGGTTAGCACTGTCGCCTCACAGTAAGAAGGTACCGGGTTTGAATCCTGGCCCGGGGCCTTTCTGTGTGGAGTTTGCATGTTCTCCACGTGTCAGTGTGGTTTCTCTCTGGGTACTCCAGCTTTCTCCCACCAGCCAAAAACATGTATGGGGATTTGGTTAATTGGCTAATTTAAATTGACCGTAGGTGTGAATGTGAGTGGTTGTCTGTCTCCATGTGCCCTGTGATGAACTGGAGACTTGTCCAGGGTGTACCCTGCCGTCTGCCCACCCCCTATGAGGATAAGCGGTAGAAAATGGATGGATGGATGGATATTTTCCTAATCAGTAGTCTGACAGCCTCTAACGGCAAGGAAACGGCAAACTCTGATGATCATGCATAAATCTAGCAAAAAAATAAACTCCAAGGATGAATATGCCACCCGCCACACTGTCTATTGACAATTAATCTGCTCTGAAAGTCAGACAAATTTCACACCAACACACTATGCTGACATCTGCCCCTTTACCCACTTTCTGACAGCACACAACTTCAAGCTTCCAGAACATTTTATGGTATAATAATATCTGCTACTAAGCTGCCTCTTACATCAGGACCAAGAAGTTACTTGCCTTCACAGTTGAATTAACATCATTTGATTCTGCCATACTTCAAATAATAAAGCATAAACACTTCCAAATAGATTTACTAGCCATTGTGTAGCGACTTTTGTTACTTACATCCAATTAAAGAACAGCGGGGAATAAGAGAGAACAAACATTTCGTTGTAGAGGCGGTGTAAGGACTGTGGGCCTTTGTTCAATATTAATGCGAACACATTAAAATACCATCCTACAAAGAATGGAAAGTTGAATGTGGTGAATGTGGAATGACTCAAATCACGTTTAATTGAGGAGAATGTGAATACAGACCCTCAAAGGCTGTAATTCCTCGTACACTGGCACCTATTTTCTAAGTCCATTGAAATGACCACTGGGTTTTTATCTCCAACTGTCTCCATGGTTACAGACCATGGTTTAGTTGATGAGAGAGAGAGTGTATGTGTATGTTTTGGGTGGAGGGAGGTAGTTCCTAATTGACTGGCTGTTAAAGCTTTTAATGAAGAGCAGGCAGCCAACTCTCCAATTAACTGTGAGGAGGCCATCAGGGGATGAAAAGAGAATGGCAGCTCAGGAGAGAGGAGGGAAGAGGAGAGGAAAGAACCAAGAGAGGAGAGATGAATCTCAGTGGTCTTTAATATTTCACTGCTTTTTTTAGTCGCACAACACAAACAAATAAGCAATCATCGTCATCTCAATGATGTTCAGTATACTGTTAGAGAGGAGTCAAGAAACCAGAATGTAGTCACATTTAAGAAGCTGAAATCAGACAATTGTCCTCTGTTTCTGACGAGAGTATCAAAACGAATAATCAATTATCAAATTAGTTGCAGATTAATTCAATAGTTGACAACTATTAGATTAACCGATTCCTCATTCCACGTCATGTCATATAATGCTACAAGAAGCACCAACATGTATCACCAATTAAAATGTTACAAACACAGTTTAATTCTGTCTCTCACTTATAGATAATGAAATGAAATAATTAAATGCATCAAAACAATAGATTTGCTCTGTTATGGGGGCAACTCTTCACAGTAAAAGTCTTATTGGCTGTTAAATTATCAAAACAAAATCACTCTCTACGGAGAAATAAATGAAAAAAAAATCTAATTAAATGCTTTGTACTATAGGATATAAAAATTAACAAATACAGACACTATACTTGAGGCTATGCAACATTACAAAGACAATGCTCTACACTAGAGGCTTTGAAAACAGAAAAAAAAAACACTCATCTACTGAGGAAGAAAAACCTTAAAAACACTGGCACACGCAGAGACAGGGAATGTAAGAGAACACTACAATCTCACAAAGACAAAGAGGAGAGAGGACTGTTTAAACATAAGGTAATGGGACACAGGTGGATACAATCAGGGCGGGGCAGACAATCACAAGACGGGAACACAGGAGGACAGGAAGCAAAATGACCTGAAACGAGGGAGACAGCATTACTACAAAATAAAACCAAGGAGCGACAAGACAACATGTGGGCACAAGACAAAAATGGGTAACTTAACCAAAGAGACAGACGGAGCTTGACACTACCCTCATGGCTGTTGGCTGTCTTGCTGAAAAGTACACTTTCTGCCAAAGTGAAATATTGCTTTAAGACTTGAGGTAATTCCAAAAACTCCAGTGTGGTGTCAAAAAAAAATCACACTGGAATAAGAGCGAAACAGCCCATCAAAGGAGTTGGCTTCCCATCCATCCTTGTCTTTACTGTCTTTGAACAGGCCAATTTCCTTCCAGTAAACAGATATAATTGCCAATTATTCAGCAACTTCACATGAAATATTCATTATGAAATGACGAAAATCAAAAAAGGGAGCGCGATGAGAAGGAAAGAGCAAAGATGGCAAAGTATTGTTCTAGAATTCTTTGTTGCCTATGAAGTACCTGCTCAGCACTGCTGTGTTTTTACTGTGCCTTTTTCAGGATTGCATATGGAAAGAGGAGTTGTTTGTCAGACAATCAGGACACAAATATTGTGAGAGGTAGTGAGTCAGGCTTGGGAAATTTGAATATTATTATATTCGATATTTGAATATACTATGTAACCCAGCTGCATGAAATCTAGTCCCAACCTAGAAACTCTATATTCATAATAGTATTTTTTTTTTCTGTGTATTTAGACATGAAATGTTTGTGTGTCACAGGTGCAGTGGAGGTGAGGAAAGAAGGTCTGGACGCTCAGATCAACCGCCTGGCTGAACTAATCGGACGACTGGAGAATAAGGTAAAGAATACAGACATGCACTGTGGTGGATGTTGCATGGGCATTTATGAAGATGTTGCATTGACCTGATATAATTCTGTGATGGCTTTCCCTAACCATAACCATTACATGCCTGATCCCAACCGTAATCTAAGTCTTAAATTTTAAGAATGGTAACATTCTGTTCGAACTCAGGCTTTCCTAAAGGTAAGAAACAAAGGACTAACAAAACACTCTATCCGAGGCTGATAGAGTGATAGAATTAAAACACAACTGAAAATCAAAAGGAGGAAAATGGTAACAAACTAAACTAAGTAATTAACTAAAGGCACTCACAAAAGGTGAGGGACATAATTAATAGAAGTAGCAAATGAAACCTGACTACACACTAACAAACAAAGTAACAAATAAAACAGGACACACAGCAGACAAACACACGCCTGACTTGGTTTCCGCTGCTGACAATACGAACTGGTGCAGGACAGGGGAAACTGCAGACTATTAACGCTTTGAGTGCCATTTTTTTTTGTGCAGCGGGTTGCTGATCATGGTTTCCCGTTGTAATGTTGTGGCTTCTGTGATTTGTAGTTGGGGCATAAAGAGTTAATATAGGCCACGAACATCAAAGCAGGAAGTGGAGACGATCACATTTAGAGACCAAAACGGACAGATTCTGGACAGAAAAGTAGTGATTTTGGTAAGTGGCCTCTGTCTCTGTCTACGGAAACAAGGTAAATACAAACTTTTTTTATGATGAAATAGAGAGTTTCTTTTTTCATTTGAGCTACTCAGTTTCAGAGTCACGGTACAAAATATTCTGTGAGTCTAGAAAAATGACTCAAAATGGGCAAAAACGCTGGCACAAGGCACTTTCGTTTTAAAAAAACAGCTGGCACTCAAAGAGTTAACACATGAGGAAATGGGAAACAGCTGGAAACAATCAGCAGATACATGCGGGAAACAGGAGGGCAGGAAGTGACATGGCTGAAACAAGAGGGAGACAGTTACTACAAAATAAAACAAGAAATGATCAGACAGGATAGCACCTAAACAAAACTGTAAATTAACTTCAGCAACTTGACAAGACATGACTCATTAAATATTTTTCCTATTGTCAACAAATCCATGGAAAGAACAATCCCAGCACTTCGGTTGACAGATATTGTTTTTCTGTCCACAAAATGACATGTTATTCCTCTGTGCCATAAAGCACCATTGTTATCCAAAAGCTATTAAAAACACATCAATGAGGCACTGGGAGACATGTTCCTTCATTACCATCAAGACACAATATGGTTTATTTTCAGTCAATCCCACATGCACTGTCCTGTGGCTACAACCAATCAAGTTAGGTTTGCTTAAACAATAGTTCCCAGATGAGCCTTAAAATACAATAACATCTTTGCAATACAAAATATTTGCATGTACAAACATCTTCAGGAAGAACAAGCCCTATGTTAATGGTTCCTGACCTTTTTGGCTTCAGATCCCTTAAAGCTGCAGTCAGTAACTTTGAGTATAATAACTTATTTTTATAAAATGGTGAATTACTAACAAATTAGAGTTGAGCTGTCTCATTTAAAAACATTGGGTGAAAAATAATCATTGTAGTTATAAAAATTTGATTTATAAAATGCTTTACTCTAAGGGGCCAATTTTTGTCTTGATATCAGTACACAGACATTCACATCTTACATATTTCTTTGTCTTACCAATTGAATTTTCATAGTGGCCTGCCACACACAAATTCAGGTATACCAAGAAGAGGAAGTTAATAAAGTAGATTAAGTGTAATAACTCGTACTGGCAAATTCAAATTAAATAATATGGCTGTACCTGCGCAGCATGTGTGAAAGGATAAGACGTTCTGCAGGGAATAAATCACAGAAGCTCTGAAAAAAAATTTAGTTAGACCAGACTTGGCAGACAAACTGATTGACTGCGAACTCCTTTTATTTTTAGCTCTACTCATCCTTTAGATTGCACTCTCATTCAACCACAAACACCACAAGCTAGTTCTTACTCTAAACATTTTTTTTTTTTTTTACCAACAGTCATGTTGAGGATTTGTAAATTTGAGATGTTGCGTTGGTTAAATTTGGAAATGCTGAGGCAGCTTATTGACGTAGAAGGTCTACAGAGGACAGGAGGAAGGAGGAGGAGCTAACTAACACTATCTGATAAAAAGGAAACAATGGAAGTAGGGAAGAGATGATGAAAGAGACAGAGGAGGCAATTAAGGGCATGCGTGTCCAAACTTTTGCAATTGTGTTTTTCCATGCTTCCTCCTTTTTGAAGCAACTCTCCAGTCCCAGATGCTTCTTCACCATCCTCCCTCCTCCCTTCCATCTTTAAATCTATTGCCTCATTCCTCCCCTCCTTCTAATTCATCTCTCCATTCCTCTGCATCGCCAGTGTCCCGTCCAGTACTGAACATGTTAAGGCTAATGGAGCCCCAGCAGATTCAGCTGTCTTTGGGAGACCGGGCCACTACAGCAGAAAGCGCTAAGAATAACTAAACACAATGTACTGCCAGAGGGCAGAGAGGGAGGGTGGGGGAGGAGGGAAGGGAAATCACAGAAAGAAAACAAAAAATGAGAGGAGGAATATAAAAAGAAGAGTAACTCTATGTTTCATCTTGATTTTATTTTATTCCTGTTTACATGACCTACTGTATGTATCAGACCATGGTGCCCGTTTAAAAATGACCTTTAGCCCTTGGTTCTTGGTGCTAATTCAATATACAGTAAATTGTCTGGGTTTAAGTAGAATTGCCTCACTCAATTGAGTGACCTCTATTGTAGATGTAATGACTGAAAGGCTTTCCACCAAAGATTTTTTTCAATATTCAGTGATGACCCTGAAGCCCTCCTGAGAACCCTGCTGCTGCTGAGAATTCTGCTCAGAGGTTGACTTGTTTACAATGACAGTGGCACAAAGGTGCTTTGTCTCACGGATGACTTAACACTGTCAGGTCTGATATTTTTTACCTGTTTACACAGGAATTTAGACAGGATCTCCTCAGTAATGATTTATTTACTTTTTCGTTTTTGGTCGAAAAGTACCCCGTAAGGAACTGAAGCTTGAATATTAGAGAGGGAAAATGAGAGACGACAGTGGCGTCGCTTTAATTTCTCCATTCCTTTTCTATCCCATCAACGAGCCAAATGTAAAGTGACATCTCATAGTCAGGTCACCTCAACCAAGTAAACAAAAGAAGGCCTATATCAATGAATTATGATCAAATGAATATGAGTAAAATGAAAGGTTTGAGAGTGCTTGGTATGAGCTGTCACAGCATTAATATAACATAGTAAACAACTATCATCTCTGTAAAGACATGGACGTGGAGTAATATCCATCTGAGCAGAGAACGCAGTTGCTCTCTTCTGTGTGTGTTGCAATAAAAGCTTCTTTGTGTTTTGTACTCTGCTGCTCACAGACATTGTTCACAGCTGAAAAGGCAATGTTGATGCATTTGTGTAGCACCCACCCTCACTCAGGTTAACGCTGATAGCAGGAAAGCAAGTGATAGTATTTCTCAAAATGTTGACTGGTCTGTTCTTTGAATCATCTCAAATATTAGTTATTAATATTTGAGAATCATCTCAAATATTAGTTCATATTAGTTATTATTAGTTATCTGCCAAAAATCTAAAGATTAAGATATTGTAGCTGCACTCAAAATAATAATTTGTTGGGTAAACATAAAATAAGGAAAGTATCTCAACTCAATTATAATATGCTAATTTAGCAAAAAATAGATTTGTCGAGTGAAATTATTCTAAATATGTTGAATCAACGTACTGTGTTTGCATTACTATTACTCAGTTACGAGGGGGAAGTCCAACATAATAAAAATATGTAATAATGAAATAATAAATAATATGGAAAATAGTTCCATCCAATTATAATATGCTCATTTTAGCAAGCGATGCAAATGCTAAGTAGCTAACCAAAGCAACTAATGCTGTTATTGTTAGCTGCTAATGCAGCTATGATTAGTAAGCACACTGCGAAAACATTCACTGATGAAATTAATCATTCAAAATTATAGAGTGGAGAATAACAGGTTACGTGACATTTCTGTGCAGTGGTTTATTTTTTAAGTCAAAGTTATTTTAAGTCAAGTAAAGGACTTAGCTTACTGTCTTCAACAAGTGTTTTAAACGGTATGCTGAACTTCCTGATAAAGTTGAAGTAAAGTCCCGGTTCGCACACTACTGCCACCTTCTGCTCTGGAGTTGTACATGCAATTTGCTATTTTACCCAAAATGCATTAGGTTCTGTCAACATAAGTTAATTTACGCAATTTTAAGTTATTGCACATCAAAACATGACTATATATGGTAGAAACTACATGTTACACTTAGATTAATGTAGCAGACACCCAATTTGGCTTTTTTTGTGTGTGAAGCCAGAATTTCAGATCATCTTGAGTTAGCTAAGAATTAAAAATTACAAAGGACAATGTTAGTGTACAAGTAAGAAATTATAGATATAACTGCTAATGACATAAAATGTGAGTGTAGATTAAAAACATTTTTTAAACTAATGTTTCAAGTTCACCCACAAAATGACTGTTGCATATCAATTACTCACCCAGTAATGAAGAAAAACATTAGTAGCATTTCAATGAGCATGTCAGTCTTAAATGCTATTTTTTTCATTTTCTTTCTCAACTTAAAAAGTCACCCAAAAATGAAAAGAGACACGTTGTTTATTTAAAAAGCATTTTCATTTTGAGCTATTGCAAGGCTGCTGCCTTTTCAAATGTTTTTTTACATAAAAGAAGGAATTACTCCCAAAATTACAATCTGGTGACAGAATAGCAAGAACAACACCCAACACAGAGAAGAAAATTGGTCACCAGACATTTTACGCTGTGTGTTTTCAGAACAATCAGAGCTGAAGAAAAGCAAATGAATAGACATTTTCTGGTGGATTACATCAGACCAGATAGACCAGACATGCAAAAATCATATGAAAGCCAAAAAACATTTTTAAGGCTTTTAAGGAATGTGGCTTTGTCTTTTTTCTGTGTTTGGCCTGGTATGATCTCAGTATTAAGACTGTGCAAGAGCCTGGAAGAGGAAATGATATTATCACACGGTGTTTGAGTGAATCATGAATTGTTTACTGAATGAATAATAAGCCAGCTGCACACTGAGTGATGCTGTGCCTGGCGAGATGAAAACAGTGTTTCTACCACTGCACTGTGATAACACGCTGGAAATCCTGTTACCTGCAAACCATCCTCAAAGTGGCAAATTCATGTCACGTTGGTCTGACTCTCAGATTCCCCTGTTGTCTTCCTCCACGCTCCCCAGGGAGTTTGCTTCTTCTTTTTGGTTA
Source organism: Synanceia verrucosa (assembly GCA_029721515.1). Lineage (NCBI taxonomy): Eukaryota > Metazoa > Chordata > Actinopteri > Perciformes > Synanceiidae > Synanceia > Synanceia verrucosa. The sequence goes on along the minus strand of CM056556.1, from coordinate 22,005,732 downwards.
TAAAATATCATTATGTATTGTTCTCTGTGTGCCACAAACAAAAAAAGTGTTTCTCACCTGGATAAGCTTTCCAGCTTTCTTCTTTCAGCGAAATAATATTTTATAACTTCAGCTACTCTGTTATGTAATGGTCTTTCTCCTCTGCTCATGTCGCAGCAGAGCAGTGTACAAAACATTCAGATTATCTTGTCTTTATAGCCTCTGCTGATACTTTCACGGGTTAAAGGTCAACGGGTTGACTTGGTGAGACAAAATAAGAGTCAATGTTGAACTTAATTGGTCATCAGATGGACAGAAAGATGACGAGATGGTTAAATGAGACACATTTATGATAACATATTAGCCATAGCAATTGTTTTAAGGCATAGCACATCAACGTTGTCTTCACAAAACTGCCCCCCAAGTGGTTATAAAAATCACTTAATGAGGGTTTAAAGGGATGCAGCCATTATTCATGCATAGCGTACAGTACTGGGTGAACTCTTTTTCACAAAAAAGAAGGATTTAAGTGTAGGTTGTGCACACAGCACTTTCCATTTCAGTCCAGCTGTGACCAGGCTGTGTCACATTAAGCTCAAATCTTTTATCTTAAAACTCAGTGTGTGTCCAGTTGCTTTTACAGTACATTGTGTGTGCGTGTGTGTGTCCAGTGTGCCAGAGCCCTTTTTCTTCAACGTTCCCTGCTGTGTTCTGTAAAATGCAGACACTTCATTTGCACTGTAGCAACTGTGATACTTATCAGTCACCTTGGTGACAGAAACCTGCAGCACTTACTATGAGTTATTGTCACAGGTTTATATAACTCTGACTCACAGACATTGAGCATGGAGGAAAAAACTAGAAATCAGTGTCTCATTATCCCCGGTCCTCACACAAAGCCACATTTGCCCACATATGGCTTCAATAATGTCCTGTCTGAAGAGTGTATTTGATCTTTCATATTAATTGTGTTCCCCTTCACATGTGTTAAATTGACCGCTTTCTAAAACCCCTATGAGGAGAAAAAGTCATTATCTCAGCAGACAGCTCAAAGTGTTTTTTTTTGTCTTTCCAAAACCAAAAACATGTAAGGATTGGGTTTCATCATGTGTCTGCTCTGATCTGTTCATAAGCTCCAAACAAATGCTAACTAGCTTATTGCTATGTTGTCTGCATGGCTCATGAAATAGTGGGGATGTTGACTTTTTATCCTGTATATTAAGCATTTGACTCAATCTTCCAGTAATTTGTCACACTATTACGTACCAACACATTCTCCCAACATCAAATATAGCAGCATGGTTACAGACCAAAAACTATGGCGCTCTACGTACCCCTCCAGTCCCAGTTTTTGCTTGTTATATGACAGTAAAGATCTTGGTTAGGTTTCGGTAAAGAAAATGACGTTAGGTTTAGGAAAAGATTGTAGTTTGGCTAAAAACAGACGTGGTTGTTGCATAGTTAAGTAAGCTACGTTACGTGATGTCGTAACATCACACAATCCTTTGTAACTACACTGTTACAGACACAACGTAACATTATGTCAGTGGTTTTCTGTCATGCCCCCCCCCAAGGGTACAGAATTTTTTTCACACACCCCCAACACCTCATTGTGCCCCCCCCACCATTTGAGAACTACTGCATTATGTAAACCTATGTAACGATGGCCCATTATGTGCACAATAAAGCAACATACATAAACCATTAAAATGATGCCATATTATGTAAGCAGTATAGTAACACTACATAAACAATGAGTGTCATAGTGTAAGTCAGGACTGAGAGCAGCTTCATGAGCATACTTAAATCCTCTTGTTTTTAGATCATTTGCTGGGATCAGAATAGTCAGCACTGAGTTTTAGCGTTAGCCAACAATATCCAAGGTTGTCGACTAAAGATAACTACGACAATGTTTAGAGATAACCATTATCATTTTAACTGCATATGTACAGTATGGTGCAATAGAAAGCTTGACAGCCATAGGCTTTTTTTGAATGAAGCCCTACAGCTACAGCTCTTGCATCATGCTGTTTTGGCATTGCAGTGTTCTTGTATGTTTAGATCTTTCACGCTAGTATAAATCATTCTGTTTCATTTCAAGCTTCTCTTACTGTATTGGCATGCATCCACCTCCTCTCCTCCCATCTTCCTTGCTGAACTTCATTTTCATCTTAGCATTCTGCACCCAAAAAGCATCCTGCTTTCATGCCTGTTCCTTCTCCCATTATTACATCTCTTTGTGAGTGACTGCTGCCTGCTTCAATCAGTGGCTTAGTCGTTGCTGATGTTGGTCTTGTTGATTGACACGTTGCTGCTGTTGTTGTCTTTGTGCTTCTCCTTGCAGACGGTCTGGTTTGATCTGCACCAGAGGCTAACAGACACAGATGGCACTACCAGCGCAGTAAGTAGACACTAAAGGAATAACATTTCACTGCAACACACAGCCCCAGATGCAGCATCACTTACTGCTGCCTTAAGAAGGCCAACAACCGCTGCAGGAGTACCTCAGGCTGAGTGTTGAAAGACTAAAACATGACTTTGTGATGTAATTAACATGGGACAGCACTCCTGCACGACCAGCGGCATCCAAAAATAATCCAGGTCTCAGTTCTCGTCCCACGGGCAGCGATCTTTTGAATTATTTCCCAGGAAAGGTGCTTGTTTTGTTATGTTGTCTAGACCTGAATAATTTATAGACACTGTGTGTATTCTGTGGAAGAATTAATAGTCACATGCTATCTTACAATATCTAACACCCACAGAGAAAATAACACATCAGCTTCCGCAGAAACATACTGCATATTTAGGGTATGTGATATGATAATGATCAATGATTCATAAGGAAAGCTGCAGGCTGTGGGCTTTTTTCCTTTTTAAGACTGTATTAGAATTGAAATCAGACAATATTTTGCTCACAGAAGCTCAACTATTTAACACCATTTTTCAATATACTTTCACCCCAAGACCACTACCGCATAAGTACAGCACCCGCAGTGAAGCAGAGATAAGAAGGTGAGAGTTCAATAAATAAAGCCAAAATGTTATCTCACAGATCAAATGAATAGCTGCAAAAGCAATGATCTATCTGTATCTTAGAGGAAAACAGCATCCATATGCACTTTTCACAAAACCCAGTGTACTGCAAGAAAGATACTTAAAATGAGAAAAACACCTGGATTAAAAAGAAGTCAAGTGTGTCGGTCATACATTATAGTTTAGAGAGTGGTTTAGATGGTGTAATTCACTACACCGATTCTTGCTAATGAAAGAGGCTGCAGGATTATTGGCACCAATATAAAGTTCCAGTACATTCCCACCAGAGCAAGTGCCAAATAGATCAAAGATGAATATGTTTCATGCACAAGAAATCACTACAACACAAGCCAAATGCATAAAACCCACATTTCACCAGTGAAACTTTGTCTGTGCAATGACAGAAATATATATCCTATCCATTAGAATTATAAAGCTGTCAATGCATCAAATTATTTTTTCTAGATCTCAATCATTGCAGAATTGCACACAAGCCTCATTTCCACTCCCACGGTTCGCCACAAATGGATCAAAACATGCACTTAATTTTCCACCTGCATATCATCACTCACCTGTCAATGGAAAAAATGGCCCACAGTTTTACTGATTGTGCCATCATCAGGGTTCTCCAACAATGCTCAAGCAGCCATTATTACAAGTGACATTACTTTTAGCTATTTATAGCGTACAAATCATTAATTCATCACATGTTCATGTACCTGCAATCTGCATGTAGGACAGAAAATCAATAATTTACTTTATGGCAGCAAAACATAGTTGTGGTTCACAGTCAGTGTTGTTTTTGTCAACGATGATGATGACGAAATTATTTCATTGACGACCCTTTTTTCATGATAAACATGGTTCTTGATTAAAACATGATGAGTGTGAGGTTTCATTGACGAGACGAGACTGGACGAAAATATTAGTGGGTTAGTCAGACGTTCAAAACGCATGACATTTCTGCCTGTTAAAAAGCAGCTTTTCTTCTGCCCATAGGAGACCAGTATAATAACCACCTATTGCACTTTTACCCACAGCAGTTGGCCCACTCATGGCTCCACATTAGTTTCCATTAATGGTGAGAGCCCTGACAAACCTGTCCAGTTGTCATGCACACCAACAAAGACAGGTTTTACAAGAGACTGCGGACATTGCACTGAGATGGAGAAGTTTCAAGTTGTGATTTGCCTATAAAATGCATGAAAAGAAACTTGGCCACCAATGGGCATGTATAAACAAAGAGTGGAACAAAAGTAAGGACAAGAAAAAGAAATAGATGAACTCGTAAAATAATTAACTTTAATTTCTGTGCAAAAAAAAAATCATCCCCCTGAAACACTTGAAGCAATTAAAGATTCAGCAATGACCTTGCTTTCCAGGGTTCATTTGGTTGTTTGGTGGTATGCCATATAAAACAGAGTGAACATAATCCAACAGGGAATTGCTGCCTTTGAGGTCAACATATCTGAACATTTGCTCAGAATGGGAAACACTGTGCTCCAATTTCCACTTAATTTTGCTTCCTCAGAAGTCAAGAGCTTACCAGGTGTGAAAAACATGGTGAATGTTCAATATGTAAATGTACACTGGAATTCACGGTACTCTCTTTACTGCATTCATCTGATCTATGGTATCCTTTTTAATCTCATACATCACTTGGTGAATTAATATGATACACTAAAGCCACCATATATCTCTATGTGAGAAAACTATATTGTTGTCCATTATTTATTCAATTTCTACTCGTAAAGAAATGAGAAAGAGATGAAATCACATTTACATTTCATATAAAAACTTACTGAGAGTCTCTGTTGTTTGTTTGCAATAATAGAATGGTTCTTTGTTCTCCTCATTTATTATCTCATGTGTCTTTTTTAACTTTCAAATAAGTTAATTTATTCAGCTTTTTGGAAGCAGAATATATTACCACAAATTGACCCTTGTGACTTGGGTGCACCCTTAATAAGCCCTGCAAAATATATGCATCATATTTACTGGTGTTATTTGTATTTTTTGAAGGCACACTTCCCCAATTATTTGCACTGTTTCCAGGCTGCTGTGCCTGTTTAGAAATATATCTGGGCACAACATGCATGTCTTTTATTTCTAAACTCAAAAAGCAGAATGACATTTTCCATTAGATCTTCTCCCGTCCACCTTTTACCTCCCTTCATCTCCCCTCTTATCATACAACCATGTGTATTATAAACCCTTGAGCCTTCTGTTTCTCAGTAAACCCCATTTCCTGCTTCTAAACACAGATTGTTTTTAACAAGGTTATGCCTCTCTTCACCTTTACATAATTTCACCCATGCTCTACCGGCTCAATCCATCCTCCTCTGACCTTCCATTCTCCACCAGAGGGAGGATTCAAACATGATTGCCCATCATCTCCTCCTCCCTTTCAGTACTCTGTCAAAGCAATCATCCCTCCTCTCTGCACAAAGACGCCACTGAGTCACATCGCCACACAGGGGCTCACGTTAAGATCATGTAATGTATAAGAGATATGGTTATACTTTAAAACGACAGCCACAGAGCTAAATTAGCATGTGCATTTTATTTGTAGTCAACACTTGTGAGCAGTGACCGACTGGCAGGTAATGATTTCTGTCATGTGAAGTAGGCAAATCAATCGCATGTCTCAAAGAGACACTGTATCTTTTCAGTCTTTTGATCCTCCGGAGATAAAAGAAGGCTGATAGAATATCAAAAAAAAGAGAAAACACAGAGGGTGAGTGGGGTAGAATAAGAGAGTAATTAGAGAAAAGTAATAAAAATGAGGAAAGGGAATATGGAAAATAAAAGAGCAGAATGTCACAAGTATGTTTCCATTTTTGTGAAAGGATATTTTAATAACACAAAATTGACAAATATGTTTCCTCTGTTTTTCAGCATTGCACCATCTTTGCACAGCTGTTTATCTAAATGAAACACATAATTAACTAGAGGGCACAGAGCACAAACCCACGCCAGTGCTCAACCATTTTCCCCCTTGCAAGGCTCTTGCAAATTATTGTCTGTCTCCTGGGTTGGATCTTCCATGAAAATATCACATGAACGCAATGATGTTGAGCAGCTGACCTGGATACTGTAGACTTGTCCACTAGCACATGTATTCCACCAAGACTAAGAGTCTGTAGCCACAGTGTGCATTTTGTAGGCTGCATGGCTGCAGCTACTTTTTGCTGTCTTGAGCAGTTCTTTGGTAATTATTGTGGATTCTTTGAATTGAGGACAAAACAACATTTTGAGAATGTCTTGGGTTTTTGGTAAACATTGATCATAATTTTTCCCAATTTCTAACATTTTGTAGACCAAATGAGTATTTGAATATACAAGAAAATAATCAACAAATTAATCAACCATAATACCAAGACTTAGTTTAGACTCTTAGTTTAACATGTTACCATACAATACTCCATCCATCCATCCATTTTCTACCACTTATCCTCACATAGGGTCATGGGGGGGCTGGAGCCTATCCCAGCTGTCTTAGGGTGGAACGCGGGGTACACCCTGGACAAGTCACCACCTCATCACAGGGCACATAAAGACAGACAATCACTCACGCTCACATTCACACCTACGGTTAATTTAAATTAGCCAATTAACATAATCCCCATACATGTTTTTGAATGGTGGGAGGAAGCCGGAGTACCCGGAGAGAACCCACGCAGACACAGGGAGAACATGCAAACTCCACACAGAAAGGCCCCGGGCTGGAAACAAAACCGGTACCTTCTTGCTGTGAGGCGACAGTGCTAACCACTACACCAGCATACAGTACTAGTTTTTTGTCAAATACCACTAACCACAAAGTACAGCTGAGGCTGACAGTAATGGCATTAGTTTTGGTTATACCAACAACAATTTTTAGCACAGTTGTTTGATGAAAAGTTAAATAGATGACCACAGTTATAACAATTTGTCCTGTGGGATCAAGAATGTCTGAAGCAAATAATCATGGCAGTCCAGCCAATAGTTGTTCACACATTTACTTGAAAAATGCAAATCAAATGCATGGTGCCACAAGAGGATACCTTTTGGACAAATCCATCAACTTTACCAGATGTTGAGATATTTCGCCATAGAAGTGAAACCTCAGGAGATCACTGCAACTATTAGAATTCTATCGCAGACATCTGTCAATGTCCGTCAATACGCACCAGATCCACCTGCCGTGGGTCCGTCAGGCAGCTGGAATTGCGAGAACGAGATCTCGCTGATTAAGGAGATCTCGCAAATTCACTTATAATCATGCGATATAGTGGGTAGTAACGGAGCATCAGTGAAAAGAGAACCACCCTGTGTCCACTGAGTAGAAGGACATCGATTACATGATCTGCCACAAACACGGATTATTTTATTTTGAAAATAAACCGGATGTTTAATTTTGTGCCTGTACATGACTTCCTGTCCAGCCCGATCTACTCTGTGCTGAATTCATGCGCCGTGTGCTGATGTCCGATATAAACGCTCTGACGATTTGTTTCAGCAGGCGTCGGTAAGTCGGTTCCGCATTCAGTGGAAATTGACACGTTGATTTAAATGGAAACGTATCGGGTCCGACAAAACGTTGGCATGGTTCCGCATCCGGTGGAAATTATGGGTAATCATCTTTAACTCATTGAGTGCCAGCCGCTTTATGAAACAGAAAGTGCCTTGTGCCAGCATTTTTGCCACATTTTGAGTCATATTTCAGGAGCCACAGAATATTTTGTACTGTCCCTGAAAACATAGCATCGCTCGAAAGAGGAGATTCTCTTTTTCATCATGAAAAAAATGTTTGTTCCATTCTTGTTTTAGAGTAGAGTAGAGGACACTTTCACCAAAAATGCCACTTTTTGTCCAGAATCTGTCCGTTTTGCTCTCTAATCTCGATCGTCTCCATTTCCTGCTTTGATCTCCATGGTGTATACCATCTCTTTATGCTCTGACTACATCTCCCAGAAGCCCCAACATTAACATGCCGAAAAAACACTTTGAAGTATTTTTCCGTTGATGGCACTCAAGTCAAATTTTAAATGACGTCGAAATACGTCAGTGGCACTCAAAGAGTTAAGCCTGATTTTCGTAACACTTTAAGACCAAACAGAGAATGACAATGCTCTTAGCTACTTTCCAAAATTATTTGCAAAACAGACCAATTTAAAAAAAAACAGTGATTAATGGAATATGTGGGAACACAAAGGAGAGGTCTGCATTTGATAATAAGTCAGCAGAGAGACAAAAATAGACGAGAGTTGGGGGGATACTGACAAAACTAAAGCTAAAATGGGACCAGAAAAGAAAATATGTCAGTTGAAAAAAAAAAATTGATGCTCTGTGATTAATCAGTAAGAGCTTCTGCATGTGCTCCAATAAATTGTAGATAAATGGAGGAGAGACAGTCAGAAGGTGAGAGGAGAAAATTAAGTTCACAGAGACATTCGGGACGCTGTGAGGACCCTCATGAAAAATGAATGAAGTGGTTATAAATATGGATATTACCGAATGAGCAGGTCATACACTCTACAGCAGCTCTCGCTCACATGGCCCTGCTCTTTGAATTATCCATCATTCTCAAATACCACTAGTGCTGACTCAGACAAGACTAAGTGTGAAATAGGTCCCACCTTACAGTTGACGTATGCTTTGTTGCTTAAACTGTACATTTCATTCGGCGAAGGTGTCATTCTGTAAGGTAACATTATAATATGAGGAAGACTGTGCTCTGTTTTTGAGTAAGACAGAGTTGGGAAAAAACGGTTATGGTTTGAGTTGTTTTCAAAGTATAGTCACAGTAGCCTATCAAATTACTTTTTTGATGTTTGTTCACAGTAAAATAAATAGGCAACTGTATCCATGTGTCAAACATTATAAAAAAATCTTTAAAGGAATGTTACGTATTGTGTTATGTTTATTCACCTTTTTGCCATGAGCTGAAAGATCGATACCACCGTAATATCTGAACACTCAAAAAAGTCATTTGTTGGGTGAACATAAAAAAAAATTATGGAAAGTATTTCCACCCAGTTATTATACGCTCATTTAGCAAGAAACAGTTTTGTTGCGTTTTTTGAATATCATTAATCATTATATATTTATTGTCTTACTCTTTAACAAGTACCTTGTATCTGCTGGACGAATGTATGATTATGATTTAAAGGAAATGGCATTATGTTCTCTGGCTACTTACAATTTTTAATATGTGAAACATCGCTTGAGTCAGACTCAAATAATTTTAATATTTATACCTGCTTTAACCAAAGTGAAATAGTTGATGAAAACAGTTTTTGAGTAATGCTGTGTTAATTTGGACAAACACTAGCACTTATGTGGAGGATAAGGACTATAGTTTCTAAAGATATCACACAAACTGTTATACACAGAACCTTTAGCTGAGGTTCATATAAAACAGTAACATTTTATTATCAGGAACCCTGCAGCAGTTTAACAGGAGGCCAGAGGTATGGTTCCTCTCAATATTTCAAATTTTCCTCCACCATGGTCTGACCTGTCTCTCGGATGCTTTTTCATTCTCAATAATTCACGTACTGTGCCATAAATATAGACATAAATGCTGCCAAAGCTTCACCCTCTGCAGTATTCACTGTATACTTTGACATTGTAACATCAATCTGAATTCAATGAGGCATCATTTATCATTCTTTTGTGCCTCTCCCCTCTCCCTCCTCTTTGATATAGCTTTCAAATATTTACAGTGTAAAGTAGGGCTGTGCTATATGGATCAAATTCTATTCTATAGCCAAGTTTATATATATTCTGATGTGTTTTTGCTTTCCATTGCGCTCTCCTCTGTCTCCTCTGTGCCATAATCCCTTATATGCTTTTATTTTGAAGGCGACCGGAAGTCGCTACGCTAGAGCAAAACGGACAGCTATGTTTGCCCTGTATTTTATTATAAAGTTTGGCTGAGAATAAAGATGTGTTTTAAACAATAAGAAATCGTTAAATAAATAAATAAGTTGCTGCGGTTACAGTAGCCGTCATACTGTTATGTCTATGCTTCATACAATACACGTTTTGAACTCGCATAATACATTTGGATTATCCAGCGGCCATTCCAACGTTGAGTTGTACTTTACACAGTGTATCTAAACCACAACCAGAGTAACGTTCATGTTACCGTAGCAACAGAGCTAACTAAGTAACATGTTAAAATTACGATATAAACAACAGAGGCTTATATCGTACGGTAGACATTTTTCTACCGCATTACGACATATATATCGTAATATCGCACAGCTCTAGTGTAAAGTAACATGACATTAAAACTCAGAGTAGACAATAACTGACAGACCGCTGGGCTGAGAAATATCTGATACTTTTTTTAATGTGGTCGCCCTAGAATGCCTCTGAATTGTGAATCATTGCACAGAGTATCATCTTTTTATACAAAGCATTATCTATTGTATTCATCTGTGCCATAGAGCTCTGTTACTGTCTAAAATCTATTAAAAACACTGCAGTGAGCCATGCTATCACGATGGAGGACTTATTTCATGAAAATGATCACTGTATAGTTTATTTTGAGTAAACCCCTACACTGTCCTGCTCATTAAAACACCTAATCCAATTATTAATCTGTTGCTGAATAATAGTCCCCAATAAATACTCTATCCTATTATCCTTTAAGACCAGAGGAGTGATAATTATGTCTCCAAATGAATTTGCTTATTGCTATTTTTTTAAGTGATAATTAATGGTGCGGAGGGTGGAGTTCTTAAACAATTTATGTCACAATATGATACTGTATGACCTTATATATAAAATTTTGCTCCTGAAGATTGCAGTGTGCTCAATCTTAAAGCTGGAGTGAAGATAGTGGAATCATATGAAACAATTTCTTGATTGGTACCATGTACTTTCTCATGTTATGCTTGGCAGGAAGAAGGCTAAATAACACTCCAGTTATGCTAAATGAGAACCTGGCATTGTCCTTCAAGAAGACGTCACTTGACCTCTGACCTCAAGATATATGGATGAAACCTGTGAGATGGACACAGTGGAAGTTTAAAATTGTAATAAAAGTCACTTAAGAATCATAGTAATATTGTTTCATGATTAGAATGTATTTGAAATAATATTGCATTGTGGAAGCACAATAGAAATTAGCACAATAGAAAGAAATAAGAGAGAGTTACTACAGGGATTCTGTTTAAATTTCCCATTCAGTAGTCCAAATGCATGAACAGCCTATATATACTGTAAAAAATCACAAATGGCTCCTCAAAATCCATCATGTCTGACAGGTGTGTTGGAAGCATCTTAAAAGATCTGGATTCACTGTCTCTTGTCTTGATATATGAATGGTGGCACTTGTTCCCTGAATAGCCCCCAATCCCCTGGTGGCTGTTTGTTTTCTTGGCGCTGGAGATTTTCTCTGTAAATTCAATAACCGCCCCATGTGCATTAATCAACCCAACCCACTCTCTCTCTCTCACTCTCTTTGCTCCCTCCCCCACCTCCCTCTATTATTGCAGCAACACATTTAGTCCACTTTAGCTGGCAAAATTGACAGTTTGCTTACTGTATGTGTTCCTGTGTGTGGCTCTCTCTCCTTTGACTCTATGTAGTATATTTTAACTTTGCCTTCATTGCCGTCCTCCTTTCTTTAATTGCCGACTCCAAGCCAACTGCCTTTCTTATCTAACGGTACCAAAAGGCTCCGTTGAATTTTTACAAATCAAGCCATGTCTCGTTTTTTTTCTCTCTCTCTCTGCAATAATAACACATTTTGTGATCCATATTTGATCGTTAAGCAAACTAGTTACCTCCCTTTTCACAACCCAAAATAGGTCACAGTGAATAAACGTAAAAAACAAACCAAAAAAATTACCCAGAGGAGGGAAAAAACTCAGGATCAAAGCCAACACAAACTCAATACAATAGGCTCAATACAATGTCAGCTACTTTTTTGGTTACAGTCAGTCATTTAATCGTCTCTTGGAATCAGTGCAACATCATTTCACTCGCATGTAAAGCTCAATGACTATGAATCACAATGTTGATATAACCAAGGTGCTTTGGACAATAGAGACATAAAGAGAAAGCGAGAGTGAAGCAGTTAGGGCAGCATGGCAGATTTATAGATCCAGAGAGACAGGAAATAAATGGAAGTGAGAGGCAGAGCTCTCTGGCATTTGTCTCCACTACATGCAGTAAGATTGGTGGACATAATGAACTTATTAACACAAGAGAAATGCAAGTCAATGCACTTAGGAAATAACAGATATGAAAGTCATCCACGATAAATTTCAGTCTTAGTGATGTGCATGTAGTGCACACTTCCCTGTAATTCTAATGCAGCTTTCAATGAATAGCAGCACTTAAGAGTCTTGAGTGAGTGGTAATGCCAATGTGTCCATCCTGATGACTGAAGTACATTTGTTTACTATGTTGTCATATTGTTTTACAGCATTGTGTGGGCCATATACTGCACTGTTCTGCTGATCAATTTGAGACCACTCCACCTCTGTAGTTTAAATAAGTTTGCAGTTAACATACATTGCTGGGGGTTAAAGTTTACAAAGTAGTGCATTAACATTGTAAACTTAGTAATCGCATTACAGTAACTAATTAAAAATAACATTGTCACTTGTGTTACTTTATGTCCCTCAACTATATGTGTATTTTGTGGGATGAAAATATGAACATTACTGAGAATTTATAGCACTAAAGCCCAAGAAAGTGATGATAAAGTGTAAACAACTACTGTAGCCTTGCACATTTTCCAAGTAGTTTGAACTGTCCACTGTCTGTCCTCATTTTAGAATAAATTATTTGGCAGTTGAGTTATTGTATATCAGGTGATGTTACATAGTAATGCAAAAATGAAACTGTAGTGTCAACAATGAGTAATTATGTAAAGTAAGTTTAAAAAAAAATCACATCACAAGTGGTTTTACCAAACCAAATAAGGTTTGGTAAAACCTACAACCAGTAAAACATGGGTTAGGAGCATCAGTCCAAACTGTTTCATATTTGAGTCTTTTATTTATTTATTTATTTATTTATTTATTTATTTTGCATAAAATTCAAATTTTTGGGGGTTGTTTCCTGACTTTGTCACTCTTATACCAAACTTCACCTAGCATGAAGGCTGTCATCTCTCGAGTTAAAGCTGCTTTTAATTCATATTCATGTATGGCCAATCATTTGGATGTCAGGTTGATTTTACAAGTTGTTTTATTTCACTCTCACTGTTTACATCAACCTCAGCTGTTTGTTAGTTAGTGTGTTAGTTAATTTAATAATATATGAACCAACTGTGCTCTGCAGACAGATAGCATGAGCAATTTTGCTGGTGAACATAGTGACAGAATTTAGCAACTAAAGTGACTAGTAACTGACAGAAGTTGGTGGAGACCATACCAGAGCTACAACAAGTGCAAAAATTGGACATTTATTTGGACAACATATCTGAATACAACAATTCATGCTCCTCATATCTGATTTTGAAACCTCAAGTTTTGGGGTCATTACATAAATTTTCCTGGCTTTCTCACTCTGTACCACACAGTGCACTCTCTTGGAAAAGGACCAACACCTGGTTTATGTATTAGCTACTATGTTAAAAGTCAAATCACATTTTTCTCACCTGCCTAAACAAACCTGAACTAACCTCCTCAAAGCTTAAATACATATCTGTGAAAGTGCTTGTTGAGAGATGCATGCAAACAAGCTCTGCACCGAAAATGCAAATGAAACATTGGTAAAGCAAGGAGCAGAATTAATTAATTGATGTTTGGATGAATTCATTAGCAGAGGAAACCAACATTTGCCTAGGATAAAAAAGAGTAATTGTGATAAATGTTATATATGAAATGCATGAAGTCATTTGCAAACAATGTTGGTTGTTGTGTCATGATATCTACTACTTTGGAGGTCATAACAATATATAAAATAGCTCATAGTGGTGTTTTGCATGCTTAATAGTGTTTTGCATATTAACAAGGTCATACAGTCAAAGAGAATACAGAGTGAGTTATGTAGCAACAATGAGACAGTGAGCATTATAAAACTGTGATACCTCAGGCAGGTTGCATCAGTGGAGCTCACAGGGAGCCGCTATGTGACATATCTGTATGAGAGAGAGAGTCATAGGGATAAAAAGAGAGGCATTACAGAGAATGTGCTAGTCAGGCAGAGGCAAATTGTTTGCAAAAAGACTTGAGTGAACGGGGTGGTAATGCAAAAAAGAATTTGTCCTTGAAAATATTTCAGCTTGTATTGCATTATCAGGACATCAGTGGCAGCTGCCATTTCAATTCTTTTGTGAGGTTCGCAACTTGATGCCTCCTCAGAGATACACCGCATACTCCGTTACATACCATCAAATAAAAATGAATTAGCTCTGATATGGATAGACAGGGTGTAACGTAAAAAAAATCAATTATTAAATGTTGTTTTACAATTTTTTTCAGAAGCTTTTTGAATGTTAACATTGTATGTGATTATTTTGTGCAGGTAAAGACTTTATCTCTGCAATTGCCCTATAAATAGCAGTGTGTCTATCGATATTTGTTGTTGTTTTATCAAGTGTAAACGAAAGAGTGAACCCACAGTCCCACAGAGCATTAGTACATTATGAAGTGTTCAGTGCAGATTGAACACTTTGCAGATTGATTCACCGGCATTTTACTCGGCAAGTTGGCCCATTTATAATAGCAGCAACCGCCATGGAGATGGAATTTTAATACACATGATAACATCTGGGAGCTACACACTACAACCACAATCTAGATCCATTAATGGATGCTGTAATTGGAAGCTCAAGTTCTATCTAATTTGTTTTGTTGCTGCTTTTTATTTTCTGGTTTTCAGATGCTAAGAGCTGATTGCTAATTCTGTATGGCACTTCCCACATACCACTTGACTATTGTGCTTAATTTCTGTTCTTGTACACTATGAACCATCATTGTGTGGTGTGGAAAAAGGTCACTGACACTAGTTGGTTTAATGTTTGTTTTTTTGTACTAATATAATAAATCCACTGCAGACATATCACACTAGAGGTGTAACTGGTGAACATAGTGACAGCATTTAGCAGCCAAAGAACCAAGACCAAACCAGAGCTAAAACAAAGGGAGAATACTGTAAAACATCCGATTGTGTAAGTATTTTTTTGTTTTATTTATTTGTTGTGCATTCTCCTACTAATGTCCAGCAACACATGCAATTTCCCCCACAGTGATGTTTAGGCAGCAAAACAACTTAGGTTTAGGGAAACATCATGTTTAGGGTTAAAAATTGCTATGAAAGTTGTCCGATGGAAGCGTGGAAGTTACGTAACAAATAAGTGTCAGCAATTGATCTTAACCTCTAGTTTCACGTGAGGCACGAAAGGATTAAAGTCTTGGGTTTGTTTAACTCATCCACCCATCCAGCCTTCCCTCCCTACACAGACTTTGTTGTTTTTATTATCCACGTCACCTGTCCTGGATTACTTAGGTTATCTATACATGATAGTACATTATGTTTTCGTTTTTTTTTTGTTTTTTTTTTGCTATAAGTACGTACGTTGTTGTTGCTTAATGTCTGCTAGATGTCTGCAGACATAACACAGTTTTCACTTTGTTTTTCAGTTCTGACCCCAAGAGACAAAACATATGAAGGTATCATTAAATACCTACTTTCTCTGTTTGTTATACAAAAAACTAAAGTACAAAACTATTGTCATTCAGATGTATTTTTTCCAACACAACAGCAAAATCATACGGGTTGAGTACTTACTTTGACTTTGAGTCCAGTATTTATTTTAGTTATCAAGTCAAATAGCCTGAAAGCAAAGAAAAATATAGTCTAGCTAGGAGCTGCAGGCCAGAAAGGATGACAACCACTGTTGTACTGTACTGCTGCTGCTTATTGCAAGGCATTTATTCTTCTTCTCCCACTGCTGCAGTCAGCAGGTCGGGGACACTGTAAACCATACTGTAGTCATTCATTTATTATTGCAGCCCAAGGAGAAATATGTAAATGCTTGCTGAATTAATGAAGGGGTTCTTTCTTTTTTTTTGTTTGAATTAATGAGGGATTCCTTGAGCACCGAGCAAGAAGAAGGAGAGAGGAAAAGAGGGAGGAGGGGTGAGAATAGTGAAGAATGAGAGATGGACTGTGAATGAGTAGGGGGGAAGAGATGTATAGAGGAGGAAATAAGAGAGGGAAAATATAGGGACAGTGAGAGAGTGTATGAGAAGAACAGGAGGGGAGAAGGCAGCAGAAAGCCACCTTGAGGTGTCAAAAAAAAAGTTGTGGGGCAATGAGGAGAAGTGGGTAAAGAAGACGTCAGGAAGACAGAATGGGGGAGTGTGAGGGGTCGAGAATGAGAAAAGGTGTGAGAAGGAAACCTGAATGTGGGATATCCCAGTTCCCATGGTAACCGTAGACTAGTATACCCCCCTCTCTACAACACAGATTCATGCATCTTTCTGCTACTCCCATTTCCATACCCAGTGGGATATCATCCCACACTACAGCATGGTAACCATGCACAGCACATATAGTACAGTAGTAGTATAGTACAGTATGTACCCTTTATATACTGATGAGATGAGCTCTGCATACATTTATACAGTTGATAGAGAGAAGCCTGACTTGGGGGTTTGCTTATAGATTTTATAAGTAGTTTCAAGGTTTCATTCATACTGTTGACACTCAAATTCTAAATCAACATTTTGTTTTTTTTTTTCCTTTTCTTTCTGTTTGAACCTGATATTACTGCACAGCGGCAGAATATGGCATTTATTGTGTCCAACTTGCATGATCCAAATATTTCCAGAGGTTATTAAGTCCAAAAGGCAAGAATTATTGGAAAAAAAGATAGACATAATAATGTCTTTAGTGAAAATGGTGGGGATGTGAAAAAGGACTCAGCGCTTGTTGGCAGCAGCAGCAGAAGGATAGAGGACAGGATTCTTTATGATAGAAAAAGAGGGTTGGAGAATGCTGATGGAGCCCAGCAAAAGACAAATCAATAATATTTATGCTAGCCTATGTGCAAGGCTCTGTGAATCTTTACGACATTCAAACCTATATGTCCTATAAACGCAAAAGATTATCAGGCACTATAGGTGCAAGATGAAGCACCATAACGTGTGATTTTGCTGACAACACACTGATGCGAGGAGAGCACAACCATTATATCATATATATTAAAAGTTCAAGGCATTTCCTTAACAATATAAAATAAGGAACGGCAGCCCTCTGACAGGAGTCTGTGCCTATTTCAGAACTGGTTGGTCTTTGGGGAAAATCCCAACTCACACATCAACAGCAAAATCAAAACTATTACAACCACTTCATTTGAATTATTTACATTTATTTATATAAATTTACATTTATATGAATCTGTTAAATTGCAAGCTGAGTGTTTTGATGCACAACTATTCTGGAGCTTCTGCATCTAAATGATATATTTTTTATGAGAGAGGTGAACAATTTAGTTCAAGTACTGAGGAGCATTAAGAATGCATTTTTCTTAATGTTAAAGATGAGTTTGAGTTAACCCTTTACCAGCGAATCCTAAATTCTTTTCTTTTCTGAGCAGCAAACAATGTCTGCTATGTATTCTAATATACATTCAGAAACAAAACGGACATTTTATCTTGGGAAATTAAGAATTGGCAAACAGCATGCTGCATGGTCATAATAATTCATGAAAATATAAATATTTAGTGGAAGGTGGATGGATGGATGGATGGATGGAAAATATAAAATGCTTGCTGAAAGGGATTCATACAATAAATTAAGACATCAATAACCATGTGTATAATCTTTTTAAGCACATTTTGAAGTGCCACATATTACAGTCACACACTTTTGACGGAAAATGTCCTTCATTTTCACCATGTCAGCTATGAGATTAGCAGATTTAGTATTCTCCATATTTTTCGATTTCATTATGTCAGCTATAAGATTAGTGGATTTAGTATTTCTCCATTTGACTGGTATTGTAGAGAGGGTTTTGAAACCGCACACAATTGTGTCGGGGGATACAATTTACATAAAACATGTTTGTAGTCATATTAATCAAAAAAACATAATAATAATAATAATAATAATAATAATAATAATAATAATAAGCTTTACTGAAAGTTTTACTGACTTCTGGGATGGAGTTGTACGGGGGGTCTGAGCTCTGTATTTCTAAAATCCTGCCTACGGCCCTGAGCATCAGTGTAGCATTTCTTCAGTTTCTTCAGTCAGCAACATCAATTATTGTTATAAGTTACTATTTCTAAAAAATGACCATAATATTCAGCCACTAGGTGTCAGAAGCCTTGTTAGAAATGTAGAATAAACATCAGATATCTTCGACAGAGAGAAACAAAATCTGCCAACATTTTTTTCAGTGATTAATTTGTAATCACACATTTTTTTTAGGAAAAGCCATGTGATTATTGATACCTTATGGATGCATTTTTTGGTTTTAATTATTCTTCCATCCATGAATCATTTTATCAACAACGCCTTTAACAGAGGGTTACATTGACATTTTGGTTTAACTGGTTGATGTAGAGGTCCCATATTAGAAAAGCTGTGATATTAACACGCTAAGAGAAAATCACCACTCTTTCATTCAGAATTTCTGTCCATGTGTGATATCCCAAATATTCAATATTTAGAGTTACATTTAATGGTACAATCAGTTCTAACAAATCAATAAATTATTATTGCTAGCACTGTATTTGTGATCTGACCCCTCAGGTTGCAGTATTTTTATATTCATTTTATTCATCTTTTGCAGGTACTGAGTTGTAATCTCAGACCATCAAAACAAAGAGCTTATGTGGTTTATGTGATACCAGGCTGTAAGAGAAGGTCATGCAGGCTGGTTATTTTCATGGATGAACCTTTGCTGCTGACCATTAGCACAGGTTAGCAAACAAAGCCAGAGGGTTTGAGGCTCCTGATTTATGACCTCTGCAGGGCCACAGTGTCAGAGAGGAGCAGATGTAATCGTACTGATTCATTCAGGGAGGCAGGATGGTTAATGGAGTGGTAGTGATTAAATTAGCAGGGGCTGCTGGGCAATGTAGTGTTTCTAATTGAGTTGGTAGGATGTTTTTGTGTGTGTGTGTGTGTGTGTGTGTCTTAAGGTAGTCTGTACACCAGTTATAAGCCTTGTCAGGTTCTATCTTTTTAATGGGCGCTTCACACATACACGCCCACATAATCATTGCCTCATAAATCTCACACACACATACACACACACACAACATGCGTCTTTATGGACGAACAGCCAGGTGTTCATTCTTGTAGCTTAATGTTGTGGTAATGCCGTTGCCTCGTGACACCAATTCATGTTAATGGCAGCAGATAAACAGAGATGTCAAGAGAAAACAGCCATTATATGCCAATAAAAACTGACGATCAGAGGCACACAAGTGGATGCAAATGTGTTGAATACTTAGAGCCTGCCTGTGTAGCTACAGGCTGGAGGAGCTGGAGCTAATTTCTGCTAAATATAGCAGAGCATATTAGGATGTTTTGTAACAAGCAGTTTCTAGTTACACAACATAATTTGATATGTAATATATGTCCTGATAATAGCAACCGCACATCTCTGTGTCTGCTTCTGTGTCACTACCAGGATGTTAAATATTACTTAAAGGTACAATATGTAAGAAATTTATTTAAATTAGTCATAAAATGGCCCTGATATGTCACCAGACATTAAGAAATCATGTTCATTTCAAATACTTATATCACTGACAACAGTAGTCCAGCCAGGATATTCTCATTTAAAAAGCTAAGTTGCAGCTCTCAACTGATGTTGATGTTGTCATGTTGTGTTTTGGTCTGATGCGCCACCCTCCACCTACACTATATTGCTAAAGTATTGGCTCACCCATTGAAATAATCAGAATCAGGTGTTCCAATCACTTCCATGGCCACAGGTGTATAAAATCAAGCACCTAGGCATGCAGACTGCTTTTACAAACATTTGTGAAAGAATGGGTCGCTCTCAGGAGCTCAGTGAATTCCAGTGTGGAACTGTGATAGGATGCCACCTGTGCAACAAATCGAGTTGTGAAATTTCCTCGCTTCTAAATATTCCACAGTCAACTGTCAGCTGTATTATAAGAACGTGGAAGTGTTTGGGAACGACAGCAACTCAGCCATGAAGTGGTAGACCACGTAAACTGATGGAGCGGGGTCAGCAGATGCTACAATCCTACGCACGGTTCCTTTAAGGAAATGTGGGGACAAGGAAGAGTGATTAGTTGGGATTCCCATAAAGATAAAAAGGACTGAATCACTTCTATATTCCAAAGGAGATCTGGAATGATGATAGTGAGAGAAGCACTGGGAAGGAGGAGAGTGACGGATTAACATGAGAAAGAAAGGGTTAAATGAGGTAAAATGAGGTAAGAACAGAAGGAGATATGCAAGTGAAATTGATAGGTAAGTAGTTTGGCAAATAGAAGAGAATGAAAGGAAGTGGCTGAATACTAAACAGATATTTAACGAAGAATGCAACCAAAATATTTCAGGATGTGATGTATTGCATTTGTGTTTGTCTTGACTTGCAGTTCTGAAAATTTTTGCTGGAAACGTCACTTCACTATGAGCGCTTATACCATCATTACATAGATGACACCCAGCTGTCTGTCTCCTTTAGTCTTAAGAATTGTGAATAAAACAGTCTGGATGGCTCTCCTTCTGAATTCTTATAAACCTCAAGCAGTAGTTTTCATTTCTTCTTGCCTTGATTACTGCAGCTCTACAAATGGTTAATAATATCTTGTAGCTAGTATAAAGACTTCTAGCAAACACTGGACGTAGAGAACATATCTCTCCTGGTCCAAATTCAATTATGATTCTGTGAAGTACTCTGAAATACTTTGGCTCTCTTTATTTTTCAGATCTTTTAAGCTCTTACTCCTGACCAAGACCCTTCAAATCTGACAACCAAAGGTGGTTAGAAGTTCTTTAGCCAGGCTTAAGACAAAGTGGGAAAGTGCTTTCACTGTTTTAGCTCTTAAGTCCTCCTCGGTGTTAGATCAGCTGAGTCAGTAGCACATTTTAAAATGCTTTCAAAACCTACTTATAGAACAGGAAGCATTGGACACATATACACATACACATCCACACATTAATATCTAACAGAATAAGAGTATCTTAGGATAATTTTTTTTCCTCACAGCATGTGCACATGTGCATAACTGTGTGTGTATGTGATATTTGAGTGTGTATGTGAGTGTGCTCTAATGTCTCAGTGAGACGCTGCTGGAGTTATCTAGGTCATAATGGATGAATTTTTTATTGTACTGTAGTGAGCTGTATACAGTAATGATGGCACATAAAAGCTGAAGATAGTAGTTAATCTTGTCTGATCAGACTCCTGTTGTCTTTGGATCAATTTGACCCGTTACCAAAAGACTAATTCAACTAAAAAGTACATGGCTGGTTCCATACCATACTCTTTGCACATAGAATTAATTATAACAATTTACATTGTTTTATTTAATTTTATAGCATAAGTGGTCTTCGCAGGTCATGCAGCAACTGAGGACATTTACTTGAGTACTGTACTTAAGTACATTTTTCGAGTAGTGCACACAAGTATATTATGTTTTTAATATTTTCTTAGTATCTGTACTTTACTTGCGTATCCATCCATTTTCTATTGCACATCCTCATAGGGGCGCGTGGGGGCTGGAGCCTATTCCAGCTGTCTTAGGGCGGAAGGCAGGGTACACCCTGGACAAGTCTCCAGTTCATCACAGGACACATAGAGACAGACAACCACTCACATTCACACCTACGGGCAATTTAAATTTACCATTTAACCTAATCCCCATGCATGTTTTTGGATGGTGGGAGGAAGCCGGAGTAGACACAGGGAGAACATGTAAACTCCACACAGAAAGGCCCTGGGCCGGGAATCAAACCCGGTACCTTCTTGCTGTGAGGCGACAGTGCTAACCACTACACCACCGTGCCAACCACTACACCACCGTGCCGCCCTACTTGAATATTTGTTTTTATTCATTTATTTTTGAATACTTATGAGTTTTACTGCACTTCATTTGAAAGACAAATATTGTACTTTGGACTCCGCTACGTATTTGGCCACACGCTGTGCACCTCCAGAATGAAACCAATCAGAGTCACCGCTCACACCTGGGATGGATTTTGAAATATGTCATCCTTGTTCTGTGTAGCAAGCTCTTCTGCTTTCACTCATACAAAACCAGGTTGCTTGCCTATTTATGTGATATAAACGACAGGTTAGTGCATGATGTCCCATTTTTTTCCAGTATTGACTCAGCTCACTTGGAATTTTGACTAAGGTGGTACCAAGACTGGAGTGGTTTTATTGGTATCACCCAAAACTTTTGTAAATGTGAAAAATGTGAAAATAACCGTTCTGGTGTGTAACTAACTGAACTGAATGGCATTGCTCAGTGGAAATGCAGCTGGGTTTCCAGGAAGAGTGCATAAAATCATTTCTTTCTGCTGTGTGGGATTTTGAACATTTGGCTTTTATCTGCAGGATGCAACTATGGCAGCACTGTACCTGCTATCATAAAGCTGCTGAGGACTCTAATTTTTTGTTGTATTTCAATGTAGCAAAGAAACATTTGTATTAAATATATCTGTAAACTCAGATCTGCCATTTTATTTGTTTTCCCTCAGTAGTCACTCTTCAACCAAAGCATAACTCACTTTTATGTTTCTGCTATGGCAACTCAAAGCACTTTCTTCCAGGTCTAGGTTCATTGTTGTTGTTGATTATGTGTATCTGTCTGCTTGTACCATGAACAATGGCTAACACTAATGTAAAAAATGCTTCCACAAAACTGACCTCTCCGTCTCTCTCTGTCCAACCCTCTGCAGTCCCTGCTGCTCATTCGTCAGGAGATGGTGGTTTCCCAGAAGAAGCTCGGTGACTTTTGCGAGGCTCTGAAGCATTATCTGAAGAACGTCTCCACTCAGAGAGACTGTTTTCAGTAAGTGTTACACATTTACACAACTGCTTGCTGCTGCAAAGCACAGCATCATAACCCTAATGATTTTTAATCTTTAATGTGCTCCATTTTCAGTGTAAGTTTCTTTGTTTATTAAGTAGCTACTATTTCAAATATTCCCTCCTGTGCTTTGGATTGTGTCAGTATTGTTTGGTGTTCATGCATACAAAACACAAAATCTGAAAAAAAACTGTTTTAAGTCCCAGGTGCTTTGGATCACGGAGACAGTAATATCATTGCATATAATCTTGTAGTTGTAATATAGTCTGATATGCACATACTGTACTATGTGGTTCCCACTTGGAGCTCATTTTGCTGTAAAACAGTCTAATATCCAGAGAGATTTCTCCAAATCCCAGATTCAATATGCTGTATGCATCGTTCAGAGTCATATTCTTCATAATGCTCCTGGCAAGACTTCAAGGTTCTGGCTCTACTGCATTTCATGTATTTGTGCTGCAGTTTCTCCCAGCAGTCACTGCAGTCTGTACGTTGGGATAAAGCGTCAAGGGCAGCATCTATAAACAATATTTAGTTAGGTAGTTAATATTTACATTACTACTCCTTAAAGGTTTACACATTATGCGGTAATCACTAACAGTACTATTAGTAGTACAGTTTACTGTTGCACACATTATAACATAACAATAACAATAAACTGTAGTTTGTAATCAGAACATAGTATCATTAGCTATGATACAATATATTATATAATCTGTAAACTAATTGTATCATATTACACAAATTGATGATGATTCATTACTAATATTTAGTAAACAGTGTTAATTATTGTTTCATTATCATTTGTTTACAGCAAAATAACTGTTTACTAAGTTTAATTAAAAACCGATGTGGTATGTGCGGTCGAGATGAAGCTCAGGCTTTCTCTCTTAAGGTGGACTGATCTTTGAGGTGGACCAGCTAGTTTTATTTTTTTTTTTGTATTTTATTTTAAGTCACCCTGTCTGGATTTTCACTCTTAAACGGACACTATGTATTTTTTTTCTCCCATCTAGTGGTTAAATTTGATAATATATTCACGCTCTAGCTCCAGACATTTTTTTTTATTGCGCATTGCATCATGGTTGGAACTACGGTAGGTGGAATGGGTCGAAAATCGAGATTCAAGAGGCTGTTGACAACTGCATGCCTTCAAACACCAATTCACTGAGTTTTCGTTCGGGTGATGAGATAACGTTATTTCAAACTGCATAGAATCATTTGTGTGAGCAGACTCAATCAAACAAATGCTAAAGTTACCATCCACCAACAAGGTTTATGCTTTACATGATCTACTGTTATGCTGCCAACGTAATGAATTACACAACCAAGCAATGAGACATTTTAATTTACACAGTAACATTGACTTAACTGTCGAGAAGAAAGCAGGCAAGTTCAGTGTCCCTTTGGAAGTCTTTCTCAGTCATGAGCACTTTCCACCTGGGAAAGGCGAGCCCGATGTTTACCCTTGTTTTGTTAATTCGCCGGTCCTGTTGTCTTTTGAATTCCCTTTTACGCTTTTTTGGTGATGAGGAGTCCTTCTCCGTGGCATAAGTATGGTCTTGCATTACGACCAAAAGTGCAATGCAGGCTTTAGTGTAGAGCCAGGTAGGTTATAACGTCTTCTTCATGCTGCTTCTCCGTGAAAAATGAATCGCGAAAACACATTTTGCCCTGTTGGTACTAGCAGGTAGTGCTTTATGTTCGTAGTTTTTCTTAGACCAGAAAGAAATGGAAACTTCTGTATGAGCGACCCGCTCTATGTAAAGATAGGTGACTGATTCTTCACCCAGGAGGATAAGTCAGATTGTTGGCATATGTTATTTTACACCAATGAGGATCTATTTACGAATGAAGATGTTGAGTTGAGGTAATAAAATACAAACAAAATTACATAGTGTCCCTTTAACAAAAAATGACTCTTGTCAAAGCATTTTTGCCTAAATACGCCTGTATCTGCTGCACTATAATCAGTTTTCTACCTGCAACTTCTGTACATGGTCAAGACAAAGAAACAATCAAATATGAAATAACTTTATTGAACTAAGCATGCGATGGGATGGTGAATGCCTGAAACAGTGAATATCCCTCCTAGTACAATAAAGTCAGTCATTAAGAAATAAAGGTATAGAACTATTGTAAATTTGTCTGGATCAGGAAATAACCAAAAGGGTTGCAAATGAATGAATGATTATTGCACAACTGCTGGCCGGATGATTTACCAGTGGTGGCTTCAGGGTCTCACATGACGTCTGGGCTGGAGTTTGATGTAATCCAAACACCAGATAACAGAAACAGTCCACCTCACCATGACGCCTGGCAGTGGCAGCAACATTCTGTTTTTGGATATGTTTCCTTGCAGCAGATTCTAAGATCTTGGAGCAAAACTGTCCTGTAAAAGACATTTATTTTCCAGCAAGACAAACAAATCTACACAGGAATGAGTTTAAATCTTGGATGTCCTAGAGGGACTTGAAAACTTCTATTCATTCCCAGTCCCTTTGCCACCTAACAGAGCTTGAGCTGTTTTCCAAAGGAAGAAAGAGGCAAAAAGCTTACTGTACCCACATAAACTCCAGGCTGTAACTGCTTCCAAAGGTTCCTCTGCTAAATATTGACTAAAGTGTGACGAATGCATGCTATGGCTTAGCAAGTGCCGTTAGAGCAAAGTTGAAAAGATGAGAAAGAGCATCTACATTCGGAGGCAATACAAAAGCAGCAAAATAATAAATCCAATTTTTTGTTTGTACCCACCTCATTCCAGTGAGCTCCCAACACTGGTGCCAGCATGTCTTGTAATAAGATGGTGTCTGTGGGGAGGGAGCAAATAATGTCCTAAAGTAGAACAGGACAAATGTTTCAGAGTCAGACCAAGTTGTTTGTCTTTTTGGTTATAAGGTGCTGTAGTGCCTCAGGCTCACACTATTATGGAAAAGATGGTTACACACAATCCAAGCCCCGTAGGGAGCCATGGCATGGAACTTGAAATTGCTCAACCCAACCTTGGAAACTCTCCCAGCGCTGTTTTTTCTTGCACGTTTACCTCTAGTCTGTCTGTACTGTGTGTCTGTGATGCAAACAAAAATCAATCTGTGTTCAGTACTGTTATTAGCACCAGTTTTCAAACATAATTTCTATAATTTCCAAACTTTCAAGCATTTTCAAGATATAGTTCTTAACAAATAGCAGGACTTACTTCATTAAATATCGATAAATATCACACAGATGGAAGGAGTCTTGAGATGAAACACTACAGTTATTCTGGAGATGTCATTAGTTTTTTGTGTATTTTTCACTGGCTTCTCTCACTCTAACAGTAAATGCGGTGGCAGCTTAGTGCTTATAGGTAGCTGAAGTAAATAATGCATGAGGCTTAGATGAAGCTTTGCTGATAGAGGAAGCCTGCTCATTACCCTTAGACATTTCTCTCCTGTGCCTTGTTCTTTCTCTCTTTTGTGTCAATGCAGATCCTCTCTTTTCTCTCTCCTCATTTAATCGTGTAAAAAAACTATACAGTTTATATAGTCTGAATGTGTGATTACATGCACAAACACTTTATCATATCCTCCAGCGGAGCTCACACACCTCAAGTTACGGCTTTAAAAAACATTTTCACATTTAGCAGGCAGAGTAGCAGCAGCCTGTCCCCTTAGTGCCCTCCTCAGGTTTAGAAGAGAACTACATTTTAGACTGCAGACACTCCTCAGACCAAGTTATCAAATCCAGCCTTCAGAGAAAAATACAAAATGTGGTGGTGTGCTATTCATCATACTAATCTGACCACAGACACTGAATACCATTTTGCAACTCAAAGTTTTGCTTCAAGAGTATTTCAGATTTCACTTGTCGTGATTTAGTTGTACAGAATATTAGGGAGCCCCTAGGCATAAAATATAATACATTGAAATATGTAGTAAAGACAGATAAACGCTGCTTTTCCAGTGATTATGAATGTGGAAGATGCCTTTTGGGCACTGCATGATAAAAATATGGAAGTAGCTGTGGAATGTGCCGCCAAAAAGGCATTTCTATACTATACTGCAGTATGCTATAGTAAACTATACTATACTATACTATAATATATAGTACATTCATAAACTTTTTTCAACGTACATACTATGACTTCTTTATGCCTTATTGTGACATACAATACTATGACATTTTAGGCGTTAATTTTATATACTATATCATTACTTTCTTCTCCTATTTGATATAATATACTATGACTTTTTATAACTATTTCTACATACTATACTATTACACCTGTTACGCCTTATTTTGACACACTGCACTATGACATTCTTATGTCTTATTTCGACAAGTGGTACTATGAATATTTACAGCTTATTTCAACATGCTACACTTTTGCCATCACACTATAGTATACTATGACTTTTCTATGCTTCATTTCCATATATTATATACTATTACTTTACGACCTTATCACTTTGTTGCCTTATTACACTATGCTACACTGCGATTTATTTATTACAACATTGTGTACTGTGGCATTTCAGCATAATCTAGTATGACTTTTTATGCTCCATTTCAATGTACTATTGTATGTGATTTTTTTAATAAAATTTTCAGACAAACTGTACCATGACTTTTTCATCATTCTTTATTTTGACCTTTTGTACCTTTTTTTTTGACATACTATACTATTATTTCAACACACTCTATCACAACATTCTTATACTATTTACTATTCTATGACTATAAAATTGTTTCCTATTATTACTGTGTGTTGGGTGTAAGTGATATGGGTGTTGCATTTACTTCATCAAGTGTATTTACACACTATAATACAAAACACCACAGTAGTGCCACTACTGCAAATAGTGGAAGTAATAGTCTGGACTGGCTTTCATAATCATGTTGCCATGACAGAAAATATTACTTTGATTACATCCTGAGATCTTTGATGGAGCTGCTTTCTCTGTGGGGATCAGCTGTGTCAGAAAAATTGCAGGTCATGTACCTGGGCATTTAAACCTGGACCAGATTTTGAAAAGATAACCCAACAAAGGCATTTTGTGTGATTGGAAAGGTTTGTGCTTGCACCATGAAAATTGCTTTCAAAATTGGAACGAAAATTTGGTTTGCAGAGGTACACTCAGCAGTGTAATTTCATGCCAAAACAAGTGCCAAAATTGCAGTGCTCTGCTTGATCTGCATAACCACAACCTCAGCTGTTCCACACCTCTTATCGTGATGCATTTAAAGCCGAACAATTATCAAACAGGAGGCAAGTGCAAATGATGGACTTGAGTCTAATGAAAATGGGATGGCAGTGTGGGTGCAGAGATTCTTTTTACTGGCTCTAAATAAGAGGCCTTTGGGTCTTGTCAAACACTCTTTGTATCTCGGGGCATCTTCTTGAAATGATTCATAGAGCTTCAGTACTTCAGACTGACAAAACTGAAACATTAAAATTAGTGCAATGGACAGGTAATCAGCAAAAATATAACTATGCCTGTAGAGTACTAAAGCAGAATCAGAATCATAATCAGCTTTATTGGCCAGGAATGTTTTTACATCGCAAGAATTTGCAGCACTCTCTTTGTACCAACACAGAATAAGTAAAAATTATCATTAAAAAAATAAAAGTTATTTTTATAAAACTAGTCACCATATAGTGTATGTAGCCTATAGACAGTAGTGCATGAGATTATCTGTGAAAAAAATCATGTTTCTCTGCTTCCTCTTAGTGCTCCTAATGACAAGTTTCTACTGTGCCTGAGCAAAAACAATCAATCAGAGCTGAGCCAGTTTTCTGAAACATATTGTAGTTTACTATTTAGCTGTAAATTGAGAATGTTTCTGAAAACATTTGAGCTTACAAACTTCATGCAGTGATTGACAGCTGTTTAGAGAATGTTTTGGTGCTGTGATAATCTGCCTCATTTGCTACTAACAGGATGACAGTTTTTGTAAATACAGTGGTGGAAAAAAAGTTTTTGGACACCTGTAAAATTTTACATAATCTCAAACATTTCCACTAAGGCAATGCACTTTTTAAATCCATCCAGATTTCTCTAACATGACGGAAGACAATATGGCGCCCTTGTTCACTACATTAAAATGTACCCTTTAAAGTGCCTTGTAAAATTACCCAATAACAACTTCCCCCATTTGCACTGACCTGGTCACACATTCCACTTACACACATTACACTTGCATTATTGCAAGTTTCATTTTTATAGATAGAAAGCAATCTTGAAGCCTTTATCGTGGTGTTATGTGCTTGTTTTGACATCAGTATTGTGCAGGATGAGGAAACAATTCATCTTATCTTCCTGAAATCCAAACTAATATTGTGGGTTTTTTCATTCCAACAATATGTTTCCTCTCCATCTGCCACTACCCCATTACATCTTCATCCTCCATATTTTCCACCTCTTCTACTATAGCAAATATACTCCACTTCCGTCACAACCCTCACTTCCTCACCTGTCACTTTCCATGCCACATTACCTCCTCTTTTATCCACTCATTACCATTCTTCTCTGTTCTCTGTCTCCAATCTAGTGTGACTGCAGTGCGTCTGCCAGATGGTTTGTCCTTCGTTGTCTATGAGTTCTGGGATGGAGAAGAGGAGTGGAAGAGGTGAGTTTTCAATCACATGTGGCTTAAAAATAATAATGTTTCAGCCTTAAGCTTAAGCCTCTGGCTAACTCCAGTCATTCATGCCATTATCAAGAGTTTTTGGGATTTTCTGTGACATGTGGGAACACCCTTGTACTGTAAGAACACTCTTATAATGCAGTTAAAGTAGCCATCTTATTGCAATATGAAAAATGCACCAAATCAACTGACAGAATAAAACATCAAAGGAAGGCCCATTGCTGCAAGTTCCTAATGCAAAGTAGTGAAAGTCATTACAGAGTGTGGACATTCATTTTGTTTCTGCGAATCAGCATTCCTCTGATAGTTTTTTTGGAGCTGAGCATATTGTTTCTTGCTGCCATTGTTTTCATTGATCGGTGATCGACAAAAAAAGATTTTACTGTCATGAGCCTGTTGGAAAGAAATCCTCCATCCACATTATTTAATTAACATTCTTCAGCCTTTCGCTCGCTCTGGAGTTGCTGAAGCACTTGAGTTGCATCAGGTCCTCATGATTTAGTGATGGTGCTAGTGTTGGTGCATGAGGAGAGGCTGCTGATGTGGCTGCCTGCTGATAGGAGTTTCTGCTCCACTGCTCACAGCATCCCACTGCCATTAATATTTCAACTCTTACAGTAAAGGCTAAGGGCCGTGCTAAGCGGTTCCAGGCCATGTGTGCTTGCGTGCATTTAACAGTGTTCGTGCAGATGCAGGTGCACAAACACATTCATGTTCTGGGTGTAGATGTGTGTGTTTGTGCTTTCTCACCCTTCCTTCTTATTCCAGGCACCTCCAGTCAGTCCCCAACAAAGCCTTTCAGCATGTGAAGGTGGATACACTGTGCCAGCCGGAGGCCGTGTCCTCTGTAGCCGTACCAGGTCAGTGGTGAAATATTGTATATACAGTCATGGAAAAAATTATTAGACCACCCTTGTTTTCTTCAATTTCTTGTTCATTCTAATATCTGGTACCACTAAACGTATAATACAATGAACACAACAAAAAATGCAGCTGGTCACATAATACTTTATGTCCTATTTGACATTCTTAAGCTTAATTGATTCCCAGGGTATATAAGAGGCCATTTCATGTCACAAGCAGCACTGCACATGCAAAGGCCTAGAGTGGTTTCCTGCTTACATTCAAGCCGTAGCACAACTCAGAAGTTGTCAGCTCTCACATAATGCCTAAAACAAAAGAATTATGTGAAGCAACAAAGGCAGCCATCTTGGTACTGCTGGAAATTGGCATGAGTGAGAGACAGGTAGCGAAAAACTGAAGATCTCCAAGACAGCCGTTCATTCCAACAAAAAAACAAGCTGAACATGGCACTACCAAATTGCTACCTGGCCGTGGCAGGAAACGTCTTTCTACCCCACGAGATGACCGTGCACTCATCCGTTCCTGTGTCAGGAATCGTCGTCAGACCTCCAGGGACCTTAAAAATGAGTGGGCACTGTCGAGAAATGTGACTTGCTCGGCAAGGACAGTTCGAAACCGACTTGTTGAAGCTGGTTTGAAGTCACACAGAGCACGCAAGAAGCCCTTCATCAATGAAAGGCAGAGGAAGGCCCGGTTACTCTTTGCTCGAGACCACAAGGATTGGACTGTTGATGATTGGGCTAAGGTTCTCTTCAGTGATGAATCCAATTTTGAATTGATGCCCACTCCAGCCAACTTACTGGTTAGGAGGAAGCCTGGAGAAGCTTACAACCCAGACTGTCTTGCCCCTACAGTAAAACATGGGGTGGATCAGTCATGATCTGGGGTTGTTTCAGTCTGAGTGGAACAGGGCAAATGCAATTGTGTGAAGGCCGAATGAACCAGGTCAAGTACAGGACTACCCTTGAAAACAGTCTTCTTCCATCAGCTGGAAAACTCTTTCCTGCCTCGAATGACTGGATTTTCCAACAAGACAATGCCCCTTGCCACACGGCAAGGTCAGTTAAAGCCTGGATGGAGAACCACAACATTCGCACCATGCCTTGGCCTGCTCAATCACCAGATCTTAATCCAATTGACAACCTGTGGAAAATCATCAAACTCAAAATGGAGAACCACAAGCCCAAAAACAAAGAAAATTTGTTTGAATTTGTCCAACAGGAATGGGCTGCTGTGACAGCAGAACAATGTCAGAAGCTGGTGGAGAGCATGCCAAGACGCATGGCTGCAGTCATCAAAAACAATGGTTATGCAATCAAGTATTAACTCTTGTGTGTATCATGTGTTTAAAGCAAACAGAAAAGAAAACATGGAATGCTTAAAAGTA
Source organism: Synanceia verrucosa (assembly GCA_029721515.1). Lineage (NCBI taxonomy): Eukaryota > Metazoa > Chordata > Actinopteri > Perciformes > Synanceiidae > Synanceia > Synanceia verrucosa. The sequence goes on along the minus strand of CM056556.1, from coordinate 21,973,854 downwards.
GTGTTTTTGGCGGTACAATGCCATAGCTATTGATGTAAGAATTTAAGTAATTTTGGTTATTATCAAGAAAACCATGGAAAATGAATAATCCTTAGTTCTTAAATTAAACTCTCATGAGCTATTTTTGTTGTTATCATTATAATTGTCCAAACAAATGTACCTTTAGTTGAGCCAGGCATTAAAATTAACAAGAAATTGAAGAAAACAAGGGTGGTCTAATAATTTTTTCCATGACTGTATATATATAAACAATAGACATTATTTTCTATATAAAGAATATTAAACATTGGGATCCACACTGGGAGTCTGTGTTCATGTCCAAGTTTAAAAAAAACACACATGGCCATTTGCCAGTTGTTTTATGAGTGTAAAAGACCCCTGGTCTGAAAAGTGAAGCCAATGAGGAAGTGCCTTCAAGTTGCATTCGTTATACTGGCCAGCAGGAGGTGACTCCTCTGACTGAATACAAGACTATGAGAAAATGACCCCGCTTCTCCCTTTATTCATGCATTTATTTATTTATTTAGATATTTAATCCCTCAGTAAACACTGGGAATAAATAGACCATAAAGCAGGGGATGTTTTCATATATGGCTATATGGCTTGACAGACCTCAGTCATGGCATTGTCAGTCAGTTGTGGCTGTTGTCCATGTTTTCACCTTACAGATTTCACACGTTCACCATGTGTTTTCAGTTTATGAAAGTTAATAGTAACATGGTGGTCACCTAGAAATGTGTTCAGCATTTCTGCATAAAATTGGTTGGGTTTGTACATTGTAACTGTAATAGTGTACATTGTACACTATTACAATTACTACAGTCATACTATTAATCTGTGAAAGCATCAAAACAGCACCCACAGAGGAATACACACAGCCGAATGCTTGCGTCTAAAACAAGCTGTCAGGATTTCTGTCCATTTGTGATGTCACAAATTACACATTTTTCAGATGCAAATATTCTAAATATGTCCCAGTTTCCTGTTGCAGTGTATGGTAGCATCCAAAATTCCATACTATACACTACATACTCACTATGTGTACTATTATTCAACATACTTTTGAGTGAATAAATGCAGTATGCATCTTTTTGGACGCACTGCTTAGTCAGGAAGTGACGCCTTTCCTAAGAGCCTCTTGCCGGTTAGATTGGAGACATCGTAACCATGGTAACCCGTGCCAACTTCACCCCTACCAGCAATCTGCAATATTAATGCATCTAATAATAATAATCTAATAATACACCCTTGATATGTTATTATTATATATATTAATAACCGCCATTTTCTGTTGTGTTGTTGTCGTCGCCGCTTCATTGCATTGTGGGACATTTATGCCGGTATAGTGTTCAGTGCTTGCATACTGTAATATTTACTGGAAATAGTATCCACCTCACGTACTATTTGGGTTCATACTAAGGTTTTGGACACGCTAAAAAAAACTCACACACTGTTTTAGCATACTCAATAGCATGTTAGTGTGGAATTTCAGACGCAGCCGACATGAATGACATCAACTGACAGGAAGTAAACACAGACCCGAGCTATTGCTTAGCAACACACATTGCACACCATTGCAGCTCTGTTTAAATGCACTAAAGAGATAAATACATATTCAGGCAGACAGTATGAGAAAAAAGCATGAAAGTGAGCACAATACAACCGTCTGTGGGTTCTGCTATAATGCTATATTGCATAGTATTCAGGTGTGAATATTTAGCATGCTATAAATGTCATCTTCTTTAAAAGTAATACAAATTCAGTTGACAATCTCAATTTGCCGATTATTTTTTTATTTATGATTAATTAAAATATCAGAAAATAGTTTTCCTACGTCAGTGCAGTTATCAGCTGTGACTGTCATATGAGCAAGCCCTTGGGGAAAGCTCACATTCACTTAAAAGGCCAATTGACATCAACAAAGCAAGGAGAAACTTGGATTACAACACACAGAAGAAGAGTGGGTTAATTTTCTGTTCAGAATCTGAGCAGAAAACCATAGAAACAAAGAAGTTACTAATGAATAGAAAATAAGGAATAGAGCATAAATCAATGATAATACAGTCTCCTCATAATCCTGGGTAAGTGATCAGTGTTGAGTCTGTAAGCCTGGCCATGTAATCACTTGAAGCTCAGAGGCACTCTGAACAATTAAAGCAACCTGGCACCATTTAAAACGGCCAACACTGGAATGCAACTATGCTCTGAGGCATAGGCTGTCAGTCACTTGGGGCGATGCCTGGCAGAATGCCATTTGTACCTTTTTTTCTGGTCTAATGCTCATTTTTTATCCATCTCTCCTCACCCACTCTGTCTTCTTTCCATCTCTGCCTCACCAAATTGCTCTTCATCTCCATTCAATCTGTTCCTCTCATCCCCTCACATGTCTTTCTACCTGTACTCCCCCCTGGGCCTCATTTTCTTTTATAAATCTTTTTCTTTCTCTTCAACCTCTTTCACTTGTCATCCCTCTCTCTCTGTCTCTCTCTCTGTTTCTCTGTTTGCAGCCGCCTGGTGCAGTGTGAGCCGGGACTGAGCATGAAGATATCCAACCACATGCCACGACTCCTGGACACTTCTCGAACACCCCCACCCTAAAACCTTTCTTTCCCTGTGTTTCGCCCGCTCTCACAGTCCCCCCAAACCCTTCCTTTTTAACCCTCACATCCCTCAACTCTTTTTGTAAGTACATGTTTACACAGTGCAAATGAATGGCGTCAACCGCAGTGAAAATTGAACAAAACAGTGCATTTTACAATGTGAGATTTACTAATGCGTTTGCATCTCACCACAGTAGTTTGCTGACTCGAGATATTGGATTATGATCACGTTCATGTTTCAAGTAGCTTTGAGCCACTTTAAAGTGGAGTTTGTTATGTAGCAAGGATCCTGGCATTGAGTTTTTCATGTAGCAGTTACTGTTTTTGGATAGTGTGTTTGGGGACGTGGCTATTTTTTACACTCCTCTTAGCTTCGACCATAGGTAGCTCATCTAGTTAGCTGTTATTTCATAGTAACTGCTTATTCCATCTTTCCTCCCATGCAATGTTCTAATAATGACATTTTTGTTTTTGATCAAATGCTTTGGACATTATTCTCACATCAGCCATTCTCAACTCACATCAACTTGTTGAGCAAATGAGGACTATCTACAGACTTAGTTGCCAGGTTCGCTCGCAATCTCAGGAAAACTGAATGCTTGAATTTAGCTCGAAGGTTAGCTCACACCCCAGATAGCTGTAAAGCTTATTTCTCTCCAAGCTACTGAGTGGAGGTTATGTCAAAAAGGTTTTATATTGTGGTGAAAACCGTGAAGGCCTTGCAAGCAGCAAATGGGTTTTAGAATAAATATAAATTGTGCACTGATATGGACTTGAGTTAGCATATACAATAAAATCATACTTCTACTGGCTCAATAACTTGATAAAGCATATGTTCATATTATAGTACACCATCTACCCATCCAACATAGTGTCAATTTCAGTTCCTCAAAAGGACTTAACGGCACCATTGTGACACTGATAGCTGGCTGTAATGGTCCATATTAGCCGTAATTTAAGACCACCCCTAATTTGTAAATCATTTGTTTTTCATAACAAATAAAACAATCTTACTATGTCAGTCTTTCAGACTCTCCAGATCCACTTGTGTTGTTAGCTTAAGCTTGTTGAAGGTTCCTCACATCAAGTTCATTCACTATATGTATGATGGCTGCTGTGGGAGTAATGTCTATGATGGTAGTATCTTATTATCATGTGCAAACAGCACCTTTTTAATGAGCGACAAAACAGTGAAATCCAAATCTTTGTGAAGACGGACACTGTGATCGTATCACAACATCAGATGGCACCAAAGTCAATATGAAAAGACCAGTTCAGTATTATGAATTACAAAAAGATGTCAGTCTTCACAAATATTTGGATACATAGATGATGTGATTGATAGACACGTAGAGAAACATTCAAAGAGTTTGGTGATTTAGATTTCATGTAGCTTTTATTTCATGGAAAACCTTGGGGTTAAGCTTCCGAGCATCGATTTCAGAGTGAGATGAATATATTATTTTGTACAATTTGTGACTTAGACAAGCATCTGCTGCTACCTTGAGACAGAAGAGACTAGTTAGAGTGAGATAGGCAGTATCTCACTGTTCTCCGTGCAGCTTAAGTTTTATTTCTGCCTTCTGTTTGGGTATTCCTGGTCTGAATTGGCAGTGGGTAGCTTATATTAGCTGTGTAAGTGTAGTAGAGATTGTACATATGAAAAATGTTGTTCTATTATGATTATATTTGTATTTATTGACATCTTTTAGTGTTATGGTACATGTTTTCCTCAGTGGAAGTGGCAGTAGCTTTCTAGGTGCTGTAGCTTCTCGCAGTGGTTTGTTTGAATCCGATTACCTACCATCAGAAATTTAAACCCATCTGAATGACATTGACTAAGAAGCCTTAAATATCACCACATACTTAGAGGAGCTTTTAAGGGTTTTCAGAACTTTCTTTTTTGGTATGATTTGAACTCCCAGCAAGCAGGGAAATGCTCATTAGCAGTCTTTCACTGTGGACCTCTTGGCATCTTGCATTGACATATTATTGAGACAAAGACAGTTTCTCCATTGCTTTGGATTTCTGTACATCAAACTTTCTCAATTAACAACATATTATAGGAGAAATTACCTTGAAATCATTATTATTCATCCATTCATCCATCCATTTCCTACCACTTATCCTCACATAGGGTCGCAGGGGGGGGCTGGAGCCTATCCCAGCTGTCATATGGTGAAAAGCAGTGTACACCCTGGACAAGTTGCCAGTTCATCACAAGGCACATTTTACCATTACTAATAACCCCAAATATGAAAGACAAGAGTCTCAATATCTGACTGGAGGATAGAAAAAATGGACTGTCAATATCAGACTCAAATGCTGGATGGGAAAGACAGAAATCTCTGACGAGCATATTAAACTTAAAAATATCGTCATTTAATGTCTGCATTCAACACATCCTAAGCATTCTTGGGGTTTCCTCTGAGCAATAGCCACCTGCCATATTGTGACCAACAATTCAACAATATTGTTCAATGAAAATCACTGGGTCAGTCTTTGAATCCTGTGCATACTTTTCATGTTGGCCTCTGTGTCTTTCCACAATCCCACTCCCAGCCTTGTTTCCTTAAAATGACATTCCCTAATGCCTAAATTGCATGCTCAACTGAAATACATTTTTGTCAAGGATTACATTTGTCTCGTTTATAGTACAAGTCACAGGCAGGTGACATATAGTACATGGTATATCAATCAACAGCAAATGAACATACATCCAATAAAAAATGTTCTTGAATAATAACAGGTATCAAATGTGAGGCAGTCCACCATGGACAGCTGGATGGGTCCACTGTTTGTGTCCCCTGTGAAGCATAGTCTTTTGCCTTTTACTTTACAAAGCCTAAATTTGTTGCTGCCTAAACTTCCTAACTTCCTAAACTTTTTTGCATTTCCTTTTGTGTGTGTGTGTGGGGGGGGCATTTTGAACCAAACCAATCCAATAGTATATTGCCTAAACCCAACTAAAGTAGTTTTGTTGCATTTATATTTTTTTTGTTTCAGTGTCACAATTATTTTAATCAAAAACTTTACCAATAATTTTGTTGTGTTTTCCTTAAAACTCCTTTATGCAGTTATTTTGTATGGGAATGCAATTTTGTGGGAGCCAGGGTTGCAACTACATTACATCAATGGGATTGTGTGACATACATATTGGCAGCATTCCTTCCTTCAGCCCAATTCATGTTGTAAAAAACTAAGCAGGTAAACCATCTGAATGAACCAAGGTAAAGTGGTGTCTCATTTTCGCCACATTTTTTTAAATTTATTTGACCATTCCCTTTGATCTGACCCACCTTTGCCTCTGATAGAGCTTAATCTTTGGCACAAATCTCACCTGAAATCATCCATTCACCCTGAGTGACCTTGAGGTTGAATACAGAGGCTCAATCCCCTAACCTCACCTCCCACTAACACTAATGTAAGCCCACCACTGTAATATAATCAGGCTCTCACTCAGAAAGCACAATGTAAAAATGAGTGAATATTGTGACTTTAACATACAGTATATTAGAGGTTATAGAGTATGATGAGAGTATTTATAAAGGTATATAATGTCACTGTTTATCTGATGAACCACTCCTTCTTTAGAGCTCTATCTATACTTCATTTCAAAAAGGTGCCATCTTGTCATCCACCTCACTGTTGACTCTATTTTCACATATGAATGACAGCCAGCAGTCTGTCATCTATCAGTACTGTGGTAGCAGTGAGTGGGGCTGCAGCTACTACTGATGCTAATATTGAGCTAGCACCGTGCTGGGCTGCATTGAGCAGGGCTGGACTGTGTGGAATGTGGAAGTTTTGAATATTATTACATATACTGTAAGAGAAATATGTATTACAGTAGGCTAATAGAACAGGCATGTACTAATTTCTGTGTCTGTGTTAAAGGCACTCTGTGGAGTTTTTGACCACTGTGGAGCAATGTTTTTACAAGCAGTTATTTTCCTGATCAACACTAACAGTAAAGCACCAAGAAATGTTGCAATGCACCGACAAGGACAAAGACGACAAAGGCTGCGAGTAGCTAAACACGTTTATAATACCAACAAATGCTTTGCAAATGTTTTATGAGACAGGAAATGCATGCAACACAATGGGGCTGCTCTGTCACTAACCCCTAATTTCCACTGGATACAGAACACCACCGACGTTTTGTCGGACCCAATATGTTTCCATTCAAATCAGTGAGTCAATTTCCACTGAACGTGGAACGGAAGTCGTGTACAGACACTAAATAAAACATCTGGTTTATTTTCAAAATAAAATAATCCGTGTTCGCGGCAGATCGTATAATTGATTTCCTTCTACTCAGTGGACACAGGGTGGTTCCCTTTCACTGTCACTCCACTACTACCCACTATATCACGCGATTGATATGTGAATTCAGGACATCTCGTCAGTCAGGAAGATCTCGTTCTTGCGATTCCAGCTAAACCACAACTTGCAAATACACAAGAATACAGATACATAATTGCATGCAACTAAACTGATTATTATTTAGGCTGCATTTCTCATATTACTTTGCTGATTTAATGGTCCACCTCCAGAGAGATAGAAAAACAAACCCATGGAGTCTCATCATAAGCTGCATTATGATCTCTTCCAATGATTCTTTCTTGATTATTGCTTTGTAGTTGGTGCAGAATGCAGCCACAGAAACCATACCTCTGCATCACTTAGCTTTTAGCTCTCTTTAGATTTCAGTCTATGGTTCCTTCTGTTACTTTGAAAGTTATCTGGCTTTGGCACTGTTATAATTTTTGAGCTTTCAGCACCAGGGCTCATGTTTGAGGTTTTCATCTTTGGAATGTGTAGGGTCTAAATTACTGATTGTCAAAGTTGTGATTATTTTCAGGCTGCATATACACTATATTGACGAAAGTATTCGCTCACCTGCCTTTACATGCATATTAACTAAATATTACATATTAGCGCATTTGTGATCTCAAACACTGATGATGGACGAGAAGGACTGGAAGGCAGCCTTTACTCAAATTCACCCTAAAGGTGTTCTATCGGGTTGAGGTCAGGACTCTGTGCAGGCCAGTCAAGTTCTCCACACCAAACTCACTCATCCATGTCTTTATGGCCTTGGATTTGTGCTCCAGTGCACAAGAGTGCAGTCAAGATGGAACAGGAAGGGGCCATCCCCAAACTGTTCCCACAAAGCTGCAGGCATGGAATTATCCAAATATTGTCTTGATATGCTGAGTTCCTTTCACTGGAACTAAGCAACTGAAAAACAACCCACACCATAATCCCCCCTCCACCAAAATTTACACTTGGCACAATGCAGTCAGATAAGTACCGTTCTCCTGGCAGCTGCCAGAAACCCAGACTCGTCCATCAGATTGCCAGAAGGAGAAGTGTGATTCGTCACTCCAGAGAACGCATCTCCACTGCTCTAGAGTCCAGTGGCGGCGTGCTTTACACCACTGCATCCAACGCTTTGCATTGCACTTGGTGATGTATGGCTTGGATGCAGCTGCTCGGCCATGGAAACCCATTCAATGAAGCTCTCTGCGCACTGCTCTTGAGCTAATCTGAAGGCCACATGAAGTTTGGAGGTCTGTGCCTCAGCATCCCCTGACCCTGGGCTGTCAGCTTACGTGGCCGTGTTGCTTTCATTCCAATCGCTTCCACTTTGTTATAACACCACTGACAGTTGACTGCGGAATAATAACTAGCATGGAAATTTCACGACTGGACTTCATGCACAATTGCCATCATGTCACAGTGCCACGCTGGAATCCATTGAGCTCCAGAGGGTGACCCATTCTTTCACAAATGTTTGTAGAAGTCATCTGCCATGCCTAGGTGCTTGATTTTTCATTCACACCTGTGGCTGTGGAAGTGATTGAAACACTTTAATTCAATCACTTGGATGGGTGAGTGAATATTTTTGGCAATTATTATAATGAATTTTGGATGTATTTAATGGCCGCTTATATGACACCATAGTCTCATATATTAAAGTTAGAGCAAAACATACTTGCTTAAATCAATTTGAAATAGTGTATCCTGTAGTGACTTCAATCTCCGCTTATGAGGACACCTGATTTTTTTTTTTTTTTGATTTGAACCCATCCTTGAACCTTAATTTGAGATAAATAATGACAGAGCAGTGACCATTTACAAGAGAGCTCCACAGGGCACCTTTAGTCTTTCACTTCTCGAAAAATATATATAAACCACTTGCACTCCTGTGCCAAATTTTGTTTGCGTTCAAGAAGGAGCAGCTGTATTCTGAATAGAAACATAAAGCCATATTGCATGGATTGATGTTTACATGTCAGCGACTCACTATACTGATATAGCCATAGTTTTACAGTGCTTGAGTGCTCAGCTGAATGCAGCCCATGCGCTCTGAGGGGGTTTCCTTCCTGTACATTGTGCCCAGCTTGGTTGGGTTATGTATATGAGGTAGATAGTGAGTGAACTGTCCAAAATGCCAATACTGTTTCCTATTGATACATTCCTGAATGTCCCTCAGACTGTGCAACCTGTTATTTTCTACCCTCCTCAGTGCAACCTGTGCTTCGCCATACAACGAAAGAGTTACACATTTGAATTGCAGTGAAATGGGTATTGATAGAATGTTCCCTGGAAACATGCCGAAAGATGAACCACTGTGTTAGGCAGCATCTGTTTCTGTAGCTGTAGGGAAGCTGATGGACAGGAAGCATGGCACAAGGTTCATCTCACGATACCAGGCCAATCAGGAATTTGCCAAACTGATCAAGATGGTAACTCTTCCCTTCTATGGCCAGTGTTCTTTTCTATCCCTCAACTGAGTGCATGTCAACTGAATGTCCAGTAACTTCTTTGCTGTAGTATTAGGCCATGCTACTCTTCAATGGGTTTTGTGCATTTCTTACTTCTTCTTTCTTTTCTAGTATTCCTATGAAGGAGACAAGAGACTAAAATCTATTAATATATACACACATATATATATATATATATATATATGACTAGAAAAATGGCATACAAGAATAAACAGTCACTTTTATGGCAATGTTTAATGAAATATTAATTCTTAATGTATGTTTCAGTAAAAACATGCTTTCTCTTAAGTGTAGAGACTTAATGCAGGGATGCAAGTATTATATTTGGTCTTTAAAGAATATCTTGTTGAAATTCTAGATGATGTAGAGTGATGCAATTCAATAAAATTATAAAAGTGAAAAGTGTGCTTTGTGGTTTTGATTGAAAATACTGTCCATAATTCATATTAGTGCTTATTTCATGCTGAAAGGTTCTGGCACATCTGGGATTAGTTTTTAAGCTTTCAGTTCTGATTGAAGTCTAATCATTCTGCCTCAATGTTTACATTATGGTTTCATAAACAATGAACAGTTCAATTTGCCTGATTTCAACCCAACAAAGCACAGGACTGGAGTTGAGTGGGATTGTAATTTAAAAGAAGCACTTTTTGTTTATTGGTCAGGTTATGGTGTGTCCCAAATCCATATTAATTCTAAGCAGATTTGATTTTATAGTGTGTCGACATTGGCAAAATTAAGTATACTTACACCACACAGGACACTTAACATGGACAATGGTGTTGACTGTGTTGTTGATGTATGCTATTCCCCCAGTATGCAATGCAAAAATGAAGGAGGAAGTGCTCATAATGTTTATTTAAAGCTCGGGTTTGACAAATTATCCAAAGGTAAAACTCAGCCAATCATTTGAATGTAATGACTGGATGAGTTCATTACAATCCTGCAACAGTCAGACACCAAATTGTTTTTGGTCAGACATTTTGATTTATTGATTGCTGTCCAGAGTATAGCTTACAACACCACTCCATTAAAAACTCCTATGTTCATTTTTATTTCATTGTACTTAAAGGCACAATGTTGTCATCGCTGAAGGAAGTAGTATGAAGTCTGCTGCTGTACTTTTTTTAAAAAAAATATATACTACAGAACTTCATTCTGGGTTTTATTTTCCACATAAACAGCAAACGGATGCATGTGTTCATATAAAAATTATTTTATTCAAATGATGTTTTCATTAACTCAATATTCACTGTTGTCGTGACTACTCATCATTAACTTTTATCAATTATCAAAATGCAGCACTTTTTTTTTTCTTTTTCTGAACATCCAAAAAGACATAACATAACATATATACACACACTGGCATCCAAATATACGGAAACATCAAATTATCCTCCCTCCTCAATCGCTGTGGCACCCTGAAGCAACCTCTATCAACTCAGTCTTATATGGCTCTACAGTGGACAGCAACACATCTTCCTTCATCGCACATTCTAGTTTTAGCATGCAGCGTGGTTGATATTTTCCTGGTTTCCTACTCCACGTTTGGCACGCGTTATAATAGCTTTCAAGTTTGAATTTCATATCGGTACAATGTACTGACTGCTCTTTATCTTACTGACAATTGAATATTGAGTGCTCCATGAAAGTGAAATATAGTGTTTAAGACAATTAAAAAAGTGACAAACGTGATAAGAACATCCTGCTCTCTATCAGTTTAAAGCTCTTCATCTTACCACATGCTGTGTGTGTGCTCTCTGAATACAGACGTTTCTAATGCTGATACAGAAAGGTAGATCAACAATAAAACTACAAACTGCAGAAATACCTGAGGATTTCAAATCAGATCATCACAGGGGCAAAAGGTAGACAAGCTCATCATCAGGGTGCAACTAAGAACAACCTAAATGACAGCAACATACCTTGACACTGAAGGGAGGGAGGGCTTTGACTGTCCATTGTGGTAAAAGGCCAAAAGTTGCAAGTAAGGAGCCACTTAAATGTTCGGGGGCCATTTTTTACGGTCCATGGTGGCCATAATTCACCAAGGTCTAGTCACCACTATCTCCATGAAAACCTCTGGATCAGTGAGGGAGGAGCAAGAGTCAGATCTTCCCGAGGATCTGCATGACGGCGATGGTGGTACTCTGGCCGAAGATGAAGGCTCCGCAGAGAAGCGTCACCGCTCCCCAGGCTGTGAGGACAACTCTGCAGAGGAGAAGATAAAAATGACAAAAGAGTAAAACCAAAATGCCTCATCCATTTGGTCTGTCCAAGGGGTTTTTAAAGTCTGACACCTTCCCTTGACTAAATGAAGAGACTTATGCCTCCCAACAGCCCTGTCAGTTAGTTAGCTTAGTCATTAATGTACCAGCATGCACAGACAGCTAACACTGGATCACTGTGATACTGAAGAAAATGTTTTGAGGGATTTTGAGCAAATTAATCTGAAATAGTGTTATCTTTTGGAAGTAAAAGTCATAAACTCTAATATAATACATGTTCATTGTGTCTATGTGTTCAGATCCTAAAGAGTTATGACTCTGTGTTTTAGACGCAAAATGCAGCTGCCCTGGTCCGCCTTTGTTAGGGGCCTAAAATACAATAACTAACTTCCTGTTGTTGTTTTTTATATCATATTGTATTTTGTTAGACTATCACCCAGATACATTTTTGTTTAACAATAACATGTTCTCAAGTGTTATATAAATACTGGGAAAGCATCAAAACTCTCAATCCACGAATGAATACACAGCCCACATTAAGAATCTGTGAATGTTTGAAACAAGCTATAAGGACTTCTATTTGTGATGTCACAAATTTACAATATCTAGACCATCAGACATTTTTAAATGTCAACAGACTAAATGTCTCCTAGATTATTTCCTGTTGGAGAGTATGTAAATTATTTAATTATTAATTTAGGTACAATCTATTGATGACAAGAACAGGATAAATAAGGTGATTAAGAGGGCTGGCTCAGTGATTGGTTTTAACCCAGATAAGCTTGAGGTAATAGTGGAGAAGAAAATGAGGACCAAGTTGAAAAAATCTTCTACGAAGGCCACCCACTCCACAATACTTTTAAGGAGCTCAATAGCTCATTCAGTAAGCAATGGGTGATGCAGTGATGCCTCAGTGTTCTACTGAACAATTCAGACGCTCCTTTGTTCCTGCAGCAGTCCGATTTTTTTAACAATAATCGCTAACTAGAGTTTATCTCTGCTTGTACCAATTAAATTCACTTGTGTTGTGTAGCCTACTCTGTCGTATGAAGTATCCAATCAAGACGACACAGCTGTTTTTGCGCAATGGTATGGAATAGTTTGTATTGTTTTGTTAAGTGGATGTATGTGTTTTTATCTGGTGGCAAAACAGTTTCCCCTTGGGGAATAATAAAGTTTTCTATCTATCTATCTATCAGGAAGACAGTGCAAGAACCATAAAATATGTTCTAGTAGTAATACAAAATACAAGTATGACTCTTGAAATGAACATGACATGGGACCTTTAAACTAAATCTCACCTGGTTTTACAGGAGACCGGCTCCGACTGCATGGCAAACATCAGACAGAGTCCTGTTCAAACATCACAGGGGGTAAAAAAAAAAATATGCTACACACTTGAGACAGCACAACTCTGTAACTGGAATGGTTACCTGGGAAGATGAAGATGAAAAAGGCGCTGATCCCACCGATGACACTGATGACCTTGCTGATGTCTGGTACAAATGTGGCGATGAGCAGCGTCACCGTTATCCACAGGACCGTCAGCACATAGCGGCTGCGGTTTTCAAACTCCGCCAGCACTATACCATCACGCCTCCGCTTCCAGCTCAACAGAGGGTCCTGGATCACAGATCTGATGTGCAGGAACGGGTGGATGTTAGTTCACTACAGCCAGAGACTCTCTATGCATCCAAAACATTTTCCTCTGCAAACTGTAAATAATATGGTGGAAAACTTTTTAACATTTCTCTGAACATCTCAGGTAACTCTGGATTTAATCCAATGATCAAGTCTTTTTACAAGAAGTGATATAAGTTCACTGAGATTGTGTCCCTGACCTGCCCAGCAGCAGGATGATGGGATAGATTGTGATGATGGAGACTCCAAATAGCAGCCTGGCGATAAGCATCAGGATGTCATCGCCGGTGTACGACATCAGAATGTCAGCCTTCACATCCTTTCCAAACGTCAGGTACCCATAAACCCCTTTCACAGAGAAAAAAAATGAAGCATAAAGACGAACACCGATGTGTCAACATTCAATGGTACTGCTAACTCAACGATAGTTATTTACAGATATTGTGTGCTCAACGTTCGCCATATTTCTTTTTTTTTCTTTTTCTTAAAGAGGAAGTGCCAATTTTTACAAATTGGACCTTTCTGGGATAAAATACTGCCGTTCATTCACCCATTTCACTTTGGAGTATTCCTGACAATTTTGGATTTGATGATATCCATTTAACTAAAACAAAGCATGTATGCGTATGCGACAACATCACAAATAGTATTTTAGCCACATATGTGGGCACTATGGGTCCTTAGTAAACTATGATACACAGGAAGTAGATTATGTTTACTGATTTTTTTTCAAAGAATAGTAACAGTGTAGCCCATCTTACTAAACGTCTGTTATTTGAGAAATGGTCAAGTTTGTGTCATTTACTGGCTGCATTTCTGTGCCCCCTTCACTCCTGTTAAATGGATATCATCAAATCCAATATCGTCGGAAATACTCCAAATGACTCCAAAATGAAATGGGTGAGTACATGGCAGTATTTTATACCAAAAATAAGGTCCAATTTGTAAAAAAAACAGCACTTCCCCTTTAAATTAGCACTTCTCTGTACCAAAACACACTTTTAGTCCCCCCCAATGTTTCCTCTGGCGCTGATGGAAATGCGCCAAGAGAAATGCGGTGCTTTATAAAGTAGACCTGGAGGAGAAACTTGACTAACCTGTGAGAGAGTAGATGACCAGACAAAAGATCATGGAGGCCACAGAAATGAAGACCCAATGAGTGAGTCTCTGGTTCTCCATGCTGCTGTAGATGGCGATGGACGCCTCGTGGCACTAGGACAAACACAGACAAGGTTATTAATAAGTAAGTGATAGTAACAGTTGTGTTTTTGATTGGAGACCTAATCTTTATAAACAGATATCTGCGTCTGTGCCTCTCTATCAACCAACCTTTTTGTTCTCATCTGTTTGCAGCTCACAGTGCAGGGTGAGGATCCAAAAAGGTCTTATTTTTGATCTCTCTACCGGTGTGATGAACCAAGATCTGATGAGGTTATTATATAAAGGCTACGGGCGCCAAGCCGCACAACTGGGTGAGTTAAACAATCACAGAGGTCAGGATACAGACTCTTGTCCCCACTTGATCCCAGCTGCCATCGCCTGCTTTCAAATCTCGCTTCACCCTTTTTTCTGCCTTCTCCTCTCAGGATCTCATCAGCTCTCTTTTCAACCCTCAGCAGTGCAATCACTCACCCTGAGGGAGTGCATCTCTCCGTCTGTGTTTGTGAGAGAGGACATGCATCACTGTGGTCGTACTTTCCCCTTCTTTTATTAGATCTCACCAGCATCCCTCAGGAGTTACCTTGGCAACTTAGGGAAAGTTACACATTGACAGAAAGATCTTTTTTTTTTCCCCTTGTACTCTCCCCTGCTATTAAATATGAAAAGCTCACTCCGCAGAGACTCCAGCAGCCCCAAGCCGCTGACCTTTACCACGCTGCTGACAAAGTCCAGCTCCTCAGGATTATTGAGAATACTCTATTGCTTCAATAGTCTGCCTCTGTTGCATCAGAGAAATATGCTGAAACACTACTTTACCTCTAGTGGTGTTGCACCATGCAGATACATAGGTACCATATGATGGAAATGAATGGAATTTTTTTTTTTTGTGGTACTCACAGCACAGCAGTCAGTGAGTGTGAATCATATTCCATGTTACTCTAGAATGAAAGACCTTTCTATCTGTGAGGATAATGAGTGATGAGCTTTTCAAAATAATGACTTAGGATCTCAAAATTACGAGAAACTGAAATGTAATGTATCATAATAAACAGAGAAATTATATTCAGTCATTATTTTGAGAACCCAAGTACTTATTTTGAAAAAGTGTGTTATTATTTTGTGACAAAATTTGGAATAGGATCTTTTTTCCATTGGAAGGTTTCATCTTTTTTTTTTTTTTTGTAAAAATGAGAGAAAAAAAGGCTTGTATAGACTGAGCTGTATAGACTAAGCTGCAGTAAATTTAAGTATGAATCTACTGCAAAATGTTGATACCTGGAGCCTCATGCAAACTCCACACAAAAAGGCCCCGGGCCAGGATTTGAACCCAATACCTTCTTGCTGTGAGGCGACAGTGCTAACCACTACACCACCATTAACATTTTCACTCCATCAATTTGCAGAATATGTGCGATGTGCAAATGCATCTGACCCGCATCATTGATTGCTCATCAGTCCCTGACTCATGGTTTGCATCACTGATCATCTACACGTCTGTTAAGTAACGTGCATAAAGAAGCTTCGTCAGCATCTTTCCCAAATTGCACTCCTATTTCACTTCACTGCTTTTAGCCATGTTTGCATATTTATATGTTGACGTGGCTCTAGGGAGGAGTCCGACGTGCGCTCAATTCTGTGCTGATTGGGATGTATCAAGGGAAGGTGCGTAGATTTAATGCGTACAGATTTTTGACAGCGTACGCCGATTTCCAGACTACAGCGTATGCCCACGCTCGATATGTACAGGGGTTGGACAATGAAGCTGAAACGCCTGGTTTTAGACCACAATAATTCATGAGTATGGTGTAGGGCCTCCTTTTGCAGCCAATACAGCATCAATTCATCTTGGGAATGACAGATACAAGTCCTGCACAGTGGCCAGAGGGATTTTGAGTCATTGTTCTTGCAGAATAGTGGCCAGGTCACTACGTGACGCTGGTGGAGGAAAATGTTTCCTGACTCGCTCCTCCAAAACACCCCAAAGTGGCTCAATAATATTTAGATCTGGTGACTGTGCAGGCCATGGCAGATGTTCAACTTCACTTTCATGTTCATCAAACCACTCTGTCACCAGTGTTGCTGTGTGTATTAGTGCATTATCATCCTGATACATGGCACCGCCTTCAGTATACAATGTTTGAACCACTGGGTGCACATGGTCCTCCAGAATGGTTCGGTAGTCCTTGGCAGTGACGCGCCCATCTAGCACAAGTATTGGGCTGAGGGAATGCCATGATATTGCAGCCCAAACCATTATCGATCCACCCCCATGCTTCATTCTAGGCATGCAACAGTCTGGGTGGTACGCTTCTTTGAGGCTTCTCTACACCATAACTCTCCCGAATGTGGGAAAGACAGTAAAGGTGGTCTCATCAGAGAACATGTGTACATGTTTCACATTGTCCACGGCCCAAGATTTTCGCTGCTGGCACCATTGAAACCGACGTTTGGCATTGGCACGAGTGACCAAAAGTTTGGCTATAGCAGCCCGGCCATGGATATTGACCCTGTGGAGCCCCAGACGGACAGTTTTGGTGGAAACAGGAGAGTTGAGGTGCACATTTAATTCTGCAGTGAGTTGTGCAGCTGTGGTTTTATGTTTTTTTTGGATATAATCCGGGTTAGCACCCAGACATCCCTTTTAGACAGCTTCCTCTTGCGTCCACAGTTACTCCTGTTAGATGTGGTTCGTCCTTCTTGGTGGTATGCTGACATCTCCCTGGATACCGTGGCTTTTGATACATCACAAAGACGTGCTGTCTTGGTCACAGATGCGGCAGGAAGACGTGCACCACAATTTGTCCTCTTTTGAACTCTGATATGTCACCCATAATGTTGAGTGCATTGCAATATTTTACGCAAAACTGTGCTATTACTCTGCTAATTGAACCTTCACACTGTGCTCTTACTGGTGCGATGTGCAATCAATGAAGTTTGGCAACCAGGCTGGTCAAATTTAGCCATGAAACCTCCAACACTAAATTACCCAGTGTTTCAGTTTCATAGTCCAACCCCTGTATGTATGTACAGTCGTGGTCAAAAGTTTACATACACTTGTGAAGAACATAACGTCATGGCTCTCGAGTTTCCACTTATTTCTACAACTCTGATTTTTCTCTGATAGAGTGATTGGAACACATACTTCTTTGTCACAAAAATATTCATGAAGCTTGGTTCTTTTATGACTTCATTATGGCTCAAATGAAAATGTGACCAAATCTGCTGGGTCAAAAATATACATACAGCAATGCTAGTATTTGGTTACATGTCCCTTGGCCAGTTTCACTTCAATTAGGCGCTTTTGGTAGCCATCCACAAGCTTCGGGCGAGCCTCTGGTTGAATCTTTGACCACTCCTCTTGACAGAATTTGTGCAGGTCAGTTAAATTTGTTGGCTTTCTGATAAAGACTTGTTTCTTCAGCATTGTCCACATGTTCTCAATGGGGTTTAAGTCAGGACTTTGGGAAGGCCATTCTAAAACCTTAATTCTAGCCTGATTTAGCCATTCCATTACCACTTTTGATGTGTGTTTGGGGTCATTGTCCTGTTGGCACACCCAACTGCGCCCAAGACCCAACGTTCGGGCTGACGTTTTTAGGTTATCTTGAAGAATTTCAATGTACTCCTCTTCTTCGGCACCAGTTCCATTGGCAGTAAAACAGCCCCACAGCATAATACTACCACCACCGTGCTTGACGGTAGGCATGGTGTTAAAGGCCTCACCTTATCTCCTCAAAACATTGCCGGGCATTGTGGCCAAACAGCTTGAATTTTGTTTCATCTGACCACAGAACTTTCCTCCAGAAGGTTGACTTGACTGTGGACACTGACACCTGTGTTCCAGCAGCTTCTATTTTTTGGAAGATCTGCTTTTTGGTGGTTCTCGGTTGACTCTTCCCCTCCCGACCAATTTTCTCTCCGCAGGAGGTGATAGCCTGTATTTTCTTCCTCATTGTGGCGGTGACAAAAAAATGCCATGCACTTTATACTTACAATTGTAATTGTACAATTGTTTGCACTGTTGCTCTTGGGACGTGCAGCTGCTTTTGAAACGGCTCCAAGTGACTTTTCTGACTTGTCAAGTCAATGATTCGGTTTTTCAGATCCGTGCTGAGCTCCTTTGACTTTCCCACTGTAACGTTTGTGGGCATTTGTATCCAGTGAGCCCTATTTAAATGGCCTCAGAGAAGTCACCAGCAGTAGTCACTCATGATCATTCACAGGAAGTTAGGAGCCCATGCTTTGAAGCTCATCTCATTGACACAACTTTTTAAGTCACCAAAATTGCTAATTCATGTTGCTGTATTTATATTTTTGACCCAGCAGATTTGGTCACGTTTTCTGTTGACCCATAATCAAGTCATAAAAGAACAAAACTTCATGAATATTTTGTGACAAAGAAGTATCTGTTCCAATCACTCTTATAGAGAAAAATCAGAGTAGTAAAAATAACTGGAAACTCAAGACAGCCATGACATTATGGTCTTTACTGCATGTCTGTTTGAGCCATCACATTTTTATTCCTGTGACAGCAGAATTTTCAGGGCGGCTGAGTGTCGATACATAAATACCTAACCCCACAATGCCTAACCTAAGTCCTTTTTTTTTTTTTTTTTTTAAATGAGCACATTTCAAATGTGTTTGCACTCACTTGGAAACCAAAGCAGATGGTCGGGATGACACTGAACATGGAGGCCCAGGAGCTGATCCTGCACACAGATGGGAGACACAAGAGTCACTTTTTTTCCTGGAGGTCAACAAATGCCACAGGAACAAGAAATATTAAGCTATTATTAGGGGCACCATTCATAATGCCATGGCATTTGGAGGCACTTTACCAAAGAGTTCATCTGTCAATCAGAGGCACACGTCTGACAAGAAGTAAGCTGCAAGCTGTAAGTCAGCTAGCCAGACACAGGTTCAAGGAAAGAATGATTTCATCTACTCCACCCTACTCTGCCCCGCTGATCTGGATTTATTCATTTCAGATTTATGGAGAAGTCACTTTTCCTGGAAGTGACCTCATTATATGAACTTGCTGTGGTTATTTTGTATAATTATGGGATAGAAAAAGCAACTAAAACAAATTTAAAAGAATAATTTTACAAATTGAGGGAATACAGTTATTAAATAGGAAGAATCTCATCTTGTGTCTGTTAGTTAACAATGGAGCTACAACCAGCAGACAGTGCGCTTAGCATAGAGACTGGTGACAGGGGGAGCAGTTAGCCCTGTCCAAAGACAACTCAATCCACCAACCAGCACAAATTAACACAGTAAATTGGCGGCATTAACTTTAAACATGAAAAAAAAATGTTTGTTTTTAACCTTGTTCCATTCTTATTTTATCAGAGGTAGAGTAAAGGCCACTCCCACCAAAAACGCAACTTTTTTTTTTCCAGAATCCATCCATTTTGCTCTCTGATCGCAATCATCTCCACTTTCTGCTTTGAACTCTGTGGTGTATACCGTCTCTGACTACAAATCCCAGAGGTCCCAAAATTATTCACAGGCTGCGGGAGACTGCGACCAGCAACTGCAGAAAAAACACTTTGACGTATTATTACATCGATGGCATTCAAGCGTTGGATTTTAAATGACATTGAAATACGTCAATGGCACTCAAAGAGTTAATGTGCCCGAAACGGAAGAGTAAAAACGAGAAGTTGCAGATTAGCTATCCAGTCATTATGCTAACTATCTCCTAGTGTAGCTTTATGTTAACGGACCAACATGAGAGCATCATCGGCATATTCTCCAACTCTGTGCAAGACAGAGAGTAAGTGTCATTTACAAAATGTCAACCCAAAGCAAAAAAAAAAAAAAAAAAAAAAACTGCTAACAAGAGTGTGACGGTTCTGTAACGAGCACACATCTGTGCAAGACGAACGAGTTAACCCCAGCACAGATGATTTATTCTGCTCCTGATGAGGCCAAATTGCCTTTCACATCTGCTCTCTGGACTCATTTTGGTGTGGCTAGCTTTTGTGATCAAGATTGGATCCCGTCTCTCTCTCTCACACACACACAGGCTCGCACACACACGCACAAATACATACCCACTAGTGTAGAGCGGGGTGACATGAACCAGAATGGGAGGTGTGGTGTGGTATTTGATGATGATGGAGACAGTCAGGTAGGTTGCAGCCAGAGTGCCAAGGACACTGTGAGAGGACAGAGACAAAGCACCCTGCTTCAGACAAAAATAGATGTTCAAGTCACAGTGCTACAGGCAGATTAGTAGAAACTCAGGCCAGTAGTTTATCCATATATACACATATACATGACTGTGACAGAGGTGTGTCGGTTAAAGTGTCGGTTAGATAGCGTGTGTAAGTCCTGGTAAAATGATGCTGGGCACTCTAATAGTTCATCCAACCATGAGAAATAGCAACATATAAACTGCAACATACGATTTTCTGCCCCCACTCCCGTAAAACATACACAGCTTAGAGGTTGTGTCTCACTTGGCTTCCTCGGAAATTTTCCCTACGCCATGCCACTGGATTCTACGTGATGGTTCACCAATGGACTCGATTACTGTTGAAATGCTGTCAGGGGCAGAGTGTGTTCAGCTCCTTATTTTTGCCTTGCAGTGGTGATAAATACGCCTGTTTAATGCTGTGCTAGTTAGTTGTCTTGCAATCGTAGCTGATTGCGAGAACAATTGTGTTCTCCACTTGTCGTTCTTCCTATTCGTATTTCTCTGGAAAACAGAAGTGATCCCACACCAGTGATCTGAATGACACAGAGCGTCTTCAATTAGCGACCTGTTAGCCTGCGATCCAATCTCAAGCATATGTAAACTAATGCCAATGCCCGGCATTTCATCTAGCGAAACAATACCCACGGAGTTTCCATAGCAACAGATTTTTGGGCTGTTCTGTTACTCGTTAGTACCGCGCATATGCAAGACAGAGACTGACCCGCCGGACTTAAAGTTTGGCGGTTCAGTATGAATGTGTATCGTTACATTCCCTAATAAGTACATTAGACTGAAATGTTTGTGAGAGTTTGAGACCTTGTTGTGTGTCAAACTGTTGGTAAGGGGCTCTTGAGCCGATGGTGGCACTACATAAGAGGCTAAGTGGTCAGTTACTAGGAATCAGCCTATGATGTCCATAAACATTACATTTAATCAAATCCGACCAGTAGCTGTTGTCCTATGTTCTGAACTCAAATCAAAAATCAAAACTCCTATATTAAAATATTTCAATTCCAAATTGATGAAAGACACATTCTGTACTGCTGTTTCATTTCTCAACCGTGTGTGTGGACAATCAACCCACTTGGGCAGCCGACCTGATGTATTTCTGAATGCTGATCTCTTTGGGGATGGACAGCGGCAGGATGAGGAGGATGCAGAGCAGCATCAAGCCGAAGCGCTGGTCTGTGTAGAAGTGGTACGGCATCTCAGACTCTGGCAAACCAGTTACTAGCTCATACAGAGAGCCGCACACTGACAGGTAAATAAGAACACACGTCAAGTTAAGATTTAGGAAGCATGGGAAATGCTAATCTGAGTTTTAACTGAAACTACCAGTGGCAAAAGAAGAAAAAAAAAAAACCTCACACTTCTCCAGCTGGTCATCCAGTATGACAAGGAAGGCTACAGAGATCATGAAGAGGTTGAAGACAAAGCAGATCTCGCAGAGCTGACCAATAGCCGGCCCGCACACCTCCTTCACCACCGCCTGGTAGGTGCACTGACCACTGATGGACGACGAGTAGCCCAGGATGATCAGGCCGCTCACCAGGAAAACGAGGGAGACCTTGAGGGGTGAAGGAAGCCAGGGTGATGGAGCTAAAGAGTTATAGATCATTAAAAAGGTGGGATATCATTTGCCCAGAACAGCACTCACCAAAATGACCACTTAAAGCACTTCACACCACCTTCAAACCATTTTTACATAGACACATAGCATAAAAAAATAATTTAGAACCCTTTACTCTGTGTGCATGAAGTTTGATGTCCGTGGCCTCTGAGGTGATATGCTAAAAAGAAGCAGAGAGCTACTGGACTGTACTGAGAAGTATGGAAGTGTGGAATTATTCATTTGCAATGAGGATATATGTCAAAAATAACATATCTTAAAGGAAGAGACCACCGTGTCTCCATACTGAAATATATTCCTCCCTGATCTCAGAAGAGATGATACATACCGCTCTCGTCTTTGTGCGTGCGCTCAATAGCTCTGGTGTGCGGCGCTATTTTGTTAGCAAGTTAGAAGCGACCAAGCACTTCAACGTTTTCCCTAGTTAAATAAGGTTACATTATATGACCCAGGTATGGTTGCACTCTCACTTCCATCAACAGAGCTAACATGACTTTTCACTTCTACCTCTGCTACTAGCAAGCTGCAAGAAAAAAATTACAATGGCCGACTTTGTAGATAATGACGACTGGTTTGTAGCAGATCCAGAGCTATATCTGTATCTGTCTGTGTGAACCCGAGTCCACGGAAGGGGAGCTAGCTGTCATGGACCGTGAGATGAAAGAAAGATATGAAGCAGCAGACCGGAGCCGGCGAGAGAACACAGGCAAACAGTGCGACTGTTGCGAACAAATGCCGACTGAAACTGAGAGCCTGTGCTGTTCAGAGTGGGATCGGTACGGTAAGGAACGGTACGTAGGATGGTGGTCAAAACTGGTACTGCACTCACTTTCAAATTACTGTAGAGCGGTGTCTCCCCTCTCCCTCTCCCCTGATTAGAGGTTGCCAGCTAGACTGCAGGATCCAACAGGAACGGAAAGTGTAACAGTGAATGAAAAGCAGCCACCTTGGGCATCATCATGGACACTTAGAAGGAGTGCAATGGGGTGGGGGAGAGCTCTGGAGGACTGGGGTAAAGTGAGCGGAGCTCTGGGTCGGGGGCTGTGGATCCGCAGTGATGGTGGCTGTTCGGGAATGCTGCTTCCCGGTCAAGGTCAGCGGGTAGCACCGGGGGTCCACCTGGAGGTCCAAAGTTTCAAAGTGTAACAGTGAACGAAAAGCAGCCACCTTGGGCATCATCATGGACACTTAGAAGGAGGTTAATGTGCCAGAGGAGAGCTGTGGAGAGACGGGGTAAAGAGAGAGGAGCTTCCGGGCGGTGCACGATGGTATGCGGTGAGGAGTGCTGCTTCCCGGTCGCTTTCAGCCATCTCCATCTTTCAAAGGCATCTCCTATACAAATCCTTGTTTTATTTCGAACTTTGTCACAACGAGGTCTTTAGGTCTTTTAGGTTTCGTAATGTCAGACATTATTTATCCGACAGCTGCAGCTGTGGTAACTAGAGCAGAGCTGGCAACCCGGATGCTGACACACTACTGACTTGGTGATTGGTAGACAGGTGGAGGGTGGCGCATCAGACCAAAACACAACATGACAACATAAACATCAGTTGAGGGCTGCAACTTGGCTTTTTAAATGAGAATATCCTGACTGCACTACTGTTGTCAGTGAAATAAGTATTTGAAATGAACATAATTTGTGAATGTCTGGTGACATATAAGAGCCATTTTATGATGAATTTAAATACATTTCTTACATATTGTACGTTTAAGTGTCACCATCGATGGTGGGACTCAAATTTCCTGTGTCGTGGCAACCGACGCGTTTGCAGCAGTTGTGGACTTTTTCTTTTGAAGTGTCAAATTAAGTGACCCACACCGAGTGGACCTGATGGCCAGCTATCCTCAGAGTAAGTACTGACGGAAACCATTGAAATATGCCTATGTTATCCTGTTGTCGTTTATAAATGCATACACTTAGCGTGTCGCTGTTTCACCGCATTTGTGGTGATTTTGATATCTGTGAAACATGATGGTAATATATAGCTTGTGTTTGTTATCACAACCCTGTACGACGCACGTTATAACCATGATTGTTCACTAGCTATCTCACTACAACCTGATGCTTCATCAACTCTGCTCAAACTACTGCTGGTAGTGCAGACGTGCAGTTCACGTTAGCTCTGTTGACGGTGAAGTGAGAGGGGGAGAGTGAAGAATTTTTCAGGAGTGATGATATTACTGCATCAATGCAATAATCATTATAGTTATCCTTGTTATCTGCTTAGAAAATCACCACGTTTTATTTTGTGCAACCATACTTGGGTCATATAACTACTCATGTAACCTTATTTAAATAGAGAAAACATGGAAGTGCTTGGTCACTTCTAACTTCACCTCTGTTTGGATCCAAGCAAAGTACTGGGCTATGCTAAAAGCTTACAAAACAGTGCCACACACCAGAGCGATTGAGTGCATGTGCAAAGACAAGAGAGCTATGTATCAACTCATCTGTGATCAAGGAAGAACATATTTCAATATGGAAACACTGTGGCATATTCCTTTAAGGTAAAGCACATATGAGAGTAAAAGAGAAGAGTGTATAACAGCAAGCTTGGGTAAACCAAAAAAGCTCCTGATCCAATTAAGCGATAAAGTTAGAGTCAAGTGTCCAGTTGCATATTTAGATTCACTACAGTGTAAAGAATCCCTTCAGCTGCAGGTCTTGAACTTCATTTAGCACAAATCAAAACCTTTTTTGGGGGGAATTAGCTTTTAAAAAGTGCATAATGAGCTAAACACCAATGTTCAATGCTTCCATTGATTACATATATTAAAAAGTACTAATATTTAGGTTTGAGTACTGCAAAGCATCATCATCCCAGATGACCACATAGAGAATTAGAGTGTCTGATCATATAAAAAAAGACTCTATGACATTAAAACAGACACAACATAAGCAAAAACACAAAACACACTCAGGCCTCATTTTGTCCAGAGGAGCAGCAAAGAAGGCACTGAGCTGAACAAATGAATGGTAGCCCTCTGTCTCTCCAGCTAGAGGTGATTTATCCAAAAAGACAAAGCAGAAGCAGTGACAGGAGAGTAAGAGGAATTATTTATAGGTTTCTGTTAAGCTCTTGGATGGTGGTAGAGATTTATACAAAACTAGAAAAATAGAAGAATGCTTGGTTTGCACCTGAGTTTGAGTTCCACAGATTCCTCTCAAGACAGGTTCCCAAGCAGAATTTCCCTAATCCACATGGGAAATCCCTCAAATAAAAATTATCCTGGGATTTGTGGAGAGTCCGTGAACCTTTTACACTAATGACTTAAAAAAAAAAAAAAAAAAAAAAAAAGGTTGAAGTGAATTTCAAGGGTCAAAGCGATGACCAACCAGGGTGACAAGGGTTAAGCACAATGAGTTCAACTTTTGGCAGAGGACAAAACAAAAATAAATTTCAATACATAAACAGTCTGGAGAAGAGAAGTCAGACTGATAATCTGCTGAGGTCAAATATAACATGGCCTCTCCTGGTCGGGTAGATCACAACCTGCTTAATTAATTTCAGTGGACTGCAGTAGATAAAATACATCTCCCCCACGACAAACTTCCCATAAAAGACAAATATGTAAGAACCCATTAACACATTTTCCTACAACAATTTTTGAGCCAGAAATGTGGATAAACCTCACATTCCACTTGCAGGAATATCATTTCTTCTTATTTTTGGTATTTTAAATTGCCCACCAGCTCGACGGTGATTGCGCTGCGGATACCTCCGGCTCTCTCGAAGGCCCAGGGGAAGTTGAGGAGCCCGGCGCCCAGTGCGGATTTTAGCATGATGAAAATGGCCCCCATGGAGCCGAGCCGGGGCCCAGCGGCGACGTCCAGTGGGGGCTTGGTTGAGGCTGAGGCCAGCAGGCTGATGCTTTCTCTGGCTAGCTCCTCCATGCTTTCTAACCGACGAGAAGCTCGCGACGGGGCACACTGACGACACACGCGCGTTCGCAAACAGCATACATACACCCGCACGAGCTACCCAGGTCTGCTCGCGCTCGCAGCCCCTCCTCCTTCCCGCCACCCACCCACACCCAGCAAGGTGAGCGCGGAGGGCTCCTGCTGCCTTCAGGTGCAGCTCGGAAAACCTTTCTAAACTTTTCAGAAATGACCACAAGGGATGTGGACTTCTGTATGTACTGTAAATTTACAGTATATTTTACATAAGTTTTCATTTCATTATTATTTATTTCTTTTGCATCTCTGGTTGGATGCAATCTGCATTTCGTGACATTATGACATGAAATGACAATTAAGTTGAATATAATCTCATCTACTTTAAATACACAAATAACAATAAAAGTGCCACAGAGGAGTGCAGTTAATTAAACAAGTAAATGACTCTTCTATGAACTGTGACATTAAGGTCCCATATTATGCTCCTTTTTAGGTTCATATTTGTATTTTGTCTTTCTACTAGAACACATTTACATGCTGTAATGTTCAAAATCCCTTTGTATTTTACATTTTATATCTATAATATAGTATTCCCATATCTGTTCAATGGGATTGTCAAAGAAGTGGTTGCTCGGCAAATGTTTGATCCATGTTTACTTCCTGTCGCTGATGTCATTCACATACACAAAATGTTTACATTTCAAACTGTGAAATCAGTGGTATAAATTTGTGACATCACAACTGGACAGTAATTCTGATGTGTTTTTTAATGCACAGTTTCTCAGTATGGGCTGTGTGTATTTCTCTGTGGACTGAGCATTTCAATATTTTCACAATACTGTATTTATATAGGACTTAAACCTGCTTTGAGATAGAAATCTCACTTTTTACAATATGTGACTTTTAAGCAGCCCTCAATGTTATTAGGGGATTCCCTGGTTCCCAAACTAGTCACGACAAAAATACTACTAATAATAATTTGTCAGCCCACTCACAAATTATTAATTTATTTCATGTATTCCTAAGAGGCAGTGTACTGTAAAAGAATGTAACTAAGTACATTTACTATATTATATAGTTATATATTACTGTATAAAGTATTGTGCTTAGGTACAATTTGGATATACGTGTATTTTATTTGAGCATTTCCATTGTATACTACTTTCTACTTCTATTACATCTCAGAGATAAATATTGTACATTTTACCACAACACACACAACACTTACTACTACACATGATACTTATAGTTACTAGTTAATATTCAAATGATTAAATTGATATAGTATAATATATGATTGTGCTAAATTATCAATATATCCAATGTGCAAATACAAAGTATCAAAAACTGGTTCCACATCAATGAACTTCAACATTAAATGCCTGTACAGTGTGTGTATTTTCTGTGATTAAAACAAAACAAAACAATATAATATTCTGTGATAGTATATCAATGTAAAGAGAGACATTTTGCATAATAACTCCTTTCACTTTTCATGCTTTGATTACAATTTTAATTCAAGATTTATATTAAAGTAGTGTTTTGGGCTGTGACATTTTTTAGTTTTTTAGAAATTACGGTATTTCTTCCACCACTAGACACATGATGCAAAATTATACATAACAAGACACCTATATTAAACACCAAACCACAAAAAGCATGTAGACTCCCCTGATTTTGCTCAACTAAACATATTTCTTGAAATTATAGTGATAGTTACTCAGACTGCCTGGCTCACTGTCAAATCTGGTGATGTCAATAAGTGAGGGGGAAGAAAATGTGGGGAATGGGAACGTTCGGCTAAAACCACCTCCGCACTAGAGGACGCCTGTGTGGGGCCAGAATGTCTTGCGTCCTGACTGGCCAGGCTATCACATGCATGCAGTTAAGTCAGTGAAGGTCAGACATAAGAGGAATTAGGGGGATGGTGGAGTCCCACATGGACAAAAGATCAGATCAATCATTGATGCCATTTTATGAGGACAAAACCAATCTGATTTTGCTTCGGACTGTGATGAAAACTACAATCCACAAAAGGGTTCAAAATGTTAGCGATATTAGCCAGTGAGTGATGTGGAGAAGGCCAGGCTTCTCAACTCTCAACCACATCACTCATTTCAAACAATTGTAGGAGTTGAGGTTATCAAAGAACATTGCGTCAGTCAGCTTCAGAGAAAGATGCAACAACTTACTGCTGTTAAAGGGGACATAATCACATTTATTTATGGGTTCATATGGACAACAATTACTGACAGTTATTGGCAATGAAATTCTAAAATCTTAGGCTCTCTGCATCAATTTTTGCTATTTGAAAAAGAAGAAATTACTCAAGTCGAGGGGAACATGAGCAAGTGCAAATAAGTATGGAGCACATTAAATATGTGACAGAATACATATCCAACAAGTAATGAATAACACTGATAAGTACTACAAATGAACAATGCACAATCATCGTGCAACATGAATGAAAAGGTGTCCAGCAGCTCTGTCCTGTACTGAGAAACTTTCACCATCCTCTGTGGAGCCTTAAGGTTGAGGGTTTGCAGCTACCATACTATACCATACCATACCATACCTAGAATAGGTTTACATGTTTATGTTTATGTCAAAAATATATTTTTTTTCAAATCCTGTCTGCCAATTTATACTGTACCTGTATTCACCCTCTGTTTGAAATGCTCCACTTTGGCACCAGTCTCTTTAAGACCCCCTTCTGGAAAGTCAGTACTATTCTAGTCCAGAAATGTCCAATTCTGGGTCTGTCATATTGATTCACTGGCACAAAAGCCCCAAAAATTGATTTCATCATCATCACCATCAAAGTACCCCAACATCATTGTATTTCACGCGTAAAAACTGAGTTTCCTGGCTTTTAATTTCATGGATGAAAATGAAAAAGCGACACAAATCAGTTTCCTGCCCTGCAGTCATAGGGTAACAGATTGTGCCCCACAGGTTGAAGCCAGTTTTCTGAAAGAAAGGACTGAGTCAGGCAGTATTATGATTTGCATGCAAAACCTTTCTGTTTAGAAATCACAGGGAGGGAAAAGGAAATGAATCTCATGAATTCTCTTTGAATATGAGTGAAAACTCATATGTTTTTTATTTATTTATTTTTATTTATGTTTTTATTTTTTTTATTTTAATCAACAGCCTTACCCTTCTTATTTAATTCATATGATAAAAAAAGCTATTAAGATGATTTTGTGTTTTTTTTAATCTAAATGTTTTACATGCTGCCATCCTTTTCTGAGGACCACAGCAGAGTCTTTGCTGGTGCGAACTACTTTTCCTGAGAACAGCATCACTGGCTGCTTCCTAATCAAAGTCTGATCAGGCATAGCCTATCATTATGACCACCTGCCTAATATTGTGTTGGTCCCCTTTTTGCTGTATAATCAGTCCTGACCTGACCCCTGAAGGTGTGCTGTGGTATCTGGTACCTTTCTATCAAAACCAGCATTAACTTATTCACTCGTACTCAGCATCAGTGAGCTTAGAGCTGTCACTGTGTCTCTTTCAACTAGCTGTCCAGGATTGCAGGATGTGAGCAGGCGACCTGATTGGCCCGACAGGAAGTCTTGGCATCTGGGAACTGTGGAGGGAAAGAAGGGCATGTGACCTCCACTCACCACCAGCTTTCCCAAATCTTGTTAGCGCAGCTAGCTGGCTCCGGGGTCATTTCCCCAGTTTCCCAAGGCTCCGGGGGAGATTAGTTCTCCGGTGGTGCCGTCATCCAAGAGGACGGGTGACAGATTCACAGGCTGATCTGGCCCATTAGGCTCGGATAAGGAGCCAAAGCCCAGACTCCCCCGAGCACGCCGACACACATCACCCCTGATGAAATCAACCTGCATCACTGAATTCAGCCCATAACCAACATTAAAACTGTTTGAGAGTGAAACAGAATTAGTCTATTCTTTCAATCTATAATTAAGCCACAAAAAATGCAATTGCTTCTTCTCAAATGTCTGAAAACAGACAAAGAGCATTTCATGCACCTGCAGAATGGAAAAGGAATTAAGTCATGTCACAAGATTAAGGCACACTTTTCCTGGTTATGATGGCTCCAGCTAAATGTTTTGGCGGGATCCATCAAGAACAAAGATTAAAGCCGTAACCGTGTTACAGATGGGCATTACTGAGGATGCAGTTTGCAGGTATTTCCCATTTTAATGGGATAACTCATACATTACTACTGTGAGACCAACAGGGTGTCCTGGTGGCTAAAAGATACACCATACTGTATATAGTAATGCAACATCCCCAACTGAGTTCTGGTCAGGGACCATCACTGCTCTAACCTGTCGACTGTTGAGAATAAATGCTATCCTCTGACAATTCTGCGTCAATAATCACAATTTCTGCCCTGTGAAAAAGTTCAAGTTCAAGAAAAAGTTCCGCTGAATTAACTTCCAGTTTTTCAGTGGTGGGAAACATGTTCACGTGGTGGTGCTGGTATTGACCTATCTATGCCTTACAGGTATAACATGCAGATTCCCACGTTATCCACAGGAAGAAAAACAAGACAAAAGAAAATAAGTGTTGCCAGAAGAACAAAGAAAGAGGGAGAAACAGTTCTTTGCTTGAGTTGCTAGAGGATGGAATAGATACAGCAGATACTACATCTGGAAGTGCATTATGGAACAAAAGTATATTGGTGTACTTTCTAGAATGCAATAGCTTGGGCCAAGGAATATTATCGAATCACTTTCAACATGGTACAGGTGCCCTCATGTCTTTTTATTATACAGAAGGTGTACACTCACCAGCCACTTTATTAGGTACACCTTGTTAGTAAAAGATTAGACCTCCTTTCACCTTCAAAACTGCCATAATTCTTCATGGCATACTTTTCACAGAGACATTCATAACAAGGTGTTGGAAACATTCTTCACAGATTTTGCT
Source organism: Synanceia verrucosa (assembly GCA_029721515.1). Taxonomy (NCBI): domain Eukaryota; kingdom Metazoa; phylum Chordata; class Actinopteri; order Perciformes; family Synanceiidae; genus Synanceia; species Synanceia verrucosa. The sequence continues at coordinate 21,942,792 of CM056556.1, read as the reverse complement.
CCATATTGAAATGACAGCATCACTCAGTTGCAGCAGATTTATTGGCTGCACATCTATGATGAGAAGCTCCTGTTCTTCCACATCCCAAAGGTGTTTTACTGGTCTGAGATCTGGTGACTGTGGAGGCCATTGGAGTTCAGTGGACTCTTTGTCATGCTCTAGAAACCAGTTTAAGATGATATGAGTTTTGTGATGTGGAACATTATCCTGTTTCCTGTTCTTAGCTGACAGGAGTGGCACCAGGTGTCTGCTGCTGCTGTAGTCCATCTTCTTCAAGGTTTGACGTGTTGTGCGTTCAGAGATGTTATTCTTTAGTCCTTGCTTGGAACCAGTGGTTTTTCGACTTACTGTTGCCTTTCTATCATCTCCAACCAGTTGCTGCAGATTTGTCAGCCACATCTATGAAGCAAATCTCCCGTTCCAAAGGCTGCAAATAGTGTAATTCACCTTATTATGAATAGGAATTAATGAATTAAACTCACCTGTATTGCAGTGTTGTGCACCCCTGTTTACTTTTCACTCTTCTTATTATAGTCTGAATAAAGCCAAAGGAGACATTTACATAAGCTGCTGCCCAATAGTTTGGAAGTTTGGAATGGGTTCAATCACATAGTGCACACTAATGCAGCCCATAGTACCAAGCTGATATAACAGGGAATAACAGGGAATCCCATCATGTTTTCATGGAACCTTTTTAATTATTTTTTGTGAACATGAACTACTCCCTCTCAAAGCCAGAAATCGCAGAAGTTCTCCTAAAAGTTGTGGTCACCGGTATAAAGTCTGAGTGTTTGTTTTTTTAGTTTCCCCCCCCCCCCAAATGAGCTTTACTCAATTGAAAATGTTCACATAAACTCAGAACATTCCCCTGATGGTGGTGTCAGTATCAAAATCATGTCCTTCAAACTCCACAACAGAAACAGAAGGTTAGTCTGGGGTTAACTTTGTTGGAATATCAGCTGAATATATTATGAACTGACAAATTAGAACACCTCTTTAACCACTGAACCATTGTTGTTGAATAACGGACTGGAAAAGAAATTCAAAATCAAAATCAACCTCAGAACTGATGCCCAAAAATAATCGAGCAGCGTCACTTTTTGATAATGCTTTTTAATACGTGAGATATATTTTTAACAAGTCTGTCAATACTACTTTGTTGACCGTGGGATTGTGGAGGATATTGACAGAATGCCTGGCCAGAGTTCATTCATTATACAAAATATAAAAACAATGAAAAGACAGTGATTTGAAACCGATATGAGCAGGATTTACAAAACAGTGGACGACACAGGACAGGTCCTCAGACTGGACATGTTTGCATGGTTGCATGTGTGTGTGGGTGTTTCTATCTGTGTGTATGCCAAGTGACTTATCCTTAAAGTGCATACAGTATGTATTGTGTGTGTGTGTGTGTGTGTGTGTGTGTGTGTTAGGGTACGAACAAATTTCAATAAATATAAAAAGTCAGCAGACACATTTCATTCAAAAAGAAACAGTTTGGTCAAAGAAAAGAGGGAAATGTAGACTTTTTTTAGGGCCAGGTGTACACTGTGTTCTACATCATGTGTGATGCTGTCTAATACTGTTCATTAGTCCACAAACACACGCCCACGGACAGCCTTAAACAGACAAAGAGGCACAAAAACCGTTATCAGCATCCAAGAGACGCTGTTCGCATCTAGCAAGCTCGAGTGTCAGAGTCAAGACGCCTGCCTCGACAGTTCATTAGACTCCATGTGATTCACACCACTCGAGTCACACAAGGCGGTCCGTTTAACAGCGTCTCACGTTTTGGAGGTGAAGCCAGCGCTTCAGTGGCAGCTCAGAGATGCGGTCCCATTCAAACTGTGGGGTTTTTCCCAGCTGTCGTCTGCTGCTGCTGGAGGTATGTGGGCCGCTTGATGCGGGGTTTCCGGCGCTTGGGTTTGCTCTTGGCCTTCGTAAGCTGGACCACGAAAAAGGACAGGACGACCATCGCTCCCAGGAAGGCGAACACGGGGATGGTCTGGCCCACTTCTTGGTTGTAGCGACCTGGCATTATCCCTGAGGAGGGGGGAGGGGTAAAGTCACAGGTCACACAGGGCCTCCTCAGTAACCACCTTTATTCTTACACTCTGCAGTCACTCTATTACATGTATATAATCAATACACACACTTATATCATTTTAAGATCCTTTTATAGTAACCAGGCATTTGATAATGTTTGAAAAAACAAACAAACAAAAAAAAAAAAACGAAAACTATGGTGTGCATTAAACTCTTAAAGGGACAGTGTACAGGATTTGGCAGCATCTGGCATGGTTGCAGATACTCACGTCCTCCACATTGTTTCTTTGAACAAAAAGAAAAGCAGCTCTAAAATTAACCCCAAGTCTGACTGCTTCTAATAATAACTTTGTTACCTCCAGGGATGTCCCAGGCCCCGCTCTCCCCAGGAGACAGAGGTCTGACCTGGGGACGGTAAGCCCTCACGTTAGGTAGAGCCACTTTGTCCAGATCCACTGAGAGAAGCTTCTGGTGCTTCCACAGGTTGCTGAGAGTAAGAAAGAGTGAAAAAGTGGGACAAATTGTAATGTGTGCGTGTGTTAGCCTGTCAGAAAACTGAAGCTTTATTATTTCGAGTCACTCAAAATTGGGGAATTGCTGCCATTAAATTGCTTGTAGCTTCACAGAGGTAATGGGACAGAAAAAATGAGGCCAATGCATCAGTTAATGCTCTCCCAGTGATCTCTGCTACTGACTTCACTTGGAGTTGCAATACATTTATATCTGAAGCGTCATGAGTGAACATGAATTGCTTTAAAGGCGATTCACTCTGTTGACAGGTTGCGAAAAAGACTGTTGCTTGGAAAAAAAATATATCATGCTAGAAGCCCACCTACTGGGAGACATGCTTTTGTTCTGTGTAGCACTGTGACTGAAGGTAAATGAAATGTTGACTACGGCAGAGTGCTAAAACAAGATAACTCAATGTAATGTCTCTCAAAGATGTTGAAGAAAGCTACTGAGGTGCCACATACAGACATTCAAATTTCATCACAAGACATCTGAAGAAATAAGACATGACACTGGACACACTGTTTGACTGACAACTGATGTCTGAGAAATGTAATAATGTAGTTTCGCTGTCAAAATGCCTCCTGAGTCATTAAAAATGCTTTCCCACAGTGTAAGTTTCTGCATAATGACACTGCTACATTTATGATATACATGGAGCATTATAGTCAGTGCATTAGCGTTACAAACAATTACTTAGAAGGATGTAAGAATGATCCCAGGTTGGAGAAGCAGACAGGTATACAGCCACAGAAGATACGCAGTGTACTGCTGTGGACGATAACTTAGTTTGACCAGCAACTCTCATGTTGTGCGAGGTAAAATAACCATTTGGTCTGATGGCTTTGAAGACAGCGATATACCAGCTTTGAAGCAGCAGTCTGATGACTGTGTGAATACTCTAAATAGAGTGGACACTTATCAAGCCAGACTATAACATCAAATGTATAGTCCAGGGGCAGTCAACCACAACCAACCAGACCAATCAGAGCAACGGACAATGTGACGCTACCAGCGGAGCCAGCTGGTATATTGGACTTTTGCCTAGCTGTTTGGCAAAGTAGCCATCGGCAAAACAGCAAATAGATCCTTCTTTAAAACGGATGACTTTAGTGCTTCTTTCTGCTCAACTTTCAAAGAAAAGCCCAAGTCTAACTCTTCCAAAATCGATGACAGCCGATTCAAACGACCGCTGTTAGTAAACCACAGCCATCTTGGTTGTTGTGCTACCTCCAGCGTCATCGTGCTATGCCTGCCCCAACAACTCACTACGCAGATAGAGCCCTGTGATTGGTCCGACAGATTCTTTTCTGAAGCCAGGATTAGCCCCTATGATGCGCCACTAGACCATCCTGCTTGGCAAAAATATTTTTGCCGCAAGGGTGCGTCTAGATTTCTAGGCTAGTGTACACTAGTATTCATCTCACCATCAGACTTTCTTCAAAACCACCAGACTACATTCACAAAAACAGAAATTGCCAAAATGCAGAAATAAAACACGACCCCACTTAAAAAAAATATGAACTGACCCTTTCTGTTATTTCTCAAACTGTAAGCACACTGCTAACAGCTAGTTAGGCCCTTCCAACTGGGAAAAAAACCCTCAAACAGGACGTAACATAATTCTTATTTTATCGGACCTACCTGGGGGCTGTCTCATTGAGCGGCTGTGGCTTTGTCCAAGACAGGTGGGGGCAGGCAGGCAGTGGACGGGGCTTAGGATCTCCCAGGTGAGCCTCGAGAACTTTGGAATAGCGGTAAAGATGGTTGCCTGGAAGAATGGACAGAACATATCTCAATAATTATAACAGCACTCATTAAGGTGAAACCTGTCTTTTATTACGTTGTGTAATTGTCTCCCTCACCTTCCAGTCTCAGTGGCAGTGGGCGCTCGGTGCCTGTGGGCGGCGCCACCCTGCTGTGGGAGTGGCTGAGGCTGGGAGGAGTCATACTGTAGGAGGTGTACTGAAGGAGAGCATCCAGCAGCCAGAAACAATCTGAGTGATCAGGCACACAGATGATTAATATCAGCTCAGGTGTGTCTTCACTGGGAGTAAAAAGTGAAAAAAGCGCACAGACACTGATGACAGGTTACCTTTCTGCCTGTGGCTGTCGTCTATACAGTTGGAATCTCCATAGAGAGCGATGCGACCTCCCCCGTCAGAAGGCGTTTGATAAAGTCCGAGGATAGGAACTCCCTCCACCACTGCCGTCTCCTGCTTTAACACCTCCAGACCTGTGAAAAGAACACACACACACACACTTACATGTGACCTAATGATTAAAAGGTTGTCTGTCATCCTGCTGGCCAGCACTGTGCTGAGCCAGGTTCAATACTTTAACAGGGGTGCTGGTACCTTGATCCTTCAGATTCTTGGCAATCACTATTCCATCTTCTGGGAAACGGGCAATGCTGCAGCCTGAGGCATAGTACACTAAGAAAGCGAGGGAACAGGTGAATGAAACAACACAAAAAAGGTGCCCACAGGAGTACAGGTAATGCAAGCAGAAATTGAAGTAAGTGTGTGTGTGTGTGTGTGTGTGTGTGTGTGTGTCTTACTGTCATGATCAGCCAAGGTAAAGTCTCCCTCATACAGCCCATCGCTAAAAGCCATCCCCCACATGGAGATCAGGTCGTTCAGTGCTGGTACGTTAGCGCCCCCTGTGTCTGGCATCCACCACTGCCTGCAAGTCACACCAAGAAAAGCATCTGTACAACCATTCACATACAGGCAAGAATAACATAAATCCAAATAAACAAGAAACCAAGTGAAATTAAAGCAAAAAAGGTAAATACAACAAAGTCATATTCACAGAAATAAAAATGTCAACTCTAGCACAACATGGCTCATTAAAAGAGCAAGTTTTAAGGGATAAAAAAATAACATTAAAAGACCAATAGAGGTTTTTTTTAAAACGCTTTAAAACGTTTCTCATTCAGTTTTTGCCATTGGCCTCCAGAAAAGTGAATGAATAAATCTGAATTGAACCACTGATTAAAATTCAATTAAAAGTGAATTACTCCGTATAATATTTTGAGGCCATAAAAGGTTATTTTTAATCTCTTTCAATCTTGTGCATGTTATGAGAAGCGAGGAGTTGTGAGTAATGTTTCAGCTCTGCATGGGGAGCTCCGAATGTGAAAAGTCGTGATGCATTACATCTATAACAGAACGAAAGGGCTTAAATAGAGCCCAGTGCTGTAGGGAGGGAGTTGCATGGAAATTCTGCAGCATTGTGAACAATCACAGTCGTCAAATATTAGGGCTGTACTGAAAGGCATTTATTTTGTGTAGCCTAATCTCTACATGCAGCTGTGCTGAAATACCAAGTTGAAACAACCTACATTGAAAATTAAATAAAACAATAAAAGCTGCACAGCATTCAGATACAGATTTAAAATTTTAAAATCGGTGCTACAAATAAGGCCTAACAAAAACATTTCTTTCTTCTCTTTATATTTTGAAAATGTACAGCAATTTGTTTGATAATTATTCATTACATCTGCAATTTATAGATTTTTTTAAAAGGTCCTAAAACAAGATGATTGATAAATCATCACTGGAGCCTTGTTTCCACTGCATGGCATGGCTCTACTCAACTTGACTCTAGATTTGATAGATAGATAGACAGATAGATAGATAAACCTAAATAAGGTGGTATAAGTACATTTATTAATGTGTGGATGCTTGCTTTACATTTATTTAAGTGGGGATGAAACAAACATTTTCTGTTCTGAATAATAATAATCAATATTTAGGTGTACTTCTACACTATTTTTGTATTTGCACAGCTTTTAGGAAATACTTTTACATTTTTTGAATATGAATGTATGTATTTATCACAATTAATGTGATGACTGTATGGGTCAAAACATTGCTTTTTAGGAACACTCTGTCAGTAACATTAGCCACTGTTATTGCTATGCTACCAATAGTCAGCAGGAGTAAAGTGTCAAAGACAGCTGAATACCTGGTGTTTTCGTCATAGAACTTGACCTTCCTCATGACCGAGGTGTTGTACCAGTCACTGAAGACTATGAGCGACAGGCCATTGTCAATGTCTCTCCTTAGTTTGGTGATCTCTTCAGGGAAATACTCCTCTTCGCTGTCCACCATCAGCAAAGTGCCTGCAGAGACACAACAGTGAACAGCTTTCATCTGATGCTCAACCACAAGCAAACTGAGAAAAGCTTCAAAAAGCGCAGTAAAGAGGAAATCTTCTGAGTTTGTCTCTTACCATACTGGCTGGCATCAAAGCAGGTGATGGGCGCTCCGAGCACCTCAACAAAATATCCCATACTCCTCAGGTGCTGGTACATGTCCCTGAAGTTAGTGTGGATGTGGTCTCCATTCCTGCAACATAAAATACACATTTCAGTTGATTGAGGTCCAAACATGTCACGTGTCCAGAGATTTAAAGTAAACAGTACATTTTTATATCAAAAAACAACCAAATCAGAGACGGATGCAATGAAAAGCACACACACCAGTCTAGTGGGTCATTTTTCATGCGCAGGTTGTCTCGGGGAAAGTAGCCTGGTGGGTAGCGCAGGTTGTGGTACTGGTCCCACAGCACCCTCTTGCTGCGTGGGGGAGTTGGCACGATCTTCACCTTGATGGGCAGTTTGACCGTGGAGGTCAGCTCACCACCCACCTCAGACTGCCAGGGGTCAATAGTTAAGAAGGTGAACAGGTTATAACTGAAGAGGAGTATTTAATTACTCAAAATAGATATTCACTAAGACTAACTCACTGTAGGCCAACTTATAAAAAACTCAACTCACATATTAGTGGAGAAAACTTTACCAAACAGGCTTACAAATTAGTGGAATGCTGATCTTCAGTAAATGTACGGAGAGTATGTGAAAACTAGCTTTAAAAAAGTAAAGTTAATGTGACTGCTGCTGCAGTGACTCACATCATTCTCTGCGGGCGACGCCACTGTGACCATCACGTGACCTTGAGCAATCCCTTCCCACGATGCCGCTTTCTTGGCCACGGAGATGGACACGGCCAAGTAGCCGGCCCACGGCCACAGCACGGGTGAGTAAGAGACCGCCACGTCGATGTGATCGCCGTTCTGAGGGAGGTAGGGCTGCCAGATGGGCTGAGTGGGAGAGAGCAAAGGTGTGTTCAAAAATGAAGATAAAAGTCAACGTTCAAATCAGAACTTACGGAAGAAATATTCAGTAGCATTTAACTCAATATCAGCTGTGTGTGCACCTTGTCAACAATCCTGCCAGTGACACCCATGCCGTTGAGAATGGTCACATTGACGATGGTGGGCATTCCTCCATAATAGATAGGCTGAGAGCAGTAAGGCCACATGTATGGACACTCTGTTAAGTCGATGTAGCTGGGAGAAAGACTGGTGGGAGACAATGATGGGAAAGGATACTGAATTTTCTGAGATTAATCACCAGACAGGCAGAAACATCTAAATGTAAACATAATAATAATGATGATCTTAAAACACAAGACAAAACTGCTTATGATCAACAAGATGTAGAATCTGATCAGAGGAATTGTTTCCCACAAATCAACAGTGCAGTATTGATCAACTGTACAATAAACATGCATGTATTGAAGAAAAGGTCAAAGCTAGAAAAAAAAAAAAAACAGCCACACTCTGCTCTCCTTTTGTTGTGTTTTACAGCAGTGTGCATCTGTGAGCCCCGTGACGTAGAAGTGACTGACATATTAATCAAGCGACAACGAACCGATAATGAAATCTGTTGCCAACACTTTTAATAATCAATTTTATCAATCTGTTGTTGCAGCCCTAATATATTCAGGAGGAAAACTGCCTGAAAAGAAATGTGGGGTTTGGAAGAAGTCAAAACTGAAAAATTTCAAAAATCAACTCGATCTATCTTATATATTTTGCTGTATATTTTACTTACATTATCCCTAATGTTTCCAACAATTTCTACACCCAGAGAAATCCATAATTCTAAATCAAGGTAACAGTCTATAAGCACTTTGAGCATGTGTCAGTGTTGTTGCCTGCCAGAAGCTGACAGAAATCTACTATACTCATTTTTAAACCATGTTTTTACAACACACTATTTGGAATTTGGCTACTTTTCACAGGTTAAATAATTTTTATCAACATTAGCAGCTTAGTTAGGAGCTTCCCCACCATGTCTTGTGTGCACCAAAGTGTTTGAAGAACAGTGTTTTTACTGTTTTACTAGTTTAATCAGAGTAAAAACCTCCTGAATGACGATCATTGAATGAATCCTGAGCAGAAGCTCACAGCAGTGACTTGATAAATCCTGATAAATTCTGTTGTTCAGAAAATTGGTTTGCCAACTTTGACTTGAAAGCCTGGAATAAAAACCAAATGTTGGGACTACATAGTTGCTACTAATGCTGATTTGTCCAGTATTATATAGTAAACTTGGCTATTTTTACTGTGACTCTGGGTCGTCATTGGAACCCATCATAACTTTGTGATTCAAAATGAGACTACAGCTGCTCTCCTTCATGCAAATGTTTCACATAATCCTACATGCATTGACTATTTTACACCTACAGTGAAAGATAGATTTTTGGTAGAGCAGTCTGATTCTGCCAGCTTAATTTTATTCCTCAGAGAGAAGGCTGTGCTTCTTCTAGTGTTATGTAATGTGCATGACAACATTTATGCATACTATTAGAGCCGTGTAGCTGATGAACACTGTCTTTATGAATCAGTGCTCCTTTAAGATCTGTGTGCAGTGAGACATGTACCTGGCCTGAGGTCTGTAACTGTTGAGGATCTGGTAGGCTCGGATCAGGTCTAGCTTCCCGTGGCCCTGCTCAAACATGTTGACCCCTGGCAGCCGGCGGGCCGAGGCAATCAAAGCCTGCTTCATGGAGGCCGGGTTCACCAGCTCTCTGTTCAGGACAGTGCTAGAGGACAGAGGAGGACACACTGGGTTAGTGACTCTGCTGGTGTCAGGTTCTGCTGCGATGGAAGAAAGTGGAGGGTGGGCTGGGATTTCTTTGTGTGGGACTCTCCTGGGAGAAGGGAGAGGTGCCTGTTGTCAAAAAGGGTGGTATGATGTTTAACCCAGCAACATGAGCTCACTGAATTGGCTCGATTACAGCCATGTAACAAGAGGACTTTTATTGTGTAAAGGCGGTGATATTGACAGACTGCGAACAATACCCGAAATCCATCAGCAACACACCTCCTTCCTCTTGGACACGTTTCACTGCCTACTCATGTTCAGGATTACAGATCATTACACCCCATCCAGCTTTAAAAAAAAAAAAAAAAAAAAAAAAAAAAAAAAAAAAGAAAGAAACAGCTACACGTACCCTCTGATGTCAAGCTCCTCTGCAGGTCAGCTGTAATGGCTCCCTCACTTGGAGTGGCCACATTTCAGCTGCTACAGAAGAGCTTCAGAGAGCTCAGAGAGGACTTCATCTAAAACTACTCAGTACAGTTTCCACTCTTAAAGACATGCTTTCATGACTAGATTGCCAGAATACAAATTAAAAATATTTTGGCTGTTTCATATTATATAAATATTTAACATTTGGTTCACTTGAGAACCTCACAAGGAGAACATCATTATTAATAATACTCAGAACTGCCTGAGCAAGACACTAAATCTCTTTCAGCTTTAATACTCAGCTACAGTTGGCATTAAGAGTGATTGGACAGCCACAAAAAGTTGCTGAAAGTGCCCTTTAATAACAATACTCTGACACGCTTATAATGGTAATATTAACATGCTAATGTTTAGCATGTATAATGTTTACCACATACACCATCTTACTTTAAAATCGTTAGCATGACAACAAATTTCCCCATTTGTGGGACTAACAAAGGATAATCTAATCTAATTTGCTGATGTTCACCAGATGGGAACTTCTGCCCAGTGGTTGCAGTGGTTTAACATTCTTCTTTTGTTATGAAGCATAAAAGATCAAATTCCAGCCACTTTATTAACAACACAGACCAGTTTTATGATACTGACCTGGCCAGAAGAGTAACGGCACCGGCCACCACAGGAGAGGCCACACTTGTGCCAGAAAGAGAGCGACATCCTTCCTTCATCCCTGATCCCCGAACGCCAGAACCATAGGTGACGATGTCAGGCTTCACCCTGCCATAACCACCTGGCAGCTCCTGCACAGAGACGGCGAGGCAGATACAGGTCATGAGATGAAAACACAGAGACAAAAAACACATAGCTTTTATACATTTTGCCAGAATTAACAACCAAACATCTTTTTAGAATGGATTGTACAATTGTTTTGAAATGAAATGCTGCTCATACACCAGTCCCTCCAGGATTTCAGAGTGTTTTTGTGGTTCTTGTGATCAAAAATGCTTGATTTTGTAGTGGATTTTCTCAATAACTGCGATACAATTTGTGGACTTTTATGTGAATTTCTTGCAAAAAATTTTAAGTAAAAAAAAACCCTCACTAATGAAAAAGAGTTGTATATGTGATATTAAGTAAATCGCACATTACAGAGACAGCTGGAAATATTTACTTCTCATCTTTTTTTATTTTTGAACTTATGAGAACCATGGGCTCAAAGTTACCAAAACATTCCTGAGTCATAAAAGAAACTGAGCTTGACAAAACAGTGTGTGGCTTCAATTAACAGGCAACAACATTTAAAAAAAAAAAAAAAAAAAAAAAAAAAAAAAAAAAGGATGTGATCTCAGGTATAAACTGAGTAGCTGCTCACAAACTGGAGCGGACTGTGAGCAGAATGTCTGCAGTAGAGCATACTGCCACGTGGCAGTTTCCTGTGAAATTTATGTGAAATGCAGGTCAGTGTCACATTTAATGTGGGTCGATATGAAATTACATGCCGAGCAGTGTTTTGTGTGATGCAGAGTAAAATTTGAGCTTGAGTTTGTGGACGATTTGAATCCGCGCAGACTTCAGTGAAGTCCGCTCCACATCTGTTCGTCCTGAGTATGTTTGGGCTTAACAACAATAACTCAGGGTCCACAGCATCATGCTCCATGTCCTCTCCCTCATCTCTTCCCTTTTTTTTTTTTTTCCAAAATAATGTGGAGAAATTGCGGAAATTTTGAATAATTGCAAGCCACTGGAAATATTGTGGTGAACTTGTATTAATTGTTGCTTTTGCAACGTCGCGATTTCCTGGAGGGACTGATACACTCACAACAGACAACAGTTGTTTTCTGGGAAGCAACAAGTCAGAGAGGCAATTTAAAGCCACTGTACAACTCTCCCAAAGCTCCACTACTGTTGTATAATGTTATGTTATGTAACCGACTGTACGTGTACATTGTCAAACAATGCCGCTAACAATCAGAAAGACAGAGATGAAAATGAATGGGCAGAAAGAAACGATGACGAGAAAATAAAGGGTTGAGGAAAAGAGGTATTAGGTAAGCCCCTCAATATATTACGATGATACCTAAATCACAATATAATCTTATTGCAATTTCTTGTCAAGTACTGTGATAATATTTGAAATACTGTGATTTATTACATTTCCAATTGCAAATTATGACAATTTTAACTAAAAATACAATTTTCACTCTGTTTTCATTCACATATCTTTAAGTCAGAGGTAAATTAACCCCTGTGAAAATGGCAATTGTTCCTCACCGACATTTCACAATATTTAGCCTCCTTTTCCAACAAACTAACATGACGTGCGGTAGAGATGCACCGATTGCAAATTCTTGGCCGATACCGATTTCCGGTTTTAAAGGAAGTCTGACCTGCCAAAACCATTTTTTCCAATACCGATTTTCTATCTAAGAATTAATTATAATCATATAATAGACACCATATTTGTTTGGCTTGAGTACCCTTTCCCAAATTTAATACAAGTACACCTCTCCCAGACAACATTTTTGCTTATATAACTGCAATTAAAACCACAACTAATGGTAGGCTATATGCCATCATAACCCCCCTTTTCAAGAATAAAACCTTCAACAGTGCCTCCTGAGCAGATTTATTTCCAACACTGACCATAACATTCAGTTCACGGCGGAGGGTTGTTGTGGTTGCTGCGACTCTGCTGCATCCCTCCTCTTAGCGGCAGTGTCGTCCTTATATTTGCTAAACAAGCCTGGGTGCTTCTTTTTCCAAGTGGCGTATTAAGTTTGTTGTTCCAAATGTCTTAGGCGTTGATCCTCCACTGCTGACTTTTGACTTGCAAGCATTACAAACAGCGTGTTTTGGGTCGCTCTGGCACACAGTGAAATAAGTCCATATCACCGACATGTTTTCTTCCTGAGTCTTGCTAGTTTTTAGCTGTTTTGCTCTGAGCTGATACGCAGTGCGTGACCCGCATGCACCGTGCATGGGGAAAATCGGCAAATTGCGACAGTGATCGGCCGTTCACCGGTTGGGGCCGATTGAATATAAAATCGGCTTTTTAAATCGGCGGCGGATTAATCGGTGCATCTTTAATGTGCAGTACCAAACAATCTCCACAATGAGCATGTTACAAACCGTTATGAAGACAGTAATTTTGGTCAGGATTGCTCATCTCAGAGCGATTTAAAACCACAATTACCAAATTGCCAAAAATTTTCCCAACAAGCTAAGATGATGTGGTTGGTACCAATCCCTTCCTTGCCACATCCACCCTACCTCCTGTAGGAGAAAATGAATGAAAGTAGAGAACAGGCTGCATTTCTAAAAATGTGTTTTGCTTAGAGATCTGAGTGGGTGAGTCAGTGCTATCTGCTCCTTCTGGCCTCTTCATGGGTGGCTGACGGTTGAGGGGGCAGACGGACAGACTGGATCACAGAAAGACTTAATCAGATCCCAAAGCTGATGTCTGCTTTGGGCTATGACTGATAAAAAAGTGTGTATGTGAGAATGGCTGATGGGATGTGGATGAGAGATCAGGAGCTTACATCATGGTTGACTAGCTTATAAAGCAGAGGGTAGATGTCTGCTCTATAACTGATAAATGATTATGCCTGAGTGTTACTCACCCAGGTGGTCATGCCCCTGGAGGAAAACCTGGCGATGTTGTCCTCAAAGTCGATCCCTCCAACGCCAATCACGTCCATCTGGTCTGCTGGGTTATTGAGGGTGCTGAGGTAGAGAAACTTACTTTACTTCATTTAAGAGTAAAACAAACAATTTGCGAATGTAGCAGCTTGAGTCAGCTGAATATTTTTTTCCCAGTAAAAAAGCCATTCTTTTACTCTGTACCTTTCTAGACTGAGCAAATTTTTTCCATTATCGTTTATAAAAAAATGTTATCAATAAGACCACTTTTACTTCAATATCTGCTTTATTTGTCTTACATTTGTGGTATTACAAACTTTAACATTACAGAAACAACTAGGTTTCTATAGGGTATACCAAATTCAAATAATAATGATAATGAATATTATTAACATCATAAATTCAATAAATATATGTTTTTCTTGCCCATTATGGGTTACGAAACTTCCTTACTTCTGTAGTTAGCAGTGGCGGTAGTGTTTACTACGAGTTAAAAAAAAAAAAAAAAGGCTTTTTAAGACTTCTTTAAGATAATTTACAAGAGCTGCTGGTTCACTATAGCAGGATTAAATTGATTAGCATACCCATACAGAGGTCCATCGTTTCCAATAGCAGAGACCATGATCACTCTGTTGGCGGTGAGCTCCCACACCTGTCAATCAAACAAGAACATTGGTTGGGCACGAGATGAAATAATGCTGACTGACAATATTAACCGAATAATCATCCAAATATCCTTAAAACACACTGTTGGAAATGATAGGTGGGACATAGCTAATGCCTTTTTTAGAGAAACAAAAGCAATCAGATGATCTTAACTTAGAAAATAATAAAAAATAAAAAAAGCAACATTGTGTGGGTCTGTTTGACCTGACTAAATGTCACAGCTGGTCAAATCCTACCATGTGACTGTAGTGTTCCCCTGTCTCTTCCTGACAATATTAGCTGTCCTTTTTCTGGAACTAGTGTCTTGTACCTTATCAACAAAGGGATGGTCCATGAAATCAGGGCCCCCAATGCTGAGATTGAGAACATCGATCTTCTTCAAAATGGCGTAATTGAAAGCATCCAGGAACCATGAGGTGTACGATACCTGGGAGGTGAGGAGGGACACAATGTCAACACTAACACAATGTATTATCTTTATTATTACTTATTTGGATAAAACCACATAAGCACTGGCACAAAGCTGGACTTGAACACTCGAAAGGTAAAATGAATCCTGAAATTTATGAGAATTAAATAACATAATGCCAGACAATAAAGGAATGGAAAGGACTTAGATGAGAGGTCTGAAACGACTCTCATGTCTGTTCAGTATGCAGCTACAGTTAACAACTGACAAGCTTAGCTTAGCATAAACAGCAAGCCTGGCTCTGGGCAAAGGTAGACAGCACAGGAATGTCATGATATTTTTTTAATCCATAAAAAACTAGGCCCGTTCTAATCAACAATTTGTTTCTACAGAGGTAATGTTCAGCGCGTGCCAAAATATTGAACTATTCCTTTTTATTCATCTATACAGTTATGGTTCTCTCTCCACCTCCCTACATTCACATTTTGAGTGTAATTAATTTGCCACAAAGATACCAAACATTGAAGTTAAAGATGGATTTGAATTTCAAAAATTCTATAGTGATCATGATTATATTGCTATCTTAAATTCTGAAAATCTGTTATGGTGATGTTCGTACCTGGTTGTTTGTGAACACTCTGAAGATGTGCAGCTCTGAGTCGGGGGCAAAGCCCTGGCACTCCCTCATACTGGCGATCACTCCTGCTACAAATGTACCATGGCCCAGACCTGAAAAACAGGAAACAGTCCATTGATCATCCAACCATCTGATGGTCTTCCACTAAACCACAACATATACAGCACATGCCCATAACTTAGTACAAGTAATAACCATCAGCCATAAAACAATGAACACAAACATCTTTATCACTGTTAGTCACTGGAATCACTAGGATTTTAATCCTCACCATCATCCAGTGTCTTCTCATTGGTCCAGTTGGTCCTTTCTTTCACATTCTTAAAATGTGGGTGTTTCTCACTCAGGCCTGTATCAAACACTGCCACCTTCACACCAGTACCTAAGTACACAGAAGAGCATATTGCTTTATTTATTCTATTAAAAGCAATCGCTTGTTTCTGTTCGAACATACTGTATAAGCATTTTTGGGCCTCTGTCCCAGCCTTGTTATCAGAAAAATCAGAAGGTGCTATGGTCTAACCGGTGTGTCCCATCTGCCAGAGTACATCAGCCTGCAGGATCTGGGCAACGTGGCGTGGGATGGCCCGTAGCAGGCGGCGGCTGGAGTGGCGGCCGGTGGCGTGCCAGAAACCAGAGCCCAGCGACAGGCTGGTCCGTCGGAAAGGGCGGGACGACTGCCACGACTGCCATTTCTGTGTCCCGCGGGTGGCGTTGCAGGGTGCGGTGGGTTCGGCCGCTACGGAACAGGTTTAGAGCAGCAAAACTTGATTTATTAGTTGTCAAGTAATCTGCTACTTTAGTTGATAACCAGTTGCTCGGTTTGAGAATAAAAAATGTAAAAAATCTCTGATTCCAACTTAGTACATGTGATTATTCTCTGGTTTCTTTACTTCTCCATTACAGCAACCTGAATATCTGAGTTATGGTCAAAACAAGCAGTAATCTACAAAGCTAAACTATTAGCCTTATACAGCTTTGAATTTTAGACTTCACGCTTAATTAACAGCTCACCCTGCATGAATGACTGCAGCTAATAATTACATGCTCCGTCTCCCTCCTACTTTTGTTCCCTTCTTCCTGTCTCTCTCTCTCCTTACTTCAGCTGTGATGTGAGGCTCATCATACCAGCCTCATTTGAGTCAATCTTATCACAATTTGAATCACTTGGACAGAACAAATGATTGCAGGGTCATTAGCAAATAGCAGCAGAGCCCTGCAGGGCATTTATGCCTTTAAAATAGGACTGAAAAGCAGGGGTGATTAATTCCCTTACCAAGTGTTGCTTTATGGACTCACAAACTAACTCAAAACAAAGATTAAGGGAACATGGACATATTCCACTCTAGTATCACCATGTTCATTGCACAGAATAATAATGTGCGCGCACACACACACACACATTTCAGTTAATAAGGCAACCATGTAGTTGCTTATCGAGTTAAACATGTTGAGAATCGCTCTGCAGCATTTCCATTCCCTTCTCCAGAGTACTCCGGTTTAAAGAACCAGTGGTTAACTTTTTGTGAGATCTATTGGCAGAAATGGATCTGCAGCCTTAGAAAGAGCATTAAGTGGATGGGTGATCAGTTAGCTTGTAGTCTGCAACCACACCATGTGAGCTCTTCTAAAACAAAGCATGTGAGTTGTTTGGCTACTATTTAGCAATAAGGAGATGTTCAGTCGACCCGGACTTTCTGTGGTTGACTTTTGTGGCCCACTTGAAACTTTTGCCTGTTGTAAAAATCTGGTTCATAATAAAAGCAGAATTTATGTGCCATGAAAGGCTGAACATGCTTAAAGTTCTCTCCCATTTAGTTACACAAATGACATAAAAAAAACAAAACCATTAATATCTTTAAAATGCACAAATATGAATAAAGCTGAACGAAACAAGTAGAGAGAAAGAAGATGTTTCACAAAGTATGGAAAGATTTAGATAATGTCCTATATTAGTGGATAATGAAGTATAAAAACTAATACAAAGAACTTCTATTAAATGGCCAAAAGATATTTTTTTATGACCTCAAATGCTTTGCACTGAAGATACCTGTACGTTACGTTTAATTTAAATCTGTAAACAGTGACAAAGAACTTCTTTTGCTGCTCCTTTTCAAGCAATAAAAGCTTTCATGCCAGACACATGGCCTCCATAGTGATACAGCATGTGTATATGAAGGCTAGGGGCACACTGAAGCCTTTCATCCAGTGCCAGGCACAGGGCGTGCCCCCCCTACCCTGTCCAGGCAAGCGCCACCACACTGACTCACCTACTCCCTAAGCAAAGACAGACGTTCTCTGTCCTTCCTCCCATCCCCCAACACCACAACACACATACACCCTGTCCAGCATCAACACCCCCCAAGTTGGCTAGAACCTTCACATTAAGACATACAATCCTTTTCTGCAACACGAAAACAGCGAGAGAGAACAATACATCCTCTCGACAAACAAAGACACATTCAGTGAACCGTACCAGACAAACAGCTTTCTGTATCTTTTCAAAGATTTCTCAGCTTGCTGTGCCAACCTATTTCTGACACACACAGTTAATACCCTATTGTCAGACTTACAGGGAATGTATTTGAGCGTGCGGAATACTTTGCGTTGCGGCGTCACCCTCTTAATGTAAGGGTGGTCCTCCAAGGTGAGCAGGCTGCTGGGGGAAGCACGGCGGATGTGGACCAGCTCGAAGTCGCTGGGGAAGTCGGAGGCCGGGTTTTCTCGGGGAACGATGTGCCATTCCAGCGTACCGTCACCGGCGTTCCGTAGAGCACTGCTGATGTACAGGCTGCGGGCTTTGGCTGAGAAATAACCCGTAAACCCTACGATGTACTCTGGGGAGGGGAGAGGAGAATGGTTTTAAGGACAGACAGGACATGGGATGCGGTAACTGACAATGTTATTTTCTTGGACCCACAGTCCAATTAAAGCAGGTTCATGCTCTTTGATAGCTACTAACTGCTGAGGAGAGTGAAAGCAACACAAGAAAAAAATGTCTCTTTTAGAATCAATTACACTGTGAGAAATCACTGGTGACCCAGGTGTCTGCTATTACAGTTCCCGTGACTGGTGATTAATTGAACAACTAAAATAGCTGTTCTTTTGCTTTCCAAACAAGTCTGTCTTTATTCAGTGTCAGTACTTATTTAATCTGTCTGTATAATATGAGCTCAGAAAGTCAGCAGGATAACTAGGAACACTGATGGGAAATTCGGGTTTGCATGTTGATAATCAGGCCTGAAATGTTTTATCATTTTGAATTTCTTAAGACCTGATGAATTTTATCTTGATCTCTCCCTTGTGTTGTTTTGGTGTCTCCAGTTTCTTCTATGGTAAGAATAAACAAAAAAAAAAAACTTTTCTTACTGGATGAATTTCAGTCAAAAAAAAAACATTATGACAGCCTGTGTTTGAGGTTCATCAACATCTGTATCATTTTGCTTGTTTGATGCATGTAAAAGCTCTCTCTTCCCATATGAGCAACTCCATTAGAGCAGTTGTAGGCCATCAAACCTCAGCAGCTGGAAACAGCAATTCATTTGTTGACTGGTACAAATCACTGCCAAATGGTAGGCCACATAAAACCAACTTGACTCTGATTGGTGGTTTATGGCTAACGTTTTGAGAATCCTCTTCATCCTGGGCATCATCATCTTGCATTGTGTAATTATAAATATTCAATATTAAAGCTGGTGGAAAAGGTTAATTTTTTGGCATTATTGGGATAAAGACCCATAACATTTCAGCATATTGTAATTCGTGTAGTGCACCAAGGGTGGGTAGTCCAGTAACCTGTGCAATCACAAGTCATTCATTTCGAATGGCTTTCCTATTGCCATTGTGGTTCTGATGTAATTATATAGTGGTAATTTTATGGGAATTACTGTACCACCCTGCCTTTTTTATAAATTTGATGGCCTGCAAATTCCTTTGAGATGACATGCTGTAATTTGAGGGTTGAGAGCACTACAATGTGTGATCATTCTGAGGTGGAGAGAAAAAGATAAGAGCTGATAGTGGGCTCATGCATGAGGCTAAACAGAGTGACGCTGTGGCTACCTGAGCTTCAGTTTCAAGAACATTTTCTCTCCATCTCTGAAATACTTTGTTAAATAACCTTGTATTTACCATCTGTCTGACACACTTTTTTCTTGTACATTTCAATGGAATTACCACAGAATTGCCTTGCTTGGCTAAAGCTTGGGCACAAGCTGTGTGGGAGGGATTTCAAATAATAAGAGTACTGAGAAATTGTTTTTTTTTCTAGCCGACATCACAAAATTCAAGAAATTCATACAACTTGTTACAAATGCCAAATTAATTAAAGAGGTAGGATTTTCGATATGGGGCCTCATTTCCAAGTGAGCTCGAGTGTTTCATTTCATTCAGTCCTTCTAGTTGCAGAGTTCACTGGTGCAAGGCTAACACAAGTCAACGGTTCTAGTTTAGTCTGCTATTAAAAACTATGTTACTCACTCCACAGTGCACCTGAGGCAAATCAGTTATAATGCCAGAATATCAATGTAAATGTCTGTGTTGATAGAATAATTTTAGTCCCTATGTCCAAAATCCTTAATTGAGAAATTCCATTGGAATTTTTTTAAATTTAGCATTTCCACAGGTTATGAAAGACAATTAAAAATGTATCCACCAGTCTGAACTTTTCTTACCATGTTCCACCACCTGGGAGGAGAACTCCAGTTTGAGGGTTAACTGGGAGCAGTTGAAGGCCGATGGTGAAGGGAGGGGCTCAGTATTGGGGGTGGAGTCTGATCTAGCTTGTTCTGTTGGCTCCATCCCCACCACAGGCAGGAAGCCCACAAGCAGCCCAAAAAGCATAGATGCCCACACAGGAAGACGGAGCATGCTGAAGTACGGTTTGACCAGGCAGCTGGTGTGCCGTTTCAGATGAAAACTGAGCAGCTAAAACTTGGTTTGGGGGGTCAGGGGTTTGGGACAGAGCATTTCAGGTCCAGATCTCCAAAAATGAGTCCATACTGCGAATGGCCTGAGCAGCTAAATTAATTTCTTTCTGCGTTTTCTCTCCATGGTGGTGGTCCAGGGTGGAGGTCAGTGGGACAGCCAGAGTAGGAACACGTTTGCCATGTTGAGAACTGGAGGAGGCAACCGGTGAGAGCGGGGGATGGATGGGAGGAGGGCGGGAGCAGTGACGGAAGAAAGTGCTGGTATCAATTTAGAAGTCCTTTACAGTTCTTCCTGTTTTCATCTGGCAGAAATAAGAAGAAAAAAATGTTGAGATTGCTGAGAGTTAGGAACAAGTTTGTTGACATTTAAATATGTATGCACTGTTGTGCAAATAAAATTTATAATTTGTGTCAAATCTACCTGCACTGAACAATTTCCATCCTGCTATCACATCCATACACATAAGCAATGGCGTATTGACTATGTGTCGCTGGTTGGGCAAATGTATACTGTCAGCATACTTAATCAATTCTCCATTAGTTCCACAGCTGTGGCTGCAAAACAAGATTCAGAACTCACCGCAGTTTTATCATATTTCAGTATGGGGGTTAGACTTCAGCCTCAGCCTATAAACACAAACTACTGCACTTTACTGCAATGCAATTTCTTCAATATCAGTCTGGCTATGTCTGTCCAAAGAAAATTGCAGGGAAACAGTTTATGTTTTTGAGATCTGTTGCTAATTGATCAGAGGAAATACATCCCATCTGCAGAGATAAATGTATATTTTCAAATTACCTACAACAACAGGGTTTAGAAAAACCAACCTTATAAAGACTTTGTTTCCATTTCTATCACCTCACGCAGTGTTCAGAGAAAGGAGTGAGTCCTCTGCCATGCCAAGGGGAAGGAAGTGTTGTAGTGTGGTGCAGAGAGAGATGCAGACTGTGGTGCTACTAACCGCACCTTCCTCGTTTAGCCACTCATGAAGAATTTGTGCTGCCATCAGGGACAGGGTTCTTGCACCATTTTAAAATTCAAATTTAATACTTTTAAGACCCAAAATGTCATAACAATTTCTTTGGTAGAAAATAGTGAATTTATTGTAGGGCCTGAAGGACATGGAGTTTTTGAGGCCGGTGCCGATATCAATATTTAGCAGGGAAAAAAAAAACAACTTATAACTGATTAATCTCCGATGATTGAAAAAAAAAAAAAAAATTAAGATTTTTTTTTAATGAAATTTTTTCAGCACCTGAACTTAGATTGAACGCATAACACTTTTTTTCTACAACTTTAATTTCATAACTTTATAACAAAGAAGTGAACAAATAACCTGAAAAATTAATACCTACAGTAAATTCATGGTAAGACAATTTAAGACCTTAATTACCCGGATTTTAATTTAAGACATTTTAAGACTTTTTCAGGAACTGTGGGAACCCGGAACCCTGAGGGAACAACCTGGTACAACGGGATAGAGCACGCACAGTGAGGTGCCATCCACACGACAACGGAATTCTGTAAATCTGACAAACTTTAATACCGATTCCGCCTTGCGTACAGACGACTCAGACATTGTCGCTGACCCAAAATGTAATTTTCTGACAATGGATTCCAAAGTGAGAAGATCTGATAATGCTGTTTTGGAGTTGCAGAGTTGTTGTGAACGATGACATCACATTATCACATGACCAGGAGTAGTCACGTGTGTAGGAGTACACAGCCAACTACAATCAACTAATGAAATGCTTCACCAGTTTCACAATAAAACTCCATTAGTAGTATTTGCATTAATTCTAAAAATAAATAAATAAATAAAAATCTTATAATAAACTTCTCTGGTTTCAAAAAGAGGTCTGATTGCATAGAAGTCTAAGAGAAAATGACTGTATTCTCACTTTTTATTTGCCTCAGCAAACATTGTAAACATGACTTTAAAGTCTTCAATACAGCATGTTCATTTAGTAAATTCAGGTCCCATTTAGACTCATATACCATAAAGCAGGGGATGCTTTATGATGGGACTGCCTTATGGTTGACAAGTCACTCACCAGACCGTGTTTTCTTCTTAGACCTTAAACCCCTTCACAGTGTGTTTTCAGTTCATGACAGTTACTTGTAACAGGTCGGTCATCTAAAAAAATGATTCAGTGTCCAGTTGTATGTAGTTGCATTAAACTAAACTTGCATTAAAAAATTAACTGCCATTGAAGCCCATCCAACATTACACATCTAACTTTCTGGATACTGCACTAAGATGCAGCGAACCACAAACCATCACAAAAAGAACCAGCTAGCCTGCCTCAACTGACCTGAAACAGTGTGACTTCCGAACACACACAAACACACACCACACACAGTGCCTAGCTCAACACCAGAGCTTATGAGAACCAGCTCCACAATGGCTGAGGGTTCGGCACAGGTTAAATAAGACCTGCAGAGATGATAACTGTCTTCCATCTTACACCAGGGGAACGGTCTTTCAGTTCTTATAATATGCCCAAACATATTTTCTGTTGTGTTTATTCATGAAACTTGCTTATTTTTTGACCCACTCATCCTCATTTTGGGGATAGATTTCATCAACTGGCTTTCAAAAAACAAAACCTGCTCAATGACTGCTGGGGTGCTGTGGACCAGCCGCTCACTGGGAGCAACATATTCCAGAGCTGAGAGTGCAGATTATGCAGTAAGAAATGTGTGCGTGCGTGCGTGTGTACCTTCAGTCCATTTTACCCAGGCCAGCGTCACTCTATTGTCAGGCTGTCATTACAATTCAAACACTCCCAGCAAAAGGTGTAAACAAGTTGTCAATCTTGTCAAGTATTATGTGTGCCATAACAGTAGATATACCAGTTGGTACAATTGCCATACAGAGAGGAGCAAAAACAAATAGATTTACACGGCACAGAAGGGTACAAACAAGTCCAGATTCAGTTCAGTCCTAGTGTACACTTGTGGTGATGATATTTAAAAACCTGCTTTTCACTATCGAATCACTTCAGTATAATCTAAGTCATATGGTTCTCCTGTTTCCTTGTCTCCTCAGGAGAGTGTCTGTGGTCCTGACTTGCTTTAGCATGAACAGATCACAAGTGGATAGCTCAAAGAACATCTGTTCACATCTGCATTAGTGTCCTCAGTGACCATTTGTGATCAGATCTCACTTCCCCACTCTATATGTAAATGAACATGTAGTAAACACACAGTGAATACAGCAGTCATTGTGATATAAGATTACAGGAATTAGTAGTGATATTCAACATACGCAAAAATATGGGTATATTTAATTGACATAAAAATATTGTCGGTCTGAGTGATTAGCTCTCAGTGCATCCTCAATGCGTTTCATCTATTCCCTCCTGTACTTACTTTTTGCTGTCCACTTGTTATTGGATCACCCAGGTTAATACCAGGTCTGAACCTATGTTCTTACAGATTAGTAGTACTTCCCCTGGTACCATGTCATTGTTTTTCATAGTGCCAGAGTCCAAAAAAAGTCCCTTTAGACAAAAAGCCCAACAGCCTCTTATCCTGATAACAAACACCCCAAATTCAAAGGTTATTACTGTGAATCCCTGTCATGACCTACCCTACTCAGCCTCTTATTGGCTTACCATGATATTCTTACCCTAACCTTAACCAATCTCACTCATCATGCCTAATCCTAACTAACCCAACCGATGTAGGCAACGTCTGCCTGTCTTTTATTGGATTAACACAATATCTCAAAAAAGCTACGGGAACACTAGTTAAACTGTATTCTAGCAGAGGAGTGACTCAACTGTTTTACTGTCTGTTCAAAATGTGGCAAAGTAAATGTAGCTTTTTATAAGAACATGGTGACAATGCCTCTATAGCAGTTTACTAGCTCAAGTCATGTGTTGTACAGGAAACACTGCAGCACACATTAACAAAACTCATTAGGTTTATATTAATCAGAAATTACACAAAATTTCCATCCTTTCATAGGAAGTGTAGGCGCGCGGCTACCTTTGCCTTCACCTTAATGACAGAGTAGATAAAATCTACAGATATGGACCTACACAAGTGATTAAAAGCCTTGTCTAGTCTGAGAGGAGGGGACTCAATCACCAGTTCTGGCCCCTGGGCGAGATCCCTCCCTGTGTGTCAGACAACAATGCAGCTAACAACTACTGGTTTAGACCCATGGCTGTAAAAATAGCCTTACTGGTTTGGGGTAGGGCTGTAAAGATAGACTGGGACGACCTGTGTCAACAAAACACCAGGCCACAAAAATGGCATCAAACCTCCAGGCAAATATAGATTAGTAGCTAGGACAGGACCCCCGCCACAGTCAGAGGAAAGACACCTAGCAATCAGACAGGGTCGACCCTTTCAGTAGAAATTTGGTGTCATTGTGCTAGTTTTGTCAGGGAAACATCCATCCATCAAAAGCAATGGCACCAGAGCAGGACTACATAATAAAAAGACTCCCAAAGATAAACAGCAGCTATTTTATTGATTAAAAAAACCATGTGATTCTTTCTATAATATGTCGGATTTATCACATAAGAGATCCTTCCGATGTTTCACTAATTAATGAAAACTTCGTTGATTACATGTTAACGCGGTTAACTCCCTGAGCAAACTGTGCACAGTGTAAAGCACACACGTTTACTTTAGAGAAACAAGTGGCGTTACCAGGATCTACATACGGTAATACGCTAAAGCTAGGGCCATGATATTAATCAGCGGTGTATTGCTTTTCAGTGCGACGTGACATTGATCCAAACTGACTGAAATCGGAGACCCAACATGTTAGCTAAATAGCTAAGTGAAGCAAATGGCAAAACAAAGCCATGTAGCCGCAGAGAAGTGTCGAATTTATCGGCATAAACAAAGCGAGCATCGGCACACACATGGTTAGAGACTGATGTGTAGGATAACTGTTCTGTCGACAGTAACTTAAATGATGTTATTTAGACACCATAAACGCGTTCATGTCGCGAAAGATACACTTGGTCACATGAAATAGCTGTTGAAAAACAGTAAAGACATGCTAATAGTTTTTTCAGACCCAGCAGTCTCTCGCATGTATATAGCGCTAGCTAGCTAGCTTAGTGATATTTCACAGTATGTGCTGGTGGTTTCGTGTTGATTATACTCACCGAGTTGAACAATGTCTTACGCGTCACAGGTATATATATATGTATTTTTTCCACTCTGCGTGTATTGACGAGCTGATAGCAACTCGGTGGTTTACTATCCAAGGAACAAAAGCCAGCAGCAGCAAACTCACTAAACGCTACAGCCGCAGACCACTGACGTCTGGTTTAGACGGGATGCCAAGTTTGCTTGATTCATCCTCCTAAACCACCGCGCACTGTGATCATAGCTCATTCATAGGTTTCAGATAATGTACATCACAGGGAGATGGCTATCCGTAGGTGTATTTTCTTATGAACCTAAAATATGACATATTCAATCGTCTTTACATATTTTTCCCATTCAAAGGCGCATTTGATCATGTTCTGTATATCAAACCTGGCAACCCAGCAGGCCTCCAACTATCACTTTAGTCCAGCCTTCCGGTCATGTTGCAGGTTTGCCAGCGGTGGGCGCTGTTTGCTGTCAGGGAAGAGGACTGTGAAACAGACTCAACACTAGTATCATTTTAATCTCAGATTTAATATGCTTATTGCTACCCAATGTGTTTAGCTAATACACAAAAGTTATTCATAGCATGGTAGAGTTCTTCTCATTGAGGGATCAATAAAGGAATTCTTCTTCTTCTTCCTCTTCTCATTGAGCATCAAGTAAACCCTGCCTATTCAGATTCCAGATATGAAACTGTTAAGTGCCAAGGTGCTGGTCATGTATTTCCTTTATGATCTGCAAAGCTAAATTAAGAAAAATAAGAAAATCAACCTTTTTGAATGTTGACTGTTCAGTCATCATTCAGAGCATTCAGCCACCAGATGGCGCTTTTACTTCACAACAAGCCGTTGCCAGGCACTTCAGTCAATCACAGCCATTTTTTATTACATAATACTAACATAGCTTTCCTATTGCTCACAAGAAGTGACCACATATATTTCTTTCACAGAGGTATACAGAAAACAATTTTATAAAATATATACATTTATTTGGCACCTATTTCAAGGCTCTGTGAAAGTATTATTGAATGAAAAATACATGTTATCAATAATACCTTTAAAGAGACCGATAAAATCTCTGAATATTCAAACAATGTTAAGACCCATAAATTTAGAAAAGTTAGAAAGTTTGCAGGCTATTTACATACAAACATGATTATACTGTTTTTAATAGTCTGTAACTGGGTCAATAGTGTGATTGAAATAATTTCCTAGTTATAAATGATCACAGAGCCAGTTTGAGGTTGTTAAAGGGCCAGATTTGAGGCCTGCAAGTGAATTGTCCACAGACAAGCTTGCATGTGGAAGCCATGTGCTAACAATGCTGACATGCTTTTGCTAAGGCTAAATGCCTGCTGCCTATGAAGTCATTATAATGCCCAACATTCACTTTCCCTTTAACTCCATTTTGGTCTCCACCAATTACTGAAAAAAACATGTAGTTATTTACTTAGTTTTTTCAAAAACTCAGTGAAAAACTGTAAAAATCCAAAATAAAATCACAATACAATCTAGCTAAATAGGTTTGAATGTTTTATTGGCAATTACAACTCACCGTTTAATGATAGAAATAAAAAACATTAATGGCAGAAGAATCAAAGTTTTATCATTCATTTAGACACACAATAAGAAAAAAAACAACCATTCTCAGGTAACAGTGATGAGTTGGCTACTTAATTTAGGATGACAGCATTTATATGAAATGACAGATATCTAAAAACTCAAAAGGAAACACTTTTACAAACGTGGTGACATTCTGTAGAACTGCTATCAAACTGATTTGGTTGCACGTTGAACACTGTACACAATATGCAACCGACAATGTGGCTAACAAATTCAACTACAGCAATTCCTCCAGAGGACTTATTTGCTGTAATGACTCTGAGAGCTGATATTTTAGGCTTCAACATGTTTTTCTTTCACATTCACGTGATGCTCTAGGAGTAATTAGTGAACTAATCAACAAAAACTAAAGCCACCTCATAACACTGTACCGGTATGTTGCAGAAAGTTTGATACCTTTAAGTCATATTGTTCTTTTTACGGAAACTTTTTGAATCAACAGTGTGTTTGATATTGAAATTCATAGTGAATATTTTGAATGTAATTACTTAGTCTTTTTTTTTTTTATAAACAATTTGGTCCCACCATGAGGTGAGACATCAGGGCAGATAACAGCAGTGGGACAAAAGAGTTATCTGATTTTAAATCTGACTTGTGTCAAGGAAAGTAGAAAGATGACAGATCATCCTGGAACAAGCAAAGAACAAAAGACAAAAAAAAAAAGAAAAGGGAAAAACTGAGGTCAGCTGACATGGCTCGGTTTGGTTTCCAGTTTGTGTTAAAAGAGTTCACAACAGTAAAACACTGCAAAACACAGGTCTGGGGGGTAGATCACAGCAAAGTACTTCTATAAAAAGGAGAAAAAAAAACACATGGTAGTATCTGATTTACAGGGGAGCAAACTGAATGAAGGGACAAAATACACCAAATTAAAAGGAAAACTGCAATTTAAAAAAAACAACATTCAATTGTATAGATTTCAGTAATTGCTTCACCAGATAAAAGGAGGAAAAATGCAACAACAAAGAAGAAAAAAGCAAATAATTCTTACATATTTTTCAGAAAATTGTGCTACTTCTTGGAAATATTCTATTATCAAATATGACAATGATTTACCAAGATAAGGGTGAATTGCTTGCAGTCACATAAACATGGATATGATGGATTCATTATTAATTCGCTATGACGGTTTAATAAAGTCTGGGAAAAAAAACACTACTGTCATGCAGTCTTTCACCACTAATACTATAGCACAATATTACAAAATCCCTTACTGCTATCATATCATAGCCGAGGCTCTGAGCGACACAGAATATGAGTGAGATGGATTTTATAAACTAGAGTTCAACTCAAGGCAATTATTTAAGTGCACTTACAGACAAAAGGCTGTCTTTCCACACGTGAGAAGACGTGCATAAGATTGTATGGTTGCTAGGTTTTGTGATTCAGGATCATTTATAATCATGAGTAATACTGGTCATTTGATTCATCTCTACATGCTCCTCGTGACTGTATCTTCAGTGGTTTCCTTCATTTTAGCAGTATAGTCACTGTTAATGTATAGACAAAACTAAAAAGAGCATTTTATTCAAGTGCTATTGTACGATAAAACCAATGACATTCCTTTCTAGTTAGCCTCCATCACTCTAGATTCAACATCTCACTGGGTACGACTCTCTGACATACAGAGTCACGTCTTGTGGGATTTTCACTCAATATTCTGAGCTCAATGGGCATCTACCCCTTAAAATTGCAGCAATGTCACAGGAGGGGTGAAAGAAATTCTTAGTGACAGTCTGACTTACAGATGTTGCTGGAACAGAGGCTAATAGTTAGGAATCATGGCAGGACTGGGTTGGGGTTGGACAGCCGTATGTAAATCAGCTTGGGTCCATGTTCACTTCCTGTTACGTACCGATACTGCAACCGCACATAAACTGGGACTCCTTCAGAATGAGTTTCAGTTGAAACTGGTCTAAATATTGTAGATTTGTGACATCACAAATGGACAGAAATCCTGATGGCTTGTTTCAAACAGTTTCTGAGTACCAGCTCTGTGTCTTTGTCCATGCATCGAGTGTTGGTCAGTTTGGAGCGCTAGCAAGAGAGCTAGCAAGACTGCGAGACAGAGGGGTGTGTGGGCAGGATGAGACATGACGGCATCTGATTGGTTCTTTCCATTCGGACCGAATGGCAGGGATTGGTCAGAGTTATTACAGTCCTGCAGCTGCCACAGAGGTCTGATTCTTTTTCTGAATACATAATGTACTGACTCCTCTCAGGATGAAAGGATCATTTCACCTTCTATAACAAAAAGTGTTTCTGAACAGGATTGCCAACTATAGCTTTAAGAAATGTCTACACTCGTAAAGCCCTTATGTGCATGGAAACAGGAAGCTCCTGTAGCATAACTTCCAAAATGTAACATCAAGGGATAATTTTTTTTATTTAACGATATAGTGCTGTTTAATTTATGTTAACATGGAGAAGATTTGGTACTATTCATACAGGTTTGAGTGAGTGCTAATCTGCTAATGATAAATGATCATTTTAGGTCTCACCTTGGAATTTTCTGGTATATTATTGGAACAGCGTGTAACATTTAGAGTGATCTATTAACAGAAATGGAATGGAATATTAATAAGTATTTTTTCCATTAGTGTACCATCAGAATCTGCAACCTATTTAGCAAAGATGTTTGTGAGAGTCAGTTTGTGCGGTGCGAACTGCTTTCATTCTCTGATGTGCTTATCTCCACTTCTCTGTAAAACACAGATGTTATAAGCAGTGAAGCAATTGGCAGAAATCTTTGCCTTCATTGTTGCATGTCCCATTCTCACTGCAACCAACAATGAAGCTGTGAAACTCCACTTCCTGAATGGCCATGTTCTCCTACAATGGCAGTAAATCAATAAAACATTGCTCTTCAAATTGAATAGTAGGTACTTCATGAACCGTCTGATCTATAGAAATAATTGGAAGTGGGGCTGTGCGGTCTGCTGTCCTATAACAATACTTCACATGGAAGATTAAACAGCTTCACAATCTCTTGACAGCTTTAGAATGAATGATTTTAAACAGACAAGATTACATAAGCTTAGAACTGACTACCAAAAAAAAGACATCCTTCATTTAGGCCTTCAAGGAATTGGCATTTGTTTGCAGTATGTTTGCAATACCTACATGTTAATATAAAGGCTGTACAACTAGTACAAATAATAAATTCACAGCAATTTTTCAAATGGGGAAATGAGTTGGGGGGGATCCCTTTCTACTGAGAAACTTCAGTAACCAGAACTCTGTTCAACAGATCCTCATGGAAGGTCATTATCCAGTGACCATTTGAATGGAGAGACATGTCAACAATAATAAATAAATATGTAGAGACACAGGGATCGAAAGAACAAACAGCAAAAGGAGTAGAAGGCACCATCCTGCCAGAGAAAGAGTGAAGGAATGGATGGAGAGATGATGGAACTCTTGGGAGTTCGAAACTTGACTGGTATGTCCTTTTCTGTGCTCATCAGGAGACACACTGCCAGAGAAATTCTCCACGGGCAGCAGTTGCTTTTCAATCTTAGCTTTACTATTAGTCACTGAAGTCATTTTTAAAGGCAAAGATTTAAGACTTGAAGCTATTTCAGCCTCTAACAGCAACATGGTGGTTGTCATTGTACATGTTCAATCAAAGTAGTGCTGCTTCCTCCTAAAAGGTCCACTCCAGTTGCTGGCTGTCACAGTTCCTGCTTCAGCCATTGTACTGCTGCTGGTAGCGGCGGTTCAGCTCTCGAAGCTCCTTCTCCCGCACCCGCCGGGCCTTGTTGGATTTGGTAGAGCGGCTGGAGCGCGTGGACTGGGCTGACTTGGTGCTATGGCAGCGCGATGACGCACGCTTCAAGAGGTTCTGGGATATGCAGCGCTGGAGGTTCTTCATGGAGGACGAGGCGGCCATGCTGACCACCCATGGGTGCTTGAGGGCCTGGCCGGCCGTGAGCCTCTCACTGGGGTCCACCGTCAGAATGCGCTCCACGAAGTCTTTGGCCAAGTTAGATACACTGGGCCACGGCTGGGGAGCAGAGACAGACATGTTATTTTTGATATGTTAGATTATATTTATTACTTTAATGCTTTACCTAAAAGTTCCTCATTCTGTCTGCCTGAATATGCCTGAATTTATCCTGTCTGAACAAACTTAAAACTACCAAAAGCTGATAAGACAATGGCAAAGCATGAGGGAGAAGAACCAAACAAGTATGAATGATTCTTAAAACAAAAGAAAAATAAACACACAATACAGTCAAAGAATTGTATTAAAAGTTCTTAAAAATAACAGGAAAACTCATAAGGAAATAATCTACTTGAAATTTATCCAAATTACTTGTTTTGAATTAATTGTACTTATTGTTGGTACTAACTGTTATTGTTACGTACTAACTATAATATAAAATATCCATAAATATGCCACTAAGTCAGAGGTTGTCAGTTTAAATATTGTAGGATTGTGACATCACAAATGGACAGAAAACCTGATGGCTTGTTTAACAGTTTCGGAATACCAGCTGTGTCTTTGTCCATTTGTCGAGTGCTTTGATATTTCCACAGTATTTCCACAACACTCGAACCTGCTTTATAATAAAAAAGCCAATATCAAAGCTTTAAGAAATGTCTAAACTCATAAATTAAGTAAGAATATGGGGATGTACAGTTTGCTGTACTTTGTTAGGTATCCATGCAGTTTTGTCAACTGGGCACATGAGGGCAGCAGAGGGTTATAAAGATGGGGATTTCTAGTGAGGGCAACACTTTGAGGTCTGAACAGACAAAAAGTTGTATATATTGTATATTTGTATATGTTTTTATTATGTTATATTATGTTATTAAATTTCTCAGTCTTGTGATTATGGTTTGTTTATTCTGGCCTCAAGTGGCTAAAATCTAAATTAGTTACTGCAGGTTTACAGCATGTCACAATAACATAGCTTGACTGAACTTGGATTTTGCATCCCAGTGAACTAATGTGGCATGTTGAACATCAGTTGATAAGCCTTTATTTCCCTTCACTTCCCTGTCATTACTCAAAGAGGAATGCCAAAAATAATCTTAAAAGTCTTAAATCTTAAAGGTCTTAAAGGTTATAATAATGTAAACAGCTAGTGTAATTGCCATATAAATAATGTGAAAGCACACACACAGCCTGTGTTCAGAATTACATGCTTGAAACAAGCTGTCAGAATTTCTGTATGTTTGTGATGTCACAAATCTGCAATATTTAGACCACATTACACAGATTTAAATCTAAACATTGTACACTGTATGTGAATGACATCAGCTTACAAGAAGACAGGAACTCAACTGTGATTTCATTGAAAAGCGCTATAATAAAGCATTTCAGACAGAAGGTAAATACGGGCATATCCGAACACCAAAGCATGTAAACATAGTCTATAATATGAACCATATAATGGGACCTTTAAGGACATTTTTTGGGCCTACTCTATACTTTCTGTATGATGAGAGAGACTAAATATTATTGTTGTCATTTCTCTCATGAGAAATATTCCTTCTTTAAATTTGCAGCCTTTAATGTAACAACTAAGATCACGTTTTCTTCTCAAAAACCACCTTATCATCATAAGAATACATAATGCTTGATTCCACTGAGCCATTCTCTCGGTCTCCCAGCTCTGCCAAACAATTTGCAAACCTCAGCTAACACATAGGGTCCCTCAATAGGATTTCAAATACTTAATGTGTCATATTTGACCTTATCTTATCTGTCAGACACTTGAGGAGAAATTCACAGCTGGATGCATTCCAGGAAAACCCGATGTTCCTCATAAAATATGACAGAACTACTCAGCTATTATTTGTGCTGGAGTGGTTGCATGAGGGGCAAACATTAACCAAGGGACCCGTTTTTGTAAAGCTCACTGGCAACATAAACATCCCACGCTACGAAACAAACGAATAGGCTACTCAGCAATCTTTCAACTAGATGCACAGACAAAGCATTAACTATTGTGCACACATAGGCACACTTAAAGGGGCGATCCGTACAATTTCAGTCCTGGTTGTGGTCCAAGTTAAGCAGTCTAGACTCTTTCTGTTGATGCATGAATATAGAAATGAAGAGAAGGTATGTATGTATGCACACAGCTTCAAGTTTTCAGAATTGTGTCCATTTCTGGGAAAATTATTACAACATAGAAGTGGGTGATGTGGCTCCATCACCATTGTGTCACCTCTATTGGCAATAAACAGTGAATAAACATCCAGGAAATCCATCCATTTGTGATGTCACAGTTCAACAATATTTAGACCATCACAGTTTTAAAGGCTAACCGTGTAACGCCTGAGCCTCAAAACTTCTGTCTGGACATTTTTGCTTATCCAGAAGATTTAACAAGTCTTCTGGGTACACCCTGGACAAGTCTCCAGTTCATCGCAGGGCGCATAGAGACAGACAACCACTCACACTCACATTCACACCTACGGTCAATTTAAATTAGCAAATTAACCTAATGACCATGCATGTTTTTGGATGGTGGAAGGAAGCTGGAGTACCCGGAGAGAACCCACACAGACACGGGAGAACATGCAAATGCCACACAGAAAGGCCCCGGAAAGACCAGGAATCAAACCCAGTACCTTCTTGCTGTGAGGCGACAGCGCTAACCACTACACCACCGTGCCGCCTTTTACAATTACAATAGCTGGCAATTATTTACAATTTATTGCATTGCACAACTTTGTCTGATCAGTAACTGCCATAAAATGCTTCTATTGGCTGTCAGGCGGATGTAGACGCACATGCACAGTACAAATCGGGTTTCCGGGAACAGATCGGGTAGTGACAGCCAGCTTCCAGGAGAGGCAGTAATGACATTACTGTAACAACACCATGTTGGCTGTCAAATCTCTCAGAACCCGATAACACATATAATAACGGTAATCCAAAGTGTGCATGTGACGTGTCGCTGGCGACACGTTACATGTTAAAGAGTTAATGCTAGGAATCACACCCAGTTCATTTACGGTTGCAGTTTATCATCAAGTAAACATTGACCCAAAATATTGCCAGACAGAAAATACAGGCATACTTAGTCAGACAGTGTGTGGGAAAATTATGGGGTTTTTGAACATTAAAGTATGAAATCATGGTCCAGTAGAAACATAAGATAAATGTGGATCTGAAAAGGGGCAGGAAGTGGGTCCTTTAAGAGGGAGGGCATATTGACGTAGAGAGCAACATTACATTGACATGTTGGTGTGCATCACTTGAGCTGTGAGGTGATTAAAAAGTAGTTAGTGTTTCTGGGTTGAACCATGTCACCGAACAAGAAGAGCTGAACTTCTTTGAAATCGGTTGACAAAGCCTAACATGGTGTGAGGAATGGATTCCAAATGTGGGTGAAATCTGCGTGTTTGTAAGAGGAAGTGTGACAGATAAAACTCCTCACCTCTCCAGAGAAGCTGTACTTCCCCTTGAGGATCTGCCGGTAGAGCCTCATGCGGTTGTCGTCCTCGAAAGGCATTGTTCCACTCAGCAGGATGTACGAAATCACCCCCAGCGCCCACATGTCCACAGCGTTCGTGTAGGGCTTCCTCACCAGGATTTCTGGGGCGATGTACTCTGGTGTGCCGCAGGTGGTCTTCATCAGACACTCGTCACCCTTCTTCCTGCTGCTGGCCAACCCGAAGTCAGTGATGATGATTTTGGAATCGGCTCCAGGGTGGTAGTAGAGCAGGTTCTCTGGCTTCAAGTCCCGGTGAGTGATCCCCAATGTGTGGAGGTACTTGACGCCGTCCAGCACCATCTGCAGCACCCGCGTGGCGTCCCGCTCCGTGAAGGAGCCACGGGCAATGATGCGGTCAAAGAGCTCGCCACCGGTAGCCAGCTCCATCACCATGTAGACGCGCTCTGCTGTCTCGAAGACTTCCATCAGCTGGATTATATTGGTGTGACGGACGCGCCGCAGAACGCAAAGCTCCGACTCGCACACCTCCCTGCCCTCCCGGTAGCGGGTCTCAATCATCTTGATGGCATATGGTTGCCGCGTGCTCTTGTGCTCCACACGGACGACCCGACTGAAGCTCCCGCGACCTATCAGAGCTTTGATGTCGTACTTGGCCGTGACACGGGGGTCAAACTTGGCTCGGTATTTCGCCACCTTCTTCCGCTGGGGGTCCGACAGATCAGACGGATCCTTAGGGGGCTGGGCAGAAGCAGTGGGGGTGGCAGCTTGAGCCTGATAGGGGGAGGTTGAGACAGTCTTGTTGCCGATCCCACCTGTCTTACTCCTAGTGCCATCCCCTCGTATGAAGTGCTTATAGATATCTGCCTGAGGGGGTTGGGGAGGATCAACCTGAAAAATACAGGAACACAGTTCATCACAAGGGCAAATTATAAACCAGAACAACAAAAATGGATTAATTTTCAGCCAAGACAGAAAATTAACGGTGATACATAGAGAACATAGTGTACAGTTAGTACAGTCTGACCAATCCTGGATGAAGTGGAAGTTGAAGGATATTTGGGTGGTAGTAATTATCTTTCTACATAACATAAACAAATGATAAAGATTTCTTTTGTGACCAAGACACCAAGACAACTCTGGTGGACAAATTATGTAATGGTGGCACCGTTTCTAAACTACCTTGAATGGACAGTGTGTAGGACTTGGTGGCAATGAGTGATGTGGTTGCAGGTTACAACCAGCTGAACACTCCTCTGCTCACTCCTCACTTTCCAAAATTACAGTAATGTGAGTGAGTGCAAAACTGTGTTAACAGTGTTCGCCTTGCTCCGAGGCCATACACTATATTGTGTTTTGCAGGATTACAAAACATTATAAAACGAAGAAAAACTTTCGATGCTCATCCATACCATATTAACCCTATTTTAGGAGCAATGGTAGTCAGGTGGTGGCTGCTGGTATCACCGTTTTGCATGTCATGTTCATGCAGTTGTGTCTCTGAGGACTACAGGGACCTTCAAGTAATATAAGATCAAGAATCTTTGGTTTGTCCTTTTTGGGCTACATGGCAGAGCAACATTGTAGACTCCATCAAGAGGACTCATAGATATGTAGATATGAAGAGCTCATTCTGACACACAACAACAAAAACACAACAATTCTTAGTTTATGTGTCGTTCTGAATTTTATGCTCCATTTATGCTCATAGATCCCACCAAAATGTTACACATATTGGCCCTTTAAACCCAGCTTGTCCAACATTTCTGCCTGGTCATGTGTAGCTCTAACAGTTGGTCTATAGTTACAGGATAATCCCACATCAAAGCTTCTGTGTGTATTAAGACTGCACATAACATCTATTTTTACTATTGATCTGCTTTTTTGAGTAATAGAGAAAATAGTGAGTTTCCAAAAATGTGTTTGGTTTTATCCAACCAGCAGTCAAGTATCAAAATATCAGCTTCAGCAGTTCAGCTTAATATCACAGGAGGCATGATGAACACATACAGACACCAGGATTGTTATTTTTTTCTACAAAAGAAAAACCTAACACTGTCAAAATATACTGGTAGATGCTATATAATTATATATATATATGTATATAAAATAACATCCATACTGCATTAAAGCCCCACTATAGGTG
Organism: Synanceia verrucosa; assembly: GCA_029721515.1. Classification (NCBI taxonomy): domain Eukaryota; kingdom Metazoa; phylum Chordata; class Actinopteri; order Perciformes; family Synanceiidae; genus Synanceia; species Synanceia verrucosa. Next base: position 21,906,319 of record CM056556.1, on the reverse strand, counting down.
CTGTAGATAACATTCAGCGACTAGATGTCACAGTATGCTAGAAGTGGGAACCAAATGTAAAAAAAAACAAAACAAACCAAAAAAACATTCATTTTTGACTATGCAATTTATTTTAAATGATTAATTCACAATCATAATAATTTGGATGTATCCGTGGAAACTGTCATCAAAAACAACTTTAATGTTATCAATACTAACACCAGCAGAAGGTGAGTACTATTGCTGCTGTTACCAATAGCAACAGTATCTGTGGGAGTAACTCTATTATTACTATTACTAATAACGTTATCCTACTGACCTTTTTGACGAGGTCCAACTGAACATCCCCTGGAGGCTCAGGGAGGACCTTGCTGTTCCTGCACCCCATCACATCACCATGAGCCACGGCCCAACCAGCCACACAGGCCACCAGCAGCCCTGCCGCATCACCGCAACAGCTGATTCAACAAACTCTGGGCATCCAACATCCAGGCCGTACCCAGACCCAGAGAGAGGGTTCATGAATAAAGCCGATTAAACACCCACTCAAGCCCCAATGAGCTGTCATCAGCAGTCACGGCTCATGAATACACCTGATATATCCACTTAAGTCCAGTTTAAAAAAGTCAAAGAGTTCATGAATATATTCTGGATGGGCCAGCTGTGTGTCCCGCATCCATCAGCAAGCACTGTACTGTCTTTTTGTTGCAGTATTCTCTTACAGGCCTGCGCCAGTGGGTCTCGCATGCACAGACGGGCTGCACAGTCGACAGGCCCCTTGAAGAACCTACCGGGGCCCCATTTCAGATGGCGTAATATGTTGAATGTTTGAGAAAAACTGCACAAGGTACAACTAGTACGGATGCTCGCGGGACAAAAAAAGATTCCTCAGGACAGGGGAGGCAGAGGTTCTCTGAAATGGGTTTAAGTGCAGTTGCCTTGAGGAGAAATGCTGAAAAGGCAGACAGAACTTCCACAAAAAATAAGATCATCAACTATGCTCCAATCCATGTGGGGGGGGAAGCTGCAATGTCAGCAGCGGTCTTGCCACGGATAAAGCAGCTCCCCTTAGGAATCACAGGCCTGGAGAACAGCACAGAGTTCTGAAAGGCAGAATACAAAATGAAACATGATATGAATATCTTGAGTGACACACATAGACTCAATTCTGACATGACAGGAGCAGAACTTTCAATTAGACCAAACACTGAATGGCAGAAAAGCAACTGGCCTAAACACATCATTTTTAGCACTACAATTACACAGCAATTTTTAATACAAGTTGCGTGATAAGACCACATTAAGAAACTTTCATCCAAAACATGGTTACAGCCATCCAGACACAAAAATGCAAAGGATAGATTGGAAGAAATAGCAGTACTGTCACAGATGGTCTCTTATATCCGGGTATCAAATGTTGGAACTGCTTGATGTATTGTTCTTGATACAAAATGTTTACCAACTTAAGTTTACTTTTCAATTATAACAGCGTTATTAACTGAGAATATCCATAAAACATACTTCAAAGGGCTCTTTGGGCATAAGAAACCATGACATTTAGCAAGTGACAGCCCATTTAACAGCTAACGTTAGCTACAACACAAACTTAAAAGAAACTGCATTGAAGTTGTAACTGTAAAATTAAAAAAAAAAGGCCATGCCTTACTCATGCTAATGTTTTGTCTTTAACTAAAGACTATTTGACCCTTATTTTTGGCAACAGTGCACAACGTCAGGGTCTAAAAAAAACTCTCATAAATAACACCGGCAATTACAAGTGTTAAACTGGCTTTTAGCCTCACCTCATTACTTATCCGAAATAGCGAAGTGTCAAGAATGCTAACTAGCCTGCTAGCAAAAGGGCAGGACTCCCAACTTTGCCAAATCCAGCCTCCTCACCCCACTCTCACTCAGCTGGACTCTCCATTTTCAGCTCGTAGTTTCCCAACTTTATTCCCCGAAGACAAACAACACAAATCCTTCACTTCGTGTCGTAGCGACATTTTCTGTTAATTCCGAAGTTTCACTGTTTCTTTGAGGAGATGTAGAGTCATGCAAACTTTTACCGTCGCTTACTTTTCTAGACCGTGTTTTTTCGCACCAGGACCACCCTCCCACAGTACGGACAAGTGATAAGTGAGACAATACGACAGTGGTGTTCCGGTTTAAATTTTCAAAATAAAACGCGAGAAAATTCATGGCAGCATTTTAATGAATTTAGTGAATATTTTTAAAGAGAAAATGAGCCAAAATGTTCTCCACAATGTTCTTTATGATTTATTTGAACGTGAGAGGTATTATATTTTAGCATGTTTGAGCTGTTGGTTGCTATCATTATTATTATGTTACTTAAAATAATGTCAGAAACATTATGGATAATAATACATTGCCAGTGAGGCATATCCAGGTCCAGTGTTTGCATGTTCTACATGTGTTATCTAGCAAGCTATGCCATCACTGTGGTGGCTGAATTACCAATTGAACAAAGCAGAAAATGTCCCCACAACTTCAGGGTGCCTGACAGGTCCAATACTACTGATACTCTGTATCAACTGGTTGAGGTTGGGTCACTAAAAATGTGATTGAGATTATGCCACGTTTGATCAGCATCCAAAATACCTGATGGTGGGTCTACAGAATAGCCCTTTTCACATACATACTGTATGTCATATGACACATCATTTCACATACCCCTTACAACTACTGAATTACCAGAAAACATGCTATATCATGATAACTTAGTGATTGGAGATTTTGGCCATATTCGGTTAAACCAGCCAGGTGCCTCTCGGTGTAATGGGGACTCAACATCTAATTTTCCACAGGGCCCTCAGTCATATGCAAATTAACCTTGTCATCAAAATATTAACCTATATGCATTTTTTTATATTAGGGGAGATTTGTTTGGTGGATGTGTTTTCCTTCTCCCACTTTGTACGCTGCTAATTTGAAGGTCCACTCCTTTAACTTCCGGCGTTCTTCTTCTTTGTTTCTGGCTTTCCTGACAGAGCTCCTCTTCTACTCTAACTTCTTTTGTAGGGACGGGACGACCTCCCTCGGCTTGTTTCGACCCCGTTATGTCCCACCGTCACTTCCTGGATACGAGGAGAAGTCCCCTTGACAGAAAAGTGCTGACTTCTCTCTCGGAAAAAGTACGAGAAAGTCTGTGTGACATGTTACCAAGACTACTCACAAGTTCAGTGTGACTCTGTTTTGACCCACATTTGATTTGATCAAAAACATCTGAGAGTATGAGTGATGTTAAGCACATTTAAAAACATACAAATATGAATGGCACAGAGTTAAAATAACATAGAAATCATAATTTGTCCCACCGGGACATGCCCAGAGACCACTGGTGGACCTGGGACCTCTTTAAGGGCTGAACTAAGCCAGTTAATTCACACCAGACATGCAGATGGATCTGTTTCTGGCATTCCTGTACACACCAGTTTAAATTCATCACCATACCACTTCACTATACCTCTGGTGTAAACATCATATGTAAGACTCAACCATATTTAGACAAATATTACACAATGTATGAAAGTGTCTGTGTGTACGAACATGTTTTCATTTTTGAACATTTTTCAAGTGGTTGAAATCTCTGTTTTGGATCTAGACACTCATGGGCTGCTTTTACACAGCATTTCCACATGGCGTCACTGTATGCATAAAAATCACCTTTTAAGACCAAACCACCCTTTGTAATTTTATTAGGCTGGCTGTTCATTCACACCCTGATACATGTTCTTGTAAAACAGACTGAAATTAGTGCCATTCAGTTTCACCCTGCTTGTAATAAAGTATACTTTGCCTTGACTTCAACTTTGATGTGATAAGAATGTACCGGACTCTGACCATGACTTATAGCTTTACGGTCTCTGCAGGACACAGCAGTTTTTGTGGACTGCGCATTGAGAGTGGAGAATTAGTAAGAGGAACACAAATGATCCAGAAAGAGAGTTGGAGAGATGGTGAAATTCATCTTATGATGCCAATAAAGCTCCTTGAGTTGGATTGAAGAAGTGAAAACGAGTGGGATGGGGTGGCGAGGAAGACAACGGATGACAGATGGTGGTTTATACCAGACAGAAATATATAGGGAGAAAGGAAGGAAGGGAGGGAGGAGGAGGCAGCGAGTAATGAAAATGGAAAGATGAGGAGAGAGATGGAAGAGGAGAGGAAGACAATGCAGTGGAGAGAGGGACAGAGGGTGGACGAAAGGAAAGAGAGGGTCTCTATGGGCCAGGGCCTTTCTCAGCTCCATCTGCAGTGCAGCAGAGGTCAGGGCCTCTCCAGCTCTCCTGCAACTCGCTGCTACATCTCCGCTACATCGTGATTGATCGCCACTTTGTCGCACTCTGATTAAGATGCTTTTTCTGAGCGGTCTGCTTCTATTGACACTTGTGTGTATTCCACTGTATCTCAACTCAGCTCTCTATTCCCACCCCCCTCATCTCTCCATCTCCTCTTGCACCATCCAGTTGCTCACTGTCTTTCTCCCCTCTCCCACCTCCTCAAAGGTCAATATCATCTATTAGATCTAGATTTGCTGACTGCTGTATTATTTATCCTTACAGAGGGAGAGAAGCCGCTCTATTAAAAGCTCAATTGACTCCGTCTTTGTCTCTGGCTCGATTGATATACCCACGATGCCCCCCCCCACCACATTTGTGTTTTTAAAATGTGTGCTTCCGTCAACATATATTGCATATTTGTGAGGAAAAAAGGCTGCAGAGGATGAGTTAGCCAGCAAGGGTTTACGGTGAGTGGACAACTTTAAGTGTGCATGGTGGGGTGAGAGCAAAAACTCTGGAAAATGACCTGATACTGTGTCAGATATCGTTGGAGGATATTGCTATTTCTGTGATGCCCCCACCCCCTTCTCCTGCAGCAGACTTACTCACCAGTAAGGGGGCAGAAAGAGAGGAAATAGGGCAGAGAGAGACCACCACTGCATGCCGTCAGTACAATCTGGTCATAGTAAACTCGCTATTGATTACCACTGCCACACCATGCCCAGAGGGACTATTGAATGACCACTACACTGACACCGCAGGAGATAAAAATATCATAAAGTACATCACGCTCACTGTAAAGATCTTATTGACCATCTTGGGCAAGCTATTAGTTTCCAGGGTGGATTATGAGGGCATTACAGTGAGTTTTCCCATTCTAGTCAGAAGGTGCAGCATCTGCATGGCAGGTGCCCTTGAGACAGTGGGATTTCATTTGGATCCTGTTTGACTGTGCACACCTGGAACACCTGTGGTACTAACTTTAATAGTCTAGCTGATGATCTGTAAATTAGTGTCCCTTCTGTGTTATCAGAGTTCTGGAAAAAAAAAGCATTATGCTACACATTCAAATCCTGTTGATGAGTAGAATTGCTGTCAATAGGCAACATCTGTGTCTGGAAAATGAAGCCAATGACGAAGAAAGTTGTGATCAGCCAGTCCGATTGTAAGACTATTCTCGCTTCATTACCTCAGTAAGTATTGTAAACATGTGTTAATGGTTTCCACATGTTGGTTTTACATGTACAACTAACTTGTTCACAGTGAGTTCATTTAATTGTAATGTTTTGGTCACCTACACATATATTGTTTAGTGTTGCTATTAGTTAGTGTTGCTTAGCTCCACGCATCACCTCTAGCAACAAATAACTCATTTCAAATCAATGGGTGACATTTAGTGACTACGTCCATGTTAAATTTGACTAGTTTCAGGCTGACATGATGTGGTGATGATGTGGTGGTCACTGTGTGGTGATATTGGTGCACATACCCACATGGTTTTTGGAAACATATGGACCTCTTTTGTCCTTCAACAAAAAACATCAAACATCAGAAAAAAACATTTAGACTCCATTCATCCATTTTCTATCGCTTCTCTTCACATAGGGTCGTGGGGGGGCTGGAGCCTATCCCAGCTGTCTTAGGGTGAAAGGCGGGGTACACCCTGGACAAGTCACCAGTTCACTGCAGGGCACATAGAGACAGACAACCACTTATACTCACATTCACACCTACAGACAATTAACCTAATCCCCATGCATACATGGAGAGAACCCACGCAGACACGGAGAGAACATGCACACTACACATAAAAAGGCCCTGAGCCGGGAATCGAACCCTGTACCTTTTGCCAGGAGGCGACAGTGCTAACCACTACACCACTGTGCCACCACTTCAGATTCATGTTTAAAAATAAAATGGAAACTTGCCCTCAGGATTTCTGAGATCCTGCTACTGCCCTCATAGAGGTAGATATAAAGTCATGATATGTAAATTGGTAAATAGAATAATAAGAAATGGATAATACTCCTCTAATCTCCTTAATGAAAATGTCAAAAGAAGAATCTGGAGAGAACTGACAGGTAGACAGTATATAGATAGAGTCATAAGCTGACAGTTAAGATGAACTGACCGACAGAATGGCTGAATGAATAGACCAGCCAGCGGCGTGACAGGCAGGCATTTGTGACAATGACGAATGCAACCGAGTTTGAACCAACTTCTGTCCAATGACAACACTGGAAAGAGGCAAGGTGAGCAGAGGTGAGAAAGCACTATTTTAGGTAAAGACACAAATATACGCCAGTTAAACTTTGGGCCTGATGAACCACTTTTGTCAAAGTGAATAAGAAAGTACTCTGTTGATGAAGTACTTAAGAACTCCTTAGGCAGTGCGGTGTGGGTAGATGTTAATTCATTAGCTTTCAACTTAGGAGACTAGAGTAGAAAGGCAGGCGCAGAGGGATCCACAGGTAGACAGAGATAAATAGAGCAGACGAGCTCCAGAAAACACAGACACAGTTAGGGAGACGGACCACATTTATTCCCCTACTGCTTCGATGTAAGTATGCACTTTACATATGAGCTCCACAGCAGGTAAGAGCACTGGTAGCAAAGTATACTAAGAGGCATTAAAAATGCAACAAAGTCAATGTAAAATAAAATTGGATACAACTACTTTGTATACAAAAGAATGTTTTGTTTACTACCACTCGTGGCTATTGAAACTATGGAGCCACATTTTTCAGCTCAAACATTAAATTAACGTGGCAGACGGTACCAATCCCTGTTTTTACGTGTGTGATTCGTTAGGACATTGTTTGAAAGCTTTCAATGAGCTCTTTTGGTGATTTGACTGGTCAAGGTTTTAAAAACCCGGAGGAAAAATGCAAGCTGTCACAGACGGTCACCATGCCACGCTTAGCAGCAAACATGAGGGAGCAGGCCATTGGTATGCTGAGATCCGGAATGACCGAAGCGAGGGTAGCCAGGCATTTTGGTGTCCACAGATGCACTATCTCACGCCTGCAAGTATGTTATGCACAGACATAATGTGCAGGTTATGGACTGGCCGCCTTATTCCCCGGATATGAATCCGATTGAACACCTTTGGGACAATCTGGATCGCCGTGTACGGCGTCGTATTCCACTGCCGGTGACGGTTGCTTATCTCCGTACTGCACTCTTGAAGAGTGGGAAGCGATTCCAGTGGCCTAAATCAACGCGCTCATCATGTCTATGCCACGACGATCACACAAGATACTGACATTTGTAATGTCGGTTAATTTTTCTATTGTTGCTTTTGTTCATTCATGTTCAGTATCATACCAAGTGAAGTCACCCAATAAATTATGAAAATTCAAATCAATATCGAAAAAAATATAGTGTTACATTTTAATGCCTCTTAGTGTATTTGTTTGGCTCAGTCACTTGAATCTTCATGGTAGGCCAGATAGGGCTAAAACCTCTATGAATTGGGGTGATTCCTAAAGTACAACAAAAGAGAGCATTGAGCAAATAAAGACCACAAGGTCCTTTAACATAGATATTCATCCCTTCTTACTGTTTCTCAGCTGAGGTGGCAGATAAGACTCTGGAAGCCAAACTCTGACATCCTGTTAACACTGAAACAACCCACTGAGTTGTGTTTGTCTTTATAGGGTTTACTACACTCAGCTGTCAAAAGCAAACACTTCTGAGAATTTGGATTGCTTTGGATTTGATGATTTTTGTTTTCTGCAGACATACTGTTGACAGCAAGAAGGAGGAAATACTATGGAAGTGAAAAAATATAGCACCCGTTTCAGCAGTAGTGTTGCTCTGGGGGAGAAAAAAAAACTATACAACACATTAAAGGAAAAGGAAACATCATAATTGGTCCCCTTCAAAGATTCCCAATGACATTTTTGCTGAACAAATGACTGTGAATCCTCCAAAATACAGTAGGAAGAGGGGCAAAATGAAGTACAACTCATAAAAGAGTTGTCAGATGCAGTAGGTTACCCAGAAGTCTCCTGTCCTGTGTACAGTGCACCCAAATGGCTTATGATTTTTTTATAGAGGCTCGTGAAAGCAGCAACGAAGCCACAAAAAGTCCGATCATGTTTGACACCAGCATGAACAATGAAATGAGTGAATCTTTCAACATCAGTTTCAGCTCATGTGCCTTTTTTTCTGTTTTTACCTATCTTAGCTTTAAAATCTGTGTTGTTTTTCTCTTTGTGTGCAAAGTTTACCTTGAGAATTCTTTTATGTTGTTTTTACCTTTCTCTGTGTGCAGCACTTTGAGATCATTCGACTGATGAAAAGGGCATTATAAATAAAAATAAATTTATTAAATAGAAAGATAAAGTTCGGATGTGGAATTCTGGCTGAGTAGAACTCACACTTCATGGCCATATATACACCCATTTCTCCACATTGGCTGTGAAATGATACCTTCCTGGTGCTAAAACACGGTGGACGAAATCCTCAGTCTTCAGTCTTTGCATTGCAATGCTTGCTTCAACAGTGTGTTCCCAATTTTTTTGTAAAAAGCTTTGCATTCATTGCATGGAACGAACTTGATCTCTGTTCCATCAAATGCTGAATTCACTGCGAAAACGGACGTCAGAGCTGAATGACAATTCATGGAAATCAAGAAGAACCTGTTTGATGTCTGGTTTCGAACCAAATGTCTAATTCTCATTGTACAACAGCTTGATATTCGAAAACCTAAAGTAACTGTTAGGTTGTAAAAATAAGCTGTGTGTGAAGGAAAATGACAGGGAATATTTGAATATGAATTTTCAATATAATCCAATTGTTATGAAATAGTTATATGAAACAAAGAGGGAAAATAACTTCCTCAGCCCAGGAGTATCATCATAAAACATGAAAACTGGTGGAGAAGAGTATTTTAGAGAAAACACAGGATACACAGAGAGGTCAGTTTTAGATGAGAAAATGATTACCTCATTTGTTTGGAAATGATTTCTCTTTGCGGTGCTGCCTTGCTGTACCTCTTGTCTTGCAGAATAGAGATTCAAATGTGCTGAAGTTTGATTGGAATTGATGTGGCCAGAGTGAAAAGATGACAGTACAGTGCATATCTCATTACTGAGTGGAAATTAAACTTGGAAGAAGCAGTTCAGCACAAGCTGTACCTTTACTGGGCGATTCCACAAGACTAGTGTAAGAACCGGTGTGTAAAAAGGTTAAGCTGCAAAGCTCAGTTTTATCTGTGCCTTTTAAAACCATCCCAACCACCAACCATGGCCGATGCAAAACACTCTTCCACTGTTCTGGTTAATGTCTGATTAAGTCAGGGAGACCAAACGATGAACATCACAGACCTTGACTCACCTGGGGCAATTTTTTTCTGAGTGATTAATTTGTGTGTAGTGTATTGTTTGTATTGCTTTAATTTTACTGTTCACCTTCCTTTTTCTTTGTTTCACATTTCTTTTCACATAAACTTGACCGTTCAACCTGTGTAATCTACTGCTTTGGTATGTCCAATGTTATCATAATCAGTAGAACAGAAGGATCAAGTTACAAAAATAAGCCGATGGAATAAAGCATATTTTTCTTTTCAAGATTAGTCAAACCAACAGTGACAGTTGGAAGGAGAAACAACCAGTAAGTTGTTTAAATGGAATGATTAAGAAGTTTTTCTTGCCTTGCAGAGAGTTAGCTGCCACATAAGGTTCCTGTGTTTCACATCTTTTACGCAAAGCTAACCATCTGTTGGCTATGCAATAGACAAATATGAGAGTGACAACTATCTCATCCAACTCTTAGTGGGTGTTTTAACAAATGACAAACACTCTGACCAACAGTCTCATGCTGATTTCCCACCTGACCCATATTTAGCAATCACAATGCACAAACATACAGTATCTTGTGTGAATACAGAGTTAAACTGTCCTGATATTCTTGTCAAGTCTTTAAAAAAGCACATGACGATACATAAATAAAAGTGAATTATCCTGCCCCGAAAGACCAAACCTCAGTCATTGGGTTGAATGCCAAATGAAGTTTATTGTCATGTACTAGTATGTGCAACGTAGTCTCATGAAATATTCGTATGATATCATGCCAAAAGTAAGGCACAAATTTTCGTGCATATGTTACGAATGACCGGCAACGTGACCAATCACAGCATGTGCGAGCCCTAAAGAGAACCCAGAAGCGACAGCCTTAAAAATGCCGGACATCCTTTTCACTGTCAGCTGAAACCGTAACATTACAATACGCATTGAGATAAGCCCCACAACACTTCCAGTGATGGTTAGGTTTAGGGATAGGATTACAGGGTTAGGCTTATGGAAATAAAATGCATATTTCCCACTATTATCCCGAGCAAAACGCACCCAAACTCATAAACTACTACACTGAAAATGTAACGAATGTTCGCTGAGAATGTAAGGAATGTCCGACATGTTTTCCCAGACGGGGCAGCCTGCATCGAACGTCACATGATGTCCGAATGTTATGTACGAACTTTAGTGCAATATTTTTCGTACTGATTTGTACGAATATTTCATGAGACCAGGTTGGTATGTGTTATGGTAAACACCAGGGCTATGGGAAATCCCAGCAGATTTAGGCCAGTATATTCCCTGCAGACAGCCAGCACCGGTTTAACATTTGACCTAGCATACTGCCGCAGTACTCGAAGGACTGTTCATTTTATAGGGCTATCCACACGTTGGGAAGAATTATAGATGAGGCATGAGGATGGAAGATGCTCCGACAGCAGCTGAGGCTAAACAGGAACGCTGAAAAGCCAGCTTAAACCCTGTTCGGTGGTGTGGCTTTGCAGCCATATTTCCATCTGCATAATGGGGGATTGGAGGATTTGTGGTCAGTCAGGGATTTGAAAAGGCCTCAAAGACACCCTCAGAGGCAGCCGCCGTTCAAAATGAGGAAGCGTCAAAGGGCATAATTTGGCGAAGCATTTTTCATGGACATCCAGGGGTAAAACACTGACATACAGTACTTATACTCAGTACTTTCTTAAACTTACTTGCTTCTAATAAAAATATACTTAGTTTCCCCCAAGGCAAGCGGTACAGTTCCTACCTGTCATCTGTGGAGCTCTAACAGAAGAGCCCAATCCGTCATGTCTTGAGTTTTGTTAAAATGCCTGTGCCCTTCTCTCCTAAGCACTGGTCATTAGACATTAAAAGAAGCTTATGAGTTCATTACAGGCATAATGGCCATGATATAATGATCTTCCGTGCAATTTGCACAATGTTAAAAACCTTCAGGCAGTGAGGTATACACTCATAACACAGCCATTACAGATCCATAATATAATATGTGATGACAGATTGTATGTAACTTTCAAATGTGATAATAATGGAGAGCAGCAGTGCACTCAGTGTAAACCAAGGACTTCAGGTCATACATAAATATCAAGAGAGCTGATTATTTGGGCAGTGAAGAGGTTTAATTATATGCACGTCACTGTGAGCATCTGTTAAATGACAAAATTCCCCATCAGGTGTGTCATGTTCATACACTACACAAATATTCTCCAACTCCAATTGTACGTTTCCCACAGAATAATGGATAGATAAAGATAGAGAAATACAGAAGATATCTTAGCAATGTTAGTGTGAGTTTGGCCGTTACAGTAATTTTGAAATGGAGGAAACACGGATGCATGTTCATCCCCTTATATTGTGTATACTTTAAAAGTATATGAAGCTTTGATTACGTTTTTTTTTCCTCATTCTTTATTATTTTATTTTATTTTTTTTAATCTTTTTTGTTGTTGTACTTTTTATATTTATTTATTTATACGACATGCACCACCAAGTCAAATTACTTGTTTGTGGAAACCTACTTGGCAATAAACCTGATTCTAATTCTGAAAACTGGCATATTGGACTCGTTAATTTCCAGTTTCCTTTAGTTTCCTTTTTTCATTCCTGTCCATTTAAAGTTTCAGGGTGTTTCATTAATTTGTACTTTCAGGTTTATTATTTCTAATTTAGTCAGAGATTTAATTCCACACTGGAACTAAAAATGTCTTTCAAACAAGTACTAGATTTAGTTTTCTTCAATCTGCGGCTACAAGTTATGTGTTTCATGCAGAATTTTCCACAAATTATTTGAGCCCTGGTTCTATTAACTGATAACAACAAAAAATATACAGGATAAAATAAAGAGAGATATGGAAGCCCTAGACGGCCATGCATTCATATATTTTATTTCTTCCGTTTTCCTATGATAACAAGTTAATTTAATTTTTTTCCCCCATGATAACGAGTTAATTTTTTCAAGATCTTGTGATAACGAAACTTTATTTTCCCGTGATAATGATATAATTAATTTGTGATCTCGAGAAAACAAAACGATATTGGAGTAAATTAAATTATTGCAGGAGACATCATTCAGTGTAGCAATGTCAGAGGAGCAGGAGCATATTGAAAACTGCGTCACATATCTTTTCAATCAAGACATGACACAGGCTGAAATAGCATTATGCCTTGCTACTACAGACAATAAACACATAAGTGAGCATAATCTAAGACGACTGTTGGCAAGACTGCAGCTATATCGGCGGCGCAATCTGAGTGAGTCTGAATGATGTTTCCTGTAAAGATTTAATATATTCCAATATTGTTTTGTTTTCTCGAGATCACAAATTAATTATATTGTTATCACGGGAAAACAAAGTGTTGATCTCGAGAAAATTAACTCGTTATCACAGGAAAACAAATGAAATTGACTTGTTATCATGGGAAAACAGAGGAAATAAAATATATAAATGCATGGCCGTTTACGGCTTCCGTAGAAAGATGTGTAATGGGTGCAGATTCTTCCATTTCGGCCACAGACACTCACTTTTTTCGCTTGACATTTGCACACTGCATTGAGTTGTTTTCAGAGATGATTTTCCAAATTTTGAATGGTTGCTAGAATCGAGATGTAACCTGAGGATCTACAGCAACTGGACACAATGATCCAGTGTGTGGGGGGCAGGGGGTTGGGTAAATATCTAGGAGGGAAAACTGTTGTGGCTTTCACTTTTCCCTCCATCCATCAGTAAACATTCTCTCTCCTCCTCTTCCTCCCTCTTGTACTTACAAGCCCTCCATCTCTTTTGTTTGTGTTTTTTTCTCACTTTCTCTCCTCTCCATTTTTCCATAACCTCCTTCCTGCCTTTGCCTGCTCTCTCTATCTCTCTCTCACCATCAACCCCTCACACTCTCTCTATGGATAATTCATCAGTGTTTCTCAGAGCTGCTGTCTGCCTGCCTGCCTACTGTGATTTCCACTGGGACTCTTTCAGGGACCATTCCCACCTCAGTCGGGAATTAGAGGCACGACTACGGAGAGAAATTAATCACAGCCACCTTATACTAACCCGAATACACAAACAGACACACACGAACACACATGAGAGTTTCTTTCTTTTTTTCATACACTTTCTTGCTAGTTTTATCATTCACTTAGTTAAATATTATCAATATGCAAGCTTTCTCAAACATCCTTTTTTTTTTCTTTTACACACACACACACACACACACATTGTGTATTTGTGTTTTGTGGGGACATTACATTGACTTTCATTCATTTCCTAGACACTTCCCTTGACCCTAACCATAACCACTACCCATGAAATCCTAATCCCAACCAAAGTCTAACCTTACACTAATATTAAATGTTCTCCAAGTCTTCAGCCTAAAATGTAAAAGCTGACATTATGGGGACCTGCATTTTGTCCCCATAAGGATGGTGAGTCCCCACAGTGCGACTGTGTGAACAAATATATGTCCCCATAGCCAGAAGTAATACCAGTAATACCTCACACACACCAGCAGCCCCTCTTTGATCGCTTCTGTTGGCTGAGCAGTGCGCCTAGACTGTAGCAGCGACCACGATAACTGTTTCATGAATGGTGCAGTCTCCACACACACACACACACACACAGACACACACACACAGAAACAGGGATGCGAAGAAGAAGAAGAGAGTGAAGAGAGGACAGAAGTTACAAGAAAAGAGAGATGAAGGTAGAGGGGGATGGGAGTGTTTCAAACATTAACCATTAAGACACAAAGTGTGTGTGTGTGTGTCTGTGTGTGTGTGTGTGTGTGCGTGTGTGTGTGTGTGCGTGTCTGTGTAAACTAGAAGAAAGGAGTGTATTGATCAGGGATCGAGTGGCTCCCACAGTGACCACCAGAGGAGGGATTTGAGCACAGTGAATGTCACCACACACACTTACAGTACTAAAAGTGTGTATAAGTGTGTCTCTGTGTGTAGGGAGGGGTAAGAGAGAGCGAGAGTGAAACTTCAACTAGCACACAGAGCTATAGGAGGACATCTGCTGAGATTAGAAATGTATCAAACAAAAACTGTACAAAATGTATAACAGCAGGTGGGTCATGATGATATTTATTTACACAGGAGTGATACTCTGTAAATAAATGGCAGTTTGGACTTCTCTCTATCTATGTGATGTAAGGTGATATTCAACTTACAGTCCAGCCGGGGGAGGACGGGTATAGGGGTATAAAGATATATATGATATGCAGAGCAAAATATAGCAACATAGCCTTTGGGAGCAATTTGGGGTTCAGTGTCTTTCCAAGGACGCATATGGACAGGAGGAGTTGGGTCAGGTGTCAGCAGTACAGACATAGTTTTCACTGTTAGCACTATTTGCAATATTAAATTCAAGCCACCGACTCAACTATTGATGATGTAGTGGACTATATGTTATACTCAAGGTTGGTTATACTACTGTTTACTTCTACCTGGCATTTTGTTAATATCATTTGATAATAAAAAAGAAAGTGAAGCTAAGTAGACAATAATGTCAAATAGCACGGTGTCATGAATAATAAACTTTTCTCTCATAATAAATGTTGCTGAAAGAAAAAACATTAGAGCTGCAATTAGAGCCCTTCTGAGTTACCAATATACCACGTGCATTTGAAAAAGACAAAAATAACCAAATGGTGGCACATTTTAAATGCTTTCTATTCCTATAAATCAACAAAAATCCAATAGCTAATGACAGTTCAGCAAAATTGGCGGTAGAAATACTGAGAAACAGTGTATTTGTGTGAAGTTGTCCAGGTTTAAGGAGCAGAAATACTGCACATGAATGGTTAATTATCCTTCTTAAAAACAGCATAAAGACTTGAATGGAACATGCAGTGAGTGAAGAGGAGCATCATCCCCCTTTAGAACAGCTTGATAGAACGGATAGAGCTCAATTGATTAGAGTCAATTAGAGAAAAGGTCAGGCCACAGCTGGGGCAATAAGGCTACGTACGTTCACTGAGATACACACATCAGATCTCATGTAAAACAAAAGCACACAAGTATGTCCAACAAAGTCAACCATGTAAGCACACACACACACACACACAACACATGCATACATACACACAACGACTTGCACACGTTTAGCATGTGGACAGAAAAACATAAAAAAAATTAGCAAATCAGCCCCAACCAGACACATTGTAAAACATACTTTATTCAAACTGAAAAAAACTCATTAAATCTGTCTTGATGAGCTGTTTCCTTTGTTCCAACTCTGGTTTGGTCGAAATAAACCATTAATTCACCACATTAGATGTGAAAAGAAACTGCCATACCAGACATTGAAAAAGACACTTCATTCAAACTCAACAGAAAAAAATAACTAATTAAAACAAAAAATCTTGGTTAGCTCTTTCAACTTTCCAACTGCCAACACCGAACTTGTCATACATGCTCCTTCGCCTCATTTCATTTTCACCTGCTATAGTTACCCTTGAAGCACTTTAGGGTTATTCCATAACACTAATATAGTAAGGTTTAGGAAGAAATAAATGATAGGAAATGTGAACATGTGACACAAATGGACAAGTAATTTAATTTAATTTGTTTATTTTTAATTACTTAACTCTGTTACATGTAACCAGCTACTTATCAGTACTGCTTGAAGCATTATTCCTACCGATAGTTCGCTAAAGGTATACTTCTGGAAAATTAATACAGTCACTGAACGATACTGCATCATACTGACAAGTATGTGTGATAATAAGGACATTGTATTGAATTGCATTAGTGTGCTGTCAAAATTATCTTCCATTGATGGAAAGTTAAATAAGTTAAAATAAGTGGGCGGGGGCAGCCTCCCTCCAGATCTGTTGTGCACGGCGAAGATGATCCTGTACCAGGGTTGGCCACCCGACTGTCCTGTGTGGGGAACAACGGGACTTTGGAACCCCAGAGCAACCATGAATGGGGATATACCTGTGGTGGCACACACCAGAGAGTTGTGAGAGTATTTGTCCCAAGGAAGGTGGGTGGACTAGGAAGCAGGATGGCGTTCACAGATGCACCTGGTGACACCAGGTCTTGGTTGGCCTGCTCCATCTGGCCATTGGTTTTTCTCACCACTGCCCCCAGCACTTTGCAGAAAGTCTTACACCATGGTCTGAAACAATGTCCAGGGGTAGACCATGTAGCCTGAATATGTGCTGGGTAATTTTAGCAGTCTCTAGGGCAGAAGGTTGAAGGTCAGGGCCACAAAATGAACAGACTTTTGAAAGAGTCAAGATGAACGTATTACCTTTGGAGTGGGGTAATTGACACAGGGGCTGTGGTGAACCTCTCCGTTAGGTGACTGAAGCCTTGGTGGATTCGGGGGACCAGGAGAATAGGGTCTTCACAGAGGTGAGGGTGGTGAGCGGGTCAGCTATTCCGCTGTAATCCCTGATGAACCTGCAGTAGAAGTTTGCAAAAACAAGGAAACGCTGGAGCTGCCTCTGGTATGTCACTTGACCTCCGCCATGATCTTGGTGGGGTCAGCACAAATCTGACCTTTCTCCATGATGTGGAGGAATGGCACAGAGGATATGTGGAGTATGCGCTTCTCTGCTTTGATGTACAGGTTGTTTCTCTCTCTCTCTCTTATGATTTTGATGCAGCTGCTCGGCCATGGAAACCCATTCCATGAAGCTCTCTGTGCACTGTTCTTGAGCTAATCTGAAGGCCACATGAAGTTTGGAGGTCTGTAGTGATTGACTCTGCAGAAAGTTGGTGACCTCTTCACATTATGCACCTCAGCATCCACTGACCCCGCTTCATCAGTTTACGTGGTCTACCACTTCGTGGCTGAGTTGCTGTCGTTCCCAAACACTTCCACGTTGTTATAATACAGCTGACTGTGGAATATTTAGGAGTGAGGAAATTTCATCACTGGTTTTGTTGCACAGGTGGCATCCTATCACAGTTCCACGCTGGAATTCACTGAGCTCCTGAGAGCGACCCATTCTTTCACAAATGTTTGTAAAAGCAGTCTGCATGCCTAGGTGCTTGATTTTATACACCTGTGACCATGGAAGTGATTGGAACACCTGATTCTGATTATTTAGATGGGTGAGCGAATGTTGAATTGTCCACCCTGATCTCCCCCTCACCCATTACCTACACAGTTTTAGTTATTAAATGTAAATGTTTGATGACGTAAATTTGTCGTTAATTTTTCATCTGCTTATCTGATTGCTGTCCAGTCTTCCTCTTGTGTAAACGACTTCACAGACTGTTACAACTTTGTTAGGTCATCTTCACTGACACCCGTTACATTCTGAAAAATACCTCGAAATACATGGAGCTACTGATTTGTTTGCTCAAGGTCACACACACATGCACACACAAGCTTATAACAGACTGATTTCTTCAAACCTCCCTCTCCTCGCTTCTTCGCTTTCTTCTCTCTCCCCAGTTTAACCATTCATGAATATAACTTTCACTCGCTTTCTGTTCTTTCTCTCTCTCTCCTCTGTGCTCACCACTGCCTTACATAAACCTTCATAATCTGTACTGAAAGTCCTCATATTCCCTCAGTGTGTATTCATTATGAAATTCCCCCAGAATACATTTAAACTAATGTTGTTTTAAAAGCAAATAGAGGAATTGAGAGGCTAT
This sequence comes from Synanceia verrucosa, assembly GCA_029721515.1. Classification (NCBI taxonomy): domain Eukaryota; kingdom Metazoa; phylum Chordata; class Actinopteri; order Perciformes; family Synanceiidae; genus Synanceia; species Synanceia verrucosa. The sequence goes on along the minus strand of CM056556.1, from coordinate 21,888,113 downwards.
AATATGGAGAGTCTATGTGTGTTTTTCATTGTTACACTGTTGAGAGATCCCTCCTCTGTTGTTCTTCCTGGGGTTTCAACTATTTCTTTTTCCCTGTAAAAAAATTTTTTGGGGAGAAGTCGACTCATTTTCTCAAAGACAGCAACACAGTTGCACTTCATTTTCAACCAGAGGAGTCACTTCATGCTAGCTATTCAGGCTGTTCTTATCCAATATTTGTACAAATTACTACAAAAAGTATTGCACTGTAATTCGTATATAACCCACATAATTGGGAGCCAGAGTTGTGATCACGTGATGTTCGATGCAGGCTGCTCTTTCTGTGAAAACATGGTGAACTTTCCTTGCATTCTCGGTGGAGGGTGCAGTATTTTAAGATGACTTATGAGTTCAGATGCATTTTGATAACATTTCTAGCAGGAAATATGCATTTTATTTCCATAAGCCTAACCCTGTAACCCTATCCCTAACACTAACCATTGCTGGAAGAGTTGTCACGGCGTATTTCAATACATAAACTTTATTAAAATATTGCAGTTTCCACTGAGAATGAAAGGAATATCTGCCATTTTTAAGGCTCTCGTTTCGGTGCTCGTACATGCACGCTGACCGCTCATGTTGCCAGTAATTCATAGAGATATGCATGAAAATCTGCGCCTAACTTTTCTTATGATATCATATGAACTGTTTCATGAGACTACGTAGAGCTATTGGAAAGAATGGAAGTTTGTGAGTAGTCCCACAATACTGGCAACCTGTCAAGGGTTAGGTTTAGAAAAACATGGTGTAGGTTTACAATAAGTATGTTTGTTACGATCTGGGGACGTAAGTCATACATTGACTTTCAGTTTCACACACACCACCAGATCGTCAAACACTGACACTTTGTCAGACCTCTGTGTCACTTTAATAGGCCTATTAGTGATTTGTCAAAGACAAACTTTCATCTGTGACAAAATATATTCCCACAAATGTAATTGACGATGCAGATTTGCTGTGTGGGAACTTAATTTTTAGGAGCCCAGGCTGATATATAATAAAAGTATCATCAGATCTGTGAATTTCATTGAAAAGCAGGACCTCATTAATCATTAATGAGAGCAGTCTGAGATTTTATTCTTTGAATCTCCTGATGATTAAACTCAACTGCACGACTAATTTATAAAAATGGGAGGCATAGAACACAGTTACACTTCATCATTTACAACACAGGAGTCAGGAGAGTGTGCTTGAGGAGTGCTTTAACTTCCACTCACAATTAATTGCTCTTACAATACAGCTTGCCGCAGCCGTTTGTTGGCTTTCATCATAGGTACAATCATGTGGTTCACAGCTGTCTGGTATACATGTGCAGGGGAGCTGCTGCTGTGTTGGAAACATTTGTACCTCAAGGTCAAAATGAATAAATAACAAACCATGACACAGATTTTTACCCACAGTTTTCTGAGCACAAACCCAAACAGACGCCTTCACTGTGTTTGAGGCCACTGAAGCTGCTGGTTTGCTGCATTGCCTCTTGGAGACACAGAGGGGAAACTGCAGAAAAGAAAATAACCTTTGAGGCAGATTGCTGAGTGTGAAACAAGCATTACACTGTCCGTAAGTGCAGGTGTTGTTTTTGAGTGTACAAGTAGTTATGTGTCACATGTCCCACACCATTGGAGTGTGTGGTTATGTGTGCATACTTGCTTACTGTGTAACCCCACAGAGGTTTGGGACTTCATTTTCACTATATAAACTGCTGCTGCTCTCTGTTTACAGAGGCATCCGGCAGCAATAAAATATTCATCTGCAAATGCCATCCAAATAACTGGGAGCAACTCCTGAACATACATGGCTTTCACCTGAGACTCTCGCATTCTCTCTCACACAGAGATGAACGAAGACCCGACATATTTACTGTACTATTACCTGCACTCTTTCTCTTTCGTTTTCTCTTTCTTTGGTTTGCATTGACAGCTTGAGCCAAACCAAATCACCATAAAAAAGTCATTCCCAGATGTAAGCATAAGTTTGTAAATACGGATTCAGTCAGACTACCACTTTAGTCCAGACTGAAATATCTCAACCAACTATTGCATGGAACTCTGTAAAGTCTGGTGCATACATTCATTATGTCCAAATGATGATCTTGACTTTGGTGATTCCTTGAGTTTTCCACCATTTCCAAAGTTGTTCTTTTGAGTGAAATGTCTCCACAACTATTAAAAGATTAGAGTGACATTTGATCCCCACGTTCATGTTGCCCTCAGGACAAGTCAGAATCACTGTAATGTCTCCAAAACTAATGATATGCATATCAACCTCTACTGTACTTTCTGTTTGTGGCCTGTAGAGCTCCGGCAGTTGATGTCAGAAAATCCCAGCATGAAAAACCACAACACCGTCATATTGGAAGGAAGACTCGCTGTTCAAACTACTGCCAGCGTTTCAGTCTTCCTTCAGCTAAAACTCAATGCATGTTATGTCTGCAAGTGTGCTGTTTGCCTGTCTGTTCTTGTGATTACAGCAAGGAACAGAGCATTGTTTGATTTCTAGTAATATGATTCATGAGAGAAGAGATTTTGAAACATCTACAACTACTAAACCTTTCCAAGATTCTTGAAAAGTATATTGGGGGCATTATAAGTGTCAGAGATTTATTCTTTAGTATTTACTTGTCATATCTAACTCATCCACTCATTTTGAAGCAGATTTTCATGCCAATATGGAGGCGTAAACAAATGGTTTACATGAAATTTGAAGGTCTATTAGCAAATGTTAGCAGGCTACCACACTAAATAAACCCTTTGAGTGCAAATGACGTGTTTGTACGTCATTCAAAATCCAACGCTTGAGTGCCATAGATGTACAGTGTATATACATCAAAGTAGTTTTTTGGCAGCAGACACAAGAGGGCTGCTCTCACACAACCTGTGAGTAATTTTGGGGCTTCTGGGATTTGTAGTCAGGAGATAAAGAGACGTATGCATCAAAGATCAGTCAAAGTAGGAAGAGGAGTAAATTGCGATTAGAGAGCAAAACAAACAGAATCTGGACATAAAGTGGTGACTTTGGTGAAAGTGGCCTCTACTCTCCTCCAGATAAAACAAGAACGGAACAAGGTGAAAACAAACATTTTTTCATGATGAAATAGTCTCTTATGTTATTTGAGCTATTCTGTGTTTTCAGAATCAAAGTACAAAATATTCTGTGCATCATGAAAGATGACGCAAAATGGGCAAAAATGCTGGCACAAGGCACTTTCAGTTTTAAAAAAGGACTGGTACTCAATGAGTTAAGTTGGTGCAAACTGTCAACACTTTACTAGCTAAATAACTACATGTTAGTGATCAAATTTGCATTAGCAATTAGCTCAAAACCCTGGTATGCCATAGAGACCCCATGCTACTGCAGGGCTTAATGCTCAATTCGGATTTTTTGTGAAATCTGATTTCTTTGTGAAGTCGTTCACATTTCCAATTAAATGTGACTTGTATGTGATGTCCAGTGTGAACTTTAAACGCCCCAAAAGTGTCCTGCATTGGCACTGGAGGATATGACGATGTCACACGCAGCAAGTGTCCTCAGTGTTTACGGAAGTAAACATGGATGCTTTTGCTCGCATAGTCCCAAATAGTGGCGTTTGTCGCTTGTTGATGACGAGTAGGTCGGATGAGTGCAACCTGGCCGTTCAGACTAAATTACATGTCAAAAGGTCAGATATGTATCGGTTTTAGGACCACATATGCAAGTGGCCTGGGTCGCCTTTGAAAAAATCAGATCTGTGTCACTCAGACTGTAATTAAAAGATCAGATACAGGTCACATAGGGGTGAAAAATTGGATTTGGGTCACTTCAGGCTGCAGTCTGAACATAGCCTTGGTCTTGTTTGTTTTTTTTTTTTTAATTACCAGAATTATAAGCATGATGCATTTTTCAATTACAGGTTAGATTTCTTAATTGTGTTAAATCAACAGAATGTACTGGACACATGCACCCATCTGACATTAAAAGGTCCTATAAACCAGGTTTAAGTACTGTATAAAAAATGTGAATGAATCAAAATGCTAAATCTATAAATAAATACTCACAGCCCATATTCATAAACTGTGTGTATGAAAAAAAAACATCAGGATTGTCTGTCCATTTGTGATGTCAGGTACAATATTTAACATAAATATTCTAAATGTTGCAGAATGACATCAGCTGACAAGAAGTGTCTCAGACAGAGGCTAAATACTGGCAAATTCAGAAAGTATGGAAAATAAAAGGGTTGAAATTGAAACGTTAAAATGAACATAATATGGAAGTTTTATAACAGTACTCCTAAAATGTTCATATTTGCCATAGAAGAAAGTTTTAGGAGGAATACTACTTTAAAGGTTTCATAAAATGTATTTTTTTTTTTTTGTATATAAGGTATTTTACATAATGTGATTATTGGCAAGAGACATGTATGCACACTGTCTATGAAAATGCAGCTCTGCCCATATATTAGATTTCTGTATGGTTGCATTCCACATGTTTGGCTCTTTGTATGCAAACAACAGCAAAAGGTCAGGACTTATGACCAGTGTAGGACAACAGCTCTTACCACATTCACACAGAGGGTAAAACTATCCCTGTGATGATACGTCAAAGCAGTGCGCTGTGTGTCCTGATTCATATTTCACATTGTGTGCAAAAATAGTGTCGCTGAAATCCATTCTGAGGATTCCCAAGGGAAAACAGTAAACCTGCAAGATATTTTAGAAGATAAGACATGCTGTGTGTCATCTTCAGGTTGTCAGAGAAAAAACCCGAAGAGAAGATTCAATCAATCCAAGGCCATGTGTTCAGCTTTGGTTTTTATATCCAGCAGCTGTTACAGAGAGCAGCAGAACATTTTCCTTTTCAGCTGGTGGTGCTGCTCATTATTGTCAGGCACATGCTTTAAGTTTGCTTCATTCACTTTATTCTGAATACATTCAGCCCAAACTTCTTGTTTTTGGTGCAGAAAAACTTCAAAGAAATTGCTTGCGAAAATGACCCACACAAAAATATTGGTGTCGACACTACAGTTTTAAATGACAAAATGCACTTTGTTTATGAAAAGAAATGAAGAACTTCCCCTCAATCTGCCCAAATAAAATCTTACTGGCCACGAGAAATATTAAGACCTTCTGTGCCTTCATTACTTTGTGCTCCTCTTTGGTACAAAGCGCCACACACGAGAATGTTGTGCTGCTTACTGATGCCACCTTAAAGGACTTGTGGGTACTGAAGTTCAAAATGTTCAAACACTTATCTCTTGCAGCCATTTGGAGCTTGCAAACATGCTGAGTTGCCCTGTGAGGCTTTAATCTAGAGTCATGGAATGTCACAGAAAAAAAAATCCAGTAACTTTATAGAGTTATCTTGTGATATATTGTAAATCTAAAGCTACAGTCAGTAGTTGATTAGCTTAGCTTAGCATAAAGACTGGAAAGAGCTGGACTTTCTCTTTCACTACAACAAAAAGCCAGTATATGCTATATATGTTAACAAGTGAACTTTATTTGGAATATTATAAAAAAAAAAAAAAAAACGGAGTCAACCATAAAAATAACATCAATGAAAAACACATATGCACATAAAAAACAGCAACAGAGCAGTCAGATTCAGTTGCCAAATGCTAGAACATGTTTTCCTCATGTTATCTGTGCATTTCAACATAATTTCAATGGTAGGAAAAATGTTTATTGTGTTCTCATTCACATACACTGCAATTAGAAATAAACTGGGACTTTGAAGTGGCAAATGAAAGTTTAGAACTGTGAAATAATATTGTCAAACTTTCTGTAAATTTATAACACCACAAATGTACAGAAGTATTTAAATAGTTATAGTATAAAGGACATGGCCATTTTACAGAGGTTTATTACAATTAGCTAATTTAATACACTTTTTGGCGAACATATTTAAGTGAGATAACCCAATAGCCCTCTCGCAGTTAGGGTGTATTTACTTCATCTTGCCTGTGGGCATTGGTAGGAAGTAGAATAAACAGACACCAATGAAGCACAATGGAGTTAGAAACATGAGCAATCAAGCAATTATTTTATCCAAACACTTTATTTGGAGATACAACTGAAGGTGAGTTCATCTGACATATTGATTTTAATCCTTCATTTCACAGATATTATGATATTATTGCCTATGTTGAGGACCAAAACTATGAAAATAAAAGTTGTGCTTGTAATACACCAGAAATTATCTTTTGTGTAGATGGATGTCACTTTTTGTTTGAGTCAAATCCAACGAATTTCCCCCTTCTCTCACTCACACAGAGGAATCATTACTGTACTGTTGAAATGAATGTAAGAACACTTTTCCTCATCCAGGCTCAAAACTTGTATTAAAAAACTTGTCCTTGCTCTCCCATGTTGACTCGCAGATGGTTTCTCTTTGAATTTGCCTCGTGCTGTTTCAGTAGTTTGGCTGTCATTGAACTTCCGTACTTGGCTTTGCTTTAACACTGAAGAGCTTCAGACAGTGAGGACAAACATGAACCCCCATGGAAGTGATGTCTCTAAAAACATACCACCACTCCAAATACAGGTCATTAGACTTTGTCACAAACAATTCCAGCTGCTCCAAACTTTTCATAATGTAAAATGTTTTTGTTTTTTTTCATTTTCCTGCACTGTAGGTAACCTTGTTTTTCAACTCAGTGACTTCATTTGAACATTAACAACACAGCAAAATGAACACACTCGATTAGTCAGTCGGTCAGTCAGCGCCAGTTTAATGATTTTCTATAAAGGTAGCAAAACCTACTATGTATGAGTGGACAGAAAGAAGGACAGAGAAAATATATGCAAGGGAAGCAGAGAGATGGGATATGAAGAGTAAAGATAGGGCGAAGAGGACAAAGTGGGAGACAAGCAGACATTACGAAAGACAGCCAAGGGTAAATTGCAGATATTCTTCACAAAGTTCTTTTTGAAAGCAGAAAATGCAGCGTCTGCACCATTTGAAAAGACATTCAGCCGTACACGCCAACATATAATGCAGTTACTGTCCACAGAAAAAAATATGCTATGCAGCTATGAGATCCGTATGTTGTGTGGCTTCCTGCTTTCATCCCTGGAAAAGTCTGTCCTTCATCCGTGATCCCAGATGTCCCTTTTTCTTTGATGGGAAGCCCAAAGCGGCAACAGCAGCTCCACTTTAAAGGCTGCCTGAGTGTTTTTTTTATCCAAACGCGCTCTGAGCGTGTGATGTATGTATGGATCATAGATGTACACACCAGCTTTAGTCCAGCTGCTATTCTCTTTCCCACACATGAAAAAGGCAAAGAAAGCTCAACACTGCATGCTACTTCTACAAACAAACAAAGTTGGAGAACAACATTTGGATTGGAAAATGTCATAGAAGAGCATTTTAATCAGTAATAATGAAATATACAACATGTTGTGCGGAGGAATGATTAATTCAACAAGATAATTTACACCACAGTGAGATATTTGATCTTTCTCTCTCTCACACACATACACACTTGAACACAGAAAATTACCATCTGCGGTACAAAGATAATAATACAGTGAGGAAAGGACAAGTGTGTTTTCGACTAAAGGTGAAAATCAGTATGTGGCAGGATTCTAACTTCCTGTTAGATGAGTGAATTCTGCTTGGCCAATTCTGTAGCCCCATGACACCCTGTGTGGTTTACAGATTATAGTGATCCAAAGCTATGACATACAGTGGCTAGTAATCTAGTAATCTAGGCTAGTAATCAGTAATCTAAACATTTTTGATTTTAGTAATGAAAACTTTGTGCAGACTGTTCTCATACATAGCTGTATCTAGAAAAGGTAAATGCACTATAATTCATACATAATTATGAGGGTGGGTCCAAAAATCACAGATAGTCATATAACTACCACTGCTGGTATTATTACGACCAAAACCATGATTTCTGCAAGTAGTATTTGTCACAAAACTTATGTAGAATAGAATATACGGAGCAGTGTAACCACTTTCCATGAGGTTGTAACTTAACAACAACTTAACAAAGCAAGTTGTTGTGTTGCCTTATCCTAGCCAAGTTGTTTTCTGTGAAGAAAACGACACTGAACATTTGGATAAAAATGCATGAAAGATAAGTCTTTCTAAAGCCACTTTCACAGTTTATTTGCTGTATTCCAGAACTGCTGTCTAACCTCGTCTGCAGCGTTTGCCCCTTTTTGTGAACACCAAACCAAACCAACTCGACATCTCCATTTTTGACTAATATTGTTTGTTACAATAGAATTATTAAATAACAATATGGATGACCATCAAGTATCCAAGCCTCAGTCTTTAGCTGTTAACAGTGTTACAGCTCTCAATGGGCTTTTGGATGAGGATTTCTTATTTCTGTTACAGTTTTAGGTCTCCTATCCCCTTGTAGTACAAAGCTGGGTTATGGTCACATTACTAAGTTCGAGGTGTTGTTTAAACATAGTCCTAATGCTCACAGACTTGGAGAACAGGCTGTAGTTCATGCAGGGTATCAGCGGGCCTATGAATAATGTCGATTAAGGTGTAAAGCACAACTAATAGAAACTTTAAAACTTTAAAAGTAGCACTTGCAGGGCATGTATGACATTGTCTATATACATATGAAATACAGCACATTACTGCTATATACATTGATATTCATAGAGCTGTTATTATTCACACTATACACAATGTTGTGAACTAATGTGAACTAATTGTCAGTCTGTGTGTTTCTCATCATAAACCTGTCCCTTGATTTTCAGAAATATTTGCTTCAGTTTATTTGATCAATATGAGCATGCGGGTGGGAAGAAATTTAGATGCATTCACCTAATTCTTCCCCCTCTATATTACCAGTAAAGTTAAGATAAAGGAAACCTAATTATCTTCCATTGTCATCCCCCTCAATATTCACAAAATGCATCTTCAGTGATGTACATAGGTCAGTGCCATACTTATCTTGTACTTTGCTTTCCTGGGTTTTCAATCTCTTTTTTTTCTTCTTATCAGTAATTAAAACTGGGAGGCCTCATGTTTGAACTTGAAAACGCAGCTGCACTTGCAGCCGTTTGCTGGAGGCAAACATATGAATCTGGTACCCAGGTGAGAGTTTGTCTGTCTGCCTTGTCTCTGGTATGATCCTCGCTGTTCTACTTAAAGCTCTGGTCAAAATGTCATACATTTTTCACAACTGTCATCTGCCATGTCTCTCCCTGCCTGGCTTGTTCACAGTGAAAGTTGCTGGCTGAAAGTGGGAAGTGGACCTGATGTTTCATGCCTTCTTGGATCTTCCCCTTCCCCTCTCTGTTGTATGTACTATATCAAGATTTCATGTGTCTAACTCTTTGGGAAATTTGGGTTATTTACTTTCTTTTTGAGCATAATTTGAAGTAAATGATACCACTCTAGTGTCTTTGCATGCACATTTTCCAATCTCTAAAGATTATTTCTGTAAAATGTGTAAATTAGTTTGAGAAATGATAATAAATACCTTTAATCATTGAACTTTAGCACTGTAAGAGTTTGGTATGGGCTCCCTCTTATTCCATTATCCTATGTGATTTATAACTGTAGAATGTTGAGTTAATTTTAGAATGTTGAATAAGAATTTCAGAATGTTGATTTAGAACTTTAGAATATAGGCATATATGAACTTTACAATGTTTAGCTAGAACTAGAATGTTGAGTTAGAACTTCAGAGTATTGGTTTATAACTAGAGAATGTTGATTTAAAACTTTAGAATGTTGAATTAGAACTTTAGAATGTTGATTTTGAACTTAATAATATAGAGATGGAAGATTAGAATGTTTGGAAGGAAGAATGTTGAGTTAGACCTTCAGAATGTTAAGGAGTTGTTTATAGGAAGCAACAGTGGGCTTGATTTAGAACAAAATGAATTGATTTGCACTATGGCACTGTACTTCCAGAACTATCTTTTTTAGTAGCAAAATTTTGGTAAGCCTTTTTTAACCACACCAAAAGTCGCTTTTATCAGATGAAAAATACCACCAGATTGAATTGTCTGTAGCCAATTATGGTGAATTATGATTGTAACTTGAAGATAGGATGAAATCGTAAATAACGTAGTCTGATGTAGCCAAGCTCATTAAGAGAAAACCACTCTGTAATGCTACATTCACATATGGAGTGGATGTTATGTTGTTAAATAGCGCTGGGAACATATACTTGGTTGACAGTTCTACTAGATAAAGATGAGACAGTGCATCACACAGCGTCAGTCTATAGCTTTGAGTCACTGGTTTCAATATAAAAATGACTCGTAGAATGTAGTCATTTGTAGTGTGAACACAGCTGAAGGCAGGTGAAAAATGTCAAATGTAGATTAACGAGACTAACAAAGTGGGAGTTGAAAAAGGATTTTAAAAGATATAGATTGAAAAAAATGCCACCAAGCCTCTAACCCTGAACATATTCATGCTCTCCAACAGAGGAAGAACAGATGAGTCTTGCTGAGGAGGGAGACAATGACACATCTTGGTGGTGAAATGAAGGGTTTATGTAAAATGTTGTCTTAATGTGAAGGAACTTTTAGCGACCGTGCAATACAGAGGCTTCTAATGGTCTCCGCCACTTCACAGTGATCACACCAAATCTACTCTACCCTTAATGTGACAATGATGCATTGGCATTTGAGTTACAATTTCTCCTCTAGTTATTTGTGTTTCCACTTTAACCTATTTGTCAGAGCACCAAGCTTTTGCCAGAGGCGAAGACTTGTACGTTCTCAAAAGTACTGCTGGAAAATAATTCCCCGCTCTCCTCTGGTCAATAACGTTGCATCTACCCTGCAGCATTATTGAAAACCACTCTGAAATCGAATTTGTCCACGTACCCTACACGAAACATATCATCTTGTAAATACATTTTGAGTTGTTTTTTTTTCGTGATTTAACACACCTCTGTGCACAACAAATCAAATCTGAAGGGGTTATTTTCACATAAAACAATGCTATAGATGAGGTTATGATGACTGAACTCACCATAGGCCACACACATCAAATTTGATTTTCCTATGGAGCCTTGAGTTTGTGATTTTGCCTCCAGTGACAACATCTTATCTTATCTTATCCACGGAGATGGTTTTCAAATTGCTGCACCTTGGTGAATTGGCCATTGAGGCCTCTAATTGCTAATTCTGTCAGTTTAATTAAAGTTCAAAACTACAGCAGCCTCTTTAAACCAGCCAAGCATATCTCTGGGTGAAGTCCCTTATGTAAAAAATAGCTGTGGGCTGATTAGAGTTTTTTTTTTTACTCTCTTTATTTCTACTCAGTTCTTTTAGCCTCCTACTGAGATTTACCCCGCAGTGCATTCTGCCAATGGGTTCCTATAGCTACTGGGTTCATTTTAAATTGGTTAAATTGTTGTGTGTGTCTGTGTGAATAGAATAACAAAATATTTCAATTCAAGTTGACTTTTGACATTGAGGTAAAAAAGATCTACTCACTGTTTAATTCAACCCTGTAGGTATAGTTAATGAACTTGCTACTGGCAAGGTAGAGAGGCTCAATAAGTTCTTAAGGTGAACCATTTATTTATTTATTTATTTATTTATTCTCCCTCCTCTCTTAAAGTGTGCGCCAGGGATGTTGCTGAGTTTTAAGGACAAGGGGGGCTTAGCCCCCAAATGAGGAGGGTAAGGTGAGGTTTATCATGTTTTAATAAGCCAAGAGGGCAGTTTAGCATGGGGGCACTTAGTGTGCATTTTTGCCTCCAAAGAGGGCATTTTAGCACATTTTTTTCAATAATCGGGCCATGGGGGAGAGCATACTTTGGTTATTCATTAATGATGAAAAAAATTATTTAAAAAAAATTAAATAAACCAACACCAAATTATTTAAGGGGGCTTAAGAAGAATATGCCTAATGATGCCACTGCCATCAGGGCCACTCTATTTTTTTCAGCATTTCATTTTTTTTTATTGATGTAAATCAAAGAGTAACTTTTTTTGGTGTAATTAATTTGCACATGAATATATTTCTTTGTACTGTTGTTTTTGTCATGAATGCTTTCACGCAGAATGCGAAATAAAATTCACAAAATTATTTAGGGAGGCTTCAGCCCCCCCCCCCCCCCAAAAAAAATAGGCCTAGTGATGCCACTGGTATGCATACTGTTGCAGCCTTTGAGGTTTTTGGTGTTATTTCATATTCCAGCGTAACTCTTTAAAGTCAGCCCGGCTTTGATTTGTTTTGGGGGTTTTTTTGTGAAAAAAGTAAACCTCCAACCCAAAGCCTCCCCACTCCAAGACAGGTGGATTCAATCTTCAACTCGGCAGAATGGTGTTTGTTTTCCAGGTGTACTCATCTCTCTCTCTCTCTCCCTTGCTGTCTGTCTCTAATCTGATAGTATTTCTGATCCTGGGCCAGACAGAAACAACTGTTACCCAGAGCCACTTAGAATAACAAGCAGCTTCAGCAGGCCTGCAGGGCCAAACTACGGCTCCTGGAGCATGAAATATACTTGGCATGCGAGAGGATCGTGATTCTGACTGGATAACATATTGGTCCCATACTGTTGGGCTACAGTGAGGGTTGCCAAGGAAGACCTTGGAGGATTTCATACCTGGTCAAACTCCAAATAAAACAACTCCAGTACACTTTAACTTCAGCTCAAAACTCATGTTGCTGCAGAATCTATACATACAGTCTGATTTTGGAGTCTAGAAATCTTGGATTACAATGGAAGATGCCATTGCTAAAAGGAAGTCAATAAAAAACACCATCCAAAACCATCCAAAACTATTCTACTGCATCCCAAAGCATTTTAAGACAAATCTGTGTTTTGGTTTGTTTTATTGTTCTCTAAATACGAGACAATTGGAATTAGAGTTATGCAGTTGCCATCAAATGGATGGTGCTAGTCCCAAATGGAGTTAAAGAATGAATGACATTAGGTAAGAAGCTATCGTTTAGCTGCGGAGAGCACAATCAATATTGCTTTCTAATCTTTCGTACATTCTTTGTTTTGTGATTTCCAGTTCCTTGTTTTGTTACACCTTTCTATCTTTAAATTCCACATTTCTGCATTCTATATTTCTTTATTGTAAAGTGCTTTGTGCTGGGAATCTTGAATGAGTTTATCACATGCCATTATGGATGATGACGTTTGCACGGACGGTGGCTCTGCGTGGTCCAACAACCCTCTTTTGGCTTTTGACACATGCAGGAAAAAAAATGCAGACGATCGAACCTGTTCTGAAAACTGAAATGACTGTGATAGTTTGGGAGTCGTAAACGTGACTGAGACAACTTCAGAACTGATTTATTTTTTAACATGCTACAATTTTGAACAAAAAAATATGGACTTGGTGTGCAAAGGCCTTTACTGTACCAACCATGGTGCTTCTGGAGAGCTATGGCGACAAAAATTATTGCTGATCATATTTTTAGCTTGTCATTGTTGTTGCTCACAGGAATCAACAGGAACTGGGGGAAATTAAACGTTCGCCAGTGAAAGACCTCTCGCAGCACTTTCGTTAAAGTGTAAAGTAGTAGACAGTAAAAAGCAAGGTGTGTTTGATTTACATTTTTGATCATCAAATGCTTCATGCTGTAAATAAATGAGTTCAGCTGGTCATGGCATCTGGCCTCTTCATCGCTTAGTATTGAGGATTATCAAATAGGATGTTATTATGTCTCTCTTATTACACTCAGGAAGATAATCTCTACCTGGAACCATCATATACTAACTACGTAAACGAGATATCCGGGGCGTAGGGGATAAAGACCAGTGCTGTGAGGCTGCTGTATGTATCTGTTTAACTATGTACATGTTTGCAGATCTGTTTGTACAATGATTGTGCATCTCTTTATGAATTGCATGTGTTTCCGACAGACATACTAATTAAAAGGCAGAGAATATGCATGAATAGACACAGGCAGTTTCAAGATGCATGATCAAAAAGACTGTCGGGCCTCTGAACATGCAATTAGAGATAGTCAACCCCTGGTAGAGAACAGGGGAAAAAAGTGGAAAGTCTATGAACTTGTGGAAGAAAAGAACACACTAAGTTTATATCAATTCACACTGGTCCTGTTTCTTTGGGTGTAGCTATATCCAAAACAACAGCAACAGCAGCAGAGGAGACAGAAGCATGAGAAGATGGAAACAGCCTGCCAGGTGACCAGCGTGCCCTCTTAGAGACTCCTGGTTGATCTCCTCCTGGTTGGATGAGCCATGAGGGGAGTCTGAGCCCACCGGGTTGTTGCGGTTAGAGCACATGTCATACAAGTTTCCGGAGAACTGCATCTTCTTGGATTCCTGGCGGAGAGACTCCCAGACAGCTGCTGCTTCATCCGGACAGCCGGCCATCGCCATGTTGGCGCAGTCATGAAACTCATCCCAAGACCTGAAGAAAAGAGGCATGAGGGCACTTTAAGATGTAGCATAACAAGCCAAAACATGCTAAAACCAAAGGAGTAAAAAGTATAAATAGCAGATTTGGGCACACATGATACATCACAAATGATATTTGGTTATGGCTTTTCTAAATGGGGATCATTTACTGAACAACATCTTATTATCTCAAACAACAACTTTGAATATACTCTACGACAACGTTCTTGGCCATGGCATAGTTACCCATAATTTGATATGAAAATATTGGACAACTTGAATTACCAAGGGTGAAGTTCCTATGTTTATGGCTGTTACGGCCCTCGCGCCGTGTTGTGTTGTGTGTGTGTATGTGTGCGTGTCTCTCTCTCTCAGTTGCTCCTCCAGGTTCGTTCTCCCCTCCCCCGATCAGCAGGTGTGTTCACTCCGCTCATCAGCTGATTGCAGGTAAAAGCTGGAGAAGAGGTGCGGCACGGGGAGAGGAGGAGAGAGAGGAGATGGAGACAGTGACAGTCAGGATTGGTGGTGGAAGCAGTTAGCAGCTTGTGGCAACAGTGGTTGTCTGGTTTACGAGTTTTCATGTGTGGAAAGAGTGCGCAGTTTTGTGGCTGTTGTTTCCTTTCTCCCCAAGTGTGGTGGTGTTTTGAGTTGTGATTTCAGTGGTTTATTACCTCCCGAACGGGGGCGTCTTGTGTTTAATAGTTTGATCATTATTTTATCCTGGTCTGTTTTATTTTACTTTTGACCAGCGTCATTAGTTCGGGTCCTTTTAAGTTCGTGTTTTTCTTATAATAAATAATCGTTACTGACCCGTTAGCAGATTCTGTCTCTTTCATTTCATCCCGGGAACAATTTTACTTTGTTTTCCTCCCTTCATCCCCTGGTACCATCTCCGGGAGGTAACAAATTGGGGGCTCGTCCGGGATAAATCTGAAGGTGAGAGTGTCTGTGATTCTGTTGTTTGAGTTGGTAATCCGGCTTTCTATAGTGTGGCACGGCTTCCCCGGTAAGTGTAGGGAGTGTCCAGCTAAGTTGCGCGCAGCTTATCCATCGGGCACTCATTTATTATTTTGCCTTTTTTATTTTCTGGAGTAATCCTGGGTGGGGATACCGTTCCCTGTCGGGGGTAGGCGTTTCGGAGCCTCGGCTGCCGGAGTTTGCCTTTAAAGCCACCTCGAGCCCGGCACGCTGCAAGAAGACAGACAGGCTCAGTCTATGACAGGCAGGGTCTGGGGAAGTTTGTGTTGGCTGTGCGTAAGCTGTGTTTACTGTGTTTCTTCTCCGTATTGTCTTGACTCCTGTGTTCAGACGTAATGTCTCAGGTTTTTAGTGTTGACGCATTCGCCGCTGCGCCGTCTCTTGCGCAGCTGGATGAAGGTAGGATGAGTGACTTGTACGAGCTGGCGGCTCATTACGGCGTCTCTGTCTCTGGTGCTCCGAAAGCAGGAGCTGAAGGCTGCAGTGGTGGAGGCCCTGGTGTTAGAGGGGGTTATTCCCCCAGCTAGTGAAGAGGCTGAGAGGAGCGCAAGCTCTCCAATGTCTTCATTAGCGGAGGCAGCTGTTGCGCCTTCGCCCGAGACACAGCTGACAGACCGTACTCCCATCGCCCGGTTAGTGCCGGAGAAAAAGCCAGTCACGTTGCCCAGGTTTGATCCAGTGTCGGCGGAGTTCTCTCCGGGTTCGAGGCTGGGCGCACGGGAGAGGTTGCGTCTAGCTCGGCTCCAGTGGGATAAGGAGAGGGATTGGGATGAGTTTTGTGCCTGCCCCTCTTCATTACATTCATATCCAGTCCAAGCTAGCAACTGGGTTTTTTGCTGTGGCTGTGCGTTTGTCACTACCTATTGATGGGATTGACTTCATCATGGGCAATGACCTTGCAGGTGGAAAAGTATATCCCACACCGGAGGTGGTGTCTGTGCCCACAACTGAATATATGTCTGAGGATTTGGCAAAAGAATATCCAGATGTGTTTGGTGCCTGTGCTCTTACTCGAGCTCAAGCTCAGAAGCTTGGTGACGAGGTCATGTTGTCAGATTCTCTGTTTGCGACTGCTTTCACTGATGATAAGTTATCCCCTGTGACGGCCCAGGAGAAGAACCAGCCTGGTGAAGTAGCAGCTGTCCCTCCTCTCCCAGATGTCAACTTGCCAGTGAATCGTGCAGCTCTTATTGTGGCACAGAAGTCAGATCCCTCCTTAAAACGCTGTTTAGGTGCAGTGGTGGTTGAAGGTGACCACATCTATGGTGAAAAACCTGTGTATATGCTCGACGATGGTCTGTTGGTACGTCGGTGGGTTCCACGGCTAGGAGCGGCAGATGAGGACTGGGGATGGGTGCATCAGATTGTAGTTCCAATAGGTTACAGGCAACATGTGTTAGCTTTAGCTCATGAGCACCTGTGGTCTGGCCATCTGGGCATAGCAAAAACATATGATCGCATCCTCAAGCACTTTTTCTGGCCTGGATTAAAGGCGGATGTGGCTCGTTACTGCAGGACTTGTCACACCTGTCAGGTCACCGGTAAGCCTAACCAGAAAGTTCCTCCGGCTCCTCTGCACCCTGTTCCAGCTGTTGGTGCACCTTTTGAGCATGTCATAGTTGACTGTGTTGGCCCATTGCCAAAGTGTAGGTCAGGTAATCAGTATATGTTGACTGTAATGTGTGTGTCCACCTGTTTTCCAGAGGCCATCCCACTTAGAAAAGTTACTGCACCGGTGGTGAGTAAGGCACTTATAAAAATTTTTCACTACGTTTGGCTTGCCACGTGTCGTCCAGACAGATCAAGGCACGAATTTCCTTTCTAAAACCTTCAAACAGACTCTACAGGCTTTGGGGGTGTCACACTCTGTGAGCAGTGCGTACCACCCGGAGTCTCAGGGCGCATTGGAGCGGTGGCACCAAACCCTGAAAGCAATGCTACAGCGGTATTGTTTTGAGACAGGTAAAGATTGAGATGAGGGCTTGCCCTTCATGTTGTTTGCCATAAGGGACACAAGGCAGGAATCCTTGGGTTTTAGCCCCTCAGAGTTAGTGTTCGGCCACAATGTGCGTGGACCCTTGAAGGTGCTGCAGGAGAAGTTCACCGCCACTTCCCCTTCTAAGACCAACATTCTTGATTTTGTTACTAA
This sequence comes from Synanceia verrucosa, assembly GCA_029721515.1. Lineage (NCBI taxonomy): Eukaryota > Metazoa > Chordata > Actinopteri > Perciformes > Synanceiidae > Synanceia > Synanceia verrucosa. Next base: position 21,870,642 of record CM056556.1, on the reverse strand, counting down.
ATGTAGAACACGGTTGCATACTGCCACTTCCATTGCCAAAGAGTCTCTCTCTGCTGCTCAGAATCGGATGAAAGGGTGGTTTGACTGTAAGGCAGTGGCACGGCACTTTAAGCCAGGTGACCAAGTGCTTGTGTTGTCACCGGTACCAGGTAGTGCCCTCACTGCCAGATTTTTAGGTCCATATGTGGTGGACAGGAAAGTGTCTGAGACAGATTATGTGATCTCCACACCAGAACGCAGAAGGAAGACACGATTGTGTCATGTGAATATGCTCAAGGCCTATTTGACCAGAGAGTTCTCCCAGGGAGAACTGGCCTCTCCTATAATGTCTGCATCTTTGGTGTGTGCTGAGGCTGATGATGGCCTTAAGATGCCTTCTATGGGTCAGCAAGTCGGCAAGCTCACCAACTCCGAGTTCCTGTGTGAGGCTGAGTCCCGCTTGTCTTATCTCTCGGATGAGCTGCGGCATGATATAATGAACCTTTTTAATGACTTTCCCACTCTGTTCAGTGATGTGCCCTCCTGTACTAACGTCCTGGAGCATGACATTGATGTAGATGGTGCAGCTCCCATTAAGCAGCATGCCTACCGTTGCTCCATGCCAAAACGTGAGGTAATGAAATTTGAGGTTGAATATCTGGTGAGTAATAATCTGGCCACGCCAAGTTGCAGCCCCTGGAGTTCCCCATGTTTATTGGTATCTAAGGCGGATGACACCCCCCGGTTCTGCACTGATTACCGGAGAGTTAATGCAGTCACTGTGGCTGATTCATTTCCTCTACCAAGAATGGAAGATTGTGTAGACAACATCGGTCCAGCTTCTTTCATCACAAAATTAGATCTACTGAAAGGATACTGGCAGGTGCCACTAACCCCTAGAGCCTCAGATGTATCTGCTTTTGTAACCCCTGACCATTTCATGCAGTACACCGTGATGCCTTTTGGGTTGAAAAACGCCCCTGCCACCTTCCAGAGGCTCATGCAGAGGGTGTTGGGGGATGTTCCCCACTGTAGTGTCTATCTGGATGATGTGGTGGTTCACTCAAGTGACTGGTCGAGTCATGTGGACAGTTTGCGAACTGTTTTCCGGCGGCTTGCAGAGGCATGTTTAACCCTTAACCTCTCGAAGTGTGAATTCGGGAAGGCGATGGTTACATACCTAGGTAAGCAGGTAGGTCATGGTCAGGTTAGACCAGTGGATGCTAAGATTGCTGCAGTGATTAAGTACCCGGTTCCCACAACCACACGTGAGCTCCGTCGGTTCCTGGGGATGACCGGCTATTATAGATGTTTTTGTAGGAACTTCTCCACAGTAGTTTCACCTCTCACTTCTCTTTGCAGTCCCAAGGTTCCTTTTGTGTGGACAGAAGAGTGCCAGCAGGCTTTTGAGGCGGCAAAGTCCCTGCTGTGCAGTGCCCCAGTTTTAGCTGCTCCAGATTTCTCCCTTCCATTCAAACTGGAAGTGGATGCTAGTGCGACTGGTGCTGGTGCTGTGCTTCTCCAGGAGGGCGTAGATGGAGTGGACGCACCCAGTGTGTTTCTTCTCGGCCAAGTTCAAGAACCACCAGCTGAACTACTCTACGGTTGAGAAGGAGACCCTGGCGATGCTACTAGCATTCCAGCATTTTGAGGTTTACGTTGGGTCCAGTGATGCTCCGGTGTTGGTTGACACTGATCACAACCCTCTGGTTTTCCTGGCTAGAATGCGTAACCATAATCAACGGCTGTTACGTTGGTCCCTGCTGTTACAGGAGTACAACATCCAGATCCATCACAAGAAAGGTGCTGAGAATGTGGTAGCTGATGCTCTGTCCCGTGGGTGAGGTGAGACTGTTGTAAACTGTTGTATTCCCCTCTCTGCTGTAGGTGGCAATGTAGTCATACATTGTACACAAACCTAAGTGAGATTGGTTTGTGACTTATGGAGGGGGGTGTTACGGCCCTGCGCCGTGTTGTGTTGTGTATGTGTGCGTGTTTCTCTCTCTCTCTCTCAGTTGCTCCTCCAGGTTCGTTCTCCCCTCCCCCGATCAGCAGGTGTGTTCACTCCGCTCATCAGCTGATTGCAGGTAAAAGCTGGAGAAGAGGTGCGGCACGGGGAGAGGAGGAGAGAGAGGAGATGGAGACAGTGACAGTCAGGATTGGTGGTGGAAGCAGTTAGCAGCTTGTGGCAACAGTGGTTGTCTGGTTTACGAGTTTTCATGTGTGGAAAGAGAGCGCAGTTTTGTGGCTGTTGTTTCCTTTCTCCCCAGGTGTGGTGGTGTTTTGAGTTGTGATTTCAGTGGTTTATTACCTCCCGAACGGGGGCGTCTTGTGTTTAATAGTTTGATCATTATTTTATCCTGGTCTGTTTTATTTTACTTTTGACCAGCGTCATTAGTTCGGGTCCTTTTAAGTTCGTGTTTTTCTTATAATAAATAATAGTTACTGACCCGTTGGCAGATTCTGTCTCTTTCATTTCATCCCGGGAACAAGTTTACTTTGTTTTCCTCCCTTCATCCCCTGGTACCATCTCCGGGAGGTAACAATGGCAAATGGATGACAGGAGCCTGTCCATATTATTTCAGATTTTTATGTGTTGGGTGCTCAGGCAACCAATTTGGTTCAGACTGAAACATTTCAAAAACTTTTCAATTTATTGGAGTGAAATTTTGCACATACATGAATGACTTTAATGATCCCTTAATTTTTTCTCTAGTGCCACCATAACGTCAAATTTAGTCAGTCCAACTAAATTTCTCAACATCTACATAATGAATTTGTACAATATGTTGTACAGACATTCATAGTTCCCAGATTATGTTTCTGGTGATCTGCTGAATTTTTAGTGCCATCATAAGGTTGACATTTTTGGTTTTTGCATTTGGTCAGAACAAAAAGAAACACAATGGGTAGGAATGGAGGTGGATGGGGCCAACAAACACGACCTTCATCCAGGAGACCAGTCCTGTTTTTCTGTCACAGCTGTCAATGTTCAGTCTCATTTTAACTGTACAAACGGAGTGGCAGAATTTCTTTCCTAAAAGTAATTTTCGTGGTATTGTTACGTTAGTGCAGTTATTTTGTTGTTGTTACATTATTTGAACACAAACCATGCTCTATTTTTCTAACCATAACCAAGCAATTTTGTTGCCAAAACCTAGCCAGTCATTTCACAAAGCTAATTGTGTTTCTGCAAATAGGAAACATATTTTGGTTCAGAAATGTTTATATTCAGTCCATCCAGCAGAAACATCCAACGCCAACATTTGTCTGGCAACCGTTGTCTCAGGATGAAATGTAATAACCTTGGTGACCATTTTGGTTTATGACCTCATACCTCCAAATTTGATGACATTCCTGTTAGCTTCAGCTGTACTTTGTGTTTAATTACATGATACAGTCCATGGTGAACAAGCTAATATACCAGCTAAACGTCTGCTTGTTATTATTCATTGTATATTACCTAGTACATCATGTGGATGTTAATATTTAACTCAAAGCACCACCACTGCACTCGGGTATGTATTAATCCTGACTAGTGTTTGCACTGTGATTTCACTAATGAAGATCTAAACAGCTCTGAAAAAAAATCTTAACGTGCAGTGACAGTGAAGCACTCGGCCTTTCACTGAGTAAATCAATTCAATCTATTTGTTTGCCCCCTTGACTTCTCTTTGCAGTTGCCAAGAGACCATCTGCTGATCTTCACTACTACGAGGGTAAAGGTCACCCTCTGAGTTAGACAGAAATGTGGAAAAGTCTTCATTAGAACAGGGAATGGAAAAGCTGTCATGAACTGAGTGTTCGGTGAACCACTGCTCTGTTGCATCCATCTATCTGAAACACTTTCTCACACCCAAGAGGAGTAGCAATAAAAGGGAAAAAAAGAAAGCAAAGAGGAGTAGGGAAGATGATGGAAGGGAGACAGGAGGAAGTAATCTTGCACTGAGCTTTTTAGGATATAAACATTTTTTTCAGGAGAATTACACCATTAAGCTTTATTCCAGCAACCTTCAAGCTCCACATCCAAAGCTGAGTCTATCGGATTGTAATTGGCTGCTAATTCTTTCTCTCATCATGAATGTGTTGGCAAAGTTGTCTCTGAGGAAATACTGGCCGAGTGTTAAGTAGAAGAAGAGAGAAGGAGGGCCAGTGGAGAAGGCAGAAGCAGATGGTTCCGTTCAAATTATTCTATGTTTGACACAAAACACTTCAAGTACTTTAACACAAGAAGCCATAAGAGTCCATATAATGAATATGAACAGGCATTTTCATAACATTCCCACATGTCACTTTGAAATGTTTTCATACTCTGATGAAAAAATAGATCTATAGCTTGTATTGTTTAGCCTACTGGGTATAGACCTAGACCAAGCATGCATCCATCCATCCATTTTCTACCATTTATCCTCACATAAGGTCATGGGGGGTGGGGGGGGCTGGAGCCTATCCCAGCTGTCTTAGGGTGAAAGTCAGGGTACACCCTGGACAAGTCACCACCTCATCGCAGGGCACATAGAGACAGACAACCACTCACACTCACATTCACACCTACTGGCATTTTAAATTAGCAAATTAACCTAATCCCCATGCATGTTTTTGGATGGTGGGAGGAAGCCGGAGTATATGGAGAGAACCCACGCAGACACGGGAGAACATGCAAACTCCACACAGAAAGGTTGTTGTGAGGCAACAGTGCTAACCACTACACCATCGTGCCGCCCTCTACACCAAGCAATGTGGTTAAAATGAATATTACTGGGAAAAATCGTGGTATTCTGGGTAAAAGTTTTGTGTTTGTCTCAATTTCTCACAGGTCAAAGGCCTCCTTTCATTTCACATTTAAGCTAATCACATCTTAGATCTCTGTAAACACACATAAATTAAAGGTCCCATATTACAAATTAAGAATTTCATGTATTTCTTTGTGCTATAGGAATACAGTTTGCTCAATCCGTGGAGAAATACACACACAGCAGCGTATTCAGATACTGTGTGTCAGGATTTCTGTCCATTTGTGGTCACAAATCTATAATATTTAGTCCATTGCAAAATTTGAACATAAACATCACATGACAGGAAGTAAAAATGGACCCAAGATGTTGCCACTCCGTTGATACCAGCATACAGTATTCAGCATACAGTATTCAGGCAGACAGTGTGAGTAATATAATGTTTTTTGAATGTAAACAGCATGTAAACACGTTCTAGAAGAAACACAAAATGTGAATATGAGCCTGAAAATTGGCACAATATGGGACCTTTAAAATAATATTGGACTTCTCATCAGAGTTCAGGTTCCATGGCTCCTAACATTCAGACCAATTCTTTTAACCATATTCAAGCATCTCTGCACAGTGGTTGTTTTAAGTAGGTAAGCGTGTGATACATCAGGAAAGACATGTCGATCTAATATGTTGTTGGGGAGTCTGTCTGCCTCTGAATGGAGCAGTTTATCAGTTTTGATTTATCACTGTATAGTTGGAGAGGGATTCATCAGTAGAATCTATCCCAGACCAATAAGATAAATCATGATGGGATTGTTGTGGCCCTACTTTGGGATGCCTTGAAGACATCATTACTAATCTTGATAACTGCAGCTGTAATGTGCAACTAAACTGACCTCCTGAATCACAATGATTACAACCTCAAACAAAGAGAAATCCTTTAAATAAATAAGAGGCAACAACCTTTCTTTTGTGTACTGCATGTCATGTTGAGGATGTGCTTGCTTGCAATTATAAGTAAATGTAAGAACACACTCATAACTTTCTATCAGATTGCAAAACATTATCTCTCTGCTGCCACATACTATATGATATGATATGATATGATTTCTTTACATGCATTTATTCAGTGGATTTTGTGACTGTGTCAATGCAGCAAGGCAGATACTCATGAATGCACGTGCATGCAGCTTCATAAAATTAACAGCAGGCTGGGCCTCCCTTGATGACTCTGCATTTGTTTGTGTGTTTGGCCTGTGTCCAGAGCTTAAACACTCCAGTAGTCGATCTCTGACTGCTGAAGGAGGACGACTGCTTACCTGCTGCTGATGGGGGGGGGGGCAGCATCTGGCTATTGTTTGCGTATGCATGTGTGTGTTTGTGTGAGAGTGAGGACAACAGTCAGAAAGAGATGGTGACATGTGCAGCGGTGCAGTTTTTTTTTTTTTCTTTTTTTTTTGTGCAGGGGTCTGAGTTTGTGTGTTGCTCCAGTCACAGGTGGTGCAGAGACAGCAGAAACACAGCGAGGACACTGACAGACAAGCAGCTGCTTTCACAATAATAAAAACCTCCTGAGAGTGTGTCTGCTCTGCTGCTAACATGCTGCCGCTGACATCTGAAAAGCTCCAAACCCCAGTTTCTAACTTCTTTTTCTTTTCTTTTTTTTTTGACTTGTGTTCATCTGGGTGTTGACTGAGTTCTGTGATTCCATGTTATGGGATACATCTATTGACATCTGGAGCAATATTTCACGTTTAGCACAGTTGTTTGAGGGAATTGGAGAGGGTAATAGAGTGTAAGCGAGGAGAACAGAAAAAAGTGAAACATGGCAGAGCATCACAGGAGATATTAGGGAGCACATGGGAGAGAAAAAGGTTGTTCAACTCCAAATACGCAGACTGTAATATTGTGAATGTGAATGAGTGGATATATTGACTATTTAAGCCTCCAGTCTCAGCATACCAGATCCTCTAATGTGTATGGCCTTGTAAAGTCATGTTTGTTCTGTTGTGATTGGAAGAAAAAGGTAACATCTTTGATTAAACTTTATGCCTCATGTTTTAATGTACAAGAAATGTAATATATACTGTCTATTCCAGACCTCGAGGTCATCAGATGTTATGTGTATAGAAAGTCAAAAAGAGTTTCTGACTTCTGATCTGAAATCAGAGAGCTCAGAAACAGAATTAGCATTGTGAAAATGACACAAATATCTATCTATCTATCTATCTATCTGTGTGTCTGTCTACAACAACATTTTGATGATTTTTCACCCTTTCTATATACTTCAATCGTGTATAATTTTCATTCTAGTATAAAATACTATATATTGGAAATGTATAATTATAATTGAATAATTGCACCATCAGCAGTACCCACTTTCCTCACACCTATGCAAGCATTATAGATCCATCCATCCATTTTCTCCCACTTATCCTCATAGGGTTGCGGGGGGGTGGAGCCTATTCCAGCTGTCTTAGGGCGGAAGGCAGGGTACTCCCTGGACAAGTCACCACCTCATCACAGGGCACACAGAGACAGACAATCACTAACACTCACATTCACACCTACGGTCAGTTTAAATTAGCCAATTAACCTAATCCCCATACATGTTTTTGGATGGTGGGAGGAAGCCGGAGTACCCGGAGAAAACCCACGCAGACATGGGGAGAACATGCAAACTCCACACAGAAAGGCCCCGGGCCGGGAATCAGAACCGGTACTTTCTTGCTGTGAGGTGACAGTGCTAACCACTACACCACCGTGGTGATGCAATTTTAAAATGAGACATTTACGCCCTCTTTAGTTTAAATAGTAGTCTGCAAGTCATTATTGATTATTTTTAAGAGACACAAAAAGTAATCTCAGTGTTAACATAACAAAATATAATTTCACCATCATCTTTTCTATAAGGTTATATAGAAACACAGTTGTGTAGCAGAAATCTCATAAAGCATTGTGACTAATCTGTCCAAGGTTGGTGCACTAAAAGTTAAAAAAAAAATTAAAAAAAAATACTGCATCCTCTCAGCTCTGGTGAACTGCATTAATTGAAAAGAGGCGAAGGAATGAAAAGAATTCAGCTATTCTCGAGGAAGAGCTCCACAAGCTTTTATGTTAAAGTCATCACGCTTCAGCTGCAGTGGCCTTCATCAGACTTACCATGATGATGTGCTTCAAGAATGCATCTTTCACCCTGTCAAGGGGGGTAAAAACTTTCTTTTTTCCACCTACACTAGACTTGAGCTATATTTTGCAGCTTTGGAATCTCTGTAGTAAGTAAGCTGAAAAAAACTATTTTTGTACATTTTAAAAAAAACATCTTATGTTCAGAACATAGAATTTGGGAGCAACAGAACCACATATCTATAATCACAATTTATTATAGGACCTGAAACTCTTCCTTCCTCTCTTTGTAATATATAGATCTACAAGATAACCACAAAGAGATGCAAAACTAGGGAATATTACATTGTCTTTGTTTAGCAGCAGCTTAAATCCTACCTGCTGCCTCCTAAATGAGCTGCGGAGCTGAGAGCGACTTTAAAGTGAGGCAGGAATAGGAATAGAGACGATGCAATGAAATGCAATGAAAGCATGAATGGCCTTATCTAAATCTGTAGAGGATAAAAATAAAGGAAAATAGAACGGCTGTTGTGAAAGAAACCTAAACCTTGTGAGACAGAGTTTTCTGATAACATCCATTTTAGCAATTCATAGGCACCAGCTTTTGTTTGCGAGACTGTAACCAAGGAAACAATTGCTGCATTTTTACTTTTTCCTTTGGGAAAAAGGTCTGAATAAGGAGTTTTCTCAGTTATGCTGTCTACATCCTATCATTTAGGCGAGACCTCTCTTCACTTCTTTATTGCATAGTTTGTGTATTGTGATTGCATATATCATTTCTGCTGTATCAGGCTTTCTTAAAACTCAAGCTGACCTGACAGAGTTAACTTTACAGTTTTTCACAGTCGCTTTGGTGCATTTCTCACATCACTATTTACATTTGCACAACAGTCAGTTTAGTCAGTTGTGCACATCATAATAGCAGTTTCTCATTCCTTCTAATTTAATCGCAAATGCTTTTGGACATGCATCACACTAAACACTCTGCTGTCAAGCTCTGTCTGTTTGTTTGGTTCAGTTATCCATTTTTGTCTTATGCCTGTATTGTCCTGTCACTTCTGTGTTTTATTTTATAGAATCTTGTCTCCCTCTCGTTTCAGATGATTTTGCTTCCTGTCCTCCTGTGTCCACATGATTGTGATTGTCTGCCCCACCCTAATTGTTTCCAGTTATTTCCCATTTCCTCATGTTTAGATAGTCTCGTCTCCCCCCAGTCAGTGTGAGTTTGTCTTGTCTCCATGTATGTTGTCCGAGCTTGTTTCCTGTTGCCAGTCCTCACTAAGCCGATCTTTAGAGAACTGTTGATTCCCCCCGTTTTCAGGTCAAAGTAGTCTGTTGGTTTTTCTCTCTATTTTGATAGGTTCAGGTTTTTCTTTTGTTTCTAGTTTATTCTCCCTATTTTGACAGGTTGAGCTCTTTCTTTTGTTTCTAATGGAGTCTCCCTATTTTGATAGGTCCAGCTGTTCTTAAGGTCGTGCACTGCATTCTCACAGACAACAGAGCCTCACATACATGAAGCTTTCAGTGGGACAAGAACTTGTACATTTGACATTTAGGGCTCTATTTTCGTAAACGGCGCAAGTCAGGTGGTGCGCAAATGCTGATGTATCCTGATGTTCATGCCAGCACAAGGCCCGCTTCATTTGACAATTTGGTAGCCTGGTCTGCACCAAGATGGGCGTGCTGGTGCAGCAGAGGGAATACTGGTGGAGATGCACTTGGTGCAGTGACAATTTGATGCCAGAAAGTCGACCTGCACCTATGCCTGCTCAGACTAACTGCTGCCGCAGGGGAGCACAACTGGTCTAACGGGATTTTTGTGGATCTGATCAGGTGAATTCCAAACTCTGCGAACAGGTATGGTGGATGTCAAACATATTTCATTCATAAATATATGAACAACGGTCATCAAACCCTCTGAATTATTGTAGAAATCAATCAGAAATATGGTGGTTGTTCTACATTAAAGTGTACCCTGGGTACTTGGTGCTTGGACCTCCAGATGAGTAAGTCATTTTCCTCATGGGAGAAGTTTTGTTGCCTGGTGCGCTCCGCCGTGTCGAGACTGTCAGTGCTGGTGTCGGTGCTAGGCTAACGCAAGTCAATTTCTAGTTAGCTTGATATTAAAAACAGTCTAACCCGCTCCACAGTGCACCCGAGGCAAATCAGTTATAACGCCAGAATATCAACGTAAATGTCTGTGTTAATAGAATAATTTTAGACATAAAACTAACCTTGCATTTAGAATGATTTATGTCTCAGTAGACTGATATCACCTTGAAGCAAGGTTATCAGAGCTATAATAGATTGTTTACCTTTGCATTCCTCCTCCGTTGTCTAGCAATGACACCTGCATGAAAACAAACTATTATAGATCCAGTAACCTAGCTGTTAGGTGTTAGGTGATATCAGTGCAAGCTTACTACCAGAAAGTACAAGGCGCTACTGCTGCTTCAAAATGCAAGGTTGGTTTTATTTTAAAATTATTCTATCAACACAGACATTTACATCGATATTCTGGCGTTATAATTGATTTGCCTCAGGTGCACTGTGGAGTAGGTAACACTGTTTTTAATGGCAGGCTAACTAGACCTACTGACTTGCGTTAGCCTTGCACCACTGAACTCTGCAACTAGAAGGACTGAATGAATTTTTTTGAAAACTGTCTCCACACATCTCCAACACTATGGCTCACTTGGAAATGAGGCCCTATGTCCAAAATTCTTAACTATCACTTTAAAGACAATGATTAGCCAAGATTGAAGTTGGCTGTGATCACACCCACAGCCCTCCCTCTCTCAGATCTGCCAGGGTGTGCTGCTCTACCAGATTATCAAATTGGATTTGATGGCGGTTCTGGCTACGCCACACGTCCGCTGTAAGGAGATACAGTAATATGAAATTTTACTGTAGGAAAATGGCTTTGGAAATGGTACACTGTATAGTGCTATCTTGAGCATGTTCATGTCGTGTCACCAAGATCTGACTTTTTTTGCATTGGAAAACAGAGCAAACCATAGTAAAAGTAGTCATTGCTCAAACTTGCTTTTGACGAATAACCTGTCCATTTTGAGCGAGTGACATGCTTTTAGTGGTTATCAAAATGGTTTTGCAGTTTGTACTAATTGTTTTGAAAAATGCATTAACTTAACTTAACTTTGCATTAACTGCAAAGGTAAATAGTGATGTGAGAAATGCACCAAAACTGTCATCTAAACAGCAATGTGACGTGTCCACAGGCTTCCCTTAACCTTGTAATGACAACTGTAACCATGACAACGATGCTTTCCTAACCTTACCTACATAGGCATTTCCCTCAGTAGTTGCACGTAATTTGATCAGAAATCAGGTCAATCAAATAATTTCTTACATTTATATGTCCCATAATATTCTTCAAATATGGCACCAATGTCCACCAGAATTTTCTCACTTGGTCACTGGTCAAACATTTCTTCGGAGAAAAACTATTAATCCCACATAAGTGAAAGTTATGCAGTCAAATTTTCACAAATGAAGAGTGATACTTATCAACATGGACCTTCAATTGCAAACCATGTCTCTGATCATGAGGAGCCTCAACTTTGTGGTGCAACAATGTCACAGCAAGTGGAGCTGCAACACCACAGGCCAGGTGTTCAACAGATACTGCACTAGAGGGATAAAATGATTAAGTGATGACATTTGGACAGATATGGATGTAAACTGCAACCTGACTGGGTTGATGGAGGCATTCAACAGAGGCTGTAATACTAGTTTGGTTTTCAGTTACTCAGTGAACTGTTCAGTTATACTAATGTAATGTTCTCCTCCCAAATTGTCCCAAATGGTGTTTCAAAGCTTTTTCCACACTGTCAGGAATGCAGTTCTGGGGTAAATACTGAAGCTTTCATGTGTTTATTATTTTTCAAAATCATATTTAATCTTTTAAAAAACTGACACCCATTTAGGCTAGAGACTACCCACAAGGTGGAAGCTTTAAAATGTATGGCAAGTTGCTAAAACACACAAATTACAGTGACATGTCCGTAACTAGGAGCATAAAAGGTTAACAAATACATATCAAAGCTGTATCTACATTATTGACCCAAATTCTGCAATAAAGTCAGAGAAAATCTATTGTATTTACTGGACATGCACCCCCATCATGAAAATACCACATTCAGAAGGATTAAACTGACCCAGGGACTCAGTCAAACCAGTCAGCAACATTTAAGTGAAAGTGCACCTTCCTTAGGTATTGGCCAAAAGGATATCCATGTTTACTACTGTTGATACAGGAGGTGATTCAGTATTTCACATAAAGTTTTTGAAGAAATAATTCATACTATTCATTCTATTCTATCACATCATGGCAACTAGATCTGTCCTCTTAAGAAAAGGCATTACAATGGTTTATTGCCGCTATTAAAAGTGATTTTAACATGAATAAACAAATTACATTTAACTTATAAACCTTTCATAACTTTGTAACCTTAATATAAAATGGTGCATATTCTTCATTCTGAAGCTCTCCTGTTCTTTTGAAAGCTGCAGCAAACGGTTACTGTTTAATTCAGTCGTGCCTAATAACTCGGTATCTTTTGCCCAAAATATTTCCTTTCCACCTAACCTCTGCTGGATCCGCAGTGAGTGATTGCAACTGCATAAAGCCTATTGTGAATATGAGGAATAAAAGCAGTGCTGCACTCCTGGGAGAACTCTGACAATGAAGCAGCCTTGGCCTAGATGCAAATCGTAGCCTCTTATTCAGAGGCACACTGTGGCGTGTGCGTGCACGTTTGAGCGTGTACACGCTAGCGGATTTTCAGAGGGACGCGGCGTACTACCTCCTCATTAGGTGGCTCTGATAGAAGCGCTAAAATCATGTTCCTGAGTGGAGGGAGGGAGGAAGCTGAAGAGGAAAACAAGAGTGGAGGGATGAAGGGAGGTGAAAGAGTGAGTTAGAAAATGAACAAAGAGAAAGAAAGAAAGAAGGAGCGAGGCGAGGACACAGAGTGTAGATTTGGGAAAAGTGTGTATGCAGACGTGTATATTTTGTGTGTGTGTGTGTGTGTGTGTGTGTGTGTGTGTGTGTGTGAGACAGAGAGCTCTTATGTCCCTGCATTAGGCAACGCTCACACAAAGGTGACTGGGTTGCAGGATAAGTAGTTTAATTGGTACCTCAAGGAATAGAAGAGCTTTAACAACAGTGGAGTGGTACCACGGGTGGGCTGCAGGGCCGTGGTGACACACACACGCACGCGAGGAAATTTTCTCGGACTGTTTTCTCACCCTCATTTTTATTCAAAGTTATGGTTAAAACCAGACTGTTTTGAAATTTTTGAGAATACTTTCACATAAATACACCAATGCATGGATGAAAATGACTGTCTTTAAGGCAGTGGTGTAGTCTAATTTTTCTAATAGGTATAAAGTATTCATGCCCCATGAAAAGAAATGTTACTAGTCCCTCCTCAGCGGAAATTTTTTACATAACATAAAACCATGCATTTTAATGATATTTTTGACTAGAAATAAGTAAAAACCAATGAGCTAATATGGGTAGGGCTGGGTAGTGTTCAAAATTTTTTGACACAATGTCAATTTCAATACCTTTGTTTCGATACTGGTTCCAAAATTATACTTTTTTCGATACCTCAATAAATTATTTTTGTGTAACTTATAGGCTTCAATCATGGTTATCATCAATATTAATGTATTATTATTATTATTATTATTATTATCAACTCAACAACTTTAATAACTAGACAGTGGTCTAATGATGATCAACAGGCACAGGCTTTTTCGTGTTCACTGGAAGTCAGACCTTGGATCTCACCCCAAAGTTTAGAGCTCCCAGCTCTTCCAGCTTTACAGACGTACAACAAAACATGTAGAAAATGTTTACGTTAGTAGCAGTAAGCTTGAATCCTATGGCGGGCTGGTGAGATTAATCTGACTTTCTGAGTTTGAGATCCAACTTCACGGTGGGTTCTGTTTTGAATTCTGACTTAGAGCTTGGAAATTCTGACATTTGTGTACAACTGAACGCACCATGAGTCGGAAACACAAATGCCGGGCTCCCAGTGTTGCTGTAATGACATTAATGTGCTGTTTTAACGGTCTGTCTCCTTATGCTGGGAAAGTGGGTGGACAGATCAGTGTCTCTATGGATCTGAAGGGGACATGTCCCCCCATCCCTAGAGACATCTGAGAGCATGGCTCACACACACTTGGGTATTGGAATTTGGTACCAAAAAATTACTCATTTTTTGATACCCCATAGGATCGAAGCTTTTTGGTCGGTGCTACAAAAGTAATGAAGTTCGGTACCAACCCGAGTAGAGTGAGCTAGTTTATAAACTGGACAAAGCTAGGCTAATGTTCCAGAACTTTCCATCACGAAAAAACACTAACAGACCCTCCTTGCTTGTGAAAGAACTGGGTGACAAACTGTTGACTTTATACTGCCTCAGCTTTTTTATTTTCTTTTTTTCTTTTTTTAACTCCCTGACTTTTGAGACATCCTGCCGTCTCCTCCTCCAGTCGCTAAGGCGCTGTCTGTAGCGCTGTGCAGGCTGTCTGACAGAGCACGTGGACTGAACCATTTTACTAAAAAGAGGTGGGGAGGGCTTTAAGATATTGTTTCAGAAACAAATAAACTTAGTGGTACCAATACATTGTAAATAAAATATATGTGTGACTGTGAGTTTATTACTGATCATCATATTATTTTGTCAGTATTATGATTATATTAGGGGACTCTCTGTCAATCATGGACCCCGAGAATCCCTGCTGCTACTCTTTGCGCATTAGTGGTTATACGGTAATTCGGGATGTTTTCTAGTGGGTATATGGCATATACCTGCATATCACGTAGACCACCACCACTGTTTTAAGGTATAAATTGAATAAGCCTTGTGCTGAGATGTATCGAAACATTTCCAGTGAAACAAGATTGATCTTGGCCCACTATTACACCAGCTGCAACCCATACACCATTGCATGTCTGCCAACCAATGAAGCTTACAGAGCTAAGAGCTGCAACAAGTGCTGTCAAAGCTGACACCCTCAGTAGGCCTTAACATTATTCCTCTACATATTTTACATGGGAAATCTTTGTTTCCTGCTATTAATTCTCTGGACATCAAAATTTCGACTTAAGAGCCTATTAGCATCTATAGCCTACAGATGTAGAGATCTTTGATCTGGACAAAAGTGTAGAGCTGACAGACCAGCACTACCATCCCAAAAGCAAAAAGGAAAGAAGGAATTAGCCATGATAAGATAAGATCATTGATTGTCATTGACTGCATGTTAAATACACAATGAAACTGAATTTGGCAGGAATTATGAGTGGGATGACTTATACTGAAAGATGTGGATAACTCCATTAGGTTTTCCATTAGGTTTTCCTCAATATAATGTTGCTTTGTACATCCCAAGGAAAAAAAAAGCAAAAGAAAAATCTTCCCTGGATTCCCTGGAGTCAGTTTCACTGAGTCACACACAGCGAGCTGAGCAACAACACTTCTCTGTGAACTATCTAATGTCTGTAAGCTGTATTATATAGAGCATGTATGCTGTAGTTCGCAAAAGCGCCATTTATAATGCAGTAGGAAAAGAGTGCTTGTCACAATTCTGGTTAGATCACATTAAATAACTGCTTGTCTCCTTGTCAGCTCTGCAGTACAGTAACTTTATTTGTATATGTATTTGAATGGTTCCCCACCCTACTGTTGCCATTATCTGTTCATAGTCTGCTGTGGTGATTATGTGTACTTCAAGAGTTCAATATTGTTTTGGTACCGTGCAAATTTCACTTGACAGAAACATTTTCAAACCAGTGGTCAAATTCTAAGACCCTTTGCGCATTAATAGCTCCCCCCTCCCTGATCGAGAGGATACAACTTCTCTGGAAGATGGATAACAGAGGTATGTATAAATAGACTGGTGAGCGGAGATGACAGAGAGCGAGAGAGGGTGGAATGATGGATGGATACAGGATATAGAGAAATGGAGTGGTGAGAGAAAGAGGGAGGGGAAGCGAGAGATGTTCTGCATCTTTAATCAGCGTCATCAGGCCTCCAGCCCAAACAATGAGAGGCTAAAAAGAGAGCTGCAGAGTGGAGATACGCTGGGAGAGGAGAAGACGCAGCACTGTTCTGGAGTAAAGTATTCAAAGTTAAAATCATACAGAACTTTTCTGAGAGATCTGTATATCTTGGTGCATATTTTGACTTGGATAGCCTACTTAGTTGGTATAATTTGCCAATTTAAATTTTGTCAATTTCTTCCTGCAGCGACCGATTTGATTGGTTGATCTATGAGTGGGTCCCACTGATAATAGGGACTGATAACTGATGTGAAGAGGCTGTTTATACGTGTGTGTATATATATATATATATATATATATATATATATATATATATATATATATATAAGCAAAGACTTTGTAGGATTGCAAAATGCTTGTCTAAACTTCTCTTTCCTTGCATACTGAGTTCCAGCTCAGAGGATGTGTACTTGCTTCCCCAGAGTGTTGCTGTCTTTGTTTTCTAAACCCTCTCTCCCAAAGTAACTAAACTAAATTCTCAGTGAAACTGACCTGCAGGATTTGGGAATGCATATTTGAATGCTAAAACTCAGAAGGCTTCCTCTTTAATCGACCCAGTGTTTGGGGATTTAATGCAGCCTTTTACAGTATGTGTGTGATTACACCAACCTGCAGATGGAGTGTATCTCGTTAGTGTCTTCATCCTTGCGGGCGTTGTCCGCAAGACTGTCTCCAAGAGCCATCAGACACTGAGCGAAACCCTTATAGATGGAGTGACACCGTTTGGCTGACAATGCAGCAACGGGGCATGAGCTCGGCACTGGAGAACACACACAACAAGCAAACAGAGGAAAGATTAATTGAATGTTGGACCAGCTGTGTAATACGACCTGTGAAATCGATCTGAGCAGCAATATCAATGCAGCAGTAGAAATAAATGTGTTTCTGTTACTCTTTGTTAACGGCTACAGCTGTTACACCACACTGAAATGACACAAGTGTGCAGCTATAAAGTGAAAACACTGAGTGACTCTGCTGTCTATGCAGCTTTTTGTTGGAATGATGAGGTTCAGTGTTATCCATCATAATGTACATGCAGAGCTACAGACAGCTGCAGGTCCATCTTCAGTCCTTTTGCCTCACACTCGTTCAGCGTTCAAAGCCCGCTGCTGATTGATCACTCACATCAAAGATGAGATGTGTCAAGGCTCGTTGACCAGGAAATGGAAACGCAACAGAGGAGAAATGCATTTATTTATCCTCTGTGATCAGATTCTGTCGAGAGGAACACACACAATCCTGTCTGAGTCTAGAAGACCCTGTCACCTTAACAAAACTTCAGACTTCAGAGGCTAACTCAGGTTATCTAGTGTTTGAGCAGATAGTATGCAGTGGGGTTTTAAAGCTCTTTTGTCAAAAACAACACAGGCAATAAGTCTGAGAGTTGTGAAATCCAAATAAAGAGATGAATGAGGCAAAAAGTGGTAAAATGACAGTCTTCACATTACACACAGACATTTGATCTGTTGTAACATAGAATGTTTTTACTGCAGCTTTCACATCAAAATGGAAATATGATCTGAATGCTTCACACACTAATCCTCCTTAAGAAAAGGATCCAACCTGTAGCAACAACAACAAATCTGTCATGTGTCTGGCAGCGTTCTTGTCGGTGTAGACTATCACGACACTAGCTGACGGAGAACAAGCAAGAAGAAGAGGGGCTTGCTGTGCTTTGGCAGCAGAAAAGGGAATGCAACTGCAAATTATCAACGTAAAAGCAAGCATATAAATAGCACAACATACACATTTTCGTCTTGTCATGTATCATTTGTACACCATCTAAACGTCTGCAGTTCAGGCATGAAAAACCAGTTAAATAGGTTCAGGCAAAACAAACACTTAGTAAGGGAAAACATATTTGGGCTAAAAATAGCAACGAAAAGTATGTAAAATATGTAACTAAAATAAATGGTGGTTTCAAACATGAAGTATCCTGGTGTTTGTTGCACATGAAACAATGTGTGAAAATAAACATTCTTCTTCTGTGTCTGCCTTAATTGCCTTTGCAAGTTTCTGCAGTGTCAAAGGAAAAGAACCATTCAGAGACGGGCTGTCTCTGTCTCTGTCTCACGTCTTTATGGAAATGTGGAGAAACCCCCATTTAAAGCTTCTCCCAGGATTTCAAAGTCAAGAACTTAAGTGCCCACTTCATGCATGCACAAACATACACACCCCTGAGAACCCACACTGACTAGCCTTTTACTTTGTTCATAGCCATGTGCATCATCTCACCAAAGCCTAAAGCTGTTTGTTGAAGCAGACTTGTGGAGGAGGATTTTTTTTCCAGAGGAATGCATATTTGGTTGATGTATTATTAAATTATTAGCAATCATTCAATCATTTTGGTGCTGTACCACCATTTATAAAGGATTGAAATGACAAGGAAGCAAGCTTCAACGTACACATTGCAGAGTCTTAGTTCTCTTCTGGGATGTGGACACCTCTGTGTGATGAGGCTGATCCTTTCTTATCTTTTAAGCAGCTGCAAATGAATGCGAATCAGAGGCCTGAGAAGACCTCCTTCTGGGATCGGTTAAGTGTCACGCTAACAGAAAATAGAATTATTCGATCACAGGCTTTTAAATTTCCAATCTCACTTCATTTTATTAAATGCAAAGTTCCTTCACCCTTTCTCAACATTTTTAGCCTGATTCCAGACCTGACCTGCTGAGCCAGAGCCACAAGAGTAGTGTCAGGAAAAATCTGTGTTCTGGAGGTTATTGTTGTATAATGCTGATTTCTTTTCCAAAATTACATAGTGATGGGGATCTTGATGCTGGAATCCCAGGCTGACATCATGTCTCATGTGTGGTTAGTTAAAGCACTGAACATTGTGATCTTTCCTTCACTTAAAGGTCCCATATTGTCAAAAGTGAGACTTTTTCTTTCCTTATTAGAAAGCAGGTTTAAGTGCATTATAAATACTGTGAAAATACTGAACCACTCAATCCATGGAGAAATACAGACATTCCATATTCATATTTCTGTCCATTGATGTCACAAATCTCCAATGACCAAAGACCATTTAAAATTTTAAATGTTAAAACTTCATGTCCAAGTTTATTTCCAATTTATGTGAATAACATCAGCTGACAGGAAATAAACATGAATCTGAGGAAAATAAACATTTTTTTTTTTTTTAAATATTACAACATGTAAACGTTCTCGTAGAAAAACAAAAACGTATGAACCTGAGAATTAGCACAATATGGGACCTTTATGATTTTCATGAAATAAAATCCTGTGTATGAATGGATATTGCAGCTCAAATGCTGCAATATCCACAAATAGCATCAATGTAGTTACATTCAGGGAATGTAGTAGTGTTTGTTGGTAATGGTGGAGTCTGCTATTCTAGTACTGGGTTCAGATTTCCCATCACAGCATTAGGGACTTCCATGGAAAGTTTAATGCAAATAATCCAGCATTGATCTCATTAATATCAGCCTACCCAGAGACTGCACCTTTAGGTTACCACTAACTCAAATGGACCAGCTGAAGCTCCACTTTTAAAGTGTTCAACTCACCAGACACTGTAGCTTTCATTGTGAAGCTCAAGAAACTTAAAACACACAATGCATTGGTCAGGGAGGTTAGCGCTGACCACGAAGGACTGAAACAAAATGGTAATTCAGTCCAATTATTTCCTTTCCATCTTGATGTAGGTGTGTTGGCAGTGAATATGTCCCTGATAATGTGGGGCATGAGAAGACCGGTTTCAGATGAAGAAGAGACCGAATAAATGAATCACTGGACAGTTTTTGAGCCATGTCTTGAAAAAACATACTCAACTATCACTTGACCTGCTGGAACATGTATCGTTGTGTTTTCTTACCTTTGAGTGATGGAGATGGTGCAGCAAAAGGTTTTGGCAGCCTCTTTCTTTTGCCATCTGTTGCTTATTCCTGCCTTTCTTCTATTTTAATTCATCCCTTTACTCATTCATCTTGAAGCTATCCCATGATGGGCACTGCACACCAAAGACTACCTGCCTATTACAGTGTTATCACATATACATGAGCGGGATGATGCAGAGTGGAATATAGAGTCAATGAAAACAGTGACCTTACATTTAGAAACAAATCTCTCATTAACTGAAAAACAGTGTGATTCAGTTGATTTGAAATATTTGTTTACATTATCACATCTGTGTTCACTTAAATCACTCAATGTCCACACTGGTGTGAGCTTTTGTTGTTTATCATGTCATTTATAAGTTATGTAAAAGACCTCAAGTTAAATATCAGATCTGCATTCTGTGCCATTTTTTATGGAAATGTGCACTCTGCAGTTGTGTGGGTTAGTGACATAGGTTATCAAAATAACCTAATCAATAAGGTTCTGAATAATGTGAACGCTAGCACTAGCTGAGTAAGCGTTAACCGTGCCAAGTTTGGGAACAACTGAAAGGTTAATTTGAATTTTTTGGGAGTACACTTGAATGCAAACTCCCATGTTTAAGGCGTGCTGTTTTTGTGAATGGAGGATGGTGGCTTTGAATACAACAAGCTTCAGTTACCCATTGGAAAGGGCCATCTAATGACGAGGTAAAGCAACTGTGGACGGGATCTGCAGAAAAAACATTTTTAGCCAACCTCAAACAGATGAACCCAAACAAAAATATAAGTTCTTAACTTGAGGAAGTGGAGCCTTGATTTCACTGTCATCAAAGCCACCAGACTCCATCCAGAAAAAACTGTCATATTTCATTAGCATGCCAACTACCATCTTAGTTATGTGACAAGGATAAAGACATGCATTATATATATACTGTATATGTGTTATGTCATAATGCAGAAACCTACATGATAGGTTCAGCATCATAGACATTTAGAAAATAGCAAACTATAAAAATAAGAAAAACTACATATTATCCCCTATTAAATGATTTCATTTTTAATATCAATGCATGAATGCATTAGCAGCATTTTGTTATTACTATGACTACTTCATATACAGTGTGGTCTGGGCCTGATTAACCATATGGGCAATTGCCCAGGGGCTAATGCCCACTAAAGGGCCCAGGGCAGAGAGGGAATTTTTCTGCTCTTTTTGCCGCTGATTTTGGCGAACATGTTACTGAATTACCCATAATTTTCACTGCATACGGAACGACGCTGACATTTTGTTCGGACAGATACGTTTCCATTCAAATCAATGTGTCAATTTCCACTAAACGCAGAACACTGCCGACGTGCCGACGCCTGCTGAAACAAATCGACAGAGCTTCTATTTTTGTTGGACGTCAGCACACAGTGCGTGAATTCAGCTGAATTTACACCACTGCATCCGACGCTTTGCATTGCACTTGGTGATGTGTGGCTTGGATGCAGCTGCTCGGCCATGGAAACCCATTCCATGAAGTTTGGAGGTCTGTAGTGATTGACTCTGCAGAAAGTTGGTGACCTCTTCACACTATGCACCTCAGCATCCGCTGACCCAGTTTACGTGGTCTACCACTTTGTGGCTGAGTTGCTGTCGTTACCAAACACTTCCACGTTCTTATAATACAGCAGTTGACTGTGGAATATTTAGGAGCAAGGAAATTTCACGACTGGATTTGTTGCACAGGTGGCATCCTATCACAGTTCCACGCTGGAATTCACTGAGCTCCTGAGGGTGACCCATTCTTTCACAAATGTTTGTAAAAGCAGTCTGCATGTCTAGGTGCTTGATTTTATACACCTGTGACCATGGAAGTGATTGGAACACCTGATTCTGATTATTTGGATGGGTGAGCAAATACTTTTGGCAATATAGTGTATGAGAGGGTGATAGGTGTAATATACACTGCAAGAGAATGAAACTGCAAAAATAAATACATAAATAATCCTTTATTATCATCATACTGTCTGCCTGAAATATTTCAAACACACAGTCTCTGAATAAGAGCCGTCTGTATTTCTCTGCTGATGGAACGTTCTGATGCTTTCACAATATTTATAAGCACTTAAATATGCTTGTATATAAAAGACATTCGTTTTTACAATAGGGACCTTTAAACAAACCGTTTAATATCTATATGCCAAAGAGTTGCTATGTATGCACTATCAATAAATCAAAACACACTTATTGCAGACTTGTTCCCCTAAAAAGATATATTTGAGCAAGGCTTTCACACTGAGATTCAACATAAGATAGAAAAATATTCATGGTCAGAGTGGTAAATTGATTCATGTGTCATGGCAGAAGAGACCTGTCAACTGGTAGCTATTAGCTCAGGTGTATCCACTGTAGTTTTTTTTTAGTTTTCACAAAGTTGTTTAACTACATCTTTGTTAAAATCACAAGGCTTACATCTCTGCAACGGCTGTGCGTCAATTTGACACAGAAAGACAGATGAAAGAAATCCTGAATGAGATATTGCATTGAGTTACAAAAGCCACTGCAACAGAGGCTAGAGCTCTCTATAAGGAGAGGAAACAAGAAAGTAAGTTCATCTTTTTTGGAATATTTCCTAATCTTTGATGTTTTGTAGTAAGTATTTGATGAGCCTCAAACACATATTTCAGTGAAAGAGGTTTAGAGGGGAACACTGTTAACAACTTATAAACATCTGAAATGTGACAAGAAGCCCTAATTAGGCACTGCCTTTTCGGGGGACGCCACAAGCCAAAAACTGGTTTAAACCTTAACTATTAGAGTGATGACTGATTAATTATTACAGCTAATTTGAAATTCATGCATACAAAAGATGCATTAACGAAGAGTTAACTGTTATTGAATCATATTTGTGTTCATTGATTTCTTCAAATTGTTCATAGCAAATGCATGGTGGTACTGTCCCTGTACAGGTGTTTACATGGCTATAAATATTAAAGGCACACTGTGCAATATATTGTTATTTTCAAAGTACACTTTTTTCAATAATCACCTACTCATGTCATTAATATGCAAAATATAAAGTTTAATAACATCAACGTAGAAAATTTTGCATTATCGTAGGCCTAGAAATCGCTAATTATATTAAATGGGTGCAAGCCTACACCTTACAGGAGGCGGCCATGTTGCCTTGCTATCTTTGTGTATATACACCCAAAAGGGACAAACATCATGTTTTGCGAGTTTCAAGGTTTCAAGTCGCTTGAGTTTCCGGTCCATACAGGAAGTCCCAGAGGAAGCACAGAAAGTTGACATAGCAACTGACTGAAGCTGCAATGGATGACCACAGATATGTCCGTCAATGACAGGAAGACAACATAACATCAAATACAAAAAAAAAAAAGTCCTCATCGAAGACAACACGATAAAAGCAGAATTTACATCAGTGCTGCATTTATTAGATGGAGATGTCTGGAAAGTGACGCAGCTATCACTTGTTTCTTGCTTGACTGGTAAGACTAATTTGTGTATTCATTTTGAAGCTATGTTACAAGGACAACAGTGTAAACTACAGTAAACTCCTTCTTACAAATGTTGGCTTGCTTTGTACAGCAGGGTCTCCCCCAGTACTTTATATTAGTCATGGACATGAATCATTAAATTAGCAAATTACAATGACAACCTCCGTCCCAGTGACAAGTGAGCTGTCTTCTAAGTGAAAGGATACTCCTGAGTTTTTAACTGTTTAATTGATAGCATTATAAAGTAAAACAGTGTTATTGTTGCTGGCTGAATATCTGAGTCAGCCAAAGTACTGTAATATGTGCACTGTGAAGTGTTTTAGGTGTAGCTACAGAGCAACACAGTCCCAGAGGAACCGCATGACTGGCAACATCAAAAGCTGAGACAATGTTACTAAGGAGTTAGCTCATCCCAGAGGAGCCTCACCGTGCCTTGTTGACGGCTGACTCTCTGGGAGAGTGAGATCATTTTGGAGCTGGTAGTGACCGATTTTTCTCAGAGCCAAGATGGCCCTCTTCAAGGGTGTGACAGGCACAGATGCATCATGTCATGATTAGTGTACAAGGCAGCGAGGATAACGCTCCTGAAGAGTGTGACTGTCCCAGAAGTGGCTTGTCGTGATGAGTAAAAGTCAAGATCGGAACCGCGGCTGGTGCCTGGCAGGTGAACAGGAGATGCTAATTGGGTCAGACACTGCATCACCACAACTCTTCCCTCTCCCAAGAGACCTGCTGTTTAATATTTAATACACCAGACCTTCTCCCACCCCCTTACTCTCTGTGTTTTCTTTTCTCCAGGAAATCTATTGATTTCAGGCAGGGTTGTTCATGGGTACTGAAGATTATTGGCTCGACTCATCTCCATCAACTTTTAATGATGACCCAGGGAGGGAAAAAAATGGTTGGAGATGGAGAGAAAGATGAGAGTATGAGAGAAAAAGACGTGGAGATGGATATATGAATAAATATTTTTACCTTTCTGGCTTTTGTAGAATATTGTATAGTATAGTAGTGTAAGTGGAGATGGAGTTGATGAGGGAGAAAAAGACAGTGACTAAGAATGCTGGATGTAGCAAGAACAAAGTAGACATTTAGGAGATTGATTAGACAAGTTATCATTGGAAAAACTATCATCACAGTTGTGAGCTCATTGTCTTATTCACAGGAACAACAATAATCTTTTAACATTAGAAAGTTCACCGACCAACACCTCTAAAGCTAACAAATCAACATGCTTGATATGTGTTTAACCGGTACACAGGGTAGTAAAACCTATGTGTCTGGGCTTTTTGTATTCATCTGCCCTTTCTGTCCATCTGGCTATCATGGGTTGCCAGGTTTGGTAGATGAGCACAGGTTTTGGTCTCTGTACAGACACATTCCACATCTGGAAGCCTCACCACACAGACAAGACTCTGGGATTACCACATTACTACATTCAACCGTGTTAAGGCATCCAGACTTCCACAATTTTCATACTTCATACATTATTTTTTCATTACAAATATACACATTGTACACTCTTTTGAGTTTGCATTTTGGCGACTGTGATTTGAGGTCTCGTCTCGTCTGTTTGTTTTTTTACACAGTTCACAGCAAAAATATAATGAAAATGACAGTGTATTGACATCATACTTGCAAATTTCGACAGCTTCAATGTCTACATCTGTAGAATATGCCTCAGGCAGGAAAAAATGTCCTGCTTCCATTTCAAAATAAAAACCCTGTAGCATTTTCTGTGACAGTATTGCTGCGTTTGTTTTACATCAGAAGCTAGGAATGATGTCACACCTGAATTGACAGCGTTCCAGTAAACAAGTCAGAAAAACAAGATGGATGCCTTCAATGAAAGGTTTGTTGTGCTTGCTCTGTTCAAATACAGAAAGCTAATGCAGCAATACGAGGTCCGCCGCAAACACAATTAATAGGCACAAAGAAGACGCCGAGGGTGTGTGTTTGTTCTCCAGCATAATTATGTGTGGAGAAAAATGTTTGACTCTACTGTAGGCTGTAAGATATAACGCTACACGGCACTAATCCAGGGTGCTGCCATCTTGGATTATGACGTTGTGGTCAAGTCGGAGATGGTGAGGTTCGTCCAACTTTTTGAGTCGGAAATCCAACTTTGGGGGGTGTTCCAGTTGAAATTTCTGACTCGGAACTCGGAAATACTGACTTCCGAGTACAACTCAAATGCAGCATATCTCCTCACTTGTTAACAAGGCTTTTATTCTGAAACAAATTCAGGACAGTCTCATGGAAAATGCAGTGACTTGCCCAGCTCCATAAATTAAAGTCTACTGGCTTTTGATTGTAGATTGTTATTACTATTCACACCAGCACACACTTCTTAACCTTTTTGTTTGAAACAAAGCAACACAGATTATCTATTTTAAGAATGTTGTCTCTTAAATAGTACAGTTTCAAAGTGCCAACAAGCTCAGACTTTGAAAAAAAAAAAGTTCTGTATGATTGGAGTTCTGGTGCAGTTGGGAAATAAAGGCCATCTGCTCAACCAGCAGGAATTTGTTGTTCCTACTGATCTGATTGAGCCTTTTCCACCTCACACTGAGGTCACAGCTTTTTTGAATCGTTGTGTTGTTTGTATCCTGCATTGACTTCAATGTACACACATCTGCTTATAAGTTAATAATCACACATCTACAATATTTAGACCATTACACAAACTTTCACACACAAACACACACACACACACACACACACACACACGCACACACACACATACACACACACACCTACTTGCAGGGCAGAAATCTTTCTTTGCGTTTGCGCTATGACCCAGGAATCAAGACCAGAGCTAGAACCAAGCAGTTTAAGATTCCCTGAAAACCTCACAGGGGTAAAAAGGGTCAGTCCACCTGAAAATGATGACACAGTGTGCATTCAAGTTGTTCAGGGTTTGACCCTCATTCCTGCTCTGGTCATGTCAGGGAGGATTTAATTCCCCTTTAGAGAGAGTGAGCAGGTAAATAAAATAAATCACTGAATCAGCCAAAGGATGTAGCCAACCCAGAAAATAAAATAACTTGAGTCGATAGAGAATTATTAACGCCCTTGCAGGACTTTCCCCATTAGTCAGGCAAGAATCTGCCAAGGTTTTGCTCACTGACTGAATCTGAATGGACTTCTTTAACATTGACAGGGTCGAGCTGCAGATGGTCAGTTTGAATTTTGGAATTGAAATATTGACGTTTTCAAAATGACATTTTGTGGTACAAAGACATGGGCTATCACTGAAAGACTTGCTTGGTAGAAAAGAAACTGAAACGTGAATGTAAGTAGAGAGAAAGAAAAGCACTTGAAACTAAATGCTTATTAGAAGTATAACTCCAGCTGCTGGGACACATCAGTGCTGAGGGGAGCGGGCAGATCAATGAAGGGACAGCTGATCAACTGCTTCTCAACCTGCCTTGATTAATATTTGATATCTGAACTGGGACTGAGCCCAGGGAGGGAGAGAGAGCAGTTAAAGCAGAAAGGTGGAGTGACTGATTGATATGGACAGTGAGAGAAATCTCTGGGCTTTGCTGACTTGATTGCGATCGAAAAAAGATAAAGGGGATAAAAAGAGATGAAGAAGTGTAGAAAAGCTGAGGGGGTTGATGAATTGCGCTGATAAATAGTTTGGCAGAATTGTTTGGGACTATTGATGTCAGGAAATGTTGCTCTCACTGCACCTAATACAACAGGGTGTGATATCTGTAAGACAAATGTTAAAGGATAAGACAGGTATTATCGAATATTTTTCTTACTGTCAACAAATCTCATATAAAGACTATGATCTCTCAATATTTCAGGACTTCCCTACAGTGTCTCCCCCAGCCCATTTATTCCTATTAAAGACGTAAATCTTCAAAAACAGGTCTCAAATACAGTATACATACTGTATATATGTATATATTCATATTTATTTTACTCTGTTTTAGTTTTATAAGACAAAAGAGCTGCAAACTTAGTACTTTGCTACCAATATGCTCTCCTTAAGAACACCTGTCTGCTGATTCAGGAGAGATAGGACGATACTTTTTTAAAGATTCACACATGTATTTTTGGTTTTCTATTAGAACAAGTTTACGTGCTTTAATGTTTTGAAAAAAAGCTCTTGTTTTCTTACCAGCTGTGCCACAGCACCTCTTCTCTCCCTCTGAAACTTGAGCTCAGTCCACATAATAAAGCCCAGTCCGCTCTGATTGGTTGACTGACCCATTATGTTGGATTTGTCAAGTGACCAAATCGCTTGTCAAACTCTAACAAGCTTTGTTTGACAGAAAACTATCTGCTAGACAGGTGTTATGGATAACCATATGTTAAAGAAGTCTTTCTGTGGATTCATTTTTTTAAGACCCACAGAATATTTTGTACTATGTCTCTGAAAACAAGGAAAACACAGCACTCAGAGAGTTAATAAATTGATGTTAACAGCAACAACTTATACATTAAACTAGCGACCACTGAGTTATTTGACAGCTTATGTCCTGTCTCATTCTTTTAACCTTTCTGTCTCTTTGTCCAGTCTAATTCTGGTTTTATTTTTAAGTAACATTGTCTCCCACCTGTGATTCCTTTCCTCTTGTTAAAATAGTCCTGTCTTGTTTCCTCTTGTTAAAATAGTCCTGTCACACCCTGTCCAGTGCAAGTTCATCTTCTCCCATTTGCCATCCTCTGCTGTGGTCCATGTCCACATTTCGACTTGATAAGTAGTTTGTCACACCATCGGCTGCCTCTGAAAAGAGTGTTTTTGTTTCTTTGTTACTTTGTATTTATTATTCTGACCTCTTTTTGAGCCTCTTAGTGTAGTGTTTGCATCCAGTTACACTTAACTCTCTATAAGCTTCCTGGTTTACTGTTTCGTGTACCTCCCTAAGAGTGTCCTTGTTTAGTGGTTATATTTAGATTTACTTACGTCTGTATGAGCCCATGCATGCACCCTGAAAGAAAATGTTGTATATTGTATGTTTTTCTGCTTCTTGAACTCCAGCATACACATTTCTCTTATCAATTGTTTTTCGGGTCTGAGTGTCATAGGCAAGTATTTTTTTGTTTGTATTTTCAAAAGAATAAAACTCAGAGGTCAGTGTGGCATGTTTCCTCAAGAAACAAAACAATATCAATGAAGTGTAAGTAAGCAACGTGCAATGATTCAGTGCAATGTGATTTATGTTGTTGTTTTGAAAGATGAAACTGTTGACCTCCGTGAGGTGCTCACATTTATTAAGAGGGTTTTTTTTGGAAAAATCAAAGAGAATCTCTTCTTTTTTTAATGTCTTTGATTTGTTGTCTCAGAGATGCCAGACAGCTCACCTTTCCCCCTCAAATATTCCATCGCAACATTGAAATTCATCTTCACTTATTAAAAGGAGCTTCTGGGAGTACATTTTCGTCACAGAAACATAAAATAAGTATACACTGGCTTTTTCTTTCTCTTATTTTAAGATTCACCTTGACATGTCTGTATACAGAGGGACTATTAAGGCAGCTCTAATATGAGCTTTAAGGCCTTCAGAATATTAAACGGTGATGTTAAAAATATTACCCTCGGTGGCGAGCTTTATCCTACATCCCTCAACCCTCTCAATGCATTATCAGCTGTAACTTCCCTATGAGAACACTGAAGAGCTAGCCAGTGGGACACGCTCACGTAGACTAAGTGACTCGTGCAACCAACCTGGCTAAAAGCTCTGATTAACATCTTTACATAGCAAATAGTTGTTTGCTGTTATATTCATGGTCTGGATACTGCATAGACCACCCTTAACTTCAATGCATCAACTAGAAAGAATTCAAAAATCCCACTTCAAACTAATCACCTAAACCATTCAATAAAGACAACTATGGTGAACATTAAAATGACTGAGAACATACACAGACAACATTAAAATATTTACATTTCATGCTGCTATACTACTATACTGTAGTAGTAGTAGGGTCTGCTCTCTGGGAACTATGAACATCCACCATCCAAATTTCATGGTAAAAAAAAAAGTTTTCGGGTTTTCTGGGGAGTGTATGACAGAATAATATTTTTTTTTGTGTACAAAAGAGCATTTTTGGTACTTAAAGAAATCTGGGCAGCCATGACCAGAGCAAAAACAAGGACAAGAAAGGTGAGGAACCTTTAAAATTGACTGAAATTGACTAAAACCTTGTGAGTCTAACTGATGTCATCTAATGAGCTTGAAGATCAATGTAAATTCAATTAAAGGAGAACTTCGGCCGATTTCAACATGCAACTGTATTGTTCAAGCTACCCTCGATTTGTCAGTACCCAAGATGTGTCAGTTTTTGGTGCGTCCCTGACAGCGTTCATTGAGCAGCGCGGTAGCCTGGACATCTTTTCAACGAATCATTTTAACTCTTTGAGTGCCATTGACGTATTTGTACATCATTTAAATTTTTTGAGTGCCATAGATGTATGTATATGTCAACGTGTTTTTTCAGCATCTGGCACAAGATGCTTGTTGTTTTTTTTTTCCATGATGAAATAGAAAGTCTCTTCTTTCATTTGAGCTATTATTCTGCTGGTCATGAAAGATTACTAAAATGGCCAAAAACGCTGGTACAAGGCACTTTTTTCTATAAGGGCTGGGACTCAATGAGTCCTCATTTGGTCTGCTTTAAATGGACCAGAGTTCGTTTCCTCAGATAGTCCCCTTCATTAGGGCAGGTGTGAAAGCTCATACGAACTGTCGTACAGACCAAATAAACTCTGGCCCGCTTCAAAACGGGGGTCTCGGTTTGTTTGCAAGTGAACCCTGGTGCAGTTCGTATGCAATGTGAAAGCTCACCGGACCAAACAAAGGACCAAATGTACGTTGTGTATGACGTAGGTCTGCCAGTCGGGAGTGATTTCCCCTCTTACTTTGTCCAATCTACGTGCAGCCGTTTCACTGTTGATGCTCAGAAAGTTTACTGCGGTTCAGGAATTACAGTGCGAAATAAAAGCAACAATGTTGCAACTTTCACCCCCCCCAACGCAAACCGAGTCCACTTGGTTAGGTGTGAAAGCACCACTGATACATTCAATATTGATGTTTCTGAACCAAATTATGTCTCACAGATATGTTTCATGTCAACCTGATATCATGTTCCCAGCTTTAACTGTAGCAAAGCCACTTTAACATGAGCAGAGCACAGATTCAGGGAACTAAATTAGTTGTCAAAATCTTTTTGTGAATCTTCAACCAACTTTACCCATGTTCGTGCCATAGTATCAACTCAGGTGTTGTTTACATTTTTTCGTGAAATGAAAAAAAAAATCAAAGCCTTTACTTTCTTTCCCGCTGTTCCACTTTCAAAGCGGCGTGCTGTGTGTGGAGCAGCAAAGACATGGTGACGCCCCGCTGGCAGCACACTGTTCAGAGCAGGCAGAGGGCAGCCGCCATGTTACACACTGAAACATCCAACGAGTGAGACAGACTCTGGGAAAAAACGATGCCGATGGCACCCAGACGCAACCGTATACACTAACGCTCACAGGAACACACACACACACACACACACACACACACACAAAACGCACTGATCTATTCATGAGCCTGGT
The DNA here is from genome assembly GCA_029721515.1 of Synanceia verrucosa. Lineage (NCBI taxonomy): Eukaryota > Metazoa > Chordata > Actinopteri > Perciformes > Synanceiidae > Synanceia > Synanceia verrucosa. Next base: position 21,839,808 of record CM056556.1, on the reverse strand, counting down.
CGTGCAGGGGCTGGCAAGATCACTGCTGACTGGACTGAAATGCTGCTGATGCCTGCTGCTCACCTCACCTGACAAACACACACACACACACACACACGCACACACACACACACACGCACACACACACACACACACACAGAGCAGTATCTCGGGGGAACACATTCAAATTGATTAGACCTGCAGCTATTTTTCTTCAGGTGTCAATCCATCCCTGAGTGATGTACATGGCTCCTCATGAGCACCACACACACAAACACACACGCGCATGCATACACACACACACACACACACACACACACACAAACACAAACACACACACGTAGCTGCAAGTTGTTCTGTATGATGCTATGGTTACTTTCTCTATGGAAACTTTGGCCTCTGATGTTCCTCCTCTTGAAAACATATGTAAAAATAATGATAGCACACAGGGTGTTATGCCTCCCATTGAGACTGTTTACATCAGTGTGTGTCGTTTCAGTGTAGTGTAGCGTGTGTGTGTCTGTATTTTCTCACCCAATTCATTGAAAAACTCAGCTAAGGGGAAATTACTGTGTATACAGTATATACTTCCATGCATATTAATTGAAGGGTGTGCACAAGTGTGTATGTACAGTAGGTATGTGTGTGTGTGTGTGTGTGTGTGTGTATGTGTTTACATGTTGCTCAGGCTGCCTCTGGGTTCATGGGACCAGAAGAGAACAACAACACCTTATAATTAGATGGTCCAGGTCAGGTGATTCAGGGAAAACCTCCTCTACAGTAACTTTCCATTAACACCTCTGTGTGTGTGCCTGTTATCAATGTATGAAGTGGACCCCAGAAAGGGGTGAAATGAAAGTCAGAAAGAAAAAAGAAAGAAAAAAAAAGAGGAAAAGAAAGAAAGGGGTTCAATCAGCAGGTCCGTTGTTAGTGAAGGGCTTCAGGTAACTGACTTGGAGGAGTGTGCAGGTCTCTGTGGGCCAGTTCAATGCCTGTTAACATGAAAAGATTGTGTGTGTGTGTGTGTGTGTGTGTGTGTGTGTGTGTGTGTGTGTTTGCGTGTGTGTGTGTGTGTGTGTGTGTGTGTGAAGTGAGTCGTTTGAAGCCTCATTCTGAAGTTCCTCCCACACAGGACTCCTTTCCCTCCTCCTCAGATGACAACTGTTCAAATTACTGCTCATGTTTTATCCACGTTGAAATATTTCAGAGTTCAAATGAATGTGTTATTCATATAAACTCTGCCAACAGATGAGCTGTGTTGACATCACTGAGGCAGAACAGAGAGGAAAAGAGAAGAAATAAAAGGAATTTTTCAGTACTGGGAGTTTTCCTCTGCTGATTACTGACCTTTGTTCTTTTCTGTTTTACATCAATGATCTGTGACAAACGTCAGAGGAGCTTAGCCGTGTTTCCATCAATGTATTATGAAGTATCACAAAAAGGTAGCTTAAAGGTGATCTTGATAAAAATGTATGTAGAGAAGTATAGCTTCTTCTCCACAAAAATATCAGGCTGAATTAACCATTTTAGAATTTATGAACTTCTTTTGGTTTGAAAAACGCAATAAAATGAGACTTTGACTAGCTAACGAACTGTTAGTGAATCGAGTACACATCTTTTGATAGTGGCTGCTTACAGAGCAATATGGAGAGAGATAGGAAGAGATGTGTTTTTGGACAGTGGGACCAAAACGCTGATTTCACTTCCAAAACTGTGTAGCTGAGGTCTAATTCATTAAAGGAAAACTTTACAGACTTTCACCTGACTCTGTGTGAGCATAGTGATTTGATTTCCATCCCTCTTGTAACTGTGCACTGCAAAATATTCAGTTTGACTGTGAGGTACGTCACTGTGCCGAAGTTAGAAGCTGTCAGATAACCGCAGTAGAGTGAAAATCTGCCTGGAGTAGAAGAAAGGATAAAATCAATTTAAATTATAAAGTATAAGGGATAAATATACTTTGTGCACTTATTTCAACTAAGGTAACTTGTGAGGAGAAAGTCAATGGTTTGATCCCCAGACCTGCCGGATAGTCAGTCCTCTTCAATGCTTTAATGGCACCCTAATGGAGAATTAATGCCACCAACTTTCTTGATGGGCCATAATATTTGGCAACAGCAGCAGAAGGAAACTCAAATTATTGTGCATTCTGCTGGGAATGCTGGGTACTTGGGAGATTAGTTTAAACTTTGTACTAAGTGTGGACAGAAACCTTGGTGGAGAGTGGACTGGTAGCTGTAGAGGTGGCAGTTTCTCCTCCTGGACACTGCCAAGGTGCCCTTGAACTACTTCCGCTTGATGGCTACTTAACAACAACAATAAACTATTTGGTGGCATGAAATATGTCTCCTCACCAGTCCAAAAGTGACATACGATCCTTAGCCCGTGCACATTAATTTGATACATTTTCGATGCCTTTATTATAAGAAGCTCGTCCCTGTGCACACAGTAATATTGCAGTATTAACTGCAATACTCCCATTCCCATCAGGCTTGCTGATAATATTAACATGCTAACATGCTAAATGAATGTAAACCTAAGGCGGTGTCACGGCAGGGTAATTGATTGAATGTATCTTTCATTCAATGTAGTGCAGCATTCTAGTGCCAGTACAGCACAAAACAGTCCGAACCCTCACTGTGGTAACCCTGTTATTACATGTTAAAATGACTTCTGTGAAAAAAGGTTGATAAAGCCTCTTAAAATCAGCATGTGAGCATTGCTGTAGTGGGTGCTATTCAATTTTGTTTGGAATTAGGCAGTAAAATGAGTCAGGGTCAACCTGAACATGAAGGCATTCTGAAGGATCTTCTGATGGAAAATGGTTTAAAAAAACTTTAAAAATTGGGACATTTTCAATGTGTAACAATGTCATTTCTTTGGACAGTAACATACAGTGACTTCAAAATGAAATGATCACAGGAACACTGCACTCAGCAAACCTAACATCAATATCAATTTCTTCTGGGATATCACATGTTCAACAATACTTAATTTGCTATACATATTAAATTGTCATTCTCTTGCCTCATTTTTTTTTCTATATTCTCACAAAGTTGTTGTATATTCAGTATAATGGTGTATAAAACTACATCAATTTATGTAACGTTCGTGGCTCCTTAAATGGACAATATGTATTTTTTTTCTCCCATCTAGTGGTTAAATTTGACCTTGCATGCATTGCAACATGGTTGGAATTACAGTAAGTGGAATGGGTCAACTCCCAGGCGACCACTATCACCGTGGATCCCCGGCCCCCGGTCCAGAGCTCCAGTCATTTTCCCCCGGACCTCCACAGCCCTCCTCCGCTCCGGAGGACTTCCCGGCAAGCCCCAGCTGGCCATGGCCGGGCATGGGGTGCTCCCGAGCACCCACTCACCGTGGATCCCCAGCCCGGAGCTCCGGTCATTTTATGGCCCTTTTACGCTTTTTTGGCGATGAGGATTCGGCGTGGCGTGAGTATGGTCTTGTATTATGACCAAAAGTGCACTGCAGGTTTTAGTTTTGTGTCGGGTAAGTAAAACCGGTGTCTCCACCTTGCTTCTCTGTGAAAAGTGAATCGCAAAATGCGGAAATGCATTTTGTCCTATGGGTACTAGCAGGTAGTCCTTTATGTCCCTCTCGGCAGTTCATATTTTTTGATAGACCGGAAAGACATGGAAGCCTCCATGTGAGCGACCCACTCTATGTCAAGACAGATAACTGATTCTTCACCCAGGAGGATAACTCAGATTGTTGGCATATGTTATTTTATGCCAATGAGGATCTATTTATGAATGAAGACGTTAATTTGAGTTAATAAAATACTTAAAAAATTACATAGTGTCCCTTAAAATATTTGCTGGAAGAGGAGGCAAAAGGGTTCTTTTGTCAGTGAAGGTTGCAGAAAATATTCTGTGGCTCATGAAATAGCCAAAATCACTGGTACAATGCACTTTCATTTCGTTCGTTTTTAAAAAAAAAAAAAAGCTGGCACTCAATGAGTTAACTGATGGAAAATCATCCATCACATCTTGCCTTTTTATTTTATATTTTATTGCCGTAAATTGCATGTGGAAACCAAATCAACTATTGCTATAGTTGTTATAGTTAATAATCAGTGCTGAAAACTGTTCCTTTATCCTGCTTCCTTTCCTCTTTTCACCAAAAACATTATTAGTAATGTAAACAGCAGGACGAATTACTTTGTCACAATTGGGCCAGTGCTGTTTTTATACCAACAAGCCGTCAGCATGGCACTGTAGAAGTTGTTGCACTCAGCCTGAGCCAGCTTTAATCTTAATATGTTTGGTGTATTAGATATTTGGCAGGAGCAAGATGTTTAATGCCCACTAGGCAGAGCAGCACAACTTTTCCTCTGATGCAGAGATAAAATTAAACAAGTATCTGACTTTATGCAGGCCTTTTTATGTCTGATAAGGCTTGTGATCAGTGATTAAATTGGCTTTAATAGCAGGGAGGTCTGAGCTTGTGTGGGTGCGTTCACTGGTTTGATATAAATTGGTTAAATTGGAACTTGTAGAAATATCTTACAACCCTTTCCCCTCGGTCTATCACAGGGCAGGTGTTCATGAAGGAAAAGTATTAGAAAATCTTTTCTCAAATCCTCTTCTCCTTGTCGCTCAATAAGAAGTTGCCTTCACTTCTCTCCACCTCTGGATGATCTTGAAAGTGCATTAAAGGTAAAGGACAGAATAATAAAGTATTAGAAATGGTTTTGGCCCCTTCTGGCTGGCAACATGTGATCTTGGGTGAATGAATATTCATTATATACCACACATTTAAGGTCACAGCTGGATTTTCACTGAAGAGCAGCCTGAACACAGGCTACATCCACCTTGCAGTGAAATATGGCTGTTTCTCCTCATTCCCCTCAAGGGACATGCAGTTAAATCCTTTACACATGCTAATGAGCCACTGTGACAACCTATTCCACTATCAGGGCAAACATGGAAGTGCTGATTCAGATCATTTCTCAAGCTACTGGACTACTAGGCGAACATCATACTATGAAGTTGTAATTATCATTAACGTTTAAAGCTGCTTTTCACGTATATGTGGAGAATACCTTAAAAAATGCCAAAGAACTCAAGAAACTACAAACAAGCCATTAAGCACCTTTGGTCTGTGATAAATGCTGCCATAGTTACCACATGCTACGGTTACACTCATTATGCCATGTCAGCAGATCTGCTTCCACTTTGTATGCCGTTGTAGCTGTTCTTCAGTGCTCCACAGCATCAGTGCTCCACGGTAACATTTCTTCAGAAAATCAATATAGATATACATCAGGAATGCATTCAGACCTGCCACAGTGCAACCAGAGGATTGCCTTTCCTCTAAACTAGCATGCAAATAGGCAATTAATGCAAAAAGGTCTAACATAACAGTCACATAAAATCTGGATAATCTCATCACATATTCAGACAGTGGATGTTGCTGAGGGCCGCTGTGTGACTGAATGAGTGCGGCTCATTGCTTCTCTAGACCCTGAATCTTTGTTCAAACTGACAGGTTTAGTTCGCTTCATCGGTTTGTACATGCTGTCAATCAATATTTTTTTTGAAAAGAAGACATGATATCTTCATTGCCCTTGCTCTTTCCCAGTCCTTTGGCAAAGAACTGAAATTCAGCTTTGCTTTGATTTGGTGTTTGTTGTGTAAAAGATATATCATTCACCGTCATCACAGCAGACTAAGAGAACTGCCTGCCTGTGAAAAATGAACATTTTGCCCTCAGAGTTGATGTATTAGAAGCAGGAAAAATGGGAAAGTTTAGGACATGAGCAAGTTTGACAAGACTCAATAGTGATGGATAGAGGACTGGGTCAGATAATCTCCAGAACTGCAGCTCTTGTGGGGTCTGGTCTGCAGTGGTCAGAAGAAGAAGAAGAAGAAGAATTCCTTTATTAATCCCTCAATGAGGGAAATTACCTTTTTTCACTCTGTTAGTATATATATATATATTTTTCAATTGCACATTACACACACAAGTCATGAAACAAACACATGCACATGCATTAGAGGAGAGGTGTCAGAGTGAGGGGGCTACCCCTTATCCAGGCGCCCCGAGCAGTTGGGGGTTCGGTGCCTTGCTCAAGGGCACCTCGGTAGTGCCCAGGATCTATCAAAAGTGGTCCAAGGAAGGACCAGTGGTGAACCAGAGACAGGCTCATGTTCGACAAAGGATCACTGATGCAGGTGTGGAGTGAAGGCTGTTTCTGGTCTGATCCAACAGACGAGCTACTGGAGCTCAAATAGCCAAAAAAAGTTATTGCTGGTTCTGATAGAAAGGTGTTAAAATACACAGTGCATCAAAGTTTGTTACGTATTGGGCAGTTTTGGCAGAAAAAGTTGGACCATCACAACATTGGACAGGTGGTCATAATGTTATGCCTAATCTGCGTATATCACTGCATTTGTCTCTACTATGACGGACAGAAAAACACTGGAGAAATAATGGAGCCTACATTTGCCTTGGCTGCATCCCAAACCAGGGACTGCCAATTGTTCTGATATTCCATTATCCGAAAGCACCAAAAGTGTCATGCTCTGTCTTTTTCTGTTAAGTTGACCATTTTTGTTTTGTGTCTGCATTTTGTCCTGTCTCTTCCTGTTTTACTTTGAAAGTAACCCTGTCTCCCTCTCGTTTCAGATCTCTTGATCCCTGCCTCCTTTGTCTTCTCGCGTCTGTGATTGTGAAACCCCGCCCTAATCGTCTCCACCTGTGTTCCCCTTCCTCATGAATAAATAGTCTCCAGCTCCTACCCTACGTCTCCAGCTCCTGTCCCCCGTCTCCAGAGTTTCTCTCCCAGTCTGTCATCTTCTGCCTGGCCTGTAAATAAATACACCTTCTTGGTTGCGTATAAAGGCAAGGTGGTGTAGTGGTTAGCACTATCGCCTCACAGCCAGAAGGTGGGCCTTTCTGTGTGGAGTTTGCATGTTCTCTCCATGTCTGCGTGGGTTCTCTCCGGTCTCTCTGGCTTCCTCCCACCATCCAAAAACATGCATGGGGATTAGATTAATTGGCTAATTTAAATTGACCATAGGTGTGCCCTGCAATGACGTGGGGTGTACCCTGCCCTCTGCCCTAAGACAGCAGGGAAAGGCTCCATAAACACCCCCCCCCCACACTCTCCCCCGTGACCCTGTGTGAGGGTAAGTGGTAGATAATGGATGGATGGATGGTTGCATCTTTCTCCTGCCTCGAGTCGTGCGTTTGGGCTTTCCTTAGAGTGGAGCCCTCACAAATAGTCTCATGACCTGATCCTTTTTTTTTTTTTACAGGGAAGGAGTGACCCACCACTCCACCTGTTATTACTTGCTGCCATTGTTGGTTGGATTGGTTAGGTTTAGGCATGAGGGGTGAGAACTTTTAGGGTTAGGTTTAGGGTAAGAACATCAAGGTAAGCTGCGATGAGGTGGCGACTTGTCCAGGTGTACCCTGCCTTCTGCCCTAAGACAGCTGGGATAGGCTCCAGCCCCCCCGCGACCCTATGTGAGGTTAAGCAGTAGATAATGCATGGATGGATGGATGGGTATCAGGGTAAGCTAACGACAGGCACAGTACAGTAGGTCATGCATTTGCCATGGTAGAAAAAAAACTTTGCAACCTGGAAGGTCATATGACATTATTTTATAATAATTAGTCATGTCCTTCTGTTCTTTTCGGGAGAGTGTGCACTTTTTAAGCAATGGGCCTTCAGAACAATGGCATGGCAACACTGAACCGACAATGATAAAGACTCTTGATAAAGACAAGGGCCAAAAATAATTTGGTAGATTCAGAAATTGTATTTTTGCGTGGTGTTTTTTGCAGATCCAACTTACTCTCTGTAAGACGGTGGTCAGCGGTTTCCAGCCTGTAGCTCAAGACACCCAGTAAATGTCAAGATACAGTAACTCTTAGGGGGTGTGACATGGTGCCGACTTTATGGTTTGTTTTGTTTTGAGTTATTTAATAATAATGATTGTATCACGTTTTCCACCAAACTGTAATCCCCATTTGCTATAATGAATCACTGAAATAAGTGTCTCTGACTAAATTGGATCAAATAGATGGAATCATCACATTTAACCAGCTGTTTATTCATTCGTTATATTCCAAAAACATCCATCCATCTCAGGACTGGGTCCACAAAGTCATTAATTTTCAATGGAGCAGCTTCACAGTGTCTCTTGATGACATCACAGGCAAACGTTTCTAGCCTCTTTCACACAGAAAAGTTGAAATTGCTGCATTTACAAATGCAGTGCTCTAGGTCTGTGAGCCATTAACACTGCAGCATTAATACTGTAGTGTCTTCCAAACTCTGTGCTTTTACTTCATGCTTCTTTCAGTTCACTTAACAAATCTGCTACACCAAAGCAATGTCCATCATCTCCGTTCCACAGAACAAGATGCTGTTAGGTTCCCAATCAACAGACTGAGGTGAATATTCAGTGACTGCGTGTTGCCAATGGGTATACTGTTTCTCTGAGTGTAAACTGATGGAAAATTATCTTCTGCAGCAAAGCTACATGTTTCCCCTTTCTTTTATTCATTCAAAAATGTTTATGGGTCAAATTATTTCTTAACTACTTCATATGCACACTCTCATTTATTCATTTAATAACACCAACATCCCAATCCTACTAACCACTTCTGGATAAAATCCCTATTTGGGTGGGATTTATTTTGTAAAACCTGCATAATGAGGCTCTGTCTTGGCTTTAAGTTGCTGGTGCATAGCCAATTATACTGACTGACTGCCAAACCTATATTTCCCACTGACAAACAAACATCGAGACTGTGATTAAGGTGGGTTGAGGCCCAGACAGGCCGGCACCACTGCTAACAAAGTTGGACAGATCAGAGGGAGTCTCAAATGAACACCAGCCGATACGGGTGGATTTGGCATATTGACTGTGTCAATCTGACACTCTGGCAGATAACCAACAAACAAGCTGACTCGTGTAAACGAGTACCAGTGATTCTGGAAATATAACCAACTTAAATTATTGAAGGTACTCCTCTATTGAAAATTTGTCTAGTTGTCTTGTCTAATTCCAATACATTTTTTTACATCCAAAACACAAAGAGTGGTATTACTTTTGGGCCTGCTTTTGTTGTACATTTGGTGAAAATGCAGTTTTAGTCATATTCCATATATTTAGTCATTAGATTAATTTTTTTTTTTTTGTCTTTTACTCATTTCTACCAACCACTTGGTGCCCAGAGACAGAAGACAGGATGTTACAGAGTTAAGCTTGCTATTGTTATAAATTGACACAATACACAAATAACTTGAAACTGAATTGCACGCTATTTCCGTTACATATATATTGCAGCATACAAACACTGGACAATATGCTCATAACACATGATGATGGACAGCTCTGGAATATCAATGTTTCAATTTAAGTGTAGGTTTAAGATTTCACTATGCTAGCCATAACAAATTTTTGAAATTAGTTTGAACTTCATAATTCTCACATGAAGTTTGCACAGACTGGCACAGGTTACTATGGTTACGCACCTCCAACAATCAATAATAATAATAATAATGGATTGGATTTATAATGCGCCTTTCATGACACCTAAAGCGCTTTACAAAAACGGTGGTGGTAAGCTACACTGTAGCCACAGCTGCCCTGGGGAAGACTGACAGAAGTATGGCTGCCATTTTGCACCTACGACCACCACCTACTTTCACACACATTCATATGGGGCAATGTGAGTAAATTGCCTTGCCCAAGGACATAATGTTAATGACAACAATGATAGAGCTGGATTCGAACTGCCAACCCTTCAGTTATTTGGACGCCCACTCTACCACTGAGACACAGCATCTCAATCAAGGACTCTCTCCATGTAAATTGTAAATTGCTTAGTACACCCTTAAAGACACTCTCTACCGTTTATTCCTGTGGCCATCTTCAGAATCTGAAACATGAAGCCAGTGTGTATCTTAAACCTGCATTCTTCCAAAAGGCCAGTAGGGGGCAACTTCTCTGGTTGCAAAACAAAGTCTGATTGTACAGAAGTCTACAAGAAAGTGAGCCTAATTCTCACTTAACTAACTTCTCACTACATTGTCTCAGTAAACATTGTAAGCATAAGTTTATGGTCTCAATCACTAGTTTCAAGTATTCTTCAATACACAATGATGTTCATTTACTAAATTATGGTCCCATTAAGAGTCAAATAAACCATAAATCAGGGGATGCAGGCTGAAGGCAGGCAAGATTGTTATTGACAGATTGGAACCATGGTGCTGTCCATATTTGTCTTACAGCATTAAAACTTTCACAGTGTTTTCAGTTCATCACAGTTCCCCCTAAAATACCTTATTCGGCATTTGGTTGTACCTAGCTCCACCCTCTTGAGTCCTCTTGGTTGCAAATAACCAAGATGGCGACGGCCATGTTGAACAACAGCACACATTATGCATATTATGCTATTTTGGACGTAGCCACTGTCTTGCTGAAGACACTGCTTATTAATAATTATGCCCAGTTAAAAGGAGATATGTTAGGGCATTGGATACTGTTTTACTGATCAGGAACTACAATGTGCTACATGAGTAAAACTATTAACTTATTAGCTCCTCAACTTTATCACATTTTTATTTGTTGACAAAAATGTAATATCCTGCTGGCATGTTGTTAATGCCAACTGTGATGTAAATAGTGAACTTACACATATTACAGAATACAGATCGTATTCAACAAAATAATACATGGAAGTAAAACTGTACGTTTGCTCGTTGCATTGTTTCACCACACAGAGTGGCATGTACCGCAGCTTAATAAAGTTGGACAGGAACACATCAGACTTTCCGCATTTTTGGAAATATGCAGAGTTACGTTGATAAATATGCATAAGGCTCAGTTTGAAACGCAGCGGCACATGCGTAAAAAGTGAATTCCTCCAGAGACTCACTCTGATGGGTACAACCTCACTCTCACACAAGACGATCTAACAGAGGCAATCCTCTGAGTGGGACTGACTGATGCACTTATCTGAGAAACAGAGAGAGAAAGAAAGAAGGAGCCAGGAAGTATTTTAAGAGAGGACAAAAAAATGGGAGGAAGGTTTGAGGGGGCTCTGGGGAAAGTTGGGACGATGGAGTGGGAAAGAAAGGTTGTGAGGAGAGGAAAGAGAAGACGGGAGGAGGAGGTGGTTGTGGGGCAGAAGAGGACACCTTGAGAAGGAGAAAGCAGGGAATTAAATGACAGTCGGGGGTGACTGCAGCCACTCAAATCATGTGTAAGTTTTCTGTTTAGAAGTGAGTTAAACTGCTGTAAGTTAAAGCAGTGAGGGATGAGGAAAAGTGCTGGAAGACAGAGAATGTGAGAAGTGAAGGAGACAGAAAGAGCAATGAGAGAGATGGAGATGGACTGAAAGATACAGAAAATGAGACAGAGACACAATCGCTGTGCCGTGGTAAATATCCGTCAGTCTCTCCTATAAAACAAAGGAAGCAGCGATGTGTGGTCTTGATTGTTTTTGGTGATTTCCCAACTGGTCTCTCTCTCTCTCTCACACACACACCATTATAAGTGGAGACAACTTCTGTCTTGGTTTCAGTCCCATCAGAGCAACACTGTGGTGATTAAAAAGCCCTTTGAACAAATGGCATTCATTGAGGAATGTCTGTACACCTCTCAGAAAGTGTGTATGCACGTGCACAAAGCGGTTGGGGATCCCTCCAGGCGTTTAAAAACTGAATGCGTCCCTCGCCGTACGCGCATACACACCTCAGCGACTGTTGCGCCACAGGAGGTGGAGGATCTAATCATTTTGGCAGGAAGCTTTTAACATCGGAGCCATGTGTTTTATTCAACAGACTTGCTCCCATCAGCCCCTCTGCACGTCAGGACAGCGCGTGGCAATAAAACAAACGCACCTGATCACAGAAGACGAGAGAAGGGAGTCAGAAGAAGATTTCTGCCAGAAATAACATAAAAGCATCAGGTGTTTTCTTGGCAGAAGCAGCATGGCAGACAATGTTCAACGCTTAGTTTATTAGTTTATCATTTTGGATTGAATTTGAATAAATTTCAGTTTTGTATGTGTTGAAGTCCACACCTTGGTACTTCGGTGTTCACTGAACGTGTGTTCATATTTTCAGAGAACGGTGAACTGAACAGCTCAGTTTTCAAATCATGAACGTGAATGGGAACGGCGTTCACTCTGGTGAAAATGAATCGTTCACATTCATTTGAAAACGCTCAAGATAGAAAGTGGTTTTCAGGTTTTACAACTCTGTTTATGGCAAACACTATGACGGTCACTGTGACAGTTCAGTACAGCTGATGCTGAAGCCAGTGTTGCAGAGCACACAGGAGTTTTATGAACCTCCACCATGGAGACAGTCCAGTGCCTCGGAACCAGCCCGGTGTCCGGAGCCTTGTGTCCAGGTCGTCATTGAGAGTTAGTTCTCAACTGACTTACCGAGCAAAATAACACAAAAAAATGTTGTGGAGCCAGCATGGTGCCGCTGAGCTAGTCCGGTGCTGGCACTAAGCCAGCACAGTGTCGCCTGTGATTCTTTATTGATACGATAATTTCATTAGTTTAAGAGTGGCAGTGATTTACAGCTGATGAATGGTTAAGAAGAGGTTCTATTGAGTGACATAGTGTCTGATTTATTTTTAAAAAATGTAACGAATGTGAAGAAGTTCATTTTTAGGACTTATTTTTTAGTTTGTGAACTATGAACGTGAATTAATTTTCATATGTGTGAACTGAACTTTGAGCTAGTTCTTTTTAAGTATGAACTAGCACAACACTGGTTAACCCTTTAACACCTGAGACTCAAATTGACTCATATACATACTTTCTTCAGTGTGATTATGTCAATATATATTTTTAACAGTTTTTGTCATTTGTTGGAATTAGGATCAGCCAAGAAAAACAGTTTTAGGAAAAACATTGTGGTCACTTAGGGTTAGGCAAAAAAAAAATCAATAACGTCAAGGGAAAAGCGCCATGGGTGAGCTTAAAATAAGTATGTAAACTAAGGACACATGGAAACAAGATTTCTTCAAATCACAGAACACACACTCACTAACACTTCATAACAGCTTCAAGCAGATGTGTAATATTCACACCTCAGCGAAGCAATAAGTCACACTGACACACTTTCTTCTGGTTAGCAGGCAAATCTGTTGGACACTTTGTCGTGAGACTGGTATGGACTCACTCCACATCTGGGAACTCCATTTGGCAAGACCCAAGTTACTGTCAGTTTAGCTAGAGTTTTGTTTTTATTCCTTCATGCAACACCCTGAGATAATTACCTTGTTTATAATCTGCTGTCTGTGGCCATTTCTCTCTCTCTACTCAAAGCTTATCCAAATGTGGCCGTGCTCCAACAAAGTAATTATCACAGTTTCTGTCAAAATTATGCACAGTTACAATGTGTGCTTTATTCATAAGTGCCCATACAGCATTATGAGGCGTTGTGTGCAAGAATACACAACATTACATAACAGCCTATCAGAGAGCACTGAGATGGCACAAATAGTGCTCCAGACTGGATCGCACCCAAATGAAAACCTCATCTGTCGCTTCACAGAGCAGATTTAATTTATGTGACAGCTACGGCTGTGGCTTTTCACATTAAAAGACAATATGATGATCCTCAATGTTGCTGAATCATTTTCAAAACTAACACTGGCACATAAATCTCAATCATCCTCCTAGTGCCGGCTGCAGGCGCATCAACTAAATTCCTCCACTTCCTTCTGGCTTTAGCCAAGTATAAATCTGTGGCATTCATTGTGTTCAAACAGCTAACGCGACAGAGAATACAGTAGTGTTGCTGCTGTGAAGATGTTTTTGCTGTTAAAGTGTCATTTTGTTGTGATGTCCTGTCTGTCAGGTTTGGTTAAGTTCAACATTATTGTCTTGTGCATTTATGTGGTCGTGTCATTTCCTGTTTTATTTTGTAGTATCTCTGTTTCCCCTCTCGTTTCAGATTACTTTACTTCCTGCCATTCTGTGTTCCAGTGTCTGTGATTGTGGACTCACCCTAATTGTTTCCAGCTGTTTCCCATTTCCTCATATTAATTGGCCTTGTCTCCCTTTGTCTTGTGCCAGTTCGTCTTGTTCAGACCCAGTTGTGTGCCCATTTCTTGATCGTCCAGTTTCCTGTCTCAAGCCTGTGTAAGTTTTTTCCTCTGACCCAGAGTGACTTTTTTTTTCTAGTGTTCAGCTGTTAGCGTGGTAAGCGTTTGTTTATTTCAGCCACTTGTGTGGTGAGATTATTCCTACCACTGGAGTAGTGAGCTTAATTTTGTTTTTCCCTCTAGTTTAGACTTTAACAACATTTAGTTTTCCCCTTTTTCAGCATTTATGTGGTAGTGATTTCCTTAGTTGGTAGTGAGCCCGTTTTGGTTTTCTTAGTCGAGGATTTTGGTTTCTTAGAGTTACAGGGTTCCTGTTTGTTATATCATCTGCAGTTAGAATAGAGTAGGGTTTCTGGTGGCGGGTCTCTTCCTTGCAGAGGAGCATACCCTTGCCTTGCTCCGTACGTGTCTTCCTGCCTTACATCTGCAAATAAAGATTTTTACTTTGATACTCCTGGTCTCGAGTTGTGCTATTGGGTTCTCTGCCAGATATGGAATCATCACACACTGAGCATCAAGACAATGTCCATCCATCCATTTTCATCATTTTAACCCTGTTTATACTCAACGCAGAGGGTTAACATAACTGCAGATTGCACTCCTCAGCACTGGACTGATGGATTGTATGTGGTTGGGCTGAGTCCTGCTGTTTTCCCAAGTATATACAGTATGTTTGCATTCCTTCATTCAATTTATCATACAGAGCAACAGGGGCTGCAAACGTATGAACAGATCTGCGGTTACATCCAGGAAACTAAACCCATCTATAGACTGTATCATTATTAGACCGTTAAAGGAACTGACGTAAAAACAGGACTCTACTGTTTGTCTTCGTTAACTTATTTTACTTCTGTTACAAATTCCATACTTTAGTGTTGTGTAATTAAACCTAAACCTATGTTGGTTTATTTTGAAATAAACTCATGTTCAATGAGTGACTGTGTTGATGGGTGTGCAGCTGATGTGTCAGAAGCTTCATTCATTTCATTTAAATTGATTAGTTCAATATTTACTGACTGTACCCACCTGACATTACAGCCACCACACACTATTCTGACCTTGAGAGTATTGATATACAATAGGTTAACATGTTTGAGCACTAGTTTGTGTCCACAGACAGCGAGGAGTCACGTTAATCTCCACACTATGAATTAAAATCATTTGTGACTGACAAAGTGAGATAAAATGGCCCATAGAGCCAGTTAGTTTTTTCTTAGTTGAGAAATTTTTGCCATTTACATGCAGTGTACCCTCAGCCACTTAACCCCCCACCCTCCAGATGGATGAATGGTTCTGACATGTGAGACAATAAATCTGATAATTTCCACAACCACTTCACAGATCTGTGGCAGAGGCTGTCGGCCACCAATAGGTGCATTATTCGGTCTAAAAGCTTGTTAAGACCAGATTACAATGGAGCTGTAATGAAAGATTTATGGGTAAAAAACTGTTTAGTTAGCCCACGTTATGTAAAGCAATAAGGCAGCGGTTGAGAGGTGGGCATGTTAATGCAGAGAGCATGAAAAAGAGAGGACACAAGAACAAACACCAACATGGAGCGAAAGAGAGGATGAGAGACAAGCATAGAAAGAGAGGGTAAATCCTAGAAGACCATGGAGGATATAAGAGATGGAGGCAACGAGACAGAGAGAGAGAGATGAATAATGAAGTTCTCCTGAGGCTCACTCTAACGTCTCCAAATGGGACACAAGTTACAAACCCTCAACCAATTGCTAACAGCAGTGCAGACCAGTATGAAAACCATCAACCTCAAGAGAACACATTTCAAGAAATAAGAAGGTGGTGAAAATGGGAATCAAATTTGAGCAGAGCTGTTTTTTCAGAGTTGGAAATGAGAAACTAGTACGTATATGCTTTGTTAAAGAAAACATAGACCAATATTCTTCTTTTTATGGGGGGATCAAAGCATTTAATTTATTGATTTATGTCTAGATGTAATGAAAATTACAAACATTCCAATTTATATTTTCAAAGAACATTACCAACCCTAGCTTTAAATTGATTGGTTCAGCCCATTACCAGTTAAAAATGCTAATATGGCATGATAATGACCAATCAATAGCACTCTGTTCAACATATGGACTTTTTCAGAGTGGCAGTGTTCAGTTGTGATGGCAGGAGGAGCACAGGTGCTACTGACCCAATAAGATGTTTTAACAGAATGTAGCAAGGACATAGAACTGGTGGATTTCAATGAAACAGCCCTGTAGTTAATTTTATGAATTGAATTGAATGTGTGCTTGTGCTTTTCCTGAATCACTTGTCTGAATATCAATTTTGAAAAAGGTATATTGTGTATAAAGGTTCCATATTGTGCTTATTCTCAGGTTTGTAGTTGTATTTTGTGCTTCTACTATAAATGTATACATGCAGTAATAAAAATATATATTTTATTCATACTGCCTAAATATGCTTGTATTTACCATCTGACTGAAATTCTAAGATTGCATTTCAATGTAACTGCAATTGTAATTGTAATTGCACAGCTTGGGTCCATGTTTAGATCCAACCATTCATCCATCCATCCATCCATCCATTATCTACCGCTTATCCTCATAGGGTCGCGAGGGGCTGGAGCCTATCCCAGCTGTCTTAGGGTGAAAGACAGGGTACACCCTGGACAAGACAGACAACCATGCATGTTTTTGGATGATGGGAGGAAGCTGGAGTACCCAGAGAGAACCAACACAGACACAGGGAGAACATGCACATGGTGGTGTAGAGGTTAACACTGTTGCCTCTCAGCAAGAAGGTACTGGGTTCGATTCCCAGTCCGGGGCCTTTCTGTGTAAAGTTTGCATGTTCTCTCTGTGTCTGCGTGGGTTCTCTCTGGGTACTCCGGCTTCCTCCCACCATCCAAAAACATGTATGGGGATTAGGTTAATTGGTTAATTTAAATTGATCGTAGGTGTGAGTGGTTGTTTGTTTCTATGTGCCCTGTGATGAACCGTGTACCCTGCCTTTCACCCTTAGACAGCTGGGATAGACGCCCCCCACGACCCTATGTGAGGATAAGCGGTAGAAAATGGATGGATGGACAGACATTTAGAATATTAACATGGTCTAAACATTGTAGATTTGTGACATCATAGATGGACAGACCTGGAATTATCATAACAACCCCTGTCATAATCACAGCGAGTATTGATCATGTTATTGTTATTGTTCTCTTCAATTTGTTTCCTCCTGTTCTCCACCCTCCTGCTTTGTCTGAAGTCAGAGGAAATGAACCGTGTAGATCCATTGATCCACGCATTCATACGCAGAAACACAGCTTCACAAACACACACACACACACACGCACACACACACACCATTCTCCTGTGAAGAAGACAAAGTGGGAGGTATATTGTGGTGGACGGAGCCACTGACCCCCCTTGTGGAGTTAATGAGCTTTTATTGACTTCAGCACCTGAAGCTGCTCCTGTAACTTATCACTGTTAGCACCTCACTCCCCAGACACACAACACACAGGGGAGCACGCACACGCTGTCTGTTTGTGTGTGTAAAGATCCACGGAGAGGCGTTGGCTCTTGGCGTGTAAACCCACAGCCTCTCCTGGGATAGAAAGATACAGAGGAACTCACAAACAGGGCATTAAGCACATTTTGTTTGCACTTCAACATATGAGGTGTGCATTGACATTACTTACTGATATAATTTTAGACTGACAGTGAGACTTCACACACAACACCAGGACCATGAGCTAAATCAGTTTCAGCCATCACTCATTTTAGCATTTTATCTGTGCTTTTCATATAGCCAAACATTAATTTTTCTTTTTTACTATAATTACTATGTTATAATCATGTCTTTTACATTATAATAAGCTAAGAACATAGCAGATTAATTAAATTTACTGTCATTGAAATTAAATTTAAATCTTTCATCACTAAAAAGATGAAAGCTTTCTAGCTGACTCCTTGTCTGTGAACCTGCACCTCTATTCCCTTAACGCAACACACACACACACACACACACACACACACAGGAATGGGAAACTACTGTCTCTGGAAAAAACACCTCTAAAGCACACAATATGGAAATCTAACCTTCCACTTCCTGTCCCAGGGGCTGAGTGTGTTGTGTGTTGCTATATATCCATAAAGAAAGTAATGTATATGTATGAATGATTGCACAAGAATCAAAGTACATGTTTTTAAATTCTGTTGCCCAACTCGCAGTAAATAATTAGGTCTGCTGTGTGATCACCTGGGGTTCTGTTGATAAATATGTTCATTTTCATCCGCATTTACATTTCAGAGCGCTGAGTGATTGGATGTGAACCTGTGTCACTTCACTGCCATATTTGCATATCTGTGTATTTACAGCCATGTTTCTTATATGTGTCCCCTGTGAACGTTTAAAGGTGCAGTGTGTAGGATTTGGTGGCATCTAGCATCAAGGTTGCAGATTGCAACCAAGTGCAGTTACTGTAGTCAGAGAACTAGTATGGCCTTTAAGCGAAGTAACAGAAAGTCTCCCTCTAGTCATTGTTTGGTTTGTCCGTTCTGGTCTACTGTACAAACATGGCGGAGCAACATGGCGTGAAGAGCTGCTTTCCTAAGCTAACGAAAACACAATGAGTCTTAGTTCATTCAGTTGATAATACCCTGAAGAAAATATACTTATGAACATTAAGCTCCATTTCAGTCACTATATTCCCCTAAATGTTACACAATGGACTTTTAATTCTTATATGTGCATGCAGTCTGTGCAGAGAGCACCTATAGCCTACAATGTAGTGTGATTGTGTATATTTTGTGTTTTTATATCATCTTTGAAGTTATTGTAATGGCACAGGTTATTGTCATATGCCTACAGTATGCTGCAGATAGCGGTTTGAGTCTTAGGATTTTCATGTTCATTCTCTTTACATCGTGTAATAGCTTGTAGCACACATTAAATGTTTTTAAATGGAGAAACCACATGGTTTCTTTTATTGGGAAGCAATCACAGGAAACAGTATTTGTGCCTACCAAAATAGTGCATTTTCTTGTTTTTTTTGGATCATTTATAACTGTAGCAGGAAGTAATGTGACAGTCAGGACCAATGCAATAGACCTCCAACTCCTCAGCAAGTTAACGAACTTTACAGCAGTCTGCGTCAACGTTAACATTCATTGCATTTGTGTTTCCATATAGTATGTCACTTAGCCTCAAACATCACTTCCATATAATTCAGGAGAATTCAAATGAGTTTGATCTGGTACATGGTGTTCTTTGTTAAATCACTGCAAAATAAAGCAAACAACAAGCAATAACTATTTAAATACTGCAAATACAATGACTTAATAAGCATTCAGGGAATTAAATGAAGGAAATTAAGGTTCAAAAGAGGTTTCAGGGAGGAGGTGAGCTCAGACGAGACTGTACAAGGACCAGGCTTAATGTATTTCTAAAGCAGTATTGTTAATAAAATACAAAGAAAAAAACTGAGCACCAGAGCCTCGCAACTTCTCAAAGGTTTAGGTTATGGAAAGTGTCACAAGTTGTTCAGCTCATCCGAAACAACTATATATTTATCTAAATGTCTGTGTAGGTTGGTTCATGTGTGAACAGCTCAGACAGGCAGACAAATAGGCCTTCCTTAACCCTCATGTCTTTGATGGCTTTGGTTTGATTTTCCCTTTGGCTTGCTTTTCTCTCTTCCTTTGACAGCTTCATCTCCTGTCTGGTTTCTGAAGGACGATTGTGGTCTTTCTTCGTCTCTGAGCCTCAGAAGCCCTCGGCCCCGCAGCCGCAAACCACGAACTCCATCCACTTCACCTTAACCTCTTTCACACAGACACGCAGGCATTTATGTATGCAAGCGCACACGAAGGAAACGCAAGTAGATACACGGGAGCAGGTGTGCATCTTTTTTTAATGCTTGTGTCACTTTGAATCGTCGCAGGTTCATCGCATTTGTTCAAACAGTTTCCTCTCTCATCTGCAGCATGATGCAGATAAACAAAAACTGTGGCACTTCAAATTTAAGTAAACTGCTGAGGAAGCTGTAAAAGCAGAGTTGCAGTAACACACTTTCTTAATCTTCTATAGTCCACTTGTGGTGAGTCTGTGTGAATTGTAGCCTCAGTTTCCTGTTTCCGCCCCTTAGATGACAGGAGGAGCACCTGGTGTTGTCTTCTGCTGCTGTAGCCCGTTTGATGTGCAGACCTCAGGTGTAACAAGTCCTTATTTGAGTTAGTGTTGCTTTTCTATCATCTCCATCCAGTCTGCCCATTCTTCTCTGACCTCTGGCACCAATAAGCTATTTTTACCCAGAAAACTGCCGCTCACTGGATAGTTTCAGACCATTCTCTGTAAACCCTAGAGCTGGTTGTAGTGAAAAGCCCAGTAGATCAGCAGTTTCTGAAATACTCAGTCCAGCTCATCTGACAGCAACAACCATGCCACGTTCAAAGTCATTTAAATCCCCTTTCTTCTTCAGTAGTGTCTTCTTAACCATGCTAAACAAAGCTAAATGCCTTGAGTTGCTGCTTTTTTGATTGGCTGATTTTCATTACTAAGCAGTTGAACAACTTAACCTGACAGGCCATGACTACAATACATAGATGAAATAAAGCAGCACAATAAAGATAGCCAAAATAGCTTGGTGTAGCCCCTGCTTAAACCACATTGACAGTGCATTAGTGAAGTGGTACAGTAGCATTCTGGGTAACGCTTTGCCCATCAGGGATGAGCCAAGAACATTATCAATCTAAAGATGCTACATAATCTGGCCATCTATTACGCTAACAGGTCTTATCACATTTTCAACCCATTTAGAGGGAAGCCTGATTGCATTTTGACTAATGATGGGCGTTGTCCATTGCTATGCAATCCTTTAGTCTCTGCTTACACTGCTAACATAACACATCAAAGAGGTCCTCCATTGATCTCCACCTCATGCATCCTTCACTGGTCAAGATGGCAGCTTTTCTCTCTTTCCATTCCTCTCTGGTGGATTTTATTCAGAGTGTCCAGAGAAGGGGAGTAGAGAGTAGAGATCATTTTCTTTGTGGTTTCAGATCTTCTTTAATTGAATTGTCCAGAGGCTCCAGTCAGTGATCTATGATGGTCAGCCTTTTTTGTGACAGGCCAGATAAATACAGGTCCTGATCTCTGTATGCCTCTCTCCTCCTCCTTCATTCCATCTTATTCTCTCCATCCTTTCACTCACCTCTCTAATGAACTACATTGTAGTTTTACACTTTTTCCCTCACAAACACTCTATGCATCCCTTCTCTAAAGCATTGTGTATTTGTGTATATACAGTGTGTGTGTGTGTGTGTGTGTGTGTGTGTGTGTGTGCTTCACTGACCTTGGAAACAAAGTCCTCTCCTCTTTACTAATAACATTTCTATATGCTCAGCGGGGGTGTGTATGGAGGGAAAGGGATTTGGAGAGAATTAATGTACACACACACACGTATATATGCATGTCAAACATGCACTCAGATTAAAAATTTGGTTTTAGGAGGCACATGCCAACACATACATACATTGAGAACTGGAGATGAATTCAATTAGACTGATTACAACAGAGGACAGTAACTTCTCCATGCAGTACTTGTGTGTGGGTGCATGCCACGTGTCTTTAAACAGTGTGTGTGTGTGTGTGTGTGTGTGTGTGTGTGTATGAATATTCATGCTTGGTGTAGTCTGTGGATAGGGAGAAGAGAGTCATGGTCTACTGGTACTTCATTACTTGGTATTTGTTAGAGGAACCTTGACACACACACACACACACAAACACACACACACACACACACACAAAGCTTGTTAAAGTGGTCTTAATCCAATAATTTCTTCATTCTACACACACACAAACTGTCACCCTGTGCTTCCATAGACACACACACAAGGTGCAAATGCAAAAACAAATGGAGAACACGTGTGTGTGTTGCATGAGTGTATATACTGTTGGGCATGTGCTCAGTGTGTTTGTTGGTGTAAGATTCAAGCATGCCTGCAGAAGGTTTAAGGGCTTGTGAAAGATTTAAGAGTGTGTGTGCAAGTTCATCCTTTGGTGTGTGTCTGTGTGTATGCGTGTGTGTGTGTGATTAGACATTACTTTACCTACACATGTGTATGCATGTTAACAACTGAAGCTGAGGATTACAGTACATATATATATATATATATATATATATATATATATATATATATATATATATATATATATATATATATGTATACGTGTGTACATATATATATATATATATATATATATATATATATATATATATATATATATATATATACGTATATATATATATATGTACACACGTATACATATATAGGTGTGTATATATATATATATACGTATATATATATATATATACATTGAGACTGAAGAGGAGAAGAAGGGAAGGAGAAGGATAGCGGAGGCTGAAGGATAGAGGAGAGGAAACAGGTAGGAAACATAAAACATGGAAATAGGACCAAGCAGAGGGAAACATTATGGATGCTGGTGGTTTGAATCCAGCACAGTCCAGGATAGCTGAAATAAACTAGGAACAATTCTGACAGTGACATTTTGATGGACTTTTTTTTAGCAGTGCTGCCAACTCTTTCCCAATGAAAGTTACTAGCGCTAGCTCCAAGAGTAGGCAAAAGTCATGAAGGGCATAGATTCAAAATTTGTTTTATATCAATGGGTAAGTCAGGATCAGTAATGCCTAATCAAATAAATAATAACAAGTGTACATTCAAACACTTAATATGTATTAAGTGTTTGAATTAAGTACAGTTAATCTGAATTCAGAGAGTTCAGAAATAGAATGAAGATAGTGATAAAGAGTGTTACGTGATAAAAAATAATGGTCAAAAAATCCTAATATAATTGTTATTATCAACATGAAGAGTACGTACCAGCACAAGATAGTCAGTGTTGAATGTATTAGCCAATGTTGCATCCACAACCACCGTTTTTACAAACCCGTAAAGTAGCTTACGAAATACACAGAAGAAAACAGGCCGACGGTCCAGAAATGAGCTTGTTCATGTGCTCGTAACCAGTGAGCGCTGAGAGACTGCACCAAGCCCCCAGAAATTGCACTCTGATCTGACAAAGTGGTTAAAAGGTGGAATCACAACTTGCCCAATGTCCATTGGGCCTGAAAAAACTTTTTCCTATAGACTTGCATTGGAGAAGAGACGCCTGTAAATCAGCGTACAAACATTGCAATAGCAATAAAATCATTAGGTCCTAAAAGCAACTTTCGCTGTATCCAGTTCTCTTCATTCATCCACGAAGCACACACAGAAGCACAAAGGCTAACTCATTAGCACAAATGCTAACCCGGTAATGTCAGCACAGCACAGACTGAGCTAAAGAATGATAGCCATTTTAAAATTGCAATGACCACTTTTCTGATTTGATCCAATATATATGATTTTGTTTGTGGACCAGCCGGCCGACGCCATCTCAGCATTCTTATCTGCAAACAGAAATGAAGTCCTTGAATGTACGTAGCTCACGGGGGGGCTTACACTTAATAGCATCTCCATCAAACCTCGATCCTCACTCCTTAAAATGCATTTTATGAAATGGAATGTCTTTCAAGATAAAGTGCTTAGACTGATTCATGTGTCACGAGCTGGAGGATGAGGAGGCACCAAAAAAAATGAAGAAAACCCAAAGAACGTCGGCAAGAATTGCAGGGGTTTTTCACACTACGTGTGTATCCCTGACTCAGAAAGAGATACAATGGAAAACCATGTGGAATAACCTATAAAGTTGCAATGTTAAATGGGAAGTGCCATTTTTTTTACAAACTGGACCTTATTTCTGGGATAAAATACTGTTACTCACCCGTTTCACTTTGGAATAATTTGGAGTATTTCCTATGATATTGAATTTGATGATCTCCATTTAACAGGAGTGAAGCGGGCACTGAAATGCAGCCAGTAAATGACACAAACTTGACCATTTCTCAAATAACAGACAGTTAATAAGATAGGCTATGCTATTATTATTGTCAGGAGTTCTCCGTAACTTGAGAAAATTCAATCTGTAAACAGACTCTACGTCCTGTGTATCATAGTTTAATAATGACCCCTAGCGCCCACTTATGTGACCTTCATCGTTTGTGATGTTATCACTACGCATACATGCCTTGCTTTAGTTCAGGCACTGTGAAGGCCACATTTCCAGTAGGGAGCTGTTTTTTTTTTGTTGTTGTTTTCAGCATTTAATTATTTAATTCCAAAAAAAACTGACCGTATACTACCTGTCCAGTACAAAACTGCAGACAGAAACAGGTAGCAATTAGCTGGTGAAAAGTGGTGCCTTAAGCAGTTAAAGAGACAATTATTAGACCAAAAGCTGAGCTAAAAGAGAGAGACTGGACTCATCAGGTCCAAATGAAAACAAAAATGAAAATAATGTGGAAAAAAATTATATGTCGACAACTATTTTTTTCTGTTACCCATAAGTGGCCAAAAAAACCCACCCTTTTGTTACAGTTTTAACCAGAATGGATTTGCTAGGGATAGCATTAATGAGGCTGAACTGACCGGAAGAGAAGATGACGTGTACAGCTGCTACCTGCTTCATCTTGTAACATCAGAACAATGTGCATCTTAAATAAGAACTGCTTCAAAAGCTGTTTTAAAATGAATCAGGATGATGATGATGATGATGATTATGATACCTGATTTCCATGTCATGTCAATACGGGACACTTGGCACATTGGTATTTGAATAGCACCTTTCTAGTAATCTGACCACTCAAAGCACTTTACACTATATATCACATTTACCCATTCACACACATACTGATCAAGTTTCTTTCACATTCACACAATGCATTGGTTTACATATCTTGCTCTAGACTGACCAGCTCTACCACTGAGCCACAGCCCCTATGCTAAGGTATGAGCTACTGATGCAGTATGAAAAGCAAGAAAGGCCTCTAATATTACCTTGAACAAGAAGACCTGTGTTTTGTGACACATTTTCTGTAGTTGTATTTTTCATTTTCCATACACATTGTACTTAGTTCACATTAGAGATCGACAGATATGGGTTTTTCTATAGCCAATGCCGATAACGATGTTTAGAGGTCAGAGTCAGCCGATGGCCGATATGTGCTGTCAATTTTTCGGCCAATTTTTAGGGCCAATATCTTGCCTTTTTCCCCTTCATTTGCATGCTGTCATCTGCATATTCTTGAGCTGAATTTTCATTATGCCAATAAGTTGGATGGAAACCCGACTATTGTCTGCTTCTGACAGCTCTGGGTCTCAGCGCACGGTGCTGCTGTCTGTGAGCGGGGCGGAGTAACGTAACGTTAACCCTCAGTCAGGCTGCAGTGTTTGTGAGAGCTGCCACCTTCTCTGCCCCATGCACTGAGTGAAACTCTAAAACTCTGACACAGGAGAAATAATACAGAACATATAACATGGGGCTAGTATGTTAGCAAGCAAGCTACTGATAGTTTTCGACTACAGTCCTTAAAGTTAACGGCGAGTAGTCTAGGCTAAGAGGACCTTCAACCAGCTATAGCATTATGCCAGTTACAGACAGTTATGCTATTCATTTTTTCTTTCACTAAATGAAGCAACACATCATAGTTTACTAGTAAAATAATAGCACACATATGACCATAAGACATGCGGCTGCCACCGATTTAGTAAATTAGCATCACTAAACAAGGATATTGGCCAATGCCAATGAATTAAAAAATGGCAAATATTGGCCCGATATATCTCCATCTCTAACATACTAATTTTAAGCCCAACTATCAAATTTATCATTACCCTCAGTGGTTTTCTTGCATGAACCTAACTACGTACATTTGCATGACGTATAAATGGTATGTGTAATGTCCATGTAGTGCTGTGCTATTTATACGCCCTCCCGTGAGACTTGGTTGCATTCGTCAATTCATCCCTCATACACACAGGCTTCAATAGAAGTGAATAAGAGAACAGGATATTTTTATTCTAAAGCAAAGTAATCATGGCTGTGATGTCTCCTCACTCATGATCTCTTGAGACCACGTCAGTCAGATGGTGTGGCTCAGGAGATGTCTTTAAGGTTCTTCTACTTAAATGAATAAATCCTGTGAATTAAGGGGCTTCCTTTTGATTTGAAATGCAAGGAAGGGTTCTCGCTATCAGATTTATCAATATTTGTGTATCCCTGATGAAAAGGACGAATGGGGGACGGATGGCAAAAAGTGAAGAAAAAAGGAGGGGATGATGAAAGAAGCACAGATGAGCAAGTTTGAATAAAAGCGATGGATGCGGATATTAATGACTGCAGAGACATGAGAAGTAAGAGAAACGAGGAAATGAGGTTTGCTCGAAATAAGGAAGGAAAGGGGGGTGAAGGACGTAGAAGGAAGAAGAGAAGAAAGGGGATAGAAAAAAAGTGTGCACTGTGGTGGACACTGATCTCTACGAGTCAGAAGGGGAGGAAAGGAAGGAGGACAGAGGAGGGGAAGCACAGGCAGTTTTCCGTGAGACATTAAAACATTTTAATGAGGAATCTTCCACTTCATATGTCTGTGCTGCATTAAAAAAAATTACCACAAAAAACACTTCAGACTCGAGACACTCGGAACTTAGAAAGAGAAAGAGAGAGAGAGGATAGGGCATGGTTCCCGAGGAGAACAATTAAAAGCTAAATATATTCTGCCTCTCGCCGATGGACTGTTTTTAATGTGATTATTGGGGTGCGGGCGAGGCAGAAAAGAGCCATGCACCCAGGGGAATCCTCTCTGCGACTCTCGCCCTGATACTTGGGAGGATTCTGAAACAGAGGAGACCAACAGAAAACTGACGCTCAACTGGAGAGGACAGAACCCGTGAGGCTCGCTGTGTTACAAAATTAAGTTAAGTATTTTCAAAGCTACCACTTTGAGAGGAACTTAAAGGAATATTGATTGATATGAGATAATTGATACCACTCTGTCTGCACAGTGAAAACGTAGCTGGAGCCACTAATCGTTTAGCATAGCTTAGCATAAAGGCTGGAAACAGCTCGTCTGACTCTGTCCAAAGGTAACAACAGGTGAATAGCAGTAAGTCATGTTCACTATAACAGTGGTTCTCAAAGTGGGGTCCGGTGACACCAGGGGTCCATGAGGGGGTTATAGGTGTTCCTCAGCAAAAAGGATACTCATTTAATTTCACAATAATTCCATCCATAAGTGACACAATGGCAGAATATCATGCTCAATATTATTTTCAATGCTTTCAACGTTCCAGTTATTTTGCTTATTTTCCTAAACATATCTTACTTACATGTTATGCTCTGTCTTTTTTGTTTTTGTTAAGCACCATTTTTGTCCTGTGCCTGCATGTTGTCCTGCCTCTTCCTGTTTTATTAAAGTAACCCTGTCTCCCTCTCGTTTCAGATTGCTTGATCCCTGCCACCTTTGTCTTCCCGCATCTGTGATTGTGAAACCCTGACCAGATTTTTCTCACCTGATTGATTGTTCGTTGCGAGATCGTTTTGTCCTTGCTCGTCTCCTGTCCCAAGTCTCCAGTGATTTATCCTGCAGTATCCAGCATCCCTCCTGTCCTGTAACAGTGATTTTGATTTGCAAGTTTTGAGGCCTCAGTGCCCTGTTTTGGTCTCTAGTATTCACTTTTCTGTTGCCTAGCTTAGCTTGTTTCTTGCCCTTGTTACTCTTAGTTCCTAGATGAATCCTCTTCGGAGTAGATCCTAGTGTAGTTCCTTGTATCTAATATCCTATTTTTGTAGTCTCTAGTTTATATACCTTGTTAATTCCCTCCTCTAGAGTAGAGCTGTAGGTGATCATCTGTTTCTTTTGTATTTGTTTATTTATTTATTTGTATTTTATTTTGTTTCAGGTAATGTTAATTTGTTTTCCCTCTCCTTTTGAAAGTGGCTTTGATTTATCCCCCTTTTATAATTGAGTGTTTCGCCAGTGTAGGGCTCTCCCTGATGCGCACTCCCACCTGCCTGGTGATGCACGTCATCCTCAATCTCCCCGCTGGTTTCCTGCATTTACTCTCCCATCTGGTCTGTTCAATAAAATCACCTTTTTGGTTACACCGTATCCCTGTCTCTGAGTGGTGCGTTTGGGCTCTCCTGCAAATGGAGCAGACGTCACGCTTCCGGGTATCGTGGCCGTGTAAAAGGCGCGCATCCTCCGCCACGGGGAAGACATGGCAGCAGCGCAGCAAGAGATTGTAACCTGACTCTCGGACAGCAGGACTTCAAGAACACCATGATGACCCAGGTATCCCAGCTAGCCAGAGGTCTCAACGAAGTCATGTCTCTGCCACAGACCAGAACACCCAGTACCAGTCCGGAGCAGCAGCTACCCCCGCCGCCTCTCCTTCACCAGTCTCTAGCACGGCCTCCGTCAAGGCAAGAAGGAGTTTGTCTCCATGGCCTTACCCTTGGACCTGGATTCCCTCATCCGTGGTGATCCGAACAGAGAATCGACCACTGCCCCCATCCTGGCGATTCCCAATCCTACTCCGCAGTTCACAGTGTGAAGTGGATACCTCCAACCTAGGGGTTGGTGCTGTCCTGTCCTGTCTCAACCTTCCTCCGCCGACAACAAGGTGCACCCGTGTGCGTTCCTCTCCCTCCGCCTGTCCAAAGCCGAGCAAAAGTATGACGTGGGAGAATTGTGAAATCCTGGCCATCAAGGTAGCTCTGGAGGGGTGGCGTCATTGGAGGAGTCTCAGCACCCGTTTCTGGTTTGGACAGACTACAAAAATTTACAATACCTCAAAAATGCCAAAAGAATGAACTCTCACCAGTGCCGATGGTCACTTTACTTTAACTGCTTCAATTTCTCTTTGTCTTAAAGGCCAGGGTCCCTGAACATCAAGCCGGATGCCCTGTCATGTCTCTTTGACCCCAAGCCTGTAGCCAAAGCTCCCGAATCCATCCTCCTATGGGCCTGTGTGGTTGGAGCGGTAGCCTGGCAAATAGAGTCTGAGGTGAAATAAGCAAACGGTGTGAACCTGCCGTCTGCGGCATACCCTCCCAACCGCCTGTTCGTTCTTGTCAATCTGCGCCCCCAGGTGGTTCATTGGGCTCACACCTCCCTTCTCACCTGCCATCCTGGTGTTAAAAGAACAGTGGCATTCGTCCGGCAGCATTTCTGGTGGCCCGCCATGGTTAAAACTGTCCGAGAGTATGCAGAAGCGTGTCCAGTCTGCACCCGGAACAAGACTTCCCCCCAGTCTCGCCCAGGTCTGCTGCAGCCTCTCCCCATCCCGTCCCGCTCCTGGTCTGAAATCTGAAATTGGACTTCGTCACTGGTCTCCCTGTGTCCAAAGGCAGCGCCACCATCCTAATGATGGTCAACAGGTTCAGTAAGATGACACATTTCATTCCTCTGCCCAAACTCCCCTCCGCCAAGGAAACGGCGAAGGTCATGCTGCATGACGGGTTTCGTCTGTATGGTTTTCCCACTAACATTCTTTCAGACCGGGGGCCCCAATTCATCTCATGTTTTGGAAGGAGTTCTGCAAGCTGATCGGGGCTCAAGTCAGCCTGACGTCTGGGTACCACCCGGAAGAGAATGGACATGCGAGTGATTGAACCAGGTGCTCGAAACTTGCCTCCACTGTCTGGTCTCCCAGAATTCGGCCTCCTGGAGCAGCATGCTATCATGGTTAGAGTATGCTCACAATACTCTCCCCACCTCGTCTACCGGCATATCTCCCTTACAGTGTGTGTATGGCTACCAGCCCCCCACCTTCGCAGACAATGAGAAGGAGGTGGTGGTCCCGTCTGCATATGCCCAAGTCAGACGCTACCACAAGGTATGGGCAGCGGCGTGCATAATACTGCTACGGAGTCTGGAGTGCATGAAGACGGCAGCGGATCGGCACTGGAGGCCCGCCCCCAGACGGGGCAAAAGGTATGGCTATCCACAGAAGACCTTCCTCTCAATATTTCTTCCAGGAATCTAGCTCCTTGTTTCGTGGGTCCATTCCCTGTCACCAAGGTGGTCAACCCTTCAGCTGTGCCCCTTCACCTGCCCCGATCCCTCCGTGTACATCCCACCTTCCATGTGTGTAAAGTGAAGCCTGTCCACAAGAGCCCCCATGGTTCCTCCGGCTCTTCCTCCGCCTTGAATGATCAACGGTGACCAAGTCTACATGGTTCGGAGGCTCCTGGCTATTCATAAAAGAAGCCAGGGCAGACAGTACCTGGCAGACTGGGAGGGTTATTACATTACCCTGGTGTTAATATTACTTCCTATACTCTTCGTATTTATTATACTAGATATACTAATTACTAATAACTATTTAACTGTGTGTGACTCACTGCTTCCTAGTGCGCAGACTCTTTTGCTGCTTGCTCTCACCTCTGCTTGCAATTTTCTGCTAATATTCTTGTTTTCATGTTTCCTCCTGTGAGAAACCTTGAGGAGTGGCTCCTGGATAAAGACTTCAACTGACTGAAGAGAAGTGCGTTATCACAGCAAGATTAGCATCAAGATGCCTCCCTTTTCCACTGAAGACTATCACAAACTTCTTCAGAAGATGTTGGTCCTGGAGATGAAAATTCACCCCCTCGAAGTCTTTGTTGAGTTCAATGGACAACCTGGGGATGCGACCAGCTTACCGATGTCTCAAACCAGTGGACAGGAGCAGGCTAACAGACAGCTAATTAGTTCCACAACAAAGAAGGATGAAGCCTGTGTAAGTAGCAGGAAATCAGCCTGTAGCCTGTAGCCTCCCTGGCATTTGCTAAGAGCAAGACTGAAGCATATTTTAGGTAAAGATAAAAAGATAAAGATAACAGGCAGAACCAGAATAAATGAGGAAACTGGTTGGCCTGCACTGAGAGTTTCTTCAACACCGGTACCAAGGAGAAAACAGCCTTGGACAGTGGCTACAACAAAAAGTAAGAGCAAACCAACTAAAAACACAGACATCCAAGTAAAAAACAGATTTGCTCCATTTCTACAAGACCCTGACACCCCGAAAGAATGCTCAATCAATGAACTTCATTGACAATTTCTGTATTTTTTGGGAATGAAGGCATCTTTTTAAGGCAGACGGTTTTGGCCTAAATAAAAGAGGAGTGCAATTGTTGTGTCCAACATTTTTTACTGTGTGTGTCACCCAGCGTCACTGGCAGACTCAGCCAAGGACAGGAGAAACAGTGCAGAACAAGAGATAGGACAGCACACTGAAGGACAGCAGATGCACAACGAGGCTTCAACTTCAGCGTCATCATACTCACCCCAACAAATGAAGTCTATCCCACCCCCAGAGGTCCAACAAGAGAGGCCACCTCTAACCCCAACACAAGACTCCCAATCTTCTCAACTTTTATCCTCCCAGCCCCTTTACATCTACTCATTTCTTTCACCCAGTCCAAACGACTCTCTCCTGGATTTCACAGATAAGATGAAGAACCTTGTCAATATTGGAATCCAACTCACACCATGTCCATCTTGCATATTCTCACCCCTTAACCTTCCCCATCGTTCAGCCCCTCCTATTCCACTACGCAAGAAACAACCATCCACCAAAAATCGTCATGCCCCCTCTTCGCCCATTAAACTTAATGTTAACTGCGAGTCTGACTGATATGTGCCGGGTCAAGGCTATAATGTTGATATCAGCGATGTTTTCCCCCAGGAAAAGTCAGGGCCCTATGGAGTTCAAGAAGCCTTTTCTATCCCTGTGATAACAACTAACAGGAAGATGGTTAAAGTAATGAAAAACAAAAAAGTGCAGTTGCAAATTTATTGAATATAGCATGTCAACCACAGAACAAATCATTGTCTCCTGTTATCTCTCCAAGGTTAGCTCTATTCAATGTTAGAATGCTAGTTAACAATTCACTATTGATTAATGACAGGTTTACTGGAAATAAGGAAGGAAAGGTGGGTGAAGGACGTAGAAGTAAGAAGAGAAGAAAGAGGATAGAAAAAAGTGTGCACTGTGGTGGACACTGATCTCTACGAGTCAGAAGGGGAGGAAAGGAAGGAGGACAGAGGAGAGGAAGCACAGGCAGTTTTCTGTGAGACATTAAAACATTTTAATGAGGAATCTTCCACTTCATATGTCCATATGTCTGTGCTGCATTAAAAAAAATTACCACAAAAAACACTTCAGACTCGAGACACTCGGAACTTAGAAAGAGAGAGAAAGAGAGAGAGAGAGAGAGAGAGAGAGAGGATAGGGCATGGTTCCCGAGGAGAACAATTAAAAGCTAAATATATTCTGCCTCTCGCCGATGGACTGTTTTTAATGTGATTATTGGGGTGCGGGCGAGGCAGAAAAGAGCCATGCACCCAGGGGAATCCTCTCTGCGACTCTTGCCCTGATACTTGTGAGCTTTCTGAAACAGAGGAGACCAACAGAAAACTGACGCTCAACTGGAGAGGACAGAACCCGTGAGGCTCGCTGTGTTACAAAATTAAGTTAAGTATTTTCAAAGCTACCACTTTGAGAGAAACTTAAAGGAATATTGATTGATATGAGATAATTGATACCACTCTGTCTGCACAGTGAAAATGTAGCTGGAGCCACTAATCATTTAGCATAGCTTAGCATAAAGGCTGGAAACAGCTCGTCTGACTATGTCCAAAGGTAACAACAGGTGAATAGCAGTAAGTCATGTTCACTATAACAGTGGTTCTCAAAGTGGGATCCGGTGACACCAGGGGTCCTTGAGGGGGTTATAGGTGGTCCTCAGCAAAAAGGATACTCATTTAATTTCACAATAATTCCGTCCATAAGTGACACAATGGCAGAATATTATGCTCAATATTATTTTCAATGCTTGTTCAGTATCCGCTCCAGTTATTTTGCTTATTTTCCTAAACATATCTTACTTACAAGTTATGCTCTGTCTGTTTTTGTTAAGTTCACCATTTTTGTCCTGTGCCTGCATGTCGTCCTGCCTCTTCCTGTTTTATTTTGAAAGTAACTGTCTCCCTCTCATTTCAGATCGCTTGATCCCTGCCACCTTTGTCTTCCCGCATCTGTGATTGTGAAACCCCGACCAGATTGTTTCCACCTGTTTGATTGTTCGTTGCGAGATTGTTTTGTCCTTGCTCGTCTCCTGTCCCAAGTCTCCAGTGATTTATCCTGCGGTATCCAGCATCCCTCCTGTCCTGTAACAGTGATTTTGATTTGTAAGTTTTGTAGCCTCAGTGCCCTGTTTTGGTCTCTAGTATTCACTTTTCTGTTGCCTAGCTTAGCTTGTTTCTTGCCCTTGTTACTCTTAGTTCCTAGATGAATCCTCTTTGGAGTAGATCCTAGTGTAGTTCCTTGTATATA
The DNA here is from genome assembly GCA_029721515.1 of Synanceia verrucosa. Classification (NCBI taxonomy): domain Eukaryota; kingdom Metazoa; phylum Chordata; class Actinopteri; order Perciformes; family Synanceiidae; genus Synanceia; species Synanceia verrucosa. Next base: position 21,806,456 of record CM056556.1, on the reverse strand, counting down.
GTATCCTATTTTTGTAGTCTCTAGTTTATATACCTTGTTAATTCCCTCCTCTAGAGTAGAGTTGTAGGTGATCATCTGTTTCTTTTGTATTTATTTATTTGTATTTTATTTTGTTTCAGGTGATGTTAATTTGTTTTCCCTCTTCTTTTGAGAGTGGCTTTGATTTATCCCCCTTTTATAATTGAGTGTTGCGCCAGTGTAGGGCTCTCCCTGATGCGCACTCCCACCTGCCTGGTGATGCACGTCATCCTCAATCTCCCCGCTGGTTTCCTGCATTTACTCTCCCGTCTGGTCTGTTCAATAAAATCACCTTTTTGGTTGCACCGTATCCCTGTCTCTGAGTGGTGCGTTTGGGCTCTCCTGCAAATGGAGCAGACGTCACGCTTCCGGGTATCGTGGCCGTGTAAAAGGCGCGCATCCTCCGCCACGGGGAAGACATGGCAGCAGCGCAGCAAGAGATCGTAACCTGACTCTCGGACAGCAGGACTTCAAGAACACCATGATGACCCAGGTATCCCAGCTAGCCAGAGGTCTCAACGAAGTCATGTCTCTGCTACAGACCAGAACGCCCAGTGCCAGTCCGGAGCAGCAGCTACCCCCGCCGCCTCTCCTTCACCAGTCTCTAGCACGGCCTCCGTCAAGGCAAGAAGGAGTTTGTCTCCATGGCCTTACCCTTGGACCTGGATTCCCTCATCGCCCTGGTGATCCGAACAGAGAATCGACCACTGCCCCCATCCTGGCGATTCCCAATCCTACTCCGCAGTTCACAGTGGAAGTGGATACCTCCAACCTAGGGGTTGGTGCTGTCCTGTCTCAACATTCCTCCGCCGACAACAAGGTGCACCCGTGTGCGTTCCTCTCCCTCCGCCTGTCCAAAGCCAAGCAAAACTATGACGTGGGAAATTGTGAACTCCTGGCCATCAAGGTAGCTCTGGAGGGGTGGCGTCATTGGTTGGAGGAGTCTCAGCACCCGTTTCTGGTTTGGACAGACCACAAAAATTTACAATACCTCAAAAATGCCAAAAGAATGAACTCTCACCAGTGCCGATGGTCACTTTACTTTAACTGCTTCAATTTCTCTTTGTCTTAAAGGCCAGGGTCCCTGAACATCAAGCCGGTGTTAGAACGTGGCTCAGACACGACAAAAAAACCCAAACGCAAGACTCCACAAAAACAAAGTATCAACCAAGGATTTATTACAAAAAAAAAAACAACAACAACGGTACAGAGAGGGATATGCACTCTAATCTGTAAAAACTAAAGTTGCTCAAAAAGGGAAAAGAAAAAGCTAAAGATAACTAACTAAAAGACTCAGGCCAATCGGCAATAATAAGGAACAAACTAAGAGAACTAAATACACTGCAACAAACTAAAGGCGATCACTTAAGGTGATGATAATGTCAACAGTTACACAGAACAGACACTAGAACACAAACTACAAGGGGAAAGACAAAACAAAGTAACAAAATAACAAAACAGTTCACACAATGAGGGCAACCTGACGTGGAAGAAGGCTGGTAGCTTGGTGGCATGACACAAGACGTACTGGCACAAGACAAAGGGAGACGCTGACATAAATACACTGGGTAATGGGGAACAGCTGCAAACAATCAGGGGCGGGGCTGACAATCACCAGACGCGGGAAACATGAGGATGGGAAGGACAAGTTGACAAACATGACAGCCGGATGCCCTGTCATGTCTCTTTGACACCAAGCCTGGAGCCAAAGCTCCCGAATCCATCCTCCTATGGGCCTGTGTGGTTGGAGCGGTAGCCTGGCAAATAGAGTCTGAGGTGAAATAAGCAAACGGTGTGAACCTGCCGTCTGCGGCATACCCTCCCAACCGCCTGTTCGTTCTTGTCAATCTGCGCCCCCAGGTGGTTCATTGGGCTCACACCTCCCTTCTCACCTGCCATCCTGGTGTTAAAAGAACAGTGGCATTCGTCCGGCAGCATTTCTGGTGGCCCGCCATGGTTAAAACTGTCCGAGAGTATGCAGAAGCGTGTCCAGTCTGCACCCGGAACAAGACTTCCCCCCAGTCTCGCCCAGGTCTGCTGCAGCCTCTCCCCATCCCGTCCCGCTCCTGGTCTGAAATCTGAAATTGGACTTCGTCACTGGTCTCCCTGTGTCCAAAGGCAGCGCCACCATCCTTTCCATCCTTTCATTTCATTCCTCTGCCCAAACTCCCCTCCGCCAAGGAAACGGCGAAGGTCATGCTGCATGACGGGTTTCGTCTGTATGGTTTTCCCACTAACATTCTTTCAGACCGGGGGCCCCAATTCATCTCATGTTTTGGAAGGAGTTCTGCAAGCTGATCGGGGCTCAAGTCAGCCTGACGTCTGGGTACCACCCGGAAGAGAATGGACATGCGAGTGATTGAACCAGGTGCTCGAAACTTGCCTCCACTGTCTGGTCTCCCAGAATTCGGCCTCCTGGAGCAGCATGCTATCATGGTTAGAGTATGCTCACAATACTCTCCCCACCTCGTCTACCGGCATATCTCCCTTACAGTGTGTGTATGGCTACCAGCCCCCCACCTTCGCAGACAATGAGAAGGAGGTGGTGGTCCCGTCTGCATATGCCCAAGTCAGACGCTACCACAAGGTATGGGCAGCGGCGTGCAAAATACTGCTACGGAGTCTGGAGTGCATGAAGACGGCAGCGGATCGGCACTGGAGGCCCGCCCCCAGACGGGGCAAAAGGTATGGCTATCCACAGAAGACCTTCCTCTCAATATTTCTTCCAGGAATCTAGCTCCTTGTTTCGTGGGTCCATTCCCTGTCACCAAGGTGGTCAACCCTTCAGCTGTGCCCCTTCACCTGCCCCGATCCCTCCGTGTACATCCCACCTTCCATGTGTGTAAAGTGAAGCCTGTCCACAAGAGCCCCATGGTTCCTCCGGCTCTTCCTCCGCCTTGAATGATCAACGGTGACCAAGTCTACATGGTTCGGAGGCTCCTGGCTATTCATAAAAGAAGCCAGGGCAGACAGTACCTGGCAGACTGGGAGGGTTATTACATTACCCTGGTGTTAATATTACTTCCTATACTCTTCGTATTTATTATACTAGATATACTAATTACTAATAACTATTTAACTGTGTGTGACTCACTGCTTCCTAGTGCGCAGACTCTTTTGCTGCTTGCTCTCACCTCTGCTTGCAATTTTCTGCTAATATTCTTGTTTTCATGTTTCCTCCTGTGAGAAACCTTGAGGAGTGGCTCCTGGATAAAGACTTCAACTGACTGAAGAGAAGTGCGTTATCACAGCAAGATTAGCATCAAGATGCCTCCCTTTTCCACTGAAGACTATCACAAACTTCTTCAGAAGATGGCGGTCCTGGAGATGAAAATTCACCCCCTCGAAGTCTATGTTGAGTTCAATGGACAACCTGGGGATGCGACCAGCTTACCGATGTCTCAAACCAGTGGACAGGAGCAGGCTAACAGACAGCTAATTAGTTCCACAACAAAGAAGGATGAAGCCTGTGTAAGTGGCAGGAAATCAGCCTGTAGCCTGTAGCCTCCCTGGCATTTGCTAAGAGCAAGACCGAAGCATATTTTAGGTAAAGATAAAAAGATAAAGATAACAGGCAGAACCAGAATAAATGAGGAAACTGGTTGGCCTGCATTGAGAGTTTCTTCAACACCGGTACCAAGGAGAAAACAGCCTTGGACAGTGGCTACAACAAAAAGTAAGAGCAAACCAACTAAAAACACAGACATCCAAGTAAAAAACAGATTTGCTCCATTTCTACAAGACCCTGACACCCCGAAAGAATGCTCAATCAATGAACTTCATTGACAATTTCTGTATTTTTTGGGAATGAAGGCATCTTTTTAAGGCAGACGGTTTTGGCCTAAATAAAAGAGGAGTGCAATTGTTGTGTCCAACATTTTTTACTGTGTGTGTCACCCAGCGTCACTGGCAGACTCAGCCAAGGACAGGAGAAACAGTGCAGAACAAGAGATAGGACAGCACACTGAAGGACAGCAGATGCACAACGAGGCTTCAACTTCAGCGTCATCATACTCACCCCAACAAATGAAGTCTATCCCACCCCCAGAGGTCCAACAAGAGAGGCCACCTCTAACCCCAACACAAGACTCCCAATCTTCTCAACTTTTATCCTCCCAGCCCCTTTACATCTACTCATTTCTTTCACCCAGTCCAAACGACTCTCTCCTGGATTTCACAGATAAGATGAAGAACCTTGTCAATATTGGAATCCAACTCACACCATGTCCATCTTGCATATTCTCACCCCTTAACCTTCCCCATCGTTCAGCCCCTCCTATTCCACTATGCAAGAAACAACCATCCACCAAAAATCGTCATGCCCCCTCTTCGCCCATTAAACTTAATGTTAACTGCGAGTCTGACTGATATGTGCCGGGTCAAGGCTATAATGTTGATATCAGCGATGTTTTCCCCCAGGAAAAGTCAGGGCCCTATGGAGTTCAAGAAGCCTTTTCTATCCTTGTGATAACAACTAACAGGAAGATGGTTAAAGTAATGAAAAACAAAAAAGTGCCGTTGCAAATTTATTGAATATAGCATGTCAACCACAAGATTAGCTCTATTCAATGTTAGAATGCTAGTTAACAAATCACTGTTGATTAATGACATCATTGTGACCTATGAGCTAGATTTTTTTACTCCTTAATGAAACTGAATGTAGCTGTAGCACTATTTTTAACGAGGCAGCACCAACAGATTTTAGTTTCATCAACAAATGTCGAACTGGCAAGAAAAGATGGGGGAGTTGCTGCCATTTTTAAATCTTTATTTCAGTGTAAACAAATGATTTTTATTGATTTTAGCTCTTTTGAATATCTCCGTTTTTTAGTAAAAGGTGATCCAAAGGCTATTATTGTCATAATTTATAGACCTCCAAAAAATTTAAAATTTATGGAGGAATTTGTAGAACTGCTGGCAGTTATCTGTACAGAATAAAACTTTTTAGTCATAACAGGTGATTTTAACATTCGGGTTGGCAACAACATGGATAAAACTGCCAAAAAACACTCTGCTTTACTGGATACTTTTGGCCTCTCACAGCATGTGAAAGACAGTAAAGGCCTTGAAATCAGCATGCAGGAAGACAGAGCGTAAGTGGCGAAAAACCAAACTCCAAATTCACTATGACCTCTACCGACAAAGTATGTAATTTTAACAAAGAGTTAATCAGGGCTAGACAGAGACTATTTTCTGAAATACTATTTTAGTAAAAGCCTCAACAATACTCTATTCTGTTTATTGTGATTGATAAGCCCACTAACCGTCCTAATCAGATAGCTCCATAACTCCTCACAACAGATAAATGCAATGCATTTGCTTGCTATTTTAGTGAAGAAATACGATCCATCAGCACAAAAATCAGCAAAAATCGGCAAAATGATAAAATGATGCTACTCCTAAAACCACCCAGGAATAACTCAATTTCCATGTCAGAATTTGATACTGTTGACCAAAAAACTGTTGAGGAAATGGTTCAGCATCTTAAACCATCAACTAGCTTGACTCAAAACCATCTGACTTCTTCAGAACTATTGTGAAGTATGTGCTAACTGACCTGCAGCAATTAATCAACTGCTCCAGTCAGTCAGGCGAGTTTCCTCAACCCCTGAAAGTAGCTGCCGTTTAGTCACTTTTAAAAAAGAGAACGCTGGATGCTTCTACGTTAACTATAGACCCATCTCAAACCTGCCCTTCATAGCCAAGATTGTCAAGAAAGTGCTTTTTAATCAACTCAGCAACTTTGTGAACACAAATGGACTTCTGGACAGATTTCATTCAGGTTTCCGACCTCATCACAGTACAAAATCGTCTCTCATCAGAGTGCTAAATGATATGAGGTTGAACACTGACTCGAGAAAGGTGTCAGTTCAGTGTACCGTTTGATGCTGTAGATCATAATATACTGTTGAACGGGTTGGAAACTTGGGTAGGACTCAATGGAACAGTTCCAGAGTGGTTCAGGTCCTACTAGGAGGAAAGGAGTTGTTTTGTGACCATTGGAAGTTTTGAATCCAATCAAATGGCCATGATATAAGGGGTCCCTCAAAGGTCAGTTCTTGGACCTCTTTTGTTCAGCCTATATGTGCTACCTTTGGGCCAAATTCTGCAGAACATTAATGTTGACTATCATAGTTATGCAGATGACACAGTTATATCTAGCAGTGTCCCCAGATGACTATAGTTCAATAGAGGTGTTGTGTCACTGTCTAGAACAATAAATAATTGGATGAACCAAAATTTCCTTTAATTAAACCACAACAAAACTGAGGTAATTGTTTTTGGCAGTAAAGAAAAGAGGATTGCTGTTAGTAAATACCTGGACTCACCATCTTTAAAACCAAAGACCAAGTCTGAAACCTCGGTGCGCTGATAGACTCAGATCTGAATTTCAGCAGTCAGATCAAATCAATCACTAAAACAGAGTGAAGGGTTTCAGGTCCCAAGCAGACCAAAGAAGCTCATCCATGCTTTTATCTCCAGTAGACTTGACTATTGTAATGGCCTTCTAACTGGACTCTCCCAAAAGAGCATTAGCTACAGCTCATTCAGAACACAGCAGCTCAGATTCTGACCAGAACAAAGAGATCACAGCACATTACTCCAGTCCTAAAGTCTTTACACTGGCTCCCAGGAAGCTATAGAATAGACTTTAAAGTTCTGCTATTGGTCTATAAGTCACTGAATAGTTTAGGACCAGAATTCATTAAAGACATGTTAATGGAATATAAACCCAGAGCTGCAGACTCAGGTTAGTGTAGCCCAGAGTTGATACCAAACATGGTGAAGCAGCATTTAGCTGCTGCATTTATAAATGGAATAAGCTGCCAGCAGAAGTGAAGTCAGCCCTAAGAGTGAATGTTTTTAAATCCAGGATAAAAATGTATGGTTATGACAGAGGTCTTTAAAAACATTTTAAAATCCATCTATCCATCCATTATCTACCGCTTATCCTCATAGGGGTCACGGGGGGTGCTGGAGCCTATCCTGCTGTCTTAGGGCAAAAGGTAGAGTACACTCTGAACAAGTCGCCACCTCATCACAGGGCACACAGAGACAGACGACCATTCACACCTACAGTCAATTTAAATTAGCCAATTAACCTAATCCCCATGCATGTTTTGGGATGGTGGGAGGAAGCCGGAGAACCCGGGGAGAACCACGCAGACACGGGGAGAGCAAGCAAACTCCACACAGAAAGACCCCAGGCCCAGGATTCGAACCCGGTACCTTCTTGCTGTGAAGCGACAGTGCTAACCACTACACCACCGTGCAGCCCAACATTTAAAAAAAAATTTTAAAACCTTGTACTTTGTTCTTTTAGGAATTTTGGTAAATGTTCTTTGTTTTTAAATGTTTTAAATGCTGTATTTTCTTTGTTCTTTGTTATATGCTTTTAAATGCTTTCAAATTGTTTTTAAATGTTTTAATTGCTGTATTTTTAATCATGCCTTGTGTATGAAATGTGCAATATAAAGCTGCCTTGCCTTGCCTAATACGCTTTTGTGTTGTATATTGTAAGCTTTGTCTGGCAAAATAATTTCCTTCTCTACAAATTAAGTTCTTAAAGGTGCCATGGCATGAAATTTTCACTTTCTGAGGTTTTTGAACATAAATATGAGTTTCCCTAACCTTCTTAATTCCCCCCACATGGCTAGAAATGGTGAAATGTGTAAACCAAGCAATGCCCGATACTTTTCCACAGCCCAAATGTGTCACTATTAGATATTCCCTTTTCGATGTCAAGAAGGTAAAGGTTTCCACACGCTCTCTCTAGGTTTCCACCCCCTTTGTCTGGATTTCCCACCCAGATCCTCCTCTAAAGTTACCGAGCGGCCGCCATTGTTTCTCTCTGCTAACTTTCGCAAATAAACTTGACAGTTAGGAGCAAAGCATGGCAGCTGCTCTGTTGTTGGCTGCTTCAACAAGCACAGGAGGCTATTTTTACTCTGTGTTTACCTGTAGCGTTAGCACTGCAGCTACCGGAGGGCTGGAGCTCGGTTAGCACTGCAGCTATTGCTGCTAGCTTAGTTCCGAGCTAACCAGAGCTCTGAGCTAACCAAAGCTCTGGTATTGCTGCAGTACTAACTGAGCACTGAGTTGGTACCGATCCATGCTTCAACTTCAGCTGTATAGCCAAGACTAATTTGTATGGGCCCATGTTTACAAAGCAGTCCTCCGTGAAATGATGAGCGCACATATGCAGAACTTTGGGAAGTTCTGGTGGTCCTTGAGTAATTAATATCAGTGACATTCAACATAAGCTCTGTGAGCACAAGGCTCATATGAAGCTAGTGTTATACACTTATTTGTAATTTGGGTGACTCTGACTACTGTTAACTGTACTGTCTGTGCACTGCAGAGTAACGTCAGTAGCCTCTTTAGCCAGTGCCAGTACGCACCTAGAAGTGCACGGTAAGGGGAGAGAGAGCCACTTCCTCTCTCCAGAGAGAGGGCTTGGTCAGACACAGCTCAGGAACATTTAAAGGTACAGACACAGAAACAGTCTGTTCTCAGCAGAGCTCAATACAGTGATTTTTAACTGGCTGGAGTTCAGGACCAGGGCTGAATTTGGGGTAATACACTTTGAATGGACTTGGTCATGGACCCTTCATGGACCCCCCCTGGGATCTTATTTTGGAAAGAAATACATACGGCATTTATGGACTGAGGCGAGTAATTGTTTGATCCTATTTACAATGTAGCAATTACCCTACACATTCATCCATCCATCCATCCATTATCTACCACTTATCCTCATAGGGTCGTGGGGGGGGGCGTGCAAACTCCACACAGAAAGGCCCCGGGCCCGGGATTCGAACCCGGTACCTTCTTGATGTGAGGCGACAGTGCTTACCCTACACATAAGATGTTTAAAAGATAATTTTGCAAGCTGTGACGTAGGGCTGAACGATTTTAGGAAAAGATTGAACTGCGATTTTTCTGGCAGATATTTCGATTTCAATTCGATTCACGATTTTCTTCAAAAGAAACTTCAGTGCCATATTCACAATGTGTACAGTGACCTTTACAAACGTGGCAGAAAATTACACAATGACTTAATGTCATCAATAATGATTATTATTATTTTATGATTTCAACTCAGTAGGTTATTTTTGTGTAATTAAGGTTCTATCATGGTAGACATATTAGACAACATTCTGATGATGATCACTAGCCGCATGCTGCAACCTGTTTCTCTTTAGGACCCTGGGGAATGAAAGTTTGCATTATGGTGTGTTCACTGAAAGTTGGAACTTGGAGCTCAATTCAACATAACCCCAAAGTGTAGCGTTCCCAGCGCTTCCAGCCTCATAGACGTACAACAAAAGATGTTTACTGTTTATGTCAGTAGCAGATAGCATGAATATCTTTTTGAGGAGATTAATCCGACTTTCTGAGTTGGAGATTTAAATTCTGATTTGGAGCTTGGAAAGTCCGACATTCTTGAATACACCGCGGGCTAAACACAAACGCTGAGCTCCCAGCTGCTGGGAGCTCCCTGCTGCTGCAATGACATTAATGCTCTGTTTTACCGGTGCTGTTTTTCTCCTTATGCTGGAAAGTGGGGAGACGGATCAGCGTCACTATCAATCTGAGGGACATGTCCCCTCGTCCCTAGTAACATCTGAGCACGTGAATCATTTCCATTAGACTTTTTACTGGACTTTTTTCTGGTGCACGTATGCAGCCTCAAATCCCAGATATTGCCTCATGACAGCCGTGCTGTTTGTCATCCCCTCCTCTGCTTCTGTTTCCACTGAAGTAATTTCTAAACATGTTAACGTTACAAAGCAGGAGCAGCAGGTTAACACACTGATTGGTTAACGCAGCTTTGACAATCACAGAATGGCGTTGTCTGAAATTTTGATCTGAAAACGATAAATCGTTCAGCCCTGTGACGCCATTTTGACTTGTAATTGTAGGGCAAGCATCAGTGTTACTCATAACATTAACCAGTTGTCTGTTCCATTCTATTCAAGGACTGCAGGAAGCCATGACAGTGTGAGGACCAGGATCCTGAAACTGACACAGCTCAATGGAATTCAGTCAGCATTGTCATTAGTTTTATTATTCACACTTAAGTTATTATACTGTGACATGTCAAAGGACAAAACTTGTATTTTTTTCTGACAAAGATTATACAATTGTGTTGCAACATTTTAAAGATCTGGAAGACATATTATGAAATGACAGGCTTACAGTGAGTACAGTCTTCCAAGATACATTGGAATACCTTGGGAGCTTTGTGTTGTAAAGAGCCATAGTGATCAAACACAGCTATAAATACTAGTCCTAATTATAGGCTAGCGTTAATCGTAGCCAATTTGTGTTTTAACGGTTGTTCATTTCCGTGCATTTGGAGCAGTGTTGGGTTTTTAATAGAGACGGATGATAGATATTTGACAGGATAGCAACAAAGAAAGAGTTTCAAGTAAAAATATCTGCATGTATTATTACACAACAAGCCTGTGTGTCAGTATGAAACAGAATGAATGAGATGACAGACAGAGTGTTTCCCGGTCAGGTTTGGATGCGGGGCTGAACAGAGTCTCCAGAGACTCTGCTGACTAAGAGGAGGGGGACAGATGCGAATCATTTATCATTTATCACCATCGGTTTTCCCCCATGGTGCCACACTCCCATGGGATCCCCGTCCCATCCACCCCCTCATCCACATCGCTCTGACATCTGCAGCAGCCCGAGACAATGATGATAATGGCGATGATTGTTAACGTGTTTTGTGGTTTAAAGTGGATTAGAAATGGTTTCAGTTCACCAATTCGGTATAAAGTTCATTTAAAAGACCCCTCTGCCAATTTTGCATGTTCAGCTTTTATCATGGAGAAAATTATGAAAACCTGATGTGTGACATTCTCTGTGGTTCTGAAGGCAATGAAGTCTGAAAGTCTGATTAGAGGGAGAGTTTGGGTGTTTTGAAGTGGGGCTATATGAGGTACTTATCCATAGTCAGTGTATTACCTGCAGTAGATTGATTAGTGTCTATTCTAGGGACTAAAAGTCAGCATATCTGGACCCCTGCTGCACCGATTTCTTTTTTAAAATCCATCTCTTTTAACTCTCCTGACTCCCAAGAAAGTACAACACAAAATTGCTGGAATGCCCCTTTAATTTTAATAAACTCCACTTTCTTTCTTGAACAGAGCTCTGCATAGACTTAAAGGCACTGCTGATCAGCCACTAGATGTCACCTTGTTGGAAGCTTTGTTAGAAATGGGAACCAAATGTCAGAAATCAAGAAAAAAACAAACATTAATTTTAGTCCCACTAATCTTTTTTTCAACACCTTTCTAAAAAGCTCCATGGACGCATTTTTTTAATTATTCATCTGCATAAAAATATAAAATAACTGGCAAAGGATTCACAAGAGGGATCTCTACTATCAGGTTCCCATCATCAGTCCATTTAACATGAATGAATTCATCGCTGCACAGTAACTACAACTTGTAAACTGTATATTATATTCCACTGTCACACGGGATCACTCAGCCTGCTGCTATATACATTAAAATATAATATCTATAGTATCTATATATATAGTATGAGCTGTCACTGATCGGATCGCATGTGCCTCTGCAGCAGCAGAAGCACATGTTCCGGTAAACACCGGAGATTTAATGTGGGCAGCTATGAGACCCGGTAACTTGCAGTGGCAGGTCAGAGTCAAGTCAAGAAGATAAGGATTTATAACTGAAGACTATCTAAGTAAAATAGTCCACATAAAGATCAGATCCGAGTCCATATACGGGTCCGTGTCATTGGCTTTTACGCACAACGACCCGCAGCCAGAACTAAACCATGCGTTTCCACCAGCGCCGCAGTGGAAGTTGTGCATTGAAATACAAGTTTCGAGCAGAAATCAACCGGGATATTTCCGGTACTCACTCAGCAGCAGAGCAACAGGCAAGAAGAGGAGGCACGCAGAGTTCACCAGAGATACCATGTTGACCCGACGAGTCGTCCTCCGTCCTGGAGAAGTTTCGAGTCGTTTGCACCGAAATCCTAAAAAAAGTTGTTCTTACGAAAGTGGAATAAATGACAGAGCGACGCTCCTCGGTGCTGGTCAAAGTGTTTCCCTTCCTGTCCTCAGTGCAGATCTGTCCTCTGATGTGTGAGCACACACAGCGATCTGCTCCGCTGAAGGGAGGAGGAGGAGGAGGCTGCAAATTAAGATTCAGTGTCGATTGATATCGCGAATATTTTCTAGTTTGATTGTTTAGTTGTTTGGAATCAGGGATTTATTTTTTCCATTCATTCATTTTCTACCACTTATCCTCACATAGGGTCGCGGGGGGGCTGGAGCCTATCCCAGCTGTCTTAGGGCGGAAGGCAGGGTACACCCTGGACAAGTCTCCACCTCATCACAGGGCGGATTTATTTTTTATTTTTTTATTTTTTTATTATTATTTTTATTTTTTAATACTTTATTCTTAAAACGTGAGTCATACTGATGAATTATTTTCAAAATTATTGGTGATTTTAATAATAATAAAAATAAATTTAAAAAAAAGATAATTAACAGATCCTTTACTAAGGTGAAAGAAAGTCACATTCTGAGCTATTAACACCCCACAATATGATATTAATGCAATACTTTAGTCACCATACCATCTTATTGTTATTTTAAACATTTTTTCAATAATTACTTTTTTCCATTAGCATATTATGAAGTTTGTCTCGAGGCTTTTAAAAGTCCCGTATTGTAAAAAGTGAGATTTTAATGTCTTTTTATTATAAGGCAGATTGAAGGTCATAGAAATACAGTTTAGTGTCACATGCTCACTTCACAAAGAAATACAAACACCCTGCATTCAGAATCTGTGCATTTGAAACTAGCCATCAGGATTCCTGTCCATTTGTGACGTCACAAATTCACCATGTTGAGACCATTGCACAGGTAAACCTTCCAAATGTGCCCCAGATTGTTTCCAGTTGCAGTGTATGTGAATGGCAGAGAGTAAACATGGACACAAGGTGTTGCCTGGCAACACAAATCCATTGAAATTGTAAATTTTATTTTTATTATTCTTATTCCTTAGGAAAGGAAAAAAAAACAGTGTTTCAATACAAGCATATTCAGGCAGACAGTACGAGGAAAATTTATGGGTTTTTTTTAGCCTTACAGCATTTAAACATGTTCCACTAGAAACACAAAATACCAACCAATAACCTGGAAAACTAGTGTATGAGACCTGTGAAACAGAATAGCAGCCAGATTAAGAGTTAATCTACGCTACTCACAATTAATTAGGGATATTGTGAGGTCCTCTGTGGATTTCATACATAAGGTGTTTGTTTCACCTCAGTGATTTTTTGGGATAGGGAGGCAACTGTTTTAGGGTGATAGACACACCTCATTTAGTATTTTCCATGTAGTGGTCTCACTGTGTACAGCACGCCTTACATATTGGGGCCAATATCAAAAAATACAAGACAACCCTTTTTAATGTGGCGTCACTTTCAACATTCTGGGGGTATAAAAAGCTGGTATTGTCAATAAGTCATTCCAGTTCTTCATTCAAGCAGAAATAAACACACAACATAAGTTAACGGACGAGCAGCGCCACCTGGCCACAGCGAGCCTTCAGGTCGGTAGCAGGTAGTCAGATGTTGCTCGTGAACTTGGTGTGTGTCAAAGTGTCATCAGCAGACTTGCAGTAAGACACAGAACTACTGGCAGTGTTTGTGACAGACCCAGGAGTGTAGTCCCACGAGTGATGGACCCCAATGATGACCAGTACCTAAGGACCTATGCACTCAGACACCGTTATGCAACTGCCACACAGCTGCAGGCCTGTTTCGTGGGAAGTGAGAGGTACTAGGGTTTCCAGACAAACCATTTACAACCGACTCCACCGCTTTGGCTTAAATACCAGACGACTGTTGCAGGTGAATCCACTGACACCAATGACCAATGACGCCATGACCGTTTGCAGTGGGCACAAGACCATGTGACCTGGACAATGCAGCAGTGGTCTACAATTTATTTTTTTATAAAAAAAAAACCCAAAACTTTAAAGATTCAAATCTTTCACATAAATACCCCAGTTTTATTGAGTAAAGTGCATTTCAGAGCAGGATGACAACTACCTAAGTTCCATCCATCCATCCATTTTCTACCACTTATCCTCATAGGGTCGCGGGGGGGCTGGAGCCTATCCCAGCTGTCTTAGGGCAGAAGGCAGGGTACACCCTGGACAAGTCGCCACCTCATGGCAGGGCAACTACCTAAGTTGCATACAGGAAAATATCAGTGTTATTATCCCCAATGAACAGAAATCCATATTTCAAACAGCCCGGGTCGTATTTACCTCCTCCTCGCAACACAAACTGAGCGTCAAGTACCTTGGCTACTGAGCCTAGGCGGCAGCACATGTACAATGTGCCTTACAAAATAAACTATTTTTCAAAATAAAAGACATGAGATGCGCATTAAATATTTACTTTTTTTGATCAGCTGTTCACGACCCATCCAGAACGTGTCCGCGACCCACTTTTGGGTCGGGAACCACCAGTTGAGAACCACTGCCATAGAGCACATCTGGGATCAGCTGAAGCAGCGACTAGAAGCTCGTACCCCACCCCCACCTGACCTGGAAGAACTGTGTGTAGCACTTGTGGAGGAGTGGAACACAACATCATGAGGATAGTGAGGAGCAGGAGATGTCGCTGTCACTGAGGCAAATGAGGCAGACGCCTGCTACTGATTTTGTCAATTTTGGTTATTTGGGGCATTCTTTATTATCATCTAAATTGTTGGGGTAATAAATACTGAATGAAAATGGTGTTTCTTTTCATTTCTCATGTCATTAAAATTCAGACCAAATAGGAAAGCACTCATGTAAATGACAATATCCCTTACTTATTGTGAGTAGTATAATAAAAGATACTGATACTTGATGTCTATCCATCCATTGCCAAGTGCAAAATATAAAAAGAAAGAAGAACAAGTTTTCTTGGAAAACACAAAACAGGGAGAAAAGGAGAAACTCAGAGGGACACCAACCAGACAGTGTTTTTGGAGATTGGGAACAACTGGATTAAGCAATGTATACTTGTTTTACATGGTTGCCCTAGTCTTTGTAGTTTCGTAGAATTATAACGTAGTTTTAAATGGTAATACTCAAGTACCTCAAAATGGTGCAGGAAAGCAGCACTTTGGTTACTTCAGGTAGCAGCTCACTAAAACCTGAGATTAGGACTGTTTTCTGAAAATACAGAACAAATCCCCAACCAAATAAAGACACAAGAAAGTGAAAACGTCTTTTTTTTTTATTCCAAAAAAGTTAAGGGTAAAATAAACTGTAAAAGATACAACACAGGCATCAAAGCAGAATGGAAAGAGAGAGGAAAAAATGATATACACACTGGCCTTACACACACGCACACACACACACACACACACAGTCAACTTGTCCGTCTCCTCTGAGGACAATAAACCTCTGGAGTCTGGAACTGAAAGGTGAAGTTGGTAGTAGTCAAAATAATACCTCTCTCTGTGTTGCATTATCATTCAGATATTTGTCAAATCGACTGTCTTGATCGTCAAATGTTTGCAAACACAAACATACAGATTCTCCACTTCTGTGCTATCTGAGACTCTCATCGAACCGAACGACGTAAACGCTTGTAAAAAGTACAAAAAGGGGACTGCTATGGGACGATGCTCAAACATTACAAGTTGTCTAAAGGCCCTAATGGGATCAAACGTTTAAGCAAAAACATTAAGACTACAATAAGGCACTTGCTAGACAAATCCAACAGAATCTAAACATGGGACAATTAACAGAATTTTTATTTCACAATCAGCAAAAACAATGTGGCCGCCCTGCGATCAAACAAATGGGCTGTACATGAAGATTTGAAGATGAACAGAACAAGCACAGGCTTCTCAGTGTTTGGTTAAACAGATGAGAGCGGAGATGATTTCTGAATCGGAAAAAATCTAAATGATGGTGAGGGGTTGAACGTCTGCAGTGCCAACTAAGCACTGCCCCCTGGAGCCTATGAGAAGTAACTGCACATCAAGTATACAACATTTGGAGAATAGCCTGATAAAAGAACGCCATCAGAAACAATTATGTTTCAATATTTGTTATAGTTTGACAACTCTTGAAGTATACAAGTCTTACAAATGCTAAATGTTTATATATTTATATATATATAAAAGGGGGGGTACAGAAGATAACGTAAGGAGAAGTCGGTTTCATTTACAAGACAGAGCTGTACACGAGGACGGGTGCCAAACTCCAAACATATCCAATTTTTAAAGGGGAATTCTTCTCAGCATGGAGGACCTTCACAAATATTTGTTACATTTCAGAAGAAAAAAAAAACCCTCATCCTTTAATGTTATTTGCATCCTTCAGAGACCCTCATTAGAATGATTTGTGGAAACAAGGCCAGATGGAAAAAAGAAGATTTCCATCTTGAATACCAACCGCAGGAACAAATTCAATTAACTTCCAGTAAAACAATTCAGCATGTTGATCTTCTCTCAAAGTGCCGAGGCAGATTTGGGCCTGGCAAGGCTGTCGTCTCCACTCTATTAAAAGAAGTAACTGAAAGGAAGTATGCCATTGATGTGAAAGGCTTTCAATGTTACATATTTTTTGGTTGCTGGGATAAGCGAGGGATGGAACAGTGGACAGTGTATTCCTGCATTAGCGTAGTTGGGGATGCTGGTATGTACTGGAGGGAAAATATGTCCAAGACTGCTGTTTGTCTTAAGGCCAAGATATGAGGCGAGGTGCTTGCCTGCATTACAAGTTGTTTATTGTCCCAAAAATTTAGCAAGAAGAACAAAAGAGACTTTCTTGTCTTGTGAGAATCTTTTGGATGAAGTGGCATCAGGAGTGTGGTGTTTCTTGGGAGATGGGGACGACCAGAAATTTGTGTTTCAGAGACGGTCTGGTTTTGTGAGGATAAAAAGGAGACAACCAGAATGTGTCCGGGGTGAGGGAGAGCAGCAGTAACGAAGGTCCTGAAGAATCTACAGTGAACTTAAGGAGCTGCCCTGACCATTATTGTCTTACATTGAAGGTTACGTCCAGGAAAAAGAAAACAGCTTGACTGAAGGTGTGGAGAAAACATCTTGAACCAAGTGAGAGGAGGTCCTCGTCTTCCATCTCAAACTGCCCCGTCCTCAGTGGGGAGAAGCTGTCATTCTCCTTTAAAACATACATGGTCTTGGAACAAAAAGTGAAGTAAATACGAGGAAGAGATGTTCTTTAAACTAGTGGCTGACCAGCCCCTGCAGCATCATCACCAGGCGCCGAGCCCTCTTGCTGAGTGGGCTGTGGGGGTCCTGCTGCAGGAAGGCAAAGAGCTTCGGTCGGACCTGGGCCAACACGGAGGACATGTGGTCCCTCGTCAGTGGGTCACCGTGGTCCAGGTTCATCACAGCGTCCTCCAGATAGCTTTAAAGGGGTGACATGGAAGGAGGACAGAGACGTCAATAATGATGACAAAAGAATGAAAAATCTGCTAAAAGTTTGAGCAAGACAGAAATTGTTAAACCAGGAAGTGGTGTATGGCCCCAAATTAAAAAAAAGAAAATGAAATGAAAGGAGTGTCACATCTACAATCTGAAGCTTCATTTATTCAGATATAAAAGCACTTAGCATTGACTTTGTGTTTAGACCCCCGGAGCGGCTGCTTCCATCGGTGTCTCAACTGTCTTTCGTGGTTTCAATGTGAAGCGCCGTCCTTGATCACCTTCCTGGCTGCTGGCACTGCTGTGTTCAATGTGTACCTTGGGTTTTTCACTCACTAATCACAGAAATTGTATTATCCTGTGTCCGGTCCTCTCACTCAGGCTACACTACATTTAACTCCTCCATTAATTGTTTTAGCCAGACATCTGGTGGTTCAACTGTCCAGTGGTGCTCTATTTCCATCCACCCTTCTGTCTTTACAGTTTAAATGACCACTCATCCCCATGTCCAGAGCCCTAACTGATCCCAGTCTAGCATTAAAGCTGTTTCCATGTCGCCAGCTGGACACACGCACGCACGCGCGCACGCACGCACACACACCCCACAAGTCTATCAAATCCCAATAACCCTGCTAACACTCTTTATGACATTAAATGTCACTGCATCAGATTCAGTCCACCACAGATACCAATCTCTGATGCATTAAGCTATCGTTCTGACAATGACTTAGGGCGTTTTCACACCTGCCTGGTTAGTTCGGTTGAATCAAATCCTGGAGCGTTTACCCCCTTGGTGCGGTTCGTTTGGGAAGGTGTGAACACATCAGTCGCACTTGGGTGCAGACCAAGGTCTCGGTCCGGTTCCAAACAAACTCTGGTGCAGTTCGATTGTGGTGAGAAAATGATCTAACCTCGATTTGACCCAACTGCAGGGCACATTGAGCCTGTTTTGGACGAAACCACCTCCAGTAGCCAGCTGCATTGTGCATTACATTAATATATCTGCAGAAATATTTTTGGATAATGAGCATGTCACAGTTCAGGAGGATTAATGCGTGCCTCCGCCTGAACTGTCTTGATACGCATCGTCGGCGACTCCAGTGTATCATGACATTAATTTCCAGCCTCAGCCTTGTTTCATTTTCAAACTGTACCGTTTGCCTACAGTGATTAGTGCAAATGACATAATACACAATGACCGGGGCCAAGAGCAACCCACGTAGCTTTACCTCCATTGTAAAACTGAAAAATAGTGCTCTTGAGTCTGCTCTTCGTTTACTTCCGGGAGTCTTCCCACGAGGAAATTCCGACCAACTACAGAGCAGTTTCCTCATGCATCACACATTTTGGTCTGCTTGTGAATGCTGTTGTGTGAACACAAACCAAACTCGAGGCCAATTGCAACATTGTAACAAGTTGGTCCCTGATTCAGACCAGAGTAAACAAACCATAGGTGTGAAAACGTCCTCAGCCTCAGGAGGCTAAAAGCCAATTCATACTCGGGCGGAACGAACGTGGAACGGACTCCACAAGGTCCATGTGCGCAAAGCTCAAATTTTACGTCCATGCTGGTGTCACACAAAACACTGCTCGGCATGTTTTTCACACCGAACCACATTAAACGTGACACTGATCGTCTGACCGACAGCAATTTCACAGCAAACTAGTACGCGGCTGTACGCTCGACTATGAAAGGTCTGAGCAGACTGTCCGCACAGATACAGCTCAGCTGTATGAATTGAACTTAAGGGGCTATGTTCCTGGGGTTGTGGTGTAGCCGATATAAGACTCTTTCTCATTGTTTACATTCTGATTAGCAAGAGTTGTTGCCAGTTTACAAGCTAATTTTAAATGGAGCTAAATCATGGTCAAATCACAGGTTCCCAGATTGCATTGTGGACAGTGTTCTGTCCACATTGAGTTTCAGACAGAAGGTAAATAAAGGCATATTTAGGCAGACAGTATGAGGAAAATGAATAATTTTGGTTCTGTCCACTGAACTTTGCAAACGCCTCATCCTGAACCACACCCTCCTGGCCTCATCTCCAGATGGCATGGGACGCACCAGAGGGCCGTATCAGCAGTAGTAGGCAGTGAAAACATAAACGTGGACCCAGACACAGAGTGGTGCCGTAAAGGGACTAAGAAAGAACGAGAGGATAAGGGAGGAACGGATGCATGAGAGAGAAAAACATGAAGCGAGTGAAGTAGGAGTCTCTCTGAGTACATCTTGAGAGAAAAAAAAACAAAAAAAAAAACAACAACATTGTTTCCTGTTAAAACAAGGAAAAAAAACAGACGTGAGTACAAGAGTGAACAACAGAATGAGATATCCAAGGACACAGAGAGAACAAGAATGATAGAGAGAATCTAAAAATAGCAAAGCCATTCGCAGGATTGTCCGTGCTCCCAGGATAGCCATGTTAGCAGGGCTACAGACGGAGCTGGGTGATGGGGTCAGCAGTTTTAGCACTGCGTGGAACTCAGGAGAGGAGGAAAAGTTTAGGAAAAGACTGATCGACAATAGCTTGTGTGGGAGGTATGGCGTGTGATGCAATTTAAAATGTATGGTAGTGCTGGGGAAAAAAAAACTACCTTAAAATGAAGACATCAGATAGAAGTAAGCTAAGAGTTATGTTGCATTCTTACATCCAATTACAGTGGCATATGATATACTGAATGTAATATGAAAAATGTACAGGTAGGATTAAGGGACATTTAGAGCTAGTAATCCCAGCTAATGTCACTGGAAGAGAGTGAGCAACACTGAGCTGGATTTCTTGGTTGGCTACACTCTAAAATCCAGCATTCTCTTGTTGGTTTTCTACAATCCTAGCTTTATGTGCTACTGTGGTGGATCTGATATCTCTGACATACACTGTGTTTTGACTACAAATGGCATATATGTAATAAGCTCACCTGATTTTGAGCTCGGAGCGGGTTGACAGGTTGGAGGAGAGCTGCTGGATGAGCGACAGCAGCACGGGCTGGCTGAGAGGGCAGGGGTGCTGACCAAACACCTGCTGAGAGTCGATGGTCTCACACACATACAAGACCAGGTTCAGATCTGTCGCTGACAGAGCCTAGGAAAACAAGACAGAGGGCATTCTATTCAGAGTCAACCACTTTTCATTCCAGTACAACAAGAAAATAATGGGAAATGACTCAAGGAACATTCACACTTTTCTATATTACACTGAATTGCGCTTTCCCAGAAGTAGGGCTAGGTGCCGAACTTCGATACTTTAGTAACACTGACCGAAAAGCTTTGATCCTAAAATTTAACATTTTTCGGTGCCAGATTCCAATACCTAAGTGTCTGTGAGCCATGCTCTCAGATGTCACAGGGGACATATCACCTTCAGATTCATTAGAGACACCGATCCATGCAATCCACTTTTCCAGAAAAAGGCGATAAACTGCTACTAAAAATGAGGATTAAAGTCACTGCAGCAGCACTGGGAGCCCGGCGACTGTGTTTGGTGCATTCACTGGTACAGGAATATCGGAAATTCCAAGATATAAGTCAGAGTTTAAATCAGAACCTCCGTGAATTCCGATCTCCATCTCAGAAAGACGGATTAATCTCACCAACCCAACGTAGAAATCATGCTATCTGTTACTGATGACGGTAGCTACATTTTTTTGGTTCTACGTCTGTAAGGCTGGAAGTGCTGGGAGCACTAAACTTTGAGGTTGATTAGAGATCCAAGGTCTGACATCCAGTGAACACACAATAAGGCAAAAACTCACTCCCCAGGGTCCTAAAGAGTAACTTTTGCAGCCTGTGTCTGTTGACCATCATCAGACCACTGTCTAAAGCCCAAATTACACAAAAATATCTTATTGAGTTGATGATGATGATGATGATGATAATAATAATGATAATAATAATAATATATTAATATATTGATGATGACCATGATTAAAGCCCAAATTACACAAAAGTAATTTATTGAGGTATGGAAAAAAAGTATCATTCTAGAACCGGTATCTAAACAAAGGTATCGAAATTGGCATATCAAAACATTTTGAGCAATACTCAGCCCTACCCAGAAGGCAACAGGTCATAACAGGCTACACAATTGGAAATCATATCATGCTTTGAAACTGATCGGCAATCACGGATGGATGGATGTTTCTATTGAGAGCCACTAAAACAGTGGAAAGACAGACCTTATACACAGCTTTCTCTCCATTGCTGCGGTAACTAACCTGAAACCCACAAGTAGACCTTCCAGATCCAGCATTTCATTTGCACTCAAAACAAAAGTTGCATTCAAAGTCAGTACAGCTCTACCTGGTCTGCAGCACAGATGCACTACTGGTGTGCTCACTCTGCAAGTGGGACAGTATATGCAGTATATGGGCTTTCTGGACCTCATAGCCTAAATGCGCACTTACAAGTTGCATGAGAGTGTTTGCATTCATTTACAGCTGAGAAATGGAGTGGAGGAATGAAGAGGATGCAATATGTGAAGTGCTACACCTGGCGATGTGTGTCCTTGTGTTACCTGCTGGAAAGCCTGGTTAAGCTGGCCCTGCTGCAGGAGCTGCAGGATGTTGGCCTGCTGCGTCTGGTAGTCTAGGTGTGCCGTTGGGACGGGTGTGCCAGCCGCCGACCTCATTGCCTGCATGATGCTGGAGGTGACCACAGCCTGCTGCTCCTTCATTGCCATACTCACTTCCCCTTTGACGATTCGCTGCACGTGGCTGAGAATGGTCTCCTGCAAACTGGGGGAGGACAACGACAGGAGGAGAAATATGAATTAAGAGAGTTCTTGTCCAAAAGAAATGTATTTTCAACCACTATACCACACTGCATCAAACTGGCTGAGTGGCTTGTGAATGAATCTTGGCTCTGATTTGGCACAAAGATTAACTGAATTATGAATTTAACATTAGCTATTACTATGATCCTCTGAGTTTAAAAAAAAAAAATTAATAACTCTGGCTCTGCGCCACCCAGCGTTGTCACTTCCTTTTCAAGATTCCAAAGTTTTATTTGGCCAACTACTCTCTCTCTGCCCCGCCCCCTTCAAATCTATAAACTCTAGAGGCCATGAAATTAATTGCAGAGGGAACAAGAGACTCGATCGAATTTATGTTCTTACATTAGCTCCAGGATTAAGCCTTGCTTGTTTCTACTCTCCAGCCCATTATGCACCTGCTCAATAAGCAGTGAATAAGGTGAAGGCTGCTGGCAGAGGCATCTGCTGATATGCATAATATTCACAAAAGCCGCTTGGAATGTCAATCAGTGCGATTGGATCAATCGTTGCGAGTAATATCAGGACGACAGAATTCTTTAAAGACTTGATGTTACAGCTCATGGCACTGATTGGGCAATGTTAGAGTTTCTTTACATTTGATTGGAGTAGGTGTGCTGTATCAAATTATTGCATTATCACATTTAGAAAGAGATGTAAATGACTGGAATAATGAGGCTCTTGTGGACCCAATGAGCTGTTATTGATGTGTGATGATGCTCATCCCCATTGTAGCCATTCCATATAGTAAGACTGTATAAAATGACCTGTTGTAACCTCTAAGATATTCACATCCTCACAAGAGCTGTATAACCACAAACTAGAGAACTGGGGCATTCAGAGGATTGATGTTCTTCCTAGTTATAAGAGGGTTTCTGGTCAGTGCCCAGAGCAGCAGATTTAAATGTAATTTTTGAAGAAATCTCCAAAAGCTGTTGCTTCTAAATCACAGCAAAGCTTTTTCTGGGGTGTTTCTCAAGACTTTAATGTGTTTTTAGAGGGATTATTAGGTTATCTTTTCACCGGGGTTTGTTTATTTGTTTGTATGTTTGTTGGTTTGCAAAACAACTCAAACTTTGCAAACCGACAAACCAACAAACAAGCCCCGGTGAAAACATAACCTTGACGGCAGGGGTATCTAAATAAAAAGTCATCGCTGCCTTGGCGGAGGTCTGCGCTCTCTGAGTGCTTTTCTAATTTATCATTTAACAATTTTTGGTTGGTTACATTTAGTAACAAGCGTAGCAAATAGTATCACATACTCCAAGTAACACATGCTGTTCCTGTCCTTAAACAATTTCACACTTTATATTCATTAATTAATTCACTCATTTTTATTTATGACTAGAACAACTTGACACTCTGATCTTTAGAGTTTCTGGGTTTTGGGATGATGTACACTTCTATGATAAGATATACCGAGTTTGAATGGGAAGGGGCTAAATATAAAGAGAAAAACAAGGTCACACAGATTTCCAATTACAAGTTGCTAATAGTGTTGGTCAGTGAGGAATAGCTGAGATACATACTTTCCCACCATCATCTGGATCTGGTGCTGGACCTCTGCCCGGACATTAGCTGTGATGTTATTGGCCAGCTGATCAGTGGAGCTTTGGAAGCTGTCGATCGTCTGCTGGAGCTGGCCAATCACTGGGTCTCGGGTATCCTGCTCTCTCTGCTTTCGGTTTTTCATGTGGGACTCAAGTTGCTGGATGTCTACAAAGATTGAGGTCAAAAGCTCTCTCATTATATAGGAAGACACTCAAAACTGCAATATGCAATAACAAGCAGCACAGAAGGAAAAAAACAGGCAGCTGTTGTAACTGTGGTAGCAGAGTTGAAGTAAACATTGTAGTAAATATTGTAGTGAACTGTTCAGCTGTAAATGAGAAGATTTGCTCTGGCTGGTGGGCGATGGTATTTTCTCAACTAAACTCAACATAGTGACTAGGCCACAAACCTTCAAGAACAAGGCATTACAGTAACATGACATTGTCTCATTTGATGAGTGCTGCCTAGCTTGACCAGCTCATCTCTGATTGGTTCAAACTTTACAGATTGGTTTGCTCCAATCTGTATATTTCACAGAGGTATCAGGAGCACCTGTCTGATGCACTACTATCAGGAATTCGTACCAGCTATAAAACAAGAACTTTAAGCTATTTTCAATCAAATCCAGAAAGTTCTAATCATTATATACCTTTAGATTCATATTTAGGGAGAGCACTGCAGGATGCATGTATTATATGCACCAATACGAATTATGTAGGACGTTTCGCCACGCATCAGACAAAGTCGATGGCATACTCGAATAAAAAAAGTTCGCAATATTTCCACAAAAAAGCTGAAGCTGATGGTGGAACAAGCTCGCAAGAGCACAATAATGTGGCTTCCTTATTTACTGCAGTAACGAGCGTCTCCTCTCTGTAGATTTTATGACAGCCTTGGTAGATATTTACATAAAAATTTAGCTGTCAGCTTCCAGAGGTGGGCATAGGCGCAATCTCAGAATAAACCAACTGCTTATCAACACATCAGTGCCCTGGCTCAGTCTGAAAAGGCTTCATTACAAAAGATGTCCCTGAGCTTTTTCCAAAGAGATGGTTATTCAATTAGACTTCCAGATGAGGAGATTCTGACTTCAGGCCTAGGTACAGGGGAAGGACCAATATAAACACAGTACCAACAACAAGTGTCTCAAAAAGGGCACAGTGGGCGACCAGAACAGCTTCCAGGGACAGTTCCAAAATTGTGTGTGGACACCCAGTCAATGAATAGAAAGTCTACAAAAGCCCCAGTTTTGACTCAGGACATTTATCTTGGCAATACAAACCCTTTGAGGAACTCATTGCATTTTTAGTTTTATATTATCAATTAATAATTAAATTGATTAATCTGTTTGAGGAATAATTTAAGGAGAAAAGTAAAACTTCTGATTCTGGCTTCTGAAATGTGAATATTCTCTGGATTCTTTACTCTTTTATGACAGTAAAATGTCATATGAAGGTCTTTGAGTTATGGACAAAAAGAGAGCTTTGAGGACAGCAACTTATCAATTAATCAAGGAAATACTCGACAGATTAAAAGACTGAGGAAATGATCATTTGTTGCAGCCTTAATTTCGACCACTGAGAAAGTTCCACCCATTATATAAAAGACAAAGTTATTTTCTGATTGTTTCATGATGATTACATTATAAATATATAAGCATCAAACACAGATATTTACTGTGGAGAAAAATGCTCTTAGATTAATTTTCCTCTGCTGCACAGGCGGACATACCGAACTGCAGACTGCAGGGTGTGTTAACTGCTGCGACCACAGCTGCCCTCATCATGTCGTGTTACTTTTTGATGGTAAGCCAGCTTAATTTGTGTTGCAGTGGTCATCTGGGTCACATTTTGACACTGATGTGCTGATAAAAACCACAACATTTTTGGCAAGACTGCCTTACATTCTTGTGTGCCTTGCTTAAAGCTGTCATTGATTTGTTGAAACATGGACTGGCATCCTCTTTCAAACACAGGCAGCACGATGCTCTGGAAGGCGTCTTTGTAGGCTGCCTGGATGGGCCCCTGCATTGCTTCGGCTGCTGCTCGACCAATGGCGTCCGTTGTGTTCTGTAAAAAAGGAAGCAGGCACGCTGAGAAGGACAGGAAAGAGGAGGCATTCGTGTAAGGTGTTTCGGATAGGACAGAGCTCAGCCGCTTACCTTGGATTTGACCACCTTGCTGACGTTCTCCTTCAGGGTGATCTCCACCGCGGTCAGCTTAGCAGCGATTGTGTTGCTTAGCTGACTGGTCACTGGGTCCAGACTCTTGGAGATAGCTAGAGAGAGAGAGGAATAAGCAAGACACATTAGCAAGAACTCACTCCAATTAGGCAAAAAAGACAAGAGCATCTCATTATCGAATTACAGGGCGAGGCAAAACTACATCTCTGCTGCTTCAATTTAGTGAGGCAGTCCAACACGCCTCAGCTGGCTTTGCTTTATCTAATTCATCCCATGCCTTGAGGTAATCTCAAACATGCAAACGCATTGTAATTTACTGATGTACAGACTGTTTTTTTCATGTTGCACAAAAAAAAAAAGATTTTGTGGAAAAGGTAAAAGGAAGAAAATTATCAAGGGCCTACTAATCATGTTTACGGCTAATTTTGATCAAAGCTGTGCGACTGATCTCATTAAGCGAACAGGTCATGACATGACCCATCCACATCAGATACAGTTTCTTTGATAATGTCCTTATTAAACACTATGTTTCATCTATCTGGTCAGACACAGTGAGCCACCCAGTCAGCTGCAGCAAGCCCTGAACTCACAACTTAAAGGAAACATATTCTACCAAGCATTCCAAAGATGAATACAACACTTCACACAATCAGGTATAGGGGTTAAATTTGGCAAAAAGAGAGAGCTGGAGTCTGGTACTCAACAACCCTAATTTAGGGCATTTTCATATTAGGAACGATTGATTTGTGCCATGCCAGAGAATGACTGCTAACCCATCCTCTTCTGTAACATACTAACAACAAAATGGTGCAATACCACCATCATGTGGTCACTGGTGTAAATGACTGCTCTTGCACAGTTTCTGTGATTGCTGATTTGCTCTGAAAGATGTGTGTTAAGGTGTGGGCTTACTTTGTGGGACCGTTTTCTTCATTTCCTCTCGTAGCACTTTGTCTATTCTGTTGCTGAGCACCGAGCTGAGGGTGTGGCTGAGCTGCTGGCTGAGCTGTTCCTGAAGCTGCTGCTGGTGATTCTGACTCTCTGCCAGAACTCGCTCTAGTCTGTGCTCTGAGGTCACGAAAGGTCAAGGCTCATAAGAACAGGAAGACAACTCGTCATCATTACGTTTGAATGGGTTTGTCAGAAAAGACACAGGCTGTGTTTCTCATATCTCATAGTATTTGTGCTTCGTATGGCGTAAAATTAGTGGTGCAATAACTGCATAGTATGTGGTTTGTGTATGTAAGAAATGCCCAGATGTATACTAGATTAGCAAGAATTAATATGAGCTTAACGGCCATACTCAGTCGTCCTGAGATACACTGCCACTCTTCAGAATGTAGGATGGCAGACAGCGATGCAGACATCTAAATAAAAAAAATATGATTTTAATAAAATATAAATGATACAGTTTAGTGTTAAAATAAACTTCCAAAGAAAACCATGCTGTGCATTCTGATTGAGTATGGCGTATGTAGCATGTAGTATGTAGCATGCGGTACATTAGTATATGACTTTGAACACAACTATGGGTTCCAATTATCAGTCTTTCCTTACGCAACTTACTGTACTCACATTTAAGTTAATGCGTTTTAGGTAACTCCAAGCATCAGTCTGTGGGCCCAAAAACAAACACACATTGCTTGAGGCGTTTTGCTCATTTTAAATGTGTCTTTTAATAGTGACATAACACTAAGCCTTGGCTGGAGAGTGGGCTCAAGTTTTTCCTAAAAGTTTGTGAAAATGCAGAACTACCAAAACAAGTGCCGTGAGCAGGGAAAAGCCTAAAGGATACGTTCTTGCTCCTGGTGGTTGGTAAGCACGTGTTCCACTTGAGCCATAATGGTGCTCTGCATGGCTTCAATCTGTCCACGCAGTTCAGTTAACTCCCTCTGCTGGCTACGCAGGAGCATCAACAACTCGTCCTGTACCTCTGCATTCATCTATGGAACAAAGAGAACAATTGAAAAAGGAGACAAGGGTGATGATGGGAAATAGCTGCTGAAACAAAAATCACACCTATGTTACTTACACTCATATATCAACAGACAGGTAATTTATTTCAAATCTAGTGAACACACATTTGCCAGCTGAAATCAATATTTTGATATTCTGTCTGTTGTGTGTAATGTGTTTTCAAGACAACATCAAGAGAACAATCATTTAAAATAGCAAAATAATATTTCTTTCTTTATGTTCATTGTGTCAGTTAAAGAACACAAAAGGTACTATGTTTTGTGATCACCTTACCTGACCAGAGTCCATCTGCTTGGACTGAGATGATTCACTAAGAAGAAAAGAGAAATGAGAATTCATACAAAAACCTTTACTGGTAATATTTGAAGCCATAACCGGAGTGTCATATTTTTACATGGACTTTAAAATTGATTCATAATAAATACAGGCATTGCAATAAAATGAATGACTGCTTGATTACTGACTGTATTACCAAGAACCAATGAAAACCAGCTAAGAAAACAAAAACTGTAGCCAAATATTCCACTAAATATCATTAATATTAACAAAGAAAATGGAGCTATAAACATCTTGACTATCGATAAAACACCTGCTCAGCTTAGCTCGCTCAAGTCAAGGAACAGATTGAGGACGCTCTCATTTTGCTACATAAGTGGAAAAAAAACTGCAATTAACTATAGTATGATTGTAACTTCAGTGTGACTAATCACTTCCATCAGTCAACAACCAATTATGATCCGGTAAGTTTGTCAAGAATGGATGCAATTTGAGTGACAGAAAAGATTCAATGTCATAAAAAGAACAAAAGATGAAGTCCAGTGTGCGTGACTGATCTACAGGGGCAGTGTACACATACATACCCACTTAGGCTATATACTTCAATAATGACAATGACAACAATAATAATAATAATAGTTATTATTATTATTATTATTATATACTTCAAACGGTTTCACTTCATACTCTGATTCTTTCACTAACAAACATCAACATACCCATCGTCTTTCTTGGTCTTCCTCTTCACCTTTGGCGAGCCTCGGGGTGAAGTTTTCCAGTCCTTAACCGGTAGTCTGTGAGAGGAACGAGAGCCACAGTTTCCTGACGACGATGCCAGGCTGGCCACCTCATCGTCGGGGTCGCTGAAACACACAGACGCGGATAGAATGAGACTACATGTATGTGTTGTTGCCCCATAGATTTAACGTCAAAATGTCCATTTGAAAATATCCATTCATCCATCCATTTTCTACCGCTTATCCTCATAGGGTCGCGGGGGGGCTGGAGCCTATTCCAGCTGTCTTAGGGCAGAAGGCAGGGTACACTCTGGACAAGTCTCCACCTCATTGCAGGGCACATACAGACAGACAACCACTCACACTCACATTCACACCTACAGTCAATTTAAATTAGCCAATTAACCTAATCCCCATGCATGTTTTTGGATGGTGGGAGGAAGTACCAGGAGAGAACCCACGCAGACACGGGGAGAACATGCAAACTCCACACAGAAAGGCCCCAGACCGGGAATCAAACCCGGTACCTTCTTGCTGTGAGGCGACAGTGCTAACCACTACACCACTGTGCCGCCCTGTTTGGAAATATACCAAACCAATTAATTAACAATACAAACTTATACTTCATGTCACATCTTGGAAAAGATCGATTAAATTGTCTATTTGTTTTGTTACCTCTGCTCTCCACCGGCGTCCTGACTGTCGCTCTGTGTGAGGTGATAGGAGCGTCGGTGGTAAGGTGAGCTCAAATGTCTGTCCTTTGATTCTTCTCTTGAACTGAGACACAGCAGACAAGGGACACAAACCTCTTTTAGATAGATGTTTTTCCACACATATATGACAGAGAGACTGATCTGGTCATTGTGTTGATGCCATGTCATCTCTTTGCTTTACCCTTACAAGCCTTAGGCAACTGTCAGTTTATGTCATGTGTTTTCATGTCCAGGTACTCAATATTCTTTTGAATGTTAAAAGGTAACTTTTCAACCTGAACCTTATTTGTCCATGTTTTGAGTCTCAGTGACAAACATCTACATCCATTTTTATAGTGGCCCAGTATTGAGAGGCATGGCTGCAGAGTGGGTACCCTTCCACTAAAACGTCTTGTTTTTACAACTGCCAGGCTCAGATTCTCTTATTATAAGTGTCTAAATCATTATGGAAGGACCCTACAGAGAAATAGAACATTTTTCTTTACCTTTCCATTCATTCAGTCTATTAGAAGCCTTGTTCTGAAACCTTGTGTCGCATCCACATTGTTGAAATTCTCATAATATTCAGCCATGACAATGAAAATCCTTTGGGTAAGGCAAAGCTACACTGTGTGCAGGTGTGCTCCTCTCCCAACCTCTTAATCATGTTTCCACCGTTATGTTCCAGCAACACGTCACATAACAAAACAAGCACTTTTCATGGATGCACATTGGCACTGAGGAGTCGCATGGAAGGAATTACATTGTAGCCTGTTTCACAGCTGACGGCTGCAGCATTCTCCCTCAATACTTGACCATAAACTGTTGCCTACATCAGAAAATTTAGACACAAAGACATGGGATTTTTTAAAGATTTGTAAATAGTGACACAAACTGTTTTTCCATTGATCATTTCCCATAATTCATAATGACATAAATTGTTATCCAACAAAACTAATTAACTCTTTGAGTGCCATTGACGAGTTTTGCCATCAATTAAAATACAACGCTGGAGTGCCATTGACGAGTTAAGCCATCAAAGTGTTTTTTCTGCAGTGGGTCGCTGATCACGGTCACCCGCAGCCCGTGAGTAATTTCGGGGCTTCTGTGATTCGTAGTCAGGACATACAGTGTTAATATGCACCACGGAGATCAAAGCAGGAAGTGGAGACGATTGCGTTTAGAGAGCAAAACGGACGGATTCTGGACAAAAAGTGGTGATTTTGGTGAAAGTGGCCTCTACTCTCCTCCAGATAAAACAAGAACAGAACAAGGTGAAAAAAACAACATTTTTTCATATAGAGTGTCTTCTTTCATTTGAGCTACTCTGTGTTTTCAGAGACATGGTACAAAATATTATGTGGGTCTCGAAATATGACTTAAAACAGGCAAAAAACGCTGACACAAGGCACTCTCGAATTTCAAAAAAAAAACAAAAAAAAAAACAGCTGGCATTCAAACAGGTAAATGCTTGAGACCTTCACTTTTATATTACAGTAAAAAAAAAAAAAACTAAAAAAGATATTTTCAGAAATCCTTTCAGGTCGTTTTAGGTCGAGGTTTTTGATGGTTAAATATATTTGTGCATGCAAATTCTTACCAGTCAAGACCATTGTCCCTTAGACTGTTCCTGGTTTCTCTGGTGATATCGGGTGCAGCCGGCCAAGGCGTGTGGCCAACTGCGCCATCTGAGGACCCTCCTCCGACCCCAGGGTTTTCCTGTGGCAGGGCGTTCTCAAGTAGAGATGGAGTGTGGCTGAGTCTTGGCTCTGACTCCACTGAACCACCCACTGGCCCATCAGCACCTCCCAGTTCGGGGGGCAACAAACTAGGACAAACACAGGCAGAAAACACAGATAGTTTAGACAATTTAAGTCCCATTACAGTGTTTTTTGCAAATTTGTCTCTCGGAATCGAAAACTCAGAATTATCATTGCTTGTCATCAACATACCCATTGTTGCTGGCTGCGCGTGGCGAGGTGAGCAGGTGCAGTGCAGACGCAGCAGACGCCATACTGTCTGTCTGGAGGGCAGAAAGAGGTAAAGGCTCCAAGCTGGACACTAGTCCACGCTGAAGCTGCAGGGTCTGGGATGCAATCTCCGGCATGTCCTGGGACATGGCCGTGGAGGCCGAGGAGATGACGTCAGGGGAGCGCGCCCTAGTTGGAGAGGCCATGGGTGGTAGGAGGGGAGTATCCAGAACTTGAGGGTTGTCGAGAGAAAGAGGACCGATTGGGGATGCTAAAGCCTGGAGATTAGAGATGAAGAAGTATGATGAGAAAACACCATTTAGAGCTGCCAGAGGCTGGTAGAGGTTGGGGAGGTGCGTTAGGTTTTACCTGTAGGTTCTCCAGTCCGGGCAGCAGCACGGCAGATGCAGCTCTTGGGCTGCTGGTGGACGCGGACAGTGTCAGACTACTGCTGCTGTTGTTATTCTCTACTCTGTTAGGACTCTGACTGACATCGTCGACAGCTCTGCACACAGTAACACAGTTGGGCAGAAGAGTTGTAAATTAGGGGGCATGATAATTTATCTGCATTTCAAATTAACAGAGGGAGAAAGAAGCTGATATTATATAACAATCCAATTTCCATTTGAGATGACAACTGCATGTGATAAGGATATAAATTAAATGAATGTTTACTATTACCACATTATACAATGCAGATGCTTGTCACTAGCCTGGCCGTAGCCCTACGTAATCTTCTGCTCAATTATCATTTCCCTGCAGATTACGTCTGGGTTTGCTCCCCTTGGACTCGATTTCTCAGGATGAATTCCAACCGGGCCAATCAGCGAATGGTGGGGGACGGGGGGATGTTAACGATGACGTCGAATGCGCCGCATTTGCGTTGTGGTCCAGCTGGTTGTTGTTTGGCAACAATGGCAGCGGAGATGGACGTGAAGGAAGCCATTCAGTCCGTTTTGGCTAGGCTCCCAAATATTCAGCAATTGAAGTCAGAGCAAGACGAATGTTTAACCAGTTTTATTGCTGGCAAAGATTTCGTGGTTTTACTCCCCACAGGGTTCAGGAAAAGTCTTATTTTTCAGTTAGCTCCATTAGTGGCGAAGGAGTTGGCTAACCTGAATTCATAGTGGTGTATTACATACAGTCGTGGTCAAAAGTTTACATTCACTTGTAAAGAACATAATGTCATGGCTCTCTTGAGTTTCCAGTTATTTCTACAACTCTGATTTTTCTCTGATAGAGTGATTGAACAGAAAGTGATTGTCACAAAAAACATTCATGACCCATGATCCTACGTCACGACCAAACGTTAGCGACTGGGTAAAATCAGATCCAATCGTTTCAAACTTCAACAGAGTTCACGCCTCCCATCTGAAATCGGTTCTCAATGGAGGAATGCCAGACCCTCTGTACAATAGTACAAGGGTCTGGTAAGACCAAGCTAGCTGGTCACTTCTCATTCTGATTTTATCCCTTCAAAACAGAACAGAAAAGCTCACCTGTTAGTTGAGTCGGAGTTGCTGCTGATTGCAGTCACAATGGTCAGACTGCTGGCACTGCTGCCAGGAGATGCCGGCACCTGCAATCAGACACAAAAGTGATTTACAAACAGCAGAAATAAAATCAAAAATCACTTCTCACTGGATGAGGAAAACATGGTTGCTGTGTTTTTATCCTGCATCACCTTCATTGCCATTCTTTATCTATATCAATTCATATTTAAAAAGAAATTCTTTTTTTCATACTGAAGTGCTTGGTGTCATAAAGGCATCAGGAGTCATCAGCTTGGTCACGCTGATTGAGTTTGACAGGAAGTCAGTGGGAGCAGGGAGTGATGGGATCTTCCTAAGGTCGGTCTGGGAGCCACTTCCTGATTCCTTGTCAGAGCTCTGGTCAGTGAGATGGTCTGGAAACCCTAAAACCAAAATGTCAAAAGTGCTTCATCTATGTGACAATATTTGACGTAAGAAGAAAGCAAAAATATAAAGTGCTATATGGAACACAGACAATAAAGAAATAAACAACAACAACTTGCAACATGTTCATTGTATGAAGCAGAGATATAATGCTATGAAGGCTAACATAACTGCAGCAATGCTACTGTTTGGTGGTAGCATTTTTACGTCACCCACAAGGACTCATTTACGGCACTTGTGGCTCGGAAGTAAAACAATGGTTCAGTTAATCTCTTAATTACCATTACAGTTGAACTTGACCAGCCAGCCTTTTTGTTTGTGTAGGAAAGCAACAGACACTGTGTTGCAGTGGCTACGTAACACTGCAGAGTCAGGTCTGACTGAACAGATGAAGTTATGTGTGCACATGAAGAGTTCTTAGATGATACGTGTACACACACACACACACACACACACACACACACATCTATATATAATAATAAAAACATTTTATCTGAAAATTATGTTTAACTAACATCTTCCTTTTATTTAGCACATTATTATTATTTAATTATCACTTAGTCTATTATGTCATTGCTGTTGTCTATTGTTTCTTTATTACTGTAATTTGTCTACGCTGCTGTGGTGGGTGAATTTCCCCCAATGGGGGATAAATAAAAAAGTATTCTATATACAATTTTGCCAATATTGCACATCTCTACTTGTGACTGATGTCTTGTTTATGACACTGACCTCTCTTTTGCATCATTTTGATTTGATATGTCCTGACCTGATCGAAAGTTATTTGTACTGTAAAACGTGTGTTAATAAAAATGCATCAGATTGGGATTTGTCCATTGCTTCTGTATTATTTTGAAATGATGGCACTGCTGACTTACCAAAACCATCCTGGGAATCAGAAAGGGGTAGGAAGACTGCAGACCTGGAACCTAAGTTGGGCTGAAACCAGATCTGGACATCCTGCAGACTCCTGAAAACACACGCAGGCACATTTAAGACTGTACTACTCAACGTGCGCACGCACAAGTAAACACTTACATATATTTATGAAATCTTAGCCAAGATGATGTTATGTTCCAGTCAAACTTGAATGATTAAAAAAATCAGGCAGTAGGAAGAAACTTACTTGGTATGAACACAGTAGAGTTTAATTTGGATCCCAGACTTAGACTCTGTTGGTCCTTGGGTGCCCTCTAGAAGAAAACACACACAAACACACAAACAATTCTAAGAACATGCCATTATTAAAATTAAAGGAATACTAAAAAGATTGCAGGAGAGAAAACTGTTATGATTTCTGCGATGTTTCTGTTTGTGTATGCCTACCTGTTGTCAAACTCTCACTCTCCTCCTCTGCAGGGAGGACCTCAGTGTGTCTCAGTCGGCTGTGGGCGACATCCCGGACCCCAAAGCTGAGCACAGGGTGGGTCAGCAGGAACTCGGACACAGCTGTGAAACTAGCCTTTCCTTTCTCCAGATCCTGCCGCAGCTCCATCACATACAGAACCTGGCAGAGAATAATATTGGCAAAGTATAAGGCTGGATGTATGATGAACATGGTAAATGTGGGTAGCGAGGAAAATGGTTTGGTTGAGACCAAGTCCAACACTTCAAAAATGAATGCGCCAGTTTTAGAAATAATAGCCTTTAAAACAATTCTAAGTCAAAATTGATCTCTCAAAGGCAGCACATTTTTAATTTAATTAGTGTTTGGGTACTTTTTTTTTCATAAAGTGGTAAGAAAATGTCTCAAAATCTCCATTAAGGACTAACATAAGCAGCTGATCAGTGGTATTCGTTATCTATTGAAACAAATATTTGTGAATAGTAGTCAAAGCACACAACATCACACTGAAAACATCGTGCTGACCTTCCTCTGTACATCAGTCAGGATGAGATACTCAGCAGAGAGATCCAGACTGGCCTTCAGACTTGGGAGAACAGATGAGTTGAACAGATCTGGAGAAAACCTAAAAAAGGAAAACACCAGCTCAAACAACAAAGAAATGAATGGGATGAGCATTAGATAGTCAAAGTAATGATCCACAAATCATTTGATGGGTCTGAAGCACCATTTGATGAGAGACTTTCAAGCAGACATTTATGTAAATAAGGTGAAAAAAAGAAGAATAACGATAAATAAATTAAGAGTTTCAATTTAATAGAATTTTTTTTTTTTCAACTTCCAATACAGATACCGATGTCTGAGGTTTAGTATCGGCCCTACTGATTTTTATTATAGCAAAATAGAAATATGATATAGTATACTGTGGAAATACACTTCCAATACAATGCCGATATTGTAGCCTTGAGTATTGGCCAATACCAATATTGATCCGATATCAGCACAAATCATACAGACTTTTGTTACTTATTTGTGGTACGGAATATTACAAAAGGCTTGATCGAGTGATATTACTCAAACAGAGAACGATAGTAACAACAGTTGGTCTGAGAAAAACCGACCCATTAATTATTAACCAATGCGTTCCATCAATTTTCACCTTAAACACCTGAACAAATTCTACAATTGAACAGAATAAATAAAAAATAACTAAGAAGTGGCATAACTAGAGGAGATGATCCTCATCTGACTACATATAAATACCATGCATTGTCGTTTGCTTCTCTTCTGGCCAGACGAGCAGTATTACTAAGATGGAGGGATGCTGCCCTGCCCTCCCATGCTCAATGGCTGGGGGACATTATGTCCTGCTTGAGCCTAGAGAATATCCGCTACTCAATCCATAACTCATACAAAAAGTTTTTGAATGTGTGGGGGCCTTTCCTCGAACACTTTAAAAGTCTTTCGACATAATAGGGTTTCATTCTTACATTTCTATCTGCTCCCACATGTCTCTCATGTAAATCTCACTCACCTCAACAGGAAATTTCTTCACTGTTAATTTATTCCTGCTTTCAACTACTCCCTCTTCTCCAACTTCAGTGTATACACGATCTATTACTTCCAGCAATGATGTGTTGATCGTCTCCAATGCGCTTGTATCCTGATCCAGTCAAATGTATATGTGCATTTAACTATGTATATTTCTGTTACCTTTTTAGATTTGTATGCATAAGATTATATGAATGGGACAGTGTATGTATGGTCTTGGTTTATGGGAAAGAAGGGCGTGACAGGGTGGAAGGAGCTCATGTTCGTATTG
Source organism: Synanceia verrucosa (assembly GCA_029721515.1). Lineage (NCBI taxonomy): Eukaryota > Metazoa > Chordata > Actinopteri > Perciformes > Synanceiidae > Synanceia > Synanceia verrucosa. Next base: position 21,769,743 of record CM056556.1, on the reverse strand, counting down.
TGCTTTCATTGTTAATACTGTACATAAATGGTGTTTGAAGACAAAAGGAAAAAACAATAAAAAAATGTGAGAAAAAAAAAAAATAACTAAGAAGACGCTGAAACATAACCTCAATAAATCCAATAAAAACAAAAAATAACCAATAGTTTGACTTAACATCAGCATAGTCTACAAATGAAGAGAATTAAGTCTGTAATGGACTGTCTGGAGTGGACTGCTTGTATTGGTACCCTGATATCAGAGATTTTAGATGCAAGCCCATATAATCCGATACTCGTTTTTTTTTGTTTTTTTTTGTGCTGATATCGGATCTGTATCCGATATCAATATCAGATCGGGACACCCAGATCAGGGCTGCCCCTCCTTAAACACAGAACATGCACTGTATGTAGGGACTCATCCTCCATGGAGAGCCACATTTGCGATCTCTATGTCTTATAATGTGTCTTTATGTTTCCACAGGGTGTGTGAGAGCTCTCCCTTGTGCCAGCCACAAAAAAAAAACAAAAAAAAACACTTTGACATATGTATACATCAACTGCACTCAAGCGTTGGATTTTAAATGATATACATATACATCAATTCTGTGTGCCCGATGTGGCCCACAGGCCGCTAGGTGACCCTCACTGATGTATAGCATTACTTAAAGTATAATAACAGTCACACCTTAGAGGACACCCTGCTTAAAAAGGACAAAGGTAAAAGTAATAACCTGATAGTCTGTAAGCAGGTCCAGGAAACAGTGCACCACACTTTCAACTCCTGGTTCTGATCCGCTCCAGTTATAAGGAACCGCCAGAAAGGAACCCTAAACACAGCAAAGTGAAGGGGATGAGAGAGAGAATGTAAACAAACTATGATTGAAATAGCAGCAACCTTAGAATAACACGTGTACGAAAACTGTGTACACCAGAGTATACTAACTCAGGATCCTGTCTTTTGTGGTTGTCACAGAAAAGAAGGCAGGAGAGGGGACGTCCTCCGTGAGGCCTCAACTCATGAAGACATCTGGACAAAAGATATCAAAGGAAACAAGATTGGAGAAAAATCACTAAGTGACTACATTATGGATCCTGTTTCTTTCAGAAAACTCCATTCTAACTCTATATCATGCTAAAGTAAATGACATGGTACATGAACATTCATTAATAAAATACCCTCTGAGCTTACCTTGGCTTGTCCTGTACCCCTTCTATGTATATTTGCCAGAACTTGATGTATCCATCATGGCTGGCTGTGGCTAACACGGTTCCATCTGGAGACAGGGCTCCTTCACTGACTCGCTGGAGGGGCAGACATGAAATAACATACTCAATCAGTACTGCCACTATGTATGGGAACCAGCTACATTGAAATAAAGAAAGTGCAGCAACTTCATCATGGCAATCACAACGTGCAGGTTTTGGTTGCTTAGCAATGGCAGGCACGGCAGAAATGCAGCCCCTCGAGCACCCTGGATAAAACATGATAGCGACATGGCTCGTTTTCCACATATATTTAGACACTAAATGTAAATGGTGCAGCACAGTGGTGTAGTGGTGAGCACTGTCGCCACACAGCAGGAAGGTATCGGGTTTGATTCTCAGCCCGGGGCCTTTCTGTTGCATGTTCTCCTCGTGTCTGCGTGGGTTCTCTTCCACCATCCAAAAACATGCATGGGGATTAGGTTAATTGGCTTATTTAAATTGGCCGAAGGTGTGAATGTGAGTGTGAGTGGTTGTCTGTGTCTATGTGCCCTGCAATGAACTGGCGACTTGTCCAGGGTGTCTCCTTCCTCTCGCCCTAAGACAGCTGGGATAGGCTCCAGCCCCCCCGCAACCCTATGAGGATAAGCGGTAGAAACTGGATAGATGGACGAAAATGTGAACGGTGCCTTAAATCTATCTGACTTATTTCATCTTCCAGTAGTTTCCAGAATTACTTTTGTTCCCCTTTAAGGACCATTCAACACTCTGCAATCATTCTTACATTATCCTGCTCTATCCTCATTCGTACCTGCGTATGTCCCTTGACTGTAATGAGGCCTTCTTTTAGGTCTGTGGCATCGACGGGCCAACTGCTGTTGTTGACTCTCAAGACTTCCAGGTCCCACACCTCAGCCTAGATTGGAGAAAATGGGATAACAATTAAGGGTGCAAAGTTTCCCACTTTTTGCTTTCCTGATACAAAAACCACACTGATACCATGTCTTCGTGTAGAAGGGCTAAAGTCTGGCTGGTGTCGTCCTGATTCTCCTCATTGTCATCCTGGATGTACGGGCACCAGATGAGGCGGCGGTGGGAGTTCAGTGGGGAGTTTTCCGGCCGTCGAATGTGAACCACTATCTGATCACTGTAGCGAGTGTAGGTTAAGAAAAACAACTTGCTTCCTTGATTACTATGCCAAAGCATGTAGGAATATCACAGGGGTTTGTGTAAAAAAAAAAAAATCACACTGCTGCTACATGTGATTAGAAGCACTTACTCTTACAAAATGACAAATAGTGCAAAGGCTAGCAGAAACTGCTACTTCTACTGCTCTAGAAACACACCGAGACCTGCACATTCTCCCACACGCTCATTTTCGATCAGTCACACGTGTCAGGATACAGTATCTTGCTTCCCGTGCAGGTGAGTTGCCAGACCATCAGGTTGCCCGCTTCGTCGACGCAACCCAACAGTGAGGAATCGAGGTGGGCAAAAGCTAAATCTGTGATAGCTCCGGAGAAGCCCTTCAGTAGAGAGCGCTCTGCGAAACCCACACTCAGGACACGAATCATTGCATGGTTGTTGGCTCCTAAGAGAAGAGATGTTCATTTTAGAGAATTAGATAAAAAAGAGCCTGGGGTAGCACTACACTTTGATTTATGTAAATAGAGACTTGCAGCAATTCATAATGTTATATCTAAAGATCTGTTTTAGTAAAGGAATGGAATAAAAACGGAAAGATTTCTGAACTAGACCTGTGGCCCTCTTACTTACACACAAACACACCGGCACAGACCAAAACCCAGTCCAGAAAATATGTTATGCACTGTATTTTGGTTCAAATACTTGGAGAAATTTATTTTTTGATTATTATTTTATTCAATTCATGGTTACTGCTTTAGGCCCAAAACAATGGAGACAGTGGATTATAAAAGATAACAAGTAGTTCTTATTTAGTAGTATTATTAGCTACAACAACTCATTGATTAAAATCAATTGATTAGTTAGTTCTATGTTATGGCATAACAAAATAAAGCAAACATTTGATAAAGCTAACACCAAATCTACATAGATCCGTTTTTTTTTTTTTTAAAATAACCTGTGATTGGCCGTCAAAATGGACACTAAAGCTAATTAGCTGAAACTAAGTTTGCTGGAGTAACATAAGATAAGGTTTTATTAATATAAAATTATGGACGTTTTGGAATATTTCAGGCCTCTACAGTGTAAAGTGAATCCTTTATTGTGGAAGAAGTAAAAGTAGTGAAGGTAAAGTAGTACCTCCAAGTAAAACTCCTACTTTCAAAATAAGTACTAAAGCTGTCAAATAAGTGAAGTATAAAGTACAGCATCCACCACTTAAGAGGAACTGTTGAAGTCAAAAGTAACACAAAATGAAAATACTAAGTTTAAGTACTTAAATTATTAATAAAATGCCAGCATTGATTTTTTTCTGAGCTAGGGGTGTCCTGATCGGTCTGATATCAGCAAAACAATGAGTACTGGCCTGCATCTAAAATCTCCAATATAAGCACTCTGATACAAGCAGTCCATTCCAGATTCCACACCAGCAGCAGGATCCAGCCATCAGCTATGTGGCAGTCCAAAAAAGATGTTGCAAAAGGTAAAGGTACAATATGCAAGAAATTTACTTTAATTCTTTAATTAATCAGAAAATGGCCCTTATACGTCGCCAGACATTAAGAAATTGCATATCCCCGGACACCGCCTGGGGTATGAGATAAGTCGTGCGGTCTGTTGCGCTGTGTAGGCTGTCTGACGGAGCAGATGGACTGAACCGTTTTACGTAAAGGGGGGGTGGGGGATGTTGAGAAATGTTTCCACAACAGCCAAACACTGACAACCGGGGGAGGGGACACACATGCTTATATACACACAGAAGGAAAACCAGACATTATCATAAATTAATTTAAAAAAAAAACCAAAAAAAAAACCCAGATGCCCCTGACGGGACGTTAAAAGTGGACATGTCCGGGGAAAAGAGTTTGGTCAGCCTATAGAGAGCCAGAGGCTGCGCTCGGCTCAAACACCTGCCAACATGGGGAGAAACTATTGTTGGTTGTCATATGTTTTACTCTGTGTGTTGCTGCATAGTTTGTGTTGAATATAGTCATTTGATTAACAAGTTAAAATGATCGCGGTCGCGATGCTAATTTACGTTAGCCTGTCTATGCTGTTTCCATTATGTGTTAGCATCAAGCTAGCAGATTTTGTGTAGGGCTAATACTCAAGGCAGTACTGAAGTGTTAAACAGCGTGAAGTTACTTCTTTTATGTTTTCTACAATTACAGATTTGAATAATACATTTTCTTAAACTAATATTCTTGACTTTTATGTTATTTAATATTTTAAAAACAACTTCCTGCTTGAATGATTTTACCATGTGCTATGGTAACCATTAACAAACTGTTATGCTGTAATTTACATACCAAAGTATACCGTAATATATACCATCTACAGTTCAAATTATACTGCAATACAAATTTTAGGCCATATCGCCCAGCCCTAATTCCATACTATAAAATTAGTAATAAAAGTATGTATGACTCGTGCTGATATCATATCAGATTAATATCGGTATTGGCCAACCCTCAAGGCTGCAATATCGGTGTCGTATCAGGAGTGAAAAAGTTGTATCGGGACCCCCCCTAATCTGAGCAAATATATATTAGTTACATTTTGTCTTTAATTCTAGTGCATTACTGTATTTTAAAATTTAAAACGTAGTAAACAAGCATTGTACAAGAAGACAAGGAATATGTTTCGATCTTTGAATGAAATGCTGAAAAATCATCAAAATTTGTATTTTTTTTCCCTTTTAATCCAATTAATAGTTGACTAATCAAAATAATACTCAACAGATTTATTAATTATCAAAATAGTCATTTGGAGGTAGAAAAAAAAAACAGGCCATCCTGGAGTCTCACCTCTAATAGCATAGGCCACAAAGGAGTTGGACACAGCTATCAGTCTGCCGTAATAGTATTTGTGTTCCCAGTCATACTTGGCAACAGGTTGAATCTTCACCTGAATGAAAGAAAAAGAAAATCAGCATTCTGAATTAAATAATGCTAATAAATAAACAATTTTTTTATTAACAATCAGGCTGCCTTCAAGAGAAAAATCCATTCACAATGAGGCACTAAAATGACACTGAACTTTGCTGGTTTGAGCTGGTTATTACCTCTACCAAAGAGGTTATGTGATCATCAGGGTTTGTTTATTTGTTGGTTTGCAAAATAACTCAAAAATTTATGGACGGATTTTGATGTAATTTCCAGGATTGGTCAGAGTGGCCTAACTTAAAACTGATTAATTGTTGGTGGTGATCGGATCCGATTCAAGGTCATCAAGGTCAAATTAAAGGTCACGCCATAGTAATGTATGGGAAATTTCAAATTTCTGAATGCTCCGATGTACATTTTTCAGCCATTCATCACCTAATTTGGTTAATAAACTAATATAGGAATCCAGAAGTCAGTGATTCAGTTTGTTCAAGATCAGTAAAGTCAAATATGCCTTTTTCACCATAACTTCATGTAGGAAGGACCTAAAGCAATGCAACTGGTCTCAAAATATCCAGAAAAAACTCTCAAATTGTATTTGCAAAGTTTTACTGGTATTTTGGTCTTTTTTAAAATTCAAATCTGACAAAATATGAAAGAGCGAAAAATAAATGTATATGATATTAATGTGCAGCTGCAGGATTGTAAAAACTCTGACCAATCGACTGCCACTCAGGTCGAGTGGAAGAAGCAATCAGATGGCTTCATAACGCTAACATTAGCTTCTCTGTGGGTGTAAGCCGGTTGTAGCTGCCGCTTGTATTGAAGAGGTTATAGGACATGACATTTTGAACATATTGCACAACCATAGTCTCCAGTGTCTGGATTATAAAGGTGCTCACAGACTCAAGTGGGCTATAAACGGAGCAGAATCTAGATGTCTATGGCTCAAAGACTCCATAGTGGAGCACTCTGCCGCTAGCCCTTTCCTGTGAAATTTCTGTGAATCGGAAGATCGATGTCATAATTAAAGCAGGTCGATGTGAAAAATAGATGCCAACAGTGTTTTGTGTGACAACACAGCAGTCCCAAAATTTGTGTCCGTTCCGCCGAGTAAGTTTGGGCCTTTAGTCCAAAGCTAACTATCTGTGCTTAGAAACTGGTTGTCAGTGCCACTTGTAATGAAGAGGTTATAGGACATGGCATTTTGACCATATTGCACAGCCATAGTCGTCAGTGTCTCCATTATAAAGGTGACAAAATGACATTGATATATTGGCTCTGAACGGGACGTTTTATAACTGTGGTGATGTAGGATAACGGCTCTCCTCTCCTTACTGTCAGATGTTCAAGTTTGAGGGGGTGTAGCTTTGGACGGAGCACTGACGGGAGGGGGAGGAGAGTGTGGAGCTGAGAGGAGGTGCCACTTTTAAATCTTGCTAGCTCTCTTGCTAGCTCTCTAACAGTCTATAGCTTTGACAGTACAATTCTTTGTTGATGATCTGGCTTTCTTACCTTGCTGCTGCCACGCGCTTTGCTGCTGATGCTAGAATCCTGACTTGCCACAATCTCCACATTGTTGGAGGTGATGGGGATACAGGTAGAGCCATCGTCACCAGAAAGGCAGCTGAAATTGCAGCAGATATGGCTTTAGTTTCTTCAAATGTCTGTGCTTTTAGAATTATGAAATTCAAAGTACAACATGTGACACATCTAAAAGTTGGTGTGTTCTAAAGCTGTAATTCAAGAAGACACTGCATCGTTGTCATATGGTGTGTGGTCTTATTGTGACAAGAGATTCAAAGAACAAACTCACATTATCTGACATTCCTGAGCGCTGCTGAGGTCTGTGGATATGGGTCTGGTGGATTCTGACATAGCTGTCCGATCGGTGCTTCCGAGAATGCCTGCGGCTCCCAACAACCCATTTAGCTCTCCATTAAAAGATGGCATTCTCAAACTGTCACTTGATGTTGCATCTGAGGAAAGAAATTGAATGAATGGAGTTACGGGAAACGCTGTACAAAGATGTAAATTAAAACCCAACAGGAGAATTTAAAGTCAGCAAAGAGGTGATGTTTATTCTCATGGTTTCTTACAGTATTATTTAGACACCCTGAATGTGGTCAATCAATCCTTTGATCCACAGCAATTACATACTACTGTCAGCCACAGATTTGATTAATGTAATTAATTACACCTGTTCTTTGCCTGCACTGACAAATCAAAATGCCCGCTATTGGCAGGAGTCATTTTAGTAGTTTGCTGTCTGTCCGAATAATTTGACATGCAACAGAAGATCCATATATATTATCATTATGATGATCACACACACAGCTTGAAAAAGCTGCACTGATGAGAAATAATTAGCTTTCAGCTGCCTGTATTCTACCTATGTAAGAGCCGTTTCTGCTCCTTCACAGTCTATAGGGTGTCACACATGGTTGAGTGCAAGAATCAGTCCAACAACGGGTCCAATTGGCCCAATGGATGAACGGATGTCTCCATTTCCAATTTTTCAATAAAATTACATACAGATTGTCTGATGCAAGTGAAGTGAAAGCCTTTCCAAGAATTATAGACTAATTTCTTCAGTGAAGCATTTATTTCAAATTGTTTTGATTAAGTTTTTCTTCAGTGAAGTAAATGTTAATCCAGTGTTCTTCTAAATCTACTCTTCAGTACTCAAGTACCCCCTTCCCACCAAAAGGAACCTGGTGCTAGTTCAATGCTGGTGCTTAGTTGGTTCAACTTGCATTCCTCCTTAGCACCGGTCGCTTTTCCATTGGCAAGGAGCCCAGTCAGGGCCACGTCATTACGTCACGATAAAACGTCAGTACATCACAGCATTTTTGTTTTCATCCGGCAAAGCTTGTGTGGTGCAAAATCAAAAAAAAAAAACAGAGCAGACAAAAATAACTGTATGGCATTATAGTGCCACACAGAGGACAATATTCAGAGTCACTGTTAGACTAAAAACAGTGACAGGACAAAAGAGAAGAGACAATATACATGATTTGTTGGCCGGAATGAGGAAACAGCAGTCAAGACATTTCTGGCTGTTCATCATCTGTTAGGAGATGGGTTGTTTGTTAGTTAATTGACTGTTCATATTTAAGAATAAACTTGTCTTTTACACACTAAACGAAAAAGAAATATTTGGAGGCACTGATTTAACTGGTTCGACCCACTTGAAATCATACTGACTGAATGTGGCCCATCAAAATGAGATTGACACCCCTCGTCTATAACCATGTAATCATGTGTAGCTACTTCCCAAAGCAGATACAACGTTTGTACAGGAGCAGGACACTCTAGAGCAGCAATCTACTTTTCAGAAAAATATGCTTTCTTTTTCCTCTGCCCTTAATGAAGCCAGTCGCGTATTAGTCACAATACTTGGTTGATTTTGACAAGTGTTTTTAAATGACTAAATTACTTGCTAGGCTGCGGGAACCACAGACAAAACTGAAACGAGTGCATCCAAATTGGCCAAGAACACCGACCTTCTACGCAGTTATGGAGGCTAAAGCTAATTCTTCATAGCAGTAAAATAAATACGAGCTAAAGACACACCACATACTAATGTTGTTGTTCTTAAGTCACAAATGAGTATTGGATCATTTCGATAGAAGAAACATTTGTTTTACTTTTACGTCAGCCGGAGCAATGAGACCCAGCTTTCCAGCAAGTAGACTGAGACACAGGCTAGCTGGAGCTAGCGAAGTTGCTAACACATAAGACGATAAACTACTTTTCCGACGCAGTTAGCGCTCCTCACAGAGATTAATGATAAAATACATGTTTATAATTCATTGACCGCCAAACCGTGCTTCCACATGGTAGGTGTCTTTCGTTAGCCGTGGTGCTAACTTTACGCCAGTGCAGGCAGCGCGCTAAACCAACTCACGTTAGCTTGGTGGTACCAATTTAGCTAACTAGCTAGCGCTCCGTTAGCTTCTGCGGCCTAAACTGCTTGGATAGACCTACTTGTATACTGGCGCAGTCGCCTTTCATTACCGGTCCAACTCACCGGTGCTGTTCCCGGGACGGTCGAGCTTGAGGATATCGCGGAGATGCTGGGTCGCACCCTCAATATCTATATTAGAATTGGAAGCCATGTGTGAGGGAAAGGGGGGAACTGGGTTAATGTGGGGGAGAGAACAATTTCTTGTTTGATGCGATGCTGTCAGTGTTCCCTTCGTTCACCCAGAGCAACCGTCTAAACTTCCGGTATGTCCGCGCCGTAGGCTCCGACTCCTATCTGCGTTAAGTCATTGGTTCCTACCTCAACTTGTAGTGAGATTCAGATGACTATGACATAGTCCTCTGGGCATTCTGTCAGAAAACATTTTAACATTTAATTTTTTGTCTTTTGACGTGTATAGGATAGATAGATAAATTTCTGTCATGTAACGATAACATTCGCCCTAAAACAGCTCCGGCCCGACCCTATGTGAGGATAAGTAGATGGTTGGATGGATGGTAATGATAACACCAAACCTACATATACCTATCACATGTGACAACTGATTTTTGAAGATAATCTGCTCTTCACTGATGCCTCCTAGTGGCACAGTTTCATACTATATCCGTGAAGTTACCTCACAAATTCATGAAAACTCTTTCTGTGCTGTGCTTTTTCTATCCCCATGCCCGGATATCTTATACATAGAGGGGTTCTTGGCGCTGACATAAAGTTAGCCATTTTAAAATTTGTACTTACATCCACTTCAGGAGAGATACTTATGAAGCTACAAATATAATTATAAATTGTTCATTATTATCTTTGTATGGAAATTTAAAGGAACGTTGAGTCTTTGGTTGTAGCCTTTGAGACAAAATGAAAGAATCTGGGTTTGATGGATCTATAAATCAATTTTGTGGGTTTTTTTTCTGATTGTTCCACCAGCAGCTCATCTTTTTTCTTTCTTCATGGTTTATTCTCTCAGTACAAATGCAATTGCGTTTGTGTTTGTTTCATTACCAGCTGTCTATGTCCAACATCACACTATGCAAACCCCTGACTATGAGTTTAATGTGTGATTGCATCCAGACTACAGCAGTCTTTATGAATGGTTAAGTGATTAAACTTGGGTAAGAGTTATTTTACTGTTAACAGCAAAATGATAATCTGTTTTAAAAATAATTTTGTAAACACAAAAAAACACTTAATATAGTATATAAAATGTTATGTGTGCAACAACAAACCATTATTATTTAAGTAACATAATTGTTATCATCTTCTATCAGCTATGATACCATATAGAATTTATACATTAATTGATTTCTTGAAAAATAACAATAAAACAACAACAATTACAGCATAACTAATATGGATAAGCAGCTCTGCTTATGTAGCAAGCATTTCACACCATATGACAGCAAAATTGATTAATAGTGTGTGTAATGGAAGAAATTGTGTTTACGCAAACTGTCGTAACCTGGTTGCTGTAATCAGATATATTCAATCTAATTTTGGAGGCATTAATCGCTCATTTAGCCATATGATGACACAGCGTTTTGTATTTGTGTGTGAAACTGCAGACGTTTCTAAATTTTTCAAATATTCAGACTTAGTCAGACTCAACATGTGGAATTCAGTTCATACTTTTACACTCAGATAGTTACTCTCATTGATAGATTGGGATGATAATAAACACCCTACCACCCTAACACAAATTCAGATTTTTCTTTTGAGGTGAGGTTCAGTAGTGATGGTCCCAGACACCCAAAATCTTTCAGGTACTGAAACAAGAAGTGTGCTTTACTTCCTGAAACATGTACTGAACTCAAACATATCCCTGTATTTTAACTGAGGTCAGACTATCACAAAGTCCTAATATTTGATTCAATGATCTTATCTGGCAATCCAACGTGATGATCTGTTTTCATATTGAAAGCCATGTTATGGTCTAAAATATTGGCCTAACAATGGCAACACTTGTAGAGGATAAACAATGCTAACATTATATTTAGTTTCCCTAAGTAGGGATTCATCAATCCAACTGTTCTTTCTACTCATAAAGCAAGTTATTGTATTTCTTTTTTTTTTGTGTCAGCACTTATTCCCATCGTTAAACACCACAACAAGATGGAAGGTGTCAACTATTTATGGGATTGGTGCATTTTTCTCTTGCAGAAAAGTATTTTTATATTTTTGTGCATGTGTGTGACCATCACCGCACCCTCTCTGGAGACTAAGTTGTCTTTCTTTATTTGATTTTCTTATAGTGAACCAGAGAGGATAGTGCTAAACCTTAGTGAATTGAGTGAATTGAGGGGGAAACAGATGGTAAACAGGGTGAGAGAGGAAAGAGTACAAACAGGCAGTGTCATAAGGAATCAAGAATGTGAGAAGCAGCATGATTCCCAGTAACCAATGTCTCAAAAATAAGGAGAGAAGAGAGATAGTACTCATAATGATTAAATTAATAAAGTAAATAACCAGAAAAATCAAAAATAATTACAAAATCAAACCCTACAGAGAGTAGGGCACCGAGGGGCGCAGGAGAAATGTAGGAATACATAGAGAAAATGATTTTAGTGTTACGCCTGAACACTTACGCCTGTGATTTAGCCCATTCTGGCGAGTACCATCGGTACTCAACAATGGGACGCGACAGACGTTCGTACACCCTGAGCCAACATGCATAAGTGATTAGCACCGAAGCCCAGAGCAGCTACAACGACTGAGCAGGGGCCCGCTGGCCGAGCCACCGTCCTACCCGGGCGGCGGAAACCTCCAGGAGGGATCGCCCAGAGAGCCAACCGGGACCAGAGAGAAACACACAGATCCAGGGGCCAAGAAGGAGGCCCAGGAATCAGGAACGGGTTAGAGGGAGTCAGTACCGCTGACGGGAAGGCGCACTGGGTGGCCCCCCGCACCACATCCCAGGGTAACGAGGCAGACCCATGACTCTTGCCCCCAGAGAGGTGCTCCATCCCCAAGCAAGGGCCCAGCCACCACGAGCTGCTAGCAGACGCCGCAGCCACACCGAACAACAGGGCCAGCAACCCCAGCCCCGCAACCCACCAGAAGCCGCAGCACTGAAGGGGCCGTCAGCACGCCGGAAAAACCCCAGACCACCACCCAAGGACCCCGGGGGCCCCACAGCAACAGCAAGCCAATGGGCATCCCCAGCGTCTGAGAGCTAAAGGGCCGGGCCCCACCAGCGATGCCATGATGTGTGAATCACCATTATACCCTATTACTATATTTCTGCGATCCTTGACGAAGAAATATTCTCCCTATACCGTGTAAGAGTGTAACGCTTCCCAAATTTGAAATTTGCATACCTCATTTATTTAACAAAAAACAAGTTAACAACAACCCTCATGATTTAATAAAATGCAACAGAGTGGATTTCAGAATAACACTGACAAACTATTTAATGTGGATCGGTCACATCAGGTCAACACACAGTTTGCTTAATAAGGTCAGTATCAGCCAGACTACAATCCGGTCGGATGGCTGAGGCTCTTTTATTTGATTCTCAATCAACTGGTACACAATACATAAAATCTAGATATCATAATTATTTCCAGCTGATCCTTGTATCCTCTCATTTGCAAAAATGATATGTACTGAATTGTAACACCTGTAATATGATGAACTGTGGCGAGATAAATGGCGGACTGGAGAAAAGCAATCAGCCATTTGATCTGGAGAGTCAAAGGCCACACCATGAAGAGAAAAAAGTCCAGGTTTTATTGTCTATTGTCTATCTATATATACAAACCAACAACTGATAACACGAGGAGCCGATGAGGATGACTCTGAACCTGCACATGGATCTGTGAACCAGTCAACAATGGTGCAAAAACAGAACCGAGTCAACGAGTAAAAAGTGTCAGAATTAAGTAAAGAAGAGTACAGAGCACAAGTTAATGGCGTCGGTCAGCAGTTCTTCTTGAGTGTAGATATTGCAATGGCGTCATGCAGATCACCGTGGTGGCAGACAAGGGGGCTTCTGATTGGTTGGCCGGCTCTCGGCAAAGAAACACGTCACAGTTCTACTGGCTGGGGTGGTCTGACAACCCACCTGGATGAGGTTCAGTGATTGACATCTAGAATCCGGTGTTTGGAGGGATGAGTGTTATCTCCTCTCTACCATCCTCGAATGCTCTTTCCCCTCCCTCCATACTTCACAATGGCCCCCGACTAGAGTGTGGGGCAGGGGGTTTATTTGTTGTGAATGGCCAGCCTGAACATGTCATTGGTGCACACCCAGTTACAGTTTATGCATTTCAGGATGAAAGTCTGATGGAAGGCCACTGGGGCGTAGTCATCTGCCTGCAAACACACACATAAACAGAAACAGTTCAGAAAAACGTCATCAGATGATATATGCTTCATAATAAGGTCTTTATGAAACTGTTGCTTACTTTTAGCAGTCCAACAACCATACTTAAGATGCAGCCGTCTGGAGTGTCATGGTGATCTTCCGTTGTTATAACATGCTGTATTTTTGTGAAGGGTAGACCCTGGCACACACAGATAGAGGACAAATAAACAAGAGGAAAATGCAGGTATATAAGGCACTAAATTCATGTAAGAAATCAAACTTATCATGAACTATTCTGTAAGTCTTTATATCTTACAGTGACCAAATTACTGCAGTACATGTACACAGCAGTGTAATGTATTAAAAAGGATGAATTTAAATAGTGGGGGCATTGTCACGTGTCACGGTGGTGTAGTGGTTAGCACTGTCGCCTCACAGCAAGAAGGTACTGGGTTCGAATCCCGCCCCGGGGCCTTTCTGTGTGGAGTTTGAATGTCTGTGTCGGTTCTCTCTGGGTACTCCAGCCTCCCGCCATCCAAAAACACCCAGGATTAGGTTAATTGACTAATTTAAATTATTTACTGTTGGGTATGATGCCACAAGCTTGGCACATCTGTATTTGGAGATATTCTTCTCTGCAGATCCCCTAGAGCTCTGTCAGGATAGATGGGGACCACCGGTTGATGGACATTTTCAGGTCATTTCCATTTGCATTGTCACCTGTGAATTGTTGTCTAGACAAGTGTCTAGTCCATTTAATTTAACACAGGTGGACTTCAGCCAAGGTGTAGAAACATCTCAAAGATGAGGGGCCTCCCACTGGAAGTTCAAATGTCATGGCAAAGGGTCTGATGTCAATGCAATATTTTAGTTTTTCCTTTTTAATAAATTTGTAAACATTTCTAAAATGTTTGAAAAAAATTTTCACTTGTCATTCTGGTGTATTGTTCAGAAAATGTTTGAAGTTATTTGGTTTAAGCATAAGGCCACAACATGTGAAAAAAATAAAGGGTTAGAATACTTTCCGACTTCACTGATTACCTCCATAATCAGATTTCTCACAGTAACCTGGTTTCATGTGTGGTTTCATGTGTGCATATGTGCATCATTTAAATGTACTGCCAGTGTGTTTATCACTTGTGCCACCTAAACCTGTTAACACATTACCTCTGTATATGGCATAAACCACAGTATAAATTAGATAAACTCACAGTGAGTTTCTGAACAATTGCTGTTTTTCCCTGGCACTGTTCTCCTTGCCATGTGAGGCACGACAAATCAGTCTGTGTGGGGCGAGACAGAGAAAGAAACGAATGAGTTGCAGAGAATGTTATTCACAGATTAAAGGTTAAAAAACAAGTGGGGTGAGGTAGATATTATTATGGCATTAATTCACGACTTTATTAAGTATTTTACTTAGTTACAAGGTCTAATGTGTATCGATTTTGTGTGTATATATATATATACGTATATATATACGTATATATATATATACGTATATATACTGTATATATATACTTTGCTTTGTGGACCGTCTGCTTTCTGGCTAGATACCTACTATGTTATGTCCACACTGATATCATGACTGGAGAAGGAAAGTCATTTATGCGGGGAAAGCACTTGAGTTTGAAGCTTGCCTGGTTTGCTGACCAGAAGGGGATGGAAAATGTGACCAAAACTTCCAATGCAACACTCCCATGTTTTATGCATATTGTACCAAATTCAAGTGACATGCTAACAACACATATCAGATATGAAGTTTTAATTTGAATGCAGTGTAATAGCGCTCTTGCCCATTGCAGACGGACATGGCGATGTGCTGGAGTCAACAGCAGACCACGGCGGGGACGTCAGCTGTGCAACCCGGCCTCACGCAAGCGGTTGCGTACTGTTTGGTCGCTTATTCTGTTCTGATGTCGACCTCTGGTCTGTGCTGCAGTCACTGTAGCTGACAGGAAATGGTTTCTCAGATGTTGAAGACAAATATGGAGGTCCTGCTGAGGGGTGTTGACACGTGGCCTGGGAGCTCGTGGTCGGTTGTTAGTGCGCCCTGTCTCATTATACCGGTTCCATAGACACGAAATGGTCGACACATGAACACCCAAGGCCCTGGCAACATGTCTCTGTGCCATTCCAGCTGTCAGCATACCGATGGCCCTTTCTCTCTGATTTTGATGTAGTCGTGCCATGGACGAACGTTTCACCAGGACAATGCAAATGAGTACTAAAGATCGCCATTGGTAAGGCTACTTATTGACCAGGTTTTAAAAGGATTGGTGATTCAGATCTGCTCAGTTTCATCAGCGGTGGCAAATTGTAAGGATGTGCAGTCATTTGGAACAACATGTAGGCACACAGCAAACAAAAGCAAATCCTTTGAGTTTTCATGTGATATTTTGTGTGTTATAACTCAAATTCATTGTTTGGCTTTGTGTGCCCAAAATTTCTCAGTCATGGGAGTGTTGCGTTGGAAGTTGTGGTCAGTATATATTCTATCAATTGTGCCTTTGGACAGTTACACTACACAGTTTTCAGTTACACACCTAGCACTGAAGGTACCACAAAAAAAAGAATTAAACACTCACATATATTGATCCAAGTTGTGATCTGTTAGAGCCGAACATCTCATAGTATTGCTTCACAAAGAGGGGTCCCATATGCTTTGCCTGTTCCATCCCGAGTCACCCTGCAACACACACTGGGACATAGGAGAAAAAGTTGTTAAAAAAAAGGAGAGAGGTCTGGAGACTGAGGGGGCCAAACCATCTTTTGAAGAACACCTTCCTCTTCTTTTTTGGCTTGGTAACCCCGACAGAGCTTGGCAGAATGCTTACACTCATTTTCTTGCTGTAAAACAAACTTTTAACCCACAAGTCTTAGTCCAGATGGAACTGTGTGATGCTGGAGGATGGAGTGATACTGTTCATTCTTCATAATACCATGTCCTTCAAACAATCAATCTCCTTGTCTATCACTAGCAAAACATCCCCATACCACGGCACTGCCACCTCCTTACTTTTTGTGGGTGTCATATGTGGGTGCATATGATGGTTTAAGACAAAGAATTTGTTTCCAGTTCATTTTCGTGAGCTTTTGCCCACTTATACCTCTTTTTCTTATTCTGTGGGTGAAATAGTGTTTTTTTTTTTTTGCAGATACACAACCCTTCAGAGCAGCTTTTCTCAAACATCTTTTCACAGTTGTCATATATATGGGTTTTGACCTTGTCATGTTGAGTTCCTCCCTTATTTGTGGTGGTGTTGTATTGCCGATCTCTCTTACTGGTGACAATGATACACAATAGTATTCGCTCACCCATCTAAATAATCAGAATCAGGTGTTCAATCACTTCCATGGCCACAGGTGTATAAAATCAAGCACCTCGGCATGCAGACTGCTTTTACAAACATTTGTGAAAGAATGGGTCGCTCTCATGAGCTCAGTGAATTCCAGCGTAAAACTGTTATAGGATGCAACAAATCCAGTCGTGAAATTTCCTCGCTCCTAAATATTCCACAGTCAACTTTCAGCTGTATTATAAGAACACGGAAGTGTTTGGGAACGACAGCAACTCAGCCACAAAGTGGTAGACCACGTAAACTGACAGAGCGGGGTCAGCGGATGCTGAGGCGCATAGTGTGAAGAGGTCACCAACTTTCTGCAGAGTCAATCACTACAGACCTCCAAACTTCATGTGGCCTTCCGATTAGCTCAAGAACAGTGCACAGAGAGCTTCATGGAATGGGTTTCCATGGCCGAGCAGCTGCATCCAAGCCATACATCACCAAGTGCAATGCAAAGCATCGGATGCAGTGGTGTAAAGCACTCCACCACTGGACTCTACAGCAGTGTAGACCAAGTGGACTGCATATTTGGCCACTGTTTAAGCTCATAAACTGCTCAGGAAGCTTTGATTGATAACACTTGAACATCAGAGCAACCACAGTGATCAATGAGGGGGATTGATGGCGTTAATTAGTTGATATAAAGGCATACTCAGGCAGAACGGTCTCAGAGCGGATTATGCGGAGAGTCAAAATGCTGCTCTGCATGTATTTTTCACACCGACCCGCACTGGATGTTTTTAATCCAAAAGCTGCATTGTCGCTCACAGACAGACAGAGTGCCGCTGTGTGGATCAACGACTGCGGTGAGCGTCATCGCGTCTGCATAGAGGTCTGCAGAGATGCTCTGTAGTCTCCACTGAGATGAGACACAGTAGTAGAAACTAGTCTGGTTGTTTCTGCTTCCTGTCACTAACGGGATCAACTGACCATTTACGCTGGTAAAATGCTCGAAGTGCGTTGCTGGAGACTTTCAGTGTCATTCTGTGCTGCAGATGGGTAAATTGCTTTAAAATTTTTAATCAGATTAATTATGATGATGAATTAATCCGCATTAACGAGATAATTTCCACAGCCCTAATATATACGAATATATATGTGTGTGTATATATATACACACACACACACACACACATATATATATATATATATATATATATATACATACACACACATGTCACCATGTAACCACACCACCAGACTGTGAAAAACAAATATTTAAACTATTCTACAAGTTTGAACAGGCAGCAACGGTTCTCTGCTTAGGTGACATGACAGCAGTCATGCGCTACAACACAACCATACACTTGTTCCTGGAACAATCTCAGAGCAATGAAACATTAGCCACAAATTTGTGGCAATAACAACTAACATGAATATGTTTGGGGCCTCATATAAATGGATACAACAGCCTCCCCATTTTGAAATTTTGAATTTTGTGCTGGAGGAACTCCAAGTGTATTTGGAGCCATGAGAAGGATAAGCAATACCTGCAATAAAAACTCCTTGCAAGTGCATCTGGCTCTTTCCAGTGTGTTATAGCCGGTTTCTCCCAATCCAAAAACAACTCATTTGCAGCAACTATACAGCAGTGTATGCACTCATATTATCAAGATTCAAAACAATGTTTCTAACACATTAAATTGCTCAAATTCAATACCAATTTTCTTTTTTCTCTCAGCTGGGGATCATGCTATGGTTGTGCTGCAGCACTTATGCTCAAAGTCAAGCTATGGGTTTGAATTTTTTATCATCTGGACTGGTCGACTGACTACTTATACTCCCTTATAGTTGCTTAAATGCCACACGAAACCAGCACTTTTTCTTGTCGCACAAGTTCCTATTCAATATTAATGAGACGGTTCCCTACAAATAAGTGATAAAAACTTACCTCTTACCAATACAGAGGGCTGCTTCTTGATCACACTGGAGTGTCCGCTCCCCTATAAGAGCATGCCCTTAAAGCCTAACAGCCCCGGTGGTTTGTGTGAATTGTAGCCTAGACAAATTTTCGACGGGCCAGCCTGTTTTTCTGGCTCTCCTGTCGTGGATGTGTGAGAGCCAAAGACTGCAGGGCTTTATGACACACCTTGAGCTGCAGCTCCACATGATCCTTAACCTCTTCTTTACAATATACAAATTTCAGAACAAATACTCTTAACTTTGGATACTTACTATAAAGTTTAGGTGTTTGGTTGAGCCTCTTATTTATAACTTCCTGACATAGTTTCTACCGTATTTCTGTATGGATCAAACTAACTCATCCTCATGAATCTACAGTTAATTGGTGAGCTTTAAAGGTGCTAGTACAGTAGGTCGAGTTTTGATCTCTGGCCAGGTAAGCTTTTTCCTCTGTTTACAGTCTTTATGCTAAGCTAAATCACTGCATAAGGGCCATACTTATTTCGTTACAGACTTTGTCAAAGCCTTAACGATAAATCGTAAGTCAGTGGGTAAGATTTTTTTTAAGAAATACAATATCATTGTGAAGAGGCGGGCCGGAGGCGGAGCTGTCTAAGGAAGAGCAGGAAGTGTGAGGGGCCTGGATGATCAGAGCCTGTATGTTCTGTGTTCAAATACCGAGACTACCACACTATTTACTGTTTAAGGCCCCATATAAAGCAATTATTTAGGGTCATACTTAAATTGTATGTTCCGACTGGAACATGGTCACATGCTGTAATGTTCAAAATGTAATCTACAAGCTGTATTTACCCTTGTCTGAAATGCTTCATTTAGTGCATTTCAAGAGTTCCTTGGCAACACCTTGGGTCCATTAATGTTTAATACACTTTGTGTTCACAAGTTCAATCCTTTTTACTGTTACCTTGCTGAGAACAACATATAATAGAATTCAAGAGGTCTTTTGTTGTATAAGTAAAGTTTATCATGCTAAAGGTCAGTCCACAGGCAGAGCCCCCCTGTGAATAACTCTACATATACATCTATGTATAGGTTTGGCTGTTGTAGACCTACATGCCTCAACTCAATTGATCAGTTTTGTTTAGTGGTTTTACTATCATATTGGTGTTTGGTATTGTTCTTCAGAGTGTGGAACTAAAAAAAAAAATAATAAAGTGAAGCAAAGTAGTTTTAATATTTAAATAAGTTAAAGAAAGGGGGCGGCACGGTGGTGCAGTGGTTAGCACCGTTGCCTCACAACAAGAAGGGTTCGATTCTCAGCCCGGGGTCTTTCTGTGTGTAGTTTGCATGTTCTCCCCGTGTCTGCGTTCGGTTCTCTCCGGGTACTCCGGCTTCCTCCCACCATCCAAAAACATGTATAGCGATTAGGTTAACTGGCTAATTTAAATTTACCGTAGGTGTGAATGTGAGTGTGAGTGGTTGTCTGTCTGTATGTGCCCTGTGATGAGGTGGCCACTTGTCCAGGGTGTACCCTGCCTTTCACCCTAAGATAGCTGGGATAGGCTCCAGTGCAGTGGTGTAAAGCACAGCGCCACTGGACTCTAGAGCAGTGTTCTCTGGAGTGACGAATCATGCTTCTCCATCTGGCAATCTGGTGGACGAATCTGGGTTTGGTGGTTGCCAGGAGAACAATACTTGTCGGACTGCATTGTGCCAAGTGTAAAGTTTGGTGGAGGAGGGATTATGGTTTGAAGTTGTTTTTCAGGAGCTGGGCTTGGTCCCTTAGTTCTAGTGAAAGGAACTCTGAATGCTTCAGCATGCCAAGACATTTTGGACAATTCCATGCTCCCAACTTTGTGGGAACAGTTTGGAGCTGACCCCTTCCTCTTCCAACATGACTGTGCACCAGTGCACAAAGCAAGGTCCATAAAGACATGGATGACAGAGTCTGGTGTGGATGAACTTGACTGGCCTGCACAGAGTCCTGACCTCAACCCGACAGAACACCTTTGGGATGAATTAGAGCAGAGACTGAGAGCCAGACCTTCTCATCCAACATCAGTGTGTGACCTCACAAATACACTTCTGGAAGAATGGTCAAAAATTGAAGTTGAAGCTGTTATAGCTGCAAAGGGTGGACCGACGTCATATTGAACCCTATGGATTAGGAATGGCATGTCACTTAAGTTCATATGCGAGTCAAGGCAGGTGAGCGAATACTTTTGGCAATATAGTGTATATGGGACTCAGGTGTGAGTCCTTTAGCATTACCTACAGCAGACGCCTGTGGTCTGTACTTGCTAGTTTAGTACATTTATGTTTGCTGTACTTTGATGTTTGACTTACTCATGTCAAAGATAGAACGATAATCCATGGTACATATTTTCTTCCAGCCTCACCTGCCACCACCTGTCCTTGTAAATGGTGATCAGCTCACACCTCATACAGTACAATCCTGAGGGAATATTCTACAAATATATGTGTGGCTTTGTGTAAGAAAATGTTTGGACTTGGACATTTATGTTTGTTGTACCTTGATGTTTGAGTTACTCAACCATTTCAATAATCTAGTTTTGTACAATTGTTGTGGTAATTTCAACTATATCACAAGTACTATTACCAGATACAGAAGGACATCTTAGTATTTTTTGTGTATACGCACTTGACATACCCAAACTACCATGAGAGTATTAACCAATTCAGTATGTCTCACTACATAGTATGTCAAATGCAGTACACCAAAAACACAAGGGTGTCGAGATAAATACAGTTGCATTTGGCAGAATGCAGATTGGCTTGGAAACCGCTTACAACATGTAGTCGCAAATTGCAGTTTGCAAGCCAGCCTGTTTTTCTGGCTCTCCAGGACCACAATCCTGTCGTGGATGAGTGCGTCAAACGTAAAGGAAAGGCAGAAAAACAGGCTGGCTTGCATACTGCAGGTCTTTACGACACACCTTCAGAGTGAGCTGTCAATGATATAATGCGGTTGCATACATATTTACTTATGTAGCAAATCAACGTCATTAAGAGTGTTTTATGCCACGGGCAGGTAAATGCTGCCGACCCCTTATGGCGAAAGGAACAAACTTATTAATGCTTTATGAATTGCTTACAGCAATTCATGATATTTCTAATGCTTCCCAAATTTGAAATCAGCATACCTCAGTCATTGGCCTTGTTATTTAAGCATTGAGCAAGGTACACACAAAGCCATGGGTTTGCTGTACAAAAAATTATAAGCTATCAGCAACCCTCATGATTTAATAAAATGCAACAATGTGGATTTCAGAATAACACTGACAAACTATTTAATGTGGATCAGTCACATCAGGTCAACACACAGTTTGCTTAATAAGGTCAGTATCAGCCAGACTACAATCTGGTCGGATGGCTGACGCTCTTTTATTTGATTCTAAAACAATAAATTAAAATCTAGGTATTGTAATTTTTTCCAGCTGATCCTTGCTAAAACATTTGCAAAAATGATATGCGCTGAATTATAACACCTGTAATATGATGAACTATGGAGAGTTAATTGGAGGACTGGAGAAAAGCAATCAGCCATTTGATCTGGAGAGACAAAGGCCACACCATTAAGAAAAAAAAGTCCAGGTTTTATTGTCTATCGTGGCTGTAGTCCATAAACTGTGTGTGACAGAGAAGGAGAAAGACAGAATAGAGAGAGAGAGAGCGAGCGAGAGCGAGAGAGTCAGTCAGTCTCACAGCTTGGTTAAACTTTGTCCTCCATGACTCTTTGGTTTGCGAGAGCAAAACCTAGCATGGGAGCAAATGCATGGCAAAGTTAACAATTGTGTAAAGGAAAATAAAATTCAGTAAAACACTAAGGCAACACACATGGAGGGCATCTAAAACAAACCAACAACTGATAACACGAGGAGCCGATGAGGATGACTCTGAACCTGCACATGGATCTGTGAACCAGTCAGCAATGGTGCAAAAACAGAACCGAGTCAACGAGTAAAAAGGGTCAGAATTAAGTAAAGAAGAGTACAGAGCACAAGTTAATGGCGTCGGTCAGCAGTTCGTCTTGAGTGTAGATATTGCAATGGCGTCATGCAGATCACCGTGGTGGCAGACAAGGGGGCTTCTGATTGGTTGGCCGGCTCTCGGCAAAGAAACACGTCACAGTTCTACTGGCTGGGGTGGTCTGACAACCCACCTGGATGAGGTTCAGTGATTGACATCTAGAATCCGGTGTTTGGTCGTTTTGTCAAGCGAGGCGTGAATGAGACAACAGGAGGGAGGGATGAGTGTTATCTCTTCTCTACCATCCTCGACTCCTCCTTCCCCTCCCTCCATACCTCGTCACATGGTGCCCTTCACAATGGCTGCCCCACCAGAGTGTCGGGTAGGGGGTTTAGCCAAAGTTGTGAATGGCCAACCTGAACATGTCATTGGTGCACACCCATGCATCGTTTATGTTTTTCAGGATGAAACTCTGATGGAAGCCCATGATAGGGTCGTCATCTGCCTGCAAACAAACAGAAACGGTTCAGGAAAATATTAGCAGTCTGGTGATTTCATTTATCAGTTTTACACATCAGTATACTGTTAGTAAACAGTCATGTAATTCCTTCTGTGCCAGTGTCACCCAGGTGTTGCCTTGGCTTAAATTTGTCTGCATTTTCAATCAATGCTAACTTAATTGTCACACAAATGGTGGTCATGTTTATCAGGGTCTGATGTAAAGATTTTTCTTACTTGCCCTGCCTGGTACACTACAGGCTAAATGTTTAGAAGCACCTTCAAGTTTCTGTTCACAATGCCTTTCTGCAGCATGAGTTGTATTTTGGGATGTAGTTACTACATGCTCAGCCTTTGCCTTCATTCATATGCACCATTTTCCTCAATTTACCTTCAGTTATACATTGATGTTACCAGACCATTGCTGAATAAATGTCAACAAAATAAAAGAAGGGCTTAGTTATAGGGTCGAGAAGATTTGCAAGAGTCACAGCTTAAGTGCAAAAGTTAAAAAAAAAAATCACTTTGGCTTTAGAGAGTCTGCGGACAAAAATCCAAATAATCTCACCTGCATTCAAATCTCTCACAAACTACTGCAGGAATGGCTAGAAAGAAGTAACTGAGTGAGGAAACAAGAATACATATTTGTACACTGAGGAAAGAAAGATACACTGAAAGAGAAATTGCAAATTGCCTAATGGTGTCCAACAAAGGAGAGAGACTAGAAGAAACAGGAAGTTATGATAGCAGAAAAAGCTCTGTCAGGGTTACCAAGACAAAACAGGTGTTCTTCAAAAGATGGTTTGGCCCCCTCAGTCTCCAGACCTCTCTCCAATTGAGCTTTTGTGGTATGAATTGGATCGATCAGTCAGAAATGCACATCCCACAAATCTTCAGTCTCTTATTGATGAACTTAAGAAAGCTTGGAATGTAATTCCTGGCACATACCTTAAAAATCTTGTGGAATAAATGCCTCATATATGCCATGCTGTTGTTAAAGCCACAGGAGGTTACTTTGAAACAAGCAAAGTCTAAGCAAGAAAAAAACAACAACAAATATCTGATAATTACAGTAGTTCTGATAAGTTATTCTTTATTAACGATGCATGCTCCATTTTTTTCACTTCCGACCTCTGAGGTTTAGTACTGCCCGACACTGATCTGATACAGAAAAACAGTGCTGAATTACCTAATAAACTGTCTCACTGTGTGGAAAAGACTGGGATCATTTTGTGCAAGTCACTTCAAACTTGACTTAAACATTTATCTATTTTTTTTTTGAACAAATAAACAGATAAATTAACTGAATTACTAATTTACTAATGCCATCAGACTTCTCTCTCTCTGTAACACTAATTATTACAACATGTCATTTTATCAATATAAATATTTTTTCAAACTCCCTACTACTCTTATACTACCTTGTATGACTTAATTTGAAATAATAATTGAAATGAATGAAATAATTTCCTTCAGGCTGAATAAAGTTTATCTTGTATAAGCTGCTAAATTAGAGCGACTTCACATTAGCTGTAATAAGCACTGTGTTTACGAAAAGAACGTCTCTCTCTTTTCCTTTTCCTCCATTTCACGTTACAAATTAATACTTTAATAACTTGCTAACTTGGCCGGATTTTTTGTTTGCTGAATTACAGGAGAAGCTTGGACAGATTCAGAAAAGACGATTCATCTAATTTTATCAGCATGTTTGATCGTTAGTTATGACTGCATTTTTAGTTTCCTTGATCTTTTGAATGGAGTTCTGCTTCATGACCCATCAGCAAGTCTCTGGAACATTTCAGGCAGTTTGTCCAAGTAAAGTTACTGTCGCACATGCTGTCGCGTTAACTCGCTAATTTTTACATCCCTATAAAAAAAAAAAAAAATACAACAAAGCTTTGCTCGCTCCACTTTGTGAATAAATATGAGCCTCTGCGCAGGCCGTCGCCAGCGCATGACATCACTCACAGCACACTCAATAGATCTGCCTCAATGGATCAGGCCCATAGTCACGATACCCGATCTAGAATTTTCTTCAATATCGGAACCAATACTGACAACAATATTGGATCAGTGCATCCCTTCTCTTTATATAATAATCATTTGTTGCAAAGTACACCAATGATCTGTTTTTACTAATTCAATCTTGCTTCCAACCTTTTGGACCATAGTGTAATTGTGAGTTTTGGGTGAATTGTGAATGGTATGCTTTGATTCTTTTGCGCAAAGAACCAATAACAAAGTGTTATTTTTTGAGAGAAAGAAAAATGCTTAATAAATGCATCAGAACTCAAAAACAATCGTTTGAATAATCGTGATTTCAATATTGACCAAAATAATCATGATAATGATTTTTTCCATAATCGAGCAGCCCTAGTCTAGACATCATTTAACAAGATACAGTACTTGTATGGCCTAAGAAAATTTTATTTAAGGGAAACAAGTGATATATGCTTATATACTGTACAATTCAACTACAAAATACAAAAAAGGTAATTTATGGTGTTTTCTCTGCTGTTAAATATACTGAGTGGGTCATTTTTGACCCTAGGAAACACAAGGTTTCACCATTCATCACCAGCTACAATTCACTGCCACGCTGTGGCAGAAACAGGTGAGCAACTACACACGATTAGAAACAAAACAAATCTGAGTCTGCACTGCTGGCCTGATCTGGCATGTCTGCACAGGGTCTGCTGGCCCTCAGGTTATTTTTACTTGCCCCGGGCATTCGGGCACCCTGGTTAATGTCGCACCCCGTCTATGACGTTAAATACAGTGAGTCTTTTTTAAATGTAATGCTGTAGCATATTGCAAATAATAAACAATAACACTGCTGCAGTATTGATGTACAGATGGTGTTATGTTGAGTGATGTGTTATGCCACAATGTTACCATAACCCAGCATTAAAAAAAACACTCTGGACTCCAGGAAAGGCTCAAGTGAGTGCAAACACCAGGCAGAGTTCTTGTGCGTATGTACATCATGACTGGTTGTTGGGCAAAAATAATTCAATGTCACTGTTACAAATGAAGCTTCAAACTATTCAGCAGGCTACAGTCCTATGACCCACACAGATTTTTAATTTGACAAACACACAATTCAGACCGACTAACCTATCATTTTATTTTTAAACTGCTTCTTTGTTGAGCTTATTTTCACAGTATGAAAATATGGGCTAATACATGGCTGATTAAAACATATCTAGTAGTTGTTTTATATGGTCAGAATTGAATATTAACAGCCATCAAGGACAAAAAAGACAAGCATAAACCACACTAGAAGTACCACACAGAGGAGTACTTCTTAAATAGTTTGTTATAGTTTTCACAGTATGGCAACAGAAATAATATGAAAACAGGTAAAAACTTAATTTAGAATTCAATATGGGACATAATATATTGTCACAATATGATACATGGCATATGCTTCAAAATAAGGTCTTTAAGAAGCTGCTACTTACTTTTAGCTGTCCAACAACCATACTCAAGATACAGCAGTCTGGAGTCGGCTGGTGGTCGTGCGTTGTTATTCTATGCCCTATTTTTGTGAAGGGTAGACCCTGGCACACACATGAATAGAGGGCAAATAAACAAGAGGAAAATGAAACCAGGTATACAAGACACTAAAATCAAGTCAGACTTTCAAAATCAGTCAAAATTATCATGAACTATATTCTGGAAAACTTTATATTTTACAGTAATAAAGGCATCCAACTCGTATCAAATTCATGTGCACAGGCTAACGATCTTATCAGGACCGAATTCGGGAATACGATAGAAACCCCAGGCTTAAGATGTAGTTAATCAGCTTTGTGCCTCTTGCGAATGCTAAATTATTGTATTTGCTTTCTGTGCATGCTCGAGAATTTCCACCGGACACAGACACCGTCATAATTAGTAATGTTGTTGCCAGAAAAGTCAAACGATACCATGGCTTTGAAGAAATCAACAACTCACTTTTGGATGGATGAGGAGACAGAGCAGATCATTGTTGCTGTTATGTAGCCGTCAACTAGAAGTAGTTCTAACACCACTCTTTTAAAGTGCTACAGCGCCACCTAGCATAGTGGAGTCAGCCAGGTCGCTGACCATTATCTGAATTAAATGAACTCCATGTGTACTTGGATTTTGGGACAGACCACCCGCCGAGTTGCAACACTGTATTTGGCCAAATCCAGTACAGGGGGTATGTCAATACAATATTCACACTTTTCCTTTTTAATAAATTTGCAACATTTCTAAAATTCTGTTTTTACTTGTCATTCTGGTGTATTGATGAGAAAATGTTTGAAATTGTTTGGTTTAAGCATGAGGTCACAATATGTGAAAAATTAAAGGGTCTGAATACTTTCTGAGTTCACTGTAAATGGATTTCCTGATTACCTCCATAATCAGATTTCTCAGAGTAACCTGGTTTCTTGTGTGCATCATTTAAACGTACTGACTGCCAGTGTGTTTATCACTTGTGCCAACTAAACCTATTATACACATTACCTCTGGATGTAGCATAAACAAAAGCATAAAGTAGATAAACTCACAGTGAGTTTCTCAACAATTGCTCGTTTCCCCTGGTACTGTTGTCCTTCCCATGTGAGGCATGATGAATCAATCTGTATGGAGCGAGACACAGAGAGAAAGAAACGAATGAGTTGCAGAGAATGCTATTCACAGATTAAAGGTTTACCAAAAACAAGTGAGCTGAGGCAGGTATTACTGACACTAACTCATGACTATGTAAAGTATTTTAACATAGTTACAAGGTCTAATGTAAAAAAAAAATAAAAAATGATGCAATAAACTGAAATAAAATGCAGAAAGTATAAGTTGACTTTTGACAGAATAAAGTTGGACACCCCCCTCACATCTGACAATGAGTCATAAGTTTTAAGAGTCAAGAGTTTTTAGTCACAGACAGTAACAGTAAGTATTTTGCAAAGATGAGGGGTGGACAGGTGGTGTAGTGGTTAGCACTGTCGCCTCACAGCAAGAAGGTACCGGGTTCGAATCCCGGGCCCGGGACCTTTCTGTGTGGAGTTTGCATGTTCTCCCTGTGTCTGCGTGGGTTCTCTCTGGCTTTCCTCCCACCATCCAAAAATATAATAAATAGGTTAATTGGCTAATTTAAATTGAATGTGAGTGTGAATGGTTGTCTGTCTCTATGTGCCCTGCGATGAGGTGGTGTCCAGGTGTACCGCCCTAAGACAGCTGGGATAGGCTCCAGCCCCCCCCCACGACCCTATGAGGATAAGCGGTAGACAATGGATAAATGGATGGAGGGGTAGACAATTAATTTCTCCAAGGGGCCACATTAGAAAGTGTCAGGGCCAGTTAATATTAATTTAATTTCTTCATAAGAATTAGCAAATTGTGTGGTTTCAATAAGAATGGATACCACCATTAGGCTGTGAAAATGTGCAACACGTTTTAAATGTAAATATAGGCCAACAATTTCTCTACTTAATCAACAGCCACATTTTTTGCAGTATTTTTAAAAAAACAAAACAAAAAACATAACACTTTAAACAAAAAAAACAGTCTGTTTCCACTCAGTCATGTTCTCATGTTTTTGTGTGTTTAGTCTGGTAATGGCTTATTTGTGAACAAAGGCAATGAAACCCATACAGAAGTAAATTAAACTTGCATTCTCCCCAACAGCCAGCAGGGGGCAATACTGGTGGTTTCAAAAAGAAGTCTGTTTGTATTTAAGTCTATGGGAAAATTAACCTTTTCTCCTTTGGTGTATTACCTCTGTAATCATTCTAAATATGAGTTTATGTCTGAATGGTTCATTTAAACTGTGGTTATAATACCAACAAGACATTCATTAACTGAATTATGGTTAAATATATGGTGAAAAAAACAAAACAAAACAAAACACAAAGCTTTGGGGAAGACTCCTGTTCTTTGATTAACAGGTCTCTGCTGTCAATTACACCCTGAAGAGGAGCAGCGCTGACGGCCTGAGCTGTTTCCTTCATCTGAGGAGTCACTGGCACTGTTTACCACTAAGTATTGTTGTGTAGAGCCATAATTAGCATTCCAGTTAATATTACTGTTCATGTGAATTACGGAGGCTTATCTCTAATGCTAGCTTGGTTAGAGATAACTGTCTACCTTCCTGTCTGTGAAGAAAAAAGAAGTACTGTTACTGTACGTTGAGACGTTGGTTCCCGTTTACTTTTTATCATGAGTGTGGAGCTAATATTACCATGCCATTAACACATGCAACACAGGTTAGCAGTCCGGTAACGGTACCGTTTACATAGTAACTACTATGCTATCAGCTAACGCTAGCACTAGCAAGCTAGCTTGGTTAGAGATAAGCCTCCATAATTCACCTGAACTGTGATATAACTGGAATACTAATTTTGGAATGTCTGTTTTCTGGCTAGATACCTGTGTTACGTCCACATTGATATCATGACTGTAGAAGGAAAGTCATTTACATGGGGAAAGCACCTGAGTTTGAAGCCCTCACCAAGTAGATTGCCTGGTCACAAAATGTTTGCTACCAGCTCCTCTGTACTAGGGCTTTGACTTTTGGCCAAAAATCATATTTAAAGTTTGTTTGTTTGTTAATATTGGATAAATGAGAATATTTATTAATAATATTTTGACTATCAAATGCCTTCAGTAAGACCTATATTGGCATCAAAATAGTTTGTGGACGAAAGCTTGAAACCCGCTCCCATATATCACGTTAATTGGCCTCATACCTTCGCAAACGAACTGTGTCAGCAAATCTTTCACTCTGTTTGGACGGGTATACGAGAGGCCTCGTGAAGGAGATAGCATGGTGTAGATTATAGCCTGCCTCGCCCCCGATCCCTCCCCCTCTTCCAGCTTACTGGGATGTAGTGTTTACAGGTGGGCTCTCAAGTTGCTGGTTGTCGCGAGGTATGTAAGTTTGGTCCTACATATTTTACATATCACTTTGTCCTTAGGCATGATTTTTCCCTGTTCCGTTGGCAACCCAAAGTAGCACAAAATATTGCTTTTCAGATGGTCTGGAGTATAGATTTCAAACGCAGGCGTAATTGCTGTAGGCACTGTTACTACCATTGCTCTGATATGCAAAATAGGCCCTAACCAGGACGCAAACGTCACCTACAGGAGCCCGGATGACCAATAACAGCCTTGCTAATAAACTCACTATTCACAGCTTCACCAGGTGTGAAAAAGCCTCGGAATCTAAATTGAAAACCATGTTTAACAAGCAAACATATTTACAAAAAATAATGCCAATGTCAGATTGAATATTAAGGGCTGCCTAATATTCGTTCGAATATCTTTATTTTTGTAAATATATTCCAATAACAAAGTTCAGAGTCAAAGCCCTACTCGGCACCACAGCCGAGAAGTGCATGGAAAATGTGACATCTAGAGGCTAAATGTTGTATGTATGTATGTTCTATCAATTGTGCCTTTGGGCAGGCTCTGTCTTTCAGTTATATGTGCACACCTAGTGCTGAAGGTACCACAGAAAAATGAATTAATAAGTACAGTACAGCTATAGTCCAGCATGGTTCTGTCACACTCACATATATTGATCCAAGTTGTGATCTGTCAGAGTCAAACATCTGGTAGTAGTGCTGCACAAAGATGGATCCTATATGCTCCCACGGAGCCTGTTCCACCATCCTGAATCACCCTGCAACACACACTGTGGACATGAAGAGACAGAGGGGATGTCGTTCATAAAGATAGAAGTTGATAAAAGACATATATTGTGTATATATATATATATTTCTGTTTCATTCCCTCCTGACTGCCAGTGGCAGTGAACAAAGTGGATATGTCTCCTCGCACTCCGCGCAAGTCGAGATGTTATGTAAACAAAGTCGCGTATGTGATGTGTAGGCTAACTGCATCAGAGCCTATAAATACCACCTGGTAGCCTACACCCGGCCTCTTTGATCTTCTCACCGTTAGCCTAGCGTTCACCGCAGGTTAATTGCTCCGTGAGATCCGTGTTTCGTATCTCTCGTTTTGCAGGTTCAGGGGAGGTGAGTACACTCTGTGTGGGCTAGTGCGGCCATCCTGCCTGTGACTTATGGTCGGAGCGCAGCTTGTTGCCCTCTAAGGCTGTGGTTGGCACGCTATCCTCCCTTTGTCGCGGGAGAGGGGCTGAGGGGCATCCGCGTGGCGGCTCGCCCGTATGCTACGCCGACTGCGCCGCAGTCTGTGTAGCCTGGACCCCCCCTTCGGCGGAGGGCTAGTAGAGCTAGCGTGGTAAGTTAGCTGCTGCTCGTTCCTAGCCCTCTAAGCTCAATTGTTATGGTGAGTGATAATAATGTTTATTATTACTATGTATACTTATATCTGTGTTATGTTTACAGAGAAAACAATACACTGCTGGAAGTTCTAATCGCGTTCTGTGGTTTACCCACGGTTCTCGCTTAGATTACCTGGCTACACTACTATTTGGGGGGTGTAGCCTGACCAGCTAATGCACCCGCTGGAGGTTTCTGGTTCACAGAAGGAGAGGAGCAGAAACTGCTGGAAGTTCCAATCGCGTTCTGTGATCTGTCCACAGTTCTCGCTTGGATTACCTGGCTACACTTCGGTTCAGGTAAGTTAGCCTGAACCGACTAGCACGGCCGCTGGAGATTCTGGCTCGCGACCTGTGGTTTGATCAGAGCAGTTCTCGCCCAGATCTCCTGACCGGAGCCCTGCTTTGGGGGGACATAATGTTGCTGTGTGTCTCTTGCGGGGCTCAGCTTGAGGTGGAGGACGGTCATGAGATGTGCCCCAGGTGTCTGGGGGTCGGTCATCTCAGGGAGACCCTGTCTGATCCATGTATTAATTGTAGGATCCTACCGCTCTCAGTGAGAGAGGAAAGGCTGCGTCAGGTGGAGACCCTCCTGCTGGGATGACTCTCTGGGGTGACTCGGAGAGGTTCTGGCCCCCACAGATGGCGTGAGAAGCACGGAGGCGGGCCACAGAAGGGGCGCAGGAGCCCAGATCGCAAGAGGGCAAAACAGCAAGCTCCCGCTCTCCAGGAGATGGAGGCTCTAAGAGCTGAGATAGAGCAACTTAAAGCACTCGTATGGGCTCGACCTCCTCCACCTGCCCCAGGAGCAGTTGCTTGGGACTCTGCAAAGGACATGGACGACGCCATGTCAACGAGGGCTTCAAACTCACAGTTTCAAATGAGTGAGTTGGAGGTTAGCCCCAGACAGGGTCTTTCCCCTGCACTGTCAGTCCAGGGGGCGGAGCAGTGGCCCCGCCATTTGAGGTCACACCTTCGCCTGCCTTTTTGGAGGAGCTGAACCGTTGCTGGGCAAACCCAGGAATGGCGCCTCACCATGGCAGAGATGCTAGAACTTTGGCATCCATGCGCGGCGCAGAAGAACATGGCCTGATTCACATGCCTCCAGTGGATCAATGCATTGCCGCACTGGTTCTCTCTCCAGATGAGGCACTCAAGGTTAAGCCCCACTGCCCTAGGCCACAGTGCCGGGTAACTGACAGCCTCCTGTCGAAGGCTTATGATGTAGCGGGCCGTATGGCTCGCATTGGAAACTCACTGTCGGTGCTCCTCCTTGCCCAGTCTGCCATGATGCAGCCAGGGCATGGGGGGGCAGAACTGGCTGATAAAAATGATGCAGCGCTTCAGGCCTTTGGGCTGATGACCAGAGAGCTTGGTCGCTTGATGTCCACCCTTGTTGTGACACGTCGTCAGGTGTGGCTGGCCCAGGCGCCTATGTCTGATGACTGCAGACATGCCCTCCGAAAGCTCCCAGTGGTGCCAGGCCAGTTGTTCGGGCCACAGGCAGAAACAGCGCTGGAGCGCAGGAAGCAGTCTAGCCAGGCTTCTGAGGCCTGGGCAGACCGGGGTAAGGGTATGAGTACCCCAGTTCAGCACTCTAAGAAACGTGGAGCGTGAGACCCGCGCCGGTCACGTCATCTGAATCCATTGCCACAGCCCTGGCAGCACAGCCAGGCAGCGTCAACTAGCTGGCAACAGCCAAGAGGGGAGCAGCCTCCCCCCCGCCAATCCCAGCGGGGGCGAGTGCATGTTCAGCGCCCCCCCCCAGGCCCCCAAGCAACCGTCAAGGCAAAAGCTGAAGGTCGGGGGCCAGCAGCGGGCAGATTTTCACAGCAGCATCTGGACTACTGGGCTGCCCATTCCCAAGACGCATGGGTGTTAAACACCATGTCAGAGGGTTACAGGATGCAGTTCCACCGCCGACCCCCACCGCCTACAGGGGTCAAAGTGACCTCAGTCACAGACCCAGTGAAGGCCCAGTTTCTGTCCCAGGAAATTGCTACACTCCTGGACAAGAAGGCTGTTACAACAGTGGACCCACGTACACAGAACGATGGTTTTACTCAACATATTTCCTGGTTCCAAAAAAAAGACGGCTCCTTCAGGCCCATACTCGACCTGAGAAGGTTGAATGGTTATCTGAGGGTCCTCCCATTTCGCATGCTACGTACAGTCGACGTTCTCCAGGCTATCATTCCCAGAGAATAGTTCACTTCTGTGGATCTCAAGGTCGCCTACTTTCACGTCCCTATTTATCCAGAACACAGGAGATTTCTTCGCTTCGCCTTTCGAGGCCGGGCATATCAATTTGCCGTCCTGCCATTTGGCCTGTCCCTGGCCCACCGCATCTTCACAAGATGCATGAGGGCAGCCTTAACAGCTCTAGGACTGGGTGGAATAAAGATTCTCCCTTACCTCGACGACTGGCTCATCTGTGCCCCCTCGTTCCAGGAGGCGAGACAGAAAACAGCCAAGGTCCTTGCTCACCTCGAGGCACTGGGCATGTCAGTGAACCTGGAGAAGAGCTCTCTTCATCCGACGCAGCAAACCACCTTCATCTGGCTCTGGATTCTGTCTCCATGCGGGCAAGTCCGGCCATGGAGCGGATAGACAGGATTCAGGACCTGTTACAGTCCTTCCGTCTCGGAACAAGAGTGCCAGTCCGAACATGGCTCCGGCTGCTGGGTATGCTGGCATCAGCATCAGCAATCACACCTCTTGGGTTGCTGCATCTACGACCCTTGCAGAGGTGGTACAACAGCCTCCACATGGACCCCAATCTACAGAGGCAGAACAAGGTGAGAGTGACAAACAGGTGCCTTTTTCATCTCCGCCAGTGGCGGGACCGCACATTTCTGCAGCAGGGAGTTCCTCTGGGCTCAGTTCCTGCAAGGCGACAGGTGATAACAACAGATGCCTCGCCCCAGGGTTGGAGGGTGGTGTGGCAGAGGAGGTCGGTCCAGGGACTGTGGAGCCCTCCATGGAGGAGTCAGCACATCAATGTCCTGGAACTCCGGACCGTCTACTTGGCGCTGAAGCACTTCTCGCCCTTTCTCAGGGACGAGCACGTGCTTATCCGAACGGACAACACTTCTGCCGTGTATCATATCAACCATCGGGGGGGACCAGATCGGCGAAGTTGCTGAGGGAGGCTCAGAGACTGTGGAGATGGGCTCACCCTCGATTGGCCTCCCTGAGAGCAATGCACCTCCCAGGCAGGGAAAATTTGGTGGCGGATTCCCTCTCACGCCAGAGGCTGGGCCCAGGGGAATGGTGATTGCACCCTCGGGTGGTGCAGATGATATGGGATCGGTACGGCTGAGCACAAGTCGACTTGTTCGCCTCCGAGCGCACAACTCATTGTCGCCTGTGGTTCTCACTGAACGAGACCAGCGCCCCACTGGGGGTGGATGCTCTCGCCAACGCCTGGCCGAGGGGACTTCTCTATGCGTTCCCCCCGGTCCCCTTGATAGCACCTACGCTTCACAGAGTGAGGTTATCGGGTCACAAGATCCTCCTCGTCGCCCCCAGGTGGCCATCGAGGATATGGTTCTCCACACTCATCAGTCTGCTGGATGGGGAACCATGGGGAACCTCCTGTCCCAGTTGGACGGGAAGGTTTTGCATCCGTCCCCGAGCCTCTTCCAGCTCTGGGTTTGGCCACTGGGGGGTGCCGGTCACTGATTGACTTCGAGCCCTCGGTTTGTGAAACCCTGCAGAGTGCTAGGGCTCCCTCCACAAGAGTGGTGTATCGAAGCTGTTGGGCTGCTTTCACTTCATGGTGCAGGAACAGGGGTATGAACCCAGTATCATGCCCTCTGCATGACATACTGCAGTACTTGCAGGATCTCTTCGAGTCAGGCAGGGCTGCTTCAACCCTGAAGGTTCATGTGGCAGCCATCTCAGTACACCATGACCGCATTGAGGGGAGGTCAGTTGGTGCACATCACTGGGTGACCCAGTTTCTGCGTGCCAGACGGCTGCGCCCTCCTAGGGTGAGGTGGGCTGCCGGATGGGACCTGCCACTGGTCCTGCAGGCCTTAGGCAAGCCACTCTTTGAGCCCATGGAAGAGGGGTCTCTGAGGTGTATATCAATGAAGACTGCATTTCTATTGGCAGTTTCGACAGCCAAGCGGGTTGGTGAACTTCACGCGCTTTCAGTTAGCCCTATCTGTCTACGGTGGAAGACAGATGGGTCGGGGGTCACACTGTGGCCGAATATTTCCTTCTTGCCAAAAGTCCTGCCCCCCAGCCACATCAATCAGGCCATAGAGCTGGAGGCTTTCCATCCTCCCCTGATCGACTCTGAGATCGAGGAGAGGGCCAGTGGACTGTGCCCAGTCAGGGCATTGCGCCTGTACATTAGAGCAACACAAAACTTTAGGCGCTCAGAGCAGTTGTTTGTCTGCTATGGCGGAAAGAGTAAAGGAGATGCGCTGTCTAAGCAGAGGCTCTCTCACTGGGTCGTTGACACAATCAGGCAAGCTTACGAGGCTGCAGGAAAACCTGCCCCCTTGGATATCATTTGCCACTCTACCAGGGGTGTGGCAACCTCCTGGGCCGCAATGACAGGGATGCCACTCTCTGAGATATATGCAGCAGCGTCCTGGGCAGCGCCATGCACCTTTTCAAGGTTTTATCGGCTTAAGGTGGCATCTGGATCCACACTGGCAGCAGCCGTTCTTCCACTGGCGTCGATGGCCAACCAGTAGGTAGGTGTCTGCTTCCTCGTGACACCGCTGGTATGAGTCATCCACTTTGTTCACTGCCACTGGCAGTCAGGAGGGAATGAAACGGAACGTAAGTTACGAAGGTAACTATGGTTCTGTGAATTCCTGGATGACTGCCAGTCATGCCGGTCACTCGGAATCTGTCGGGCGAGAAGATTCTGAGAGGCCGGGTGTAGGCTACCAGGTGGTATTTATATGCTCTGATGCAGTTAGCCTACACGTCACATACGCAACTTTGTTTACATAACATCTCGACCTGCGCGGAGCGCGAGGAGACATATCCACTTTGTTCACTGCCACTGGCAGTCATCCAGGAATTCACAGAACCATAGTTACCTTTGTAACTTACGATATGAATAAAAACACACACACACACAAATACATAAACACTGTATTCATATACAGTATTGAGGTGTGGCGACATAGTGAATGAATCAGTGAGTGGAGTGGGCTCTCCTCTTCGTAAGAGATGTGTGTTATCACAGATAAAAATAGAAAGTAAAATGTAATTTCCCAGGTTGGGATCAATAAAGTAATTCAACTAAAAAAAACCTAAGAAAAAGTTGTAGAAAATAATCACCAAACACATTAAACGTGCATTAAAAGTCACTGAGTAACCACACCACCACTGCGAAAACCAAACACAACGATCAGAGTTTTGAACAGGCAGCACTGGTGCTCCGCTTGTGTGACAGTGACAGTACAAGTCATGCGCTACAACACAAGCACAGACAACTCTGAAAACAATCTCCAAACAATGAAACATTAGTCATGAATTAGAAACATTTCAAGCGCAACTTACCGATGGCACACTAGGGGATAGCATCATACGCTTATTTAGTAACGTTAACAAATGGTTAAGGCTCTACGTTACGGCTACTTAGCGTAAACTAAACAGCCAGCCAGCCAGCCAGACAGCTAGCTAGCTAGCTAGCTAGCTGCTGCTGCTGCTGCTGCTAGCTTGTGAGCTGTCGTGTTTGCTAACGTTAGCCTGTACTGGCAAAGGCAGTTCGGGTGCCTAGCATTCCGGCCCACTTGCCGTCAGATACATTATATTTCCAGACGTTAGCTAACTGACCGGCTGGTGTTGGCCTTTTCACCGGTTGCTAAAAATAACCCGTCTCCTCCAAGTGTTGATGCCTCCTCCGGGCCCGGGCGCAGAGTACTGCAGCAGCTACCCCTACATAGGCGTGACCAACGTTAGGAGCAGCCAACTGAAGTACTTATACTCCCTTATAGTTGCTTAAATGTCACACTAAACCAGCACTTTTTATTTTCGCGCATGTTTCCATTCAATATGAATGAGACAGTTCCCTACAAATAAGTGATAACAACTTACCTCTTACCAACGCCGAGGACGGCTTCTCGATCGCACAGTGGAGTGTCCGCTCCCCTACGAGGGCACGCACTTAACCGTAACAGGTCCGGTGGTATGTGGGAATTGTAGTCTATACAATTTTCGACGCTTGTCATCTGCTAGATGACATATAGGCATATACTGTTTGTATAGCGGACCAGGGGACAAAAATAAGCCGTGGAACTGAGCTGTGGGCCCCTACGCAGCCATCATTCAGAGTTCAATGTGAGCAAATGAAATATTAAAGATAGACGGCTCAACCGGACAGGGGATGTAAACAATGCAGAGACCATCCGAAAGCACTTACTTTACCCTTGTGCTTCAATTTAAATGGTGCATACATATTATTTGCTATTTGCATTTGCCGTAATCCAGTTTAGTATAATGTTGTGGCAATTTAAACTATATCACAAGTCCTATTACCAGATACAGTAGGATATCTTCTTTTTTGTGTACGTGCATTTGACATACTGTGTGTTCCAAAAGCCAAACTACCATGAGAGTATTAACCAATTTAGTATGTCCCAATACACAGTATGTCAAATGCAGTACGCCAAAAACACAAGGGAGTATAAATATAGTCACATTTTGCAGAATGCCGGTTGACTTGCATAGCCTACTGCTTACTAGGTGTAGTCTCAAATTGCAGCATGAGAGTGCCAAGTCCCAGGAGCTTCAGAGTTTTACTTTACCTTCTCCAAATATTTGGAGATATCCTCCAAAATTTGCCTGGATAAGAGGGGTGTTAATTCCTCCACTATTTGGTCAACCTTTGTTGTCAGTGCATCAATAATAATAATAATAATAATACATTTTATTGGAAGCGCCTTTCAGACCCTCCAGGTTGCTTTACAGATACATAAAAAACAAAGAGCAATATCCATCCATCCATCCATCCACCCATTATCTACCGCCTATCCTCATAGGGTCGCGGGGGAGCTGGAGCCTATCCCAGCTGTCTTAGGGTGAGAGGCAGGGGACACCCTGGACAAGTCGCCAGTTCATCGCAGGGCACGTAGAGACAGACAACCACTCACACTCACATTCACACCTACGGGCAATTTAAATTAGCCATTTAACCTAATCCCTATGCATGTTTTTGGATGATGGGAGGAAGCTGGAGTTCCCGAGAGCACCCACACAGACATGCGGAGAACATGCAAACTCCACACAGAAAGGCCCCGGACCGGGACTCGAACCTTCTTGCTATGAGGCGACAGTGCTAACCACTGCACCACCATGCCGCCACCGTGTCCAAGACCTAAGGACAAAATCCCAAGACACAAAGTGAAGTAGTGTATGCTGTCCAGTGCAGTGAAGAATGCAATGACTTGCACATTGGGGAGACCAAACAAGAGTTCCACAAGCATATGGCTCAACACAGGAGAACCAACTCCTGAGTATAATACTCAGTAGTTTACCTGCACCTGAAAGACACAGGCTAATCTTTTGAGGACAGGAATGTCCAGGTTTTAGCCAGGGAAGACAGATGGTTGGAGCAAATTTTTCCCCTTTATCTGGTCATCATGTTGGCTGTGTTGTATTAAAGTCTCTCTCTTGACAAATTTTGGAATCCAAATTTTCTTTTTTCCAATAGAGTAATAGAACACTGTGAAAAGGGTTAGGGACAAAAATGTTGGATTTTTTTCAAATTTTTTTTTCTGCATAAATCTCTTAAACTTCAGCACTGCTCAACACTACCAAACATTCCATCATTTTGAGAAATGTAACCCGTTAAATGCCAGTTACATGATGGTAATATTTTTCTGGAAAAATCACACAAAAAATGAGTTGTGAATTTTCCATATAACAAATATTGGGGTTTTTTTTATCAGCATTGGAGAAGATTTGCCAAAATATTGACTTTGACGCATTATTAGTTTTTGTGTAGTGCCAGATTTAAAATTTACCACCATCTTAATCGCCTATTAAGTCCCATTATAACCACCTATTTTAATCTTGCAGCTATTACAAAATAAAATCATGCATTCTGTAATCTTAGGGTTTAATTTTTATAGATAAAGGAATACTGAATACTGTGATACAGAGGTGGGTCTGAATTGAATATGTACAAATAAATGTCTGATAAGAGAAAACTCCTTTTTTATCAACAATTCGATTAAAATAAAGAATTACAATATAAATCTGTTTCTACACCACCACAAAAAGTCCAGTAAATGTAACTAGCCCTACGGTGCTAGAGGACATTTCCAAACATGACATCAACATGGACAGCAAAACTGGCATTTACAGATTACTGTATGTGACTGAATGGAGCTTATCTGGGGTGGCTACTTTATCATTAACGGCACACATTCATTAATCTCTCTCTCCAGACCATATACTTCAATGGCTTTTGAGGCCGGCTGGTTTCTTTGCGTTATTTATGCAGATGTGGTCATCGATACCATCTGCTCTCAAGCTGTAAGAACCAATTATTCACACACATTAAATAAGAATTAAGAGTGGCCCATTAAACGCTTCTTTGTGTAAGTACAACTTTCAGTATTTACTCTTTTGTTTACTCTGATGAACCAGCAGGTGCTAGATCTGTTTGACACTCAGACCTCCACTGACAACTGTTACACCAGCCAAACAGTGCTTCTACCGTGTATCAACATCCAATTTAAGCTGACTTTGAACAAGGATCTGGGAGCTGTTAGGCACTACTTTGACAGGAAAAAGACAGTTCTGCTCCTAGGAGTCTCTCAATTAAAACAATAATGGTCTTTTCTACAAAATCAAAATCAGACCTGGTAATTAAACCTGGTAAAAACACTGAAAGTGTAAGGAATCGCATATTAAAATCTGTGTTTCTCCACAGATGCTAATGTTAGCTGAGCCATTGACAGGCAACAAAATTGAATGGTCTTTTTTGAAAATATTATTTTATACCTTTAAAAATGCATTGAATGTTGCAACAAGTAAAAAGACATCAGAAGCAGGTAGCCAGGCATACTGAAAACACACTTTTTGAATGGCCATTATAAATGCAAATTGATTTATTCATATTTTTATTGCCTTTGGTAAGATATCAAGGCACACATAATTTTGACATTATTTTAAGTTAGTGTTAGTCGACCGTGATATTACAATATTACTCTACAAAACATACATTTGTGGTTATTTATGAAAATACCCGGAAAAACTGTTTGCTGTGGGGACATTCAATAATCTGTGAATCAAGGATTAAGATTATAATAATTATTTTCTCATAGACTTAAAGGAACAGTGTGTAGCATTTCCAGGCATCTATCACCAGAAATTGAATATGATATTCATAACAGAGGTGATTTCTCTAAGACTGCAAGGGAAGCTCAGCTTCCCCAAAAATGTCAAAAATTAAATAGTCAAATGTGTACGGTTTGTTAACATTTCATTGACTACAAATGCGTTAGAACACGTTAATTTCAAAGAGAAGTTCGTTCAAAATCAGCTTTGTGATAAGCTTACTATTATTATTTCTCATATGGTCTATGGTCAATGCGTTTGTCCATAGAGGCTGGGCATCCATGCACTTCAATGGGACTGCATGGAACAGTTTTCTGCGTTGCCTCAAAACCCGACAGTCATTGGATAAATACTATGATTTTGTCCCGTCCCTGGACGCTCAGCATCTCTGGGGCTGAATGGAGTTGAGGGCGGGCCTCGGTAGGCCTGGATGCTGAGCTTCTGCATGATGATTGGAGGATCAGTTGAAAGGCTGGATCCCGTTTTGATTGACAGGTATTTTGAGATATACACCATCACCTGACAGCTCAGCTCAGTCCCATCGCTGATTTTGCAAGTGGAGTTGAAAGACAACTGCAACCCATAAAACACACTCATCGTATTTCCTTGTTTCAGTTTAACATAATTTCAACATTTCCTTGTTCGAGTTTAATATTGTTTCATTTGATTGTTTTATCAAATTTCATGATGTAAGCCGACAATGAGCTTCCCCTCTTTGAAAGACCAGGGTTAGGGTGATTCATAACTATGCTTTCATTCCTGTATAATAACCAGATACCAAGAATTGTTGTGTTTTTGTCAGCTTAGAATGTGCCTTTCATACTTTTGTGATACCTCTGCAGTTCTCTGACGCATTTGTGAAACTGCAGTAATATGTGAGCTGCAGAGTGCAAAACCGTGGTACCACCAGCTGTCATCTGACTTCCTTACCTTGTTAAGTTGTGTTATTTAGGTAACGATGGCCTCTGAGCGAGGAAAACAGTGCTACCACTCTTTTTAAACTCGGCGACTCACGTTACCACAGTCTTGGAAAGGAAAAAGTAAGCAGAGAGGTTCTCAGTTGGTTGCAACCTGCAACCACACTGATGCTGCCAAATACTATACACTGTGCCTTAAGCCAACTGTTGTCCTATACCTTCTTGAGTAACAGTCTACTACAAGACTGTATCAGTCGCTGGCTGGAAAGGGATTTGAAGCAGAGTCTTCCTCTGAGTCTTCAGGTACTGGAGGTACGGCTGCCACACCGGATTCTGCTAGCTGTTGGAGCATTGAAGTCAGCATCTTAGATTGTAGATTGATGACAGACAAATTAATTTTAATTTTTTGTTGCATAAGACTGCAACATAACAAAGCATGAAAAAAGTTATTGGATATGTTTTGAATACACCATATATTTTTCATTGTTTCACTG
Organism: Synanceia verrucosa; assembly: GCA_029721515.1. Taxonomy (NCBI): domain Eukaryota; kingdom Metazoa; phylum Chordata; class Actinopteri; order Perciformes; family Synanceiidae; genus Synanceia; species Synanceia verrucosa. The sequence goes on along the minus strand of CM056556.1, from coordinate 21,727,544 downwards.
GCTTCAATGGCCGCTATTTCTGTGAAGTTCAACAAAGTCTTAGATATGGATCACATTTTGCGAATGACACACAGCGAGCCAATGAGCCTATGTACCGGCAGCTGTAGGTACATACCAGGCTGTGGAGTTTCTGAGAGGAGATGGTGTCGTTGCTGTTATCTGGTTCACTTTCACTCGTGGCCCCAAGGTCATCTGTCTCCTGATCTGTCTTCTGTTCCACCCTTTACAATACATACATATACAAAAGACTCTCAGCCAAACCCTTTTTTTTGGCTAGAAAATTTATTTGAGAAGTTTTTCTGGCTACAATTGTGTGCATCTATGTTACCTAAACTCCTGGACAGTGAGTGTGCTGCTTTCGGGAGCATCATTGTCTGTCGGGTCTTTTAGGTGGTTGAACTCAATCTGTCTTTGCCCTTGGGACACACTCTCATCCATCTGTAAAACAACGTAAAGGATTTAAAACAAAATACTTCAATATATGAAAAAAAATATGCCAGGAACTCCAGGAACTCTATACTACTCTCAGACCTGTAAGGTTAGAGCAGCTCAGCTTAGTAACCACTGCCTCTAAAAAAATGAACACAGTATATATTTGTTTTAATCATCTGATCAAAAACAATTCTAAAAATTTGTCATTTTTGCACTTTGATTTTGTGATCAGTGCAACTGTAGTCGCTGGTAAGCAGATCTTCCTTTACCTTTGGACAGAGCCAAACAGTTTTCAGCCTTTAACCAAATTAGCCATAGTCTTATTCACACTACATGACTATCAGAGTTGTTGTCTCCGTGCTGTTCACACTACGCAACTCTCTGCTTCCTGGTCAGTCTTGAGGTGTTCACACTACATGACTGGTTCGGTGACGGGAGGGTTCACACTACACGACTCTCTATCAGCAGGCGTGGCCGAATGCCCTACTTAACAATGCACACTGCTGTCCAGTCAGCCGCCTCTCGCTAATTCCTGGTTAAATGAGCCGCTCGTTGTTTTCTAGTGCGCAAATGATCATTGTTTACTGTGATCACTGAAATGGCTCTGAGGATGACAGGAGTTTTTCTTTTTCCACAAAATTTATGGAAGAATATCATTTATTAAACTTGTGAGATAAAGAAAATGTCCCTGGCATGTTTTCTGTATTTCACTGTAAACATGAGTGACAATATTAATGAATATATGGACATATTGCCTTCCAAACACTAGAACAAAGCCTCTTCTGCTATCTTTGAAGATGGATTTCAGCCGTTTAAGTGATCACTGTAAGCACACCATCATTTGAATGCTAGAAAAGGATGAGCGGCTCATTTTGACCAGGAAATAGTGAGAAGAGGCTGACTGGACCACAGTTAACGAGCAAGCTTTTGAAAACATTGAAAACATGGACGAGGAGCAGACTGCAGCCCTCCAGGATGTTTATGAGCTACCATGTAGTGAAAGAACAAAAAGAGAAAAGTTGCTGTTGTTGATGTTGTTGCTGCTACAGCTGCTGGTCTGCTTCAGCCGCTACTCCTTTCAACCATGTCTGCTCTCACTGGCTTTAGCTCTTTTTACGTCAGCGCGACTCGACTGGATATTTAGCAGGCTAGATGTTAAATTTTCGATGGCGACGCAGAGTCAGGACATCAGCGATCGTCTGACCGACCATCTTAACGACGCAGGCTCGCAGAGCGGACGAGTGCCTCGCCCCGATCTGGGGAAGCAACCAACCAACAAATTAATCAGCTTCGCAGATAAACTGACAGACAGATTTAGAAGAAGAGAAGAAGAATTCCTTTATTAATCCCTCAATGAGGGAAATTACATTTTTTCACTCTGTTAGTATATATACACATATATTTTTCAGTTGCACATTACACACACAAGTCATGAAACAAACACATGCACATGCATTAGAGGAGAGGTGTCAAAGTGAGGGGGCTGCCCCTTATCCAGGCGCCCCGAGCAGTTGGGGGTTCGGTGCCTTGCTCAAGGGCACCTCGGCAGTGCCCAGGAGGAGGAACTAGCACCTCTCCAGCTACCAGTCCACTCTCCACATTTTGGTCCGACCTGGACTTGAACTGGCGACCCTCCGATTCCCAGCCCAAGTCACTACAGACTGAGCTACTGCCGCCCCCAACACACACTGAATGTAAAACTGGAGACACAAGTCCACTGATCACAGCATAGTTTGCTCACATTTGATCCATTTGGTTTTATAAAGTACCTGTACAGCGACAGAGTCTTGTGTCTTGTTCTGCATGCTGCCTCTCTTGTGGAGCTCCAGCAAGGTGTCATACTCACTCTTCAATTGCTCAAAGTCACCTTGCAGGGTCTTCAACTGGACCACACAAAAAATAAAAAAACAAGACTGTGGTGAAAATCATGCATCCTGTGTATGCATATGTACTGTATATGAATACATGTGTCAACATAGGCCACCTGCAGGAGGTTCTGTTTGTGTGCATGTTCCAGGGCATCCCAGTTGCGTCTAGGCACAACATCCCAGTACTCTGCCTTCATCCTGGTGAGCTCCTCCTGGGCTTTGGTCAGGTCTTTACGACACACCTTCAGAGCAAGCTGCAGCTCCACAGGATCCTTAACCTCTTCTTTACAATAGAAAACAAATTTCAGAACAAAATGCTCTGGACTTTGGACTTACTATACAGTTTATGTGTTTGGCTGAGCCTCTTATTTATAAATTGTCAACATGGTTTTCACCTCATTTTGGTGTGGATCAAAATAACTCATCCTCATGAAACTACAGTTAATTGGTGAGCTTTTAAGGAACTAGTAGGTGGAGTTTTTGTATCCGGCCAGGTAAGGTTTTAGTGCATTTCAACAGAGTAGGCAACACCTTAGGTCCATGTTTACATCCTGTCAGCTAATGTCATTCACATACACTGCAACAGGAAATAAAGTGGGACATATTTAGTGTGTTAAAGTTGAAACGGACAGAAACATTTTGTTTCAATGGCACACTCTCTGAATACAGGCTGTGTGCTAAAAGCTTAGCTCATGACTGGCCTGGACAAACTTTAGAGACAACAACCTATACCTTTGTCCGAACATTTGACTGGTTTAATGAATCAGGTAACACTCGGTAACTGGTTCCACACAAAGAGTGGGAGAAGACCAACCACTAAAGCCTGGTTTATGCTTCTGCGTCGTGGCAACGGCGTAGCTACGGCGTCGACGCGGACCCCTACGCAGACCCTACGCCGTAGCCTAACGTGCACCTCCAAAAAATCCTGACTACGCGTCGCGTCAACGCGTTGGGACGCGAATGGCAAGGACTGTGATTGGGCCGCTCAGAACAATTTCCAGCGGTTGCTTTTCTGGTCAGCAGCTCAACAACACCGCTAGTAGCGGAGCGGCACGAGCGGTATGGAATAGTCGGACAGACGACCTCCACAAATGTCTTCTGTCTTCTTTTTCAATTTTATGAGCTCCATCTCCAGAAACACCCGCTCCATCTCAGTTGTCATTGTTTACTGTCGGAAGAGCCCCCAGAAGCCACACAAAGACACAGACACACCCCCCTAGCAGCTTGGCGGTGAATTGCAGAGCTTTGAATGCTCAACCACGGTGTCGGGTGTACGCCGTAGCTCCGCCGTCGCCGCGACGCAGAAGCATAAACCAGGCTTAAGACTGTGCAGATGTGGTGCGCAGATTCAACACATACAGTACGCCCACACAACCAGTTTAATGTACACTGTGTTCACAATTTGAATCATTTTCACTGTTAGTCTTCATATACATCTATGTATAGGCTTGTCTGTTATAGACCTACATGCTATTATATCATGGTTCATCTAAGTTCTGTAAATGGTTAATTTATTTTAACTCAATTGATCAGTTTTGTTTGGTGGTTTTACTATCATACTGGTGTTTGGTATCGTTCTGCAGCTGAGCGTGAGAAACTTTCAGATAAAAGAGAATTAATAAAGTAAAGCAAAGTAGCATTAATATGAAAAGAATTCAAAAAAGAATATAACTTCAGATGGGAGTGACCAGTCAAACAAACACTGGACCCCTGAACAGAGACTATAGGAACTACACGGTGCCAGACCCCCCCGGCCTGTTCGATGGCCATGTCTGGCCCATGTATTTGAAACACAAGAAAAACAGAGACTTTCTGGTTCACATACTGGAGCTGCTATGCTATGCTATGTCAGGATGGCCACCACAGGCCATGTTGAGACAGCCTCTCCATACCTTCGAACATGCTCCAAATATGACTAAAGACCCTGAATCCTGCATCCAGACCATCTCTCTTCCTGTTCTGCTTCTCTGCCCTGAGTGTGAAGCTTCTCCTCTGCCCAGATACAGGCTACAATATATAGATAATTTCACAGTTTTAAAAATAAACAATCTAAATATGTCTCATTATAGTTCCCATTGTACTGCATGTAAATGACAGCAAGTAAACATGGACCCAAACTGTTGCCTTGCAATGTTGCAATTCAAAGTTTTTGATGATAAACACAGGTATTTTCAAGACAGTGTGAGGAAAATTTAGGGAAACATGACAGTATGTAAACATGATCTATTATAAACACAAAATAAAAGTATGAACCTGAAAATTTGCTAAATTTAATTTGGCTCTGTTCCAGACCTGATACTTCTTAACTTTGTACTTTAAATTTTGTTGTATTGAGTGTGATGGATATGCACAGGCACAAAGTTAGGACATAGTATTATCACCTAACTATATGCATAATGCGTGTCTCAGTATGTACTTTGTAAGGGTAAAAGCAGTCCATACTGAATTAAAACACAACCTAAATATATGTGACTCAGGTGTGAGTCCTTTAGCATTACCTACAGCAGAAGCCTGGGGTCTGTACTTAAGATAAGATAATATGCTAATCCTTTAATCGTCCCAGACAGGGAAATTTGCATCGTTACAGCAGCAAAGTGGATAATGCAACATTACAAGGAGGGCATATAAAAATAAGAATAACAACAACAGTAGAAAACGACCAAGTAGAAAAAAACTATAGCATCATATATACAATAAGTGAGTAACAATAAGTGAATAACTAGGCATGTAATATATACAACATAAGTGACTAAAATGAGTGGACAAAAATTACTGAACACAGCAGATGGAGTGGTGTGATAAAGATAGCAGATATATAATGATAGAAGATACTTGCTAGTTTAGTTTAGTACATTTATGTTTGCTGTACCTTGATGTTTGTTACTCATGTCAAGTTAGAATAGTCAACAAATAGGTGTAGCTCTACCTGCATTTTCATCTGCAGGATGCTCCTCCTTCACAGAGCCTCTTGTTAGGTCATTGATCTGCCAGATCAGCAACTTGCGGGCATCACACTCCTCCCGGTACTGCAGATACTGGTTGGAGAGATCAGACTGCAGGCGGTCTACCTGGAAAGGAAGAGAATGTAGTGGGATGGGGGAGACAAGATAGTGATACACAACCACTGACCTTACTATCCGAACTGAATCTCAAACAATACAGCACATTAAATAAATATTTAAGAAATTTAATCATGTGGAAATTAGGTGCACAATCTATTGCTTAAAATGTCTCATGAATGACTACAAAAATTAAGCATGTCATGTACCACTGCCAGCATGGCCTTATCTTTCTCCCTCATGTCCTTAATTTCCCTCTGCAGTTGATGCCTCTCCCTTTTCAGGGCTCCAATCTCAGCCTGCTCCTCCGCCCAGCGAGCTTGAATCTTCCTGTCACATTCCTCTGTCACAAGCCTCAGATGAGATCGCAGTGATTCAAGTTCTCGGATTTGATCCCGCTGATATTCTGAACAGATGCAATGCATTCAAATGATCAAACATAAAACTATAGGACTGAAACACTGATGATTTAGAATTTCTCTGGGGTTATTGTTGGAAACATACAGGAGTTGGACAATGAAACTGAAACGCCTGGTTTTAGACCACAATAATTCATTAGTATGGTGTAGGGCCTCCTTTTGCAGCCAATACAGCATCATTTTGTCTTGGGAATGACAGATACAAGTCCTGCACAGTGGCCAGAGGGATTTTGAGCCATTGTTCTTGCAGAATAGTGGCCAGGTCACTATGTGACGCTGGTGGAGGAAAATGTTTCCTGACTCGCTCCTCCAAAACACCCGAAAGTGGCTCAATAATATTTAGATCTGGTGACTGTGCAGGCCATGGCAGATGTTCAACTTCACTTTCATGTTCATCAAACCACTCTGTCACCAGTCTTGCTGTGTGTATTGGTGAATTATCATCCTGATACACGGCACCGCCTTCAGGATACAATGTTCGAACCATTGGGTGCACATGGTCCTCCAGAATGGTTTGGTTGTCCTTGGCAGTGACACGCCTATCGAGCACAAGTATTGGGCTGAGGGAATGCCATGATATTGCAGCCCAAACCATTATCGATCCACCCCCATGCTTCACTCTAGGCATGCAACAGTCTGGGTGGTACGCTTCTTTGGGGCTTCTCCACACCATAACTTTCCCGAATGTAGGAAAGACAGTAAAGGTGGACTCATCAGAGAACGTGTACATGTTTCACATTGTCCACAGCCCAAGATTTTCGCTGGTGGCACCATTGAAACCGACGTTTGGCATTGGCACAAGTGGCCAAACGTTTGGTCACTCGTGCAGCTGTGGTTTTATGTTTTTTTGGATATAATCCGGGTTAGCACCCGGACATCCCTTTCAGACTGCTTCCTCTTGCATCCACAGTTACTCCTGTTGGATGTGGTTCATCCGTCTTGGTGGTATGCTGACATTACCCTGGATACCGTGGCTTTTGACACATCACAAAGACGTGCTGTCTTGGTCACAGATGCGCCAGCAAGACGTGCACCAACAATTTGTCCTCTTTTGAACTCTGATATGTCACCCATAATGTTGTGTGCATTGCAATATTTTAAACAAAACTGTACTATTACTCTGCTAATTGAACCTTCACACACTGCTCTTACTGGTGCAATGTGCAATCAGTGAAGTTTGGCAACCAGGCTGGTCAAATTTAGCCATGAAATCTCCAACACTAAATTGGCCAGTGTTTCAGTTTCATTGTCCAACCCCTGTAGGTACACCACTAAAAATTTTAAAGGTGTAATTTTTAGACATTTAATTATTATGAATTGTTACTCTTACATATTACACCATAATTTAAAGAATGAAAATAATCAGACAAGCTTACTCATAGATCTACTGACCTAAAGTGTTTTCATATTCCTTTTTGATGGCAGACAGAAGAGACTGGTATGTTCTGAACTCTTTGATGAAACAACCAAAGACATTGCGGTACACCTGTGGCCAGAGTGAGATGTGTGACTGCTCTCTCACATGGGCAAAGGTTTTGTTTGTATTGTAATCCTAGTCCTAGTCCTAAAAAAACAAATCACCTATAGTACCTGTAGTTTTAGTTCCTGATAATTTGGCTCATGGGAGCTGATAGTATGCAGCTCCTTGTTCACATAGCTCTCCAGGTGCATCAGGAGTTGAGGCTTTCTCCCTGGGCCTGCATATAGGTAATTGCTACCCACCCAGCACAACTATAGGGTTCATCACACCACACACACACACACACACACACACACACACACACACACCACTTTATTGTGGAGAGAGGAGGCAGATCTCGGAGATCGACAAAACTTCTTCACAGCAAACAAAATATTTGGATGTATTATTCTTATAACAAAGAAGGATTTTCATGAGTGGAATTCTGACAGATTTGATGAACATGTAGCTACCCGGTTTGCTTACCTTACTCGCTGCAGGTTGGATAGAAACAGCACCAGCACTTTCTCCTTCTTGCCTTTCTTCTGATGTTTGGTCAGCGTCATGTTGAAGTAACTGATCATGTGAAAGTCTAAACGAACATATATAAATTACACTGAGCGTAGTAGTTAGATATAGTTGGGTATAGCTAACGTTTGCTATTTAATTACCTATATTAATAGAGCAGTTATAAAATGTCGCTATATTAAATCACTTGCCTTTGTTTTTGGGATGGTGTTAAAGGTGGTAATTTGACCTCTTTATCTGGTGACATCTTATAGCAACAACATGAAGGCCTAAATAATAACATAACAATCGTTCCTCCTTTTGAAATGACTCAGTTTGGTACGTTTAGCTTAGTTGGATTTGCCGAGCGCAGCATTGTATCATGGTTTCCAAGGCAACGGAAACGAAGCACGCAGCAGGACCCGCATAGTAGACCGTGGCGCGCCTAACTAGTTTTCCAATTCAGTAAAGTGAAAGCTTTTCCTCTTGTAAAAAAGAAAAACATGGAGACACGGGAGATAACAGCTTCATCACAAGTAGTCCTGGCAGCCAATAACAAATAAGTTTGCCGATATGGTGGATACATAAAGCAACAGGCAACTTAACTTAACTTTGATTAATTAAAATAAGTATTATACAAAAGTATTATATACAAGTGTTGGCAAAGATAACAGACACAAATTTGATAAGATCATTAGAAACTGTCTTTACGGGTGGGTATACCTTGCCAAATGCTCACCATCATGAACGATGCCCATCACCATAGACGTATAGCATATACATAAGTCAGCGTCCACAGCCCTGTGTTATGGAGTGGTCATCTCCAGGCTGCTTTCTCCATTTCTATTCGCACTATCTTTAGTATATATTTTTTGTTAATGACATTTTAGTTTATATTTATATCTATGCTACCCGTTACTTGAATTTCCCTCGGGATTAACATATATATTTAAAACAATTAAAAAAACAATTTGCTTACTTTTAAGACCAATATATTTAGTGTTGTAAAAAACGCTCTATAAATTTAACAACTGAAAAAACTACATTTCCTAGGTGTCGTTCTCGGTGGAAGCCTTGAACCAGGCGATAGATGTGTAGTCATTTCCAGAGCCAGTGTCGTAACAGCGGACGTGCAACTGAACTACAGTACCCAAGCGCCACTGTTCCAAACCTCCAGTACACTCTGCTGCTTATCCGGGGATGTCACACCGCTGCTATTTTCTCCCCTCAGTCCCTCTCACTCTCAGCCTACAGCTCAAGCGGACTGACACGGGGCTTTGGATAGAGAGAGACGAACAATAAGATACAAAAACAAGAGGCCAAAATGGCAGAGCTTGAAGCGGGAAGCCTGCCGTTTGGAGATCCTGCTTTTAATTACCAGGAACACGAACTGAGCGAGCGGCTGAAGCGGCTCTACCCGGCTGTAAATGAGGAAGAGACCCCTTTACCCCGATCCTGGAGCCCCAAGGATAAATACAGCTACATTGGGCTGTCACAGAACAACCTGCGGGTCCATTACAAAGGTTAGAGAGCTGGCTCATCACCTGAGCAAGTAGTCACTACAGTAGAAGGTCTCAGCTCAAATCTGTCACTGTTTTGTTTGCAGGGGGGGTCTCTCACACTCGCTTACTCACTCACACACAGTATGCGATTATGTTGACTGTGTCTGTGCGCACTCTTGGTAAATCTAGTCTGAGCTGCCTCTCCTGTCATGTAACCTTGCTTTGTTTCACAAATGAGCAGAGGAATGCTCAAATGGGTGACAGTGAACTCGCTAACCCTGACAGTTGTCGTATTACCCCCACACTGAAATTCACCTTCAACTACACGGTTTCCCTTTATTTATTTACCATTTGTGACGTTCTCCATAGTTTGTACTGGAAAGGGGGCAGTGGTAGCAACAACGACGCATAAAGCGTAGCTAACCAACGCTAATGGCATTTAACAAACAGGAGCTAGCTCACACCAGGCTATCGTTTGAGCAAATCCAGTGGTTAGCTTTGTGGCTAACTGGCTAACGTTAGCAAACCTAGCTGTTTCTTGTGACTTGTGTTGCATTTAGCTCTCTGAAAAAGTAGGATAAGCTGACTACAAGATGGACACGGGCCAAACTTGTTGTTAACATATTACAATGTAGTTAGCACTGAGGGTACTGCTGGAATTGTTTGTTTTTTGACAAAAGCAAGCACCAAAATGGTATAAAATGGCATTGTTGTGTTGCTCGCGTGATTACAGTGGCAGTGTTCTAGGAGTCATTTCCAGAATTCGTAAATGTTTTTTTCCCAGCCTGGAAGCAACCGGTCAAACTCCATTCAGTACTGTATGTGCCCTGAGCTCAACAACAGTCTCATGTCCAACCTCCAGCAGGCAGCCAGCTCGCTTTCAACAGCTGCTATGAGGGAGGAGGCCTCTGCGCATTACATTAGGCCGAATTTACCGATCATGTAACAAATCGTTGTTATCGACAAATTTTGCTCTTTTCACAGTAACAGCAACTATAACCGTAGGACAGTACAAACACTCTTTTGGTCGGATGGCTAAAATCCGCCAGTATGGATTATCAGGCCTATCAGCTTTCTAAATCAAAACAAGGTGACTCTGTGAAGTCCTTGTTCTCAGTCTTTTTCCTGCTCTGTTATTTTTCGTCAGACACATCAGGGCAACCCCCCCCACCACCACCACCACCACCAGTAGCAGGCAAGCTACAGCCCTGCATCTCAGGCTGTGAGAAATCTCCATAGAGCCAACATTGCAAGGCTACTTTGGGCCCCGTTGGCTGTTTACATCAGTGAAACATGCAGAGGATGAGATGATGCAGGCAGGCTGTGTAACCCATTTTGGAAAGCTTATTTGGCACATGCGTAGCAATGGTCCTGCAGTTTGTGAATAGCAAGCAGCATCTTTTCAATACCAAAACTCTCAGGCAGATAGCAACATATAAAGATTATCTGATGCATAATAGATTGGGTCCCTGCTGTTAATATGGTCAAATTTAATATAATTTTTAGTTATCACCGGTGTAGATTGCATATTTTTTTTTACTTCTGTCATAGATGTGACAAAGAAGAGTTGTGACACAGTTTTTCATTCTAGCCTTTCGTTATAATCAATTATATTTAAGTATATTGAGTATCACAGCTGTGGCATTAATACAACACGATGATCTGCAATGCAAGACAAGTTTATTGGTACAGCACATATCAGCAACAAGGCAATTCAAGGTGCTTTACGCTAAACAAAATATCAAGAAAGATGAAGAAACACATTATAAAAAGTAAGTTTGCAGATACAAAGGAATTTGACTGGCAAACCTACTTCTTCACTCTACATAATCACATACAAACAAGCTAAAATAGAATAAGGAAATGAAAATATTATTTATGTTGGGCATCTTTATGTCCATGAAAAGTGCACTGATTAAGTGACACTGCCCACTTGTTCAGCGATAATAATATAAATAGGTCTATTCTGGAGTGTGCAGGATATTTTTTCTCCTCCTGGTAGTTTTAGCTCCTGCTCCATTCCCTCACCCTTGTGGGTTGAATGCTATTTTGACCAGTGTGCCAATTTTCTCTGTTTGAGGCCACAAAAGTGTCTACCTAGTCCTGCTCTGCACAGACCACTTCATCTCAACAGATAAGCCAGCCGCATAAATAAACACTGCAACGCATAATCAAACACATTGTCTTACTGCCTATAAATATGCATATTGAACAATGTCATTTTTTTGTAATTTTCTTGTCTCATGCAGTTTTTCGGCTTTATTCTGATGTAGAGACAGTTTGTTTATAATTTTAATTTTAATTTTCCTGGTCCGTAAACTCTGAATTTATCAACCATCACAGCTCTAATCAAACCCATCATATCCCAACTCTCCCTCCCCAAATGGCTGACTTACAAATGGCGCTTTTCCACTACACAGTAACAGCACAGCATGGTACGGTATGGTACGGTATGGTACGGCATGGTACAGCCCAGATTTGGTGCTTTTCCATTACAACTGAGTACCTCATAGTACCTCCTTGATGTGGGTGGGGTCGTCATACGGCAACAAGAAACTGCCATGATGCCATTTACATGCGACACAGAAAACCGGGAAGAAGAAGAAGAAGAACAACAACACTACTATCACAAAGAATGAAGGACACCGAAGCGATCATGTATTTGTTGCTCGCTCTGTGGCTTTTTGTCACACACAGAGCGAAAGAAGAGAGACAGAGAAGACTACGGGCGGTGAGACAATGGCGGGGTTGAGTTGCTTTGTTTGGCCTTTACAGTCTTGTCGGACGTTGCGCATCCAATTACGCTTCCAATGACGACACTCGTTGGCCAATCAGTGGAAGGCAGTCAGCCGATGTCACGTTTTAGTATCGCTGCGGCTCGCTTGGTACAAGTCCTGAGGAGGTACGAAAAAAGTACCAGATACCAGGTACTAGTGGAAAAGCGCCACAACCATGTAGAGCCATACTGTGCCGTACCGTACCGCACTGCGCCTATGGAAAAGTGCCAAAAGTTGCTGACTAGCTGGTAAACATATAGATTAGGAGCATTTAGCTAGTAAACACCAAAAAGTACTATAGAAAGAAACTGAAACAACAAAAATGAATAGCAGCGGGGCATTGGGTCTGATGCATGTGAAATTAGAAATTGTCTGCTGATATAAAAAACTTTAGATCAATGATATAATGTTGAGATTACAACAAGTTGTGCTGCCCCTACAGGGCAAAAAAAACAAACAATAAATGCAGCTTTAAGCTTCTGTATAAGTTAATTCTAAATTCATCAGGGATAGTTCAACTTCTTCTGACACAACAGTGAGATCCTGACCCACGTCAAAACCACTTCACACTTAGAGGTGAATCTCCCCGAGTGATTTAGGTCGCAGCCTGACAGCCAACCGAACTATATCATCATCTACAAAAATCTGACATGCAGTCACATAAGAAAACCGGGCCTCTTCCACTCCTTAATTGTGCCTTAAATGTGGTTCTTGGAAAAAAAAATCTCAAAGAGTACATTGGAATCATCTCTTGAGAAAGTGCTTGACAGCGCCATGGACCAAGGCAAAGGTTTTGGTCCGATTATTCATCAACCTAATTGCTTATAGTAGAAGATCCCCAGTGGCTCATGATCCCAGAGCCGCTCCTTCAGGAGACCTTGGACTTGTTCTTGGATTTGTTCTAATAGACAGCAGAGGGCAACTCCTTTGCTTGCAAAGAGAAGTTGGATTGCACAGAAGTCTGCAAGAAAATTAGTCTACTTCTCTCTTAGTCTAATTCTATATATATATATATATATATATATATATATATATATATATATATATATATATAAATACAGTCATGGAAAAAATTATTAGACCACCCTTGTTTTCTTCAATTTCTTGTTAGTTATAATGCCTGGCTCAACTAAAGGTACATTTGTTTGGACAATTATAATGATAACAACAAAAATAGCTCATGAGAGTTTAATTTAAGAACTAAGGATTATTCATTTTCCATGGTTTTCTTGATAATAACCAAAATTACTTAAATTCTTACATCAATAGCTATGGCATTGTACCGCCAAAAACACTACTTTTAAGCATTCCATGTTTTCTTTTCTGTTTGCTTTAAACACATGATACACACAAGAGTTAATACTTGATTGCATAACCATTGTTTTTGATGACTGCAGCCATGCGTCTTGGCATGTTCTCCACCAGCTTCTGACATTGTTCTGCTGTCACAGCAGCCCATTCCTGTTGGACAAATTCAAACAAATTTTCTTTGTTTTTGGGCTTGTGGTTCTCCATTTTGAGTTTGATGATTTTCCACAGGTTTTCAATTGGATTAAGATCTGGTGATTGAGCAGGCCAAGGCATGGTGCGAATGTTGTGGTTCTCCATCCAGGCTTTAACTGACATTGCCGTGTGGCAAGGGGCATTGTCTTGTTGGAAAATCCAGTCATTCGAGGCAGGAAAGAGTTTTCCAGCTGATGGAAGAAGACTGTTTTCAAGGGTAGTCCTGTGCTTGACCTGGTTCATTCGGCCTTCACACAATTGCATTTGCCCTGTTCCACTCAGACTGAAACAACCCCAGATCATGACTGATCCACCCCCATGTTTTACTGTAGGGGCAAGACAGTCTGGGTTGTAAGCTTCTCCAGGCTTCCTCCTAACCAGTAAGTTGGCTGGAGTGGGCATCAATTCAAAATTGGATTCATCACTGAAGAGAACCTTAGCCCAATCATCAACAGTCCAATCCTTGTGGTCTCGAGCAAAGAGTAACCGGGCCTTCCTCTGCCTTTCATTGATGAAGGGCTTCTTGCGTGCTCTGTGTGACTTCAAACCAGCTTCAACAAGTCGGTTTCGAACTGTCCTTGCCGAGCAAGTCACATTTCTCGACAGTGCCCACTCATTTTTAAGGTCCCTGGAGGTCTGACGACGATTCCTGACACAGGAACGGATGAGTGCACGGTCATCTCGTGGGGTAGAAAGACGTTTCCTGCCACGGCCAGGTAGCAATTTGGTAGTGCCATGTTCAGCTTGTTTTTTTTTGTTGGAATGAACAGCTGTCTTGGAGATCTTCAGTTTTTTCGCTACCTGTCTCTCACTCATGCCAATTTCCAGCAGTGCCAAGATGGCTGCCTTTGTTGCTTCACATAATTCTTTTGTTTTAGGCATTATGTGAGAGCTGACAACTTCTGAGTTGTGCTACGGCTTGAATGTAAGCAGGAAACCACTCTAGGCCTTTGCATGTGCAGTGCTGCTTGTGACATGAAATGGCCTCTTATATACCCTGGGAATCAATTAAGCTTAAGAATGTCAAATAGGACATAAAGTATTATGTGACCAGCTGCATTTTTTGTTGTGTTCATTGTATTATACGTTTAGTGGTACCAGATATTAGAATGAACAAGAAATTGAAGAAAACAAGGGTGGTCTAATAATTTTTTCCATGACTGTATATATATACACGTACACATTACCACTAATGTTACAACAGACACTAGCCTTCATACCATTATGTCTATGCTTCATACAATAAACATGTTTTGAACTCGCATGATACATTTGGATTATCTAACAGTTATCCTGACTGATTAGAAGTTGTGTTCAGGGTTTTAAGGCTGATTCATACTCGGTGAAACGGTGATCTCCTCTTCACCGCGGTGGTCGGAGAACTACAAAATGACGTCACTCCACCACGGTGAATAGCTTTCCACCGCTCATCCTGACACGTCTGTTTGTTTTTACTGACCACCGCAGCGTATCACCGCGTTCACTGATTGGTCCAGAGATCGTTTGGTTAAGCTCGCGCACCAAGAGCTCCAGAGCTTAAGGACAACCACCGAGCATGAGTGCCTTGACACGTATTCACCGTTTTGGTGATCACCTCTTCACCATTTCACCGAGTATGAATTAGCCTTAAGAGTGGCAGATCTTTGATGGGTATTCTGTGAGATAGCTAGACTCTGTGTAATACCAGTGTGGGGATTGTGGTTCAGGAGTGGGTTGTGTATTAATCAATCACGGAAATGTCAGTTGTCCCACTGCAACGAAAATAAAAAAAGAAAAGGAAATCTTAATCAAGCACAGTTTGTACACGCCCACACAGTCGTGATGAGAGCTCCAGTCAGGGGTCATTAGTTCTTTGAGTGCCATTGATGGCTTTCGCTGTCATTCAAATCCAACGCTTGAGTGCCATTGACGGCTTTTACCGTCAAAGTTTTTTTTTTTTTTTTTGCAGCAGGTCCCTGATTGCAGTCTCCAGCAGCCTGTCAATAATTTTTGGGCTTCTGTGATTTGTAGTGGGGACATAAAGAGTTATTATATGCCACAGAGATCAGTGGAGACTATCACGTTTGGAGAGCAAAACGGAGAAAAAACAGTGAAAGCAGACAAAACAAGAACTGAACAAGGTAAAAACAACCGTTATTTTTTCATGATGAAATTGAGAGTCTCTTCTTTCATTTGAGCTACTCTGTGTTTTCAGAGACATGGTACAAAATATTCTGTGGCTAGAGCTATGCCTCAAAATGTGACAAAAACGCTGACACAAGGCACTTTCTGTTTTAAAAAACGGCTGGCACTCAAAGAGTTAAGTGAAGACACCTGTGTGAATCTTCCATGGGTGTGTAGGGTCATATTTATCGAGTATTTCTGGTTCATTACAACTTCTTTTCATGTTTTTTTCCCATTATGCCGCTGTTTAATAATAACATCTCTTTGCAAAATAAATGATTGCCCAACTACACACCACTAGTTATACACACCGATCAGGCATAACATTATGACCTGCCCAATGTATTTGGCCCCCTTTTTGCAGCCCTGACCTTACCTTACCCTGAAGGTGTGCTGTGGTATCTGGCACCATTCTATCAGAAACAGCATTAACTGCAACGTTTCACTTACAGTTTATTTTGTAGACAAAATAGATACTCCTGTCCTGCCAGAAATTTGAGTCTTTTTTTAACACACATTCATTTATGGGCAGCATGGCGGTGCAGTGGTTAGCCTCACAGCAAGAAGGTGCCGGGTTCGATTCCCGGCCCGGGGCCTTTCTGTGTGGAGTTTGCATGTTCTCCCCGTGTCAGCGTGGGTTTACTCTGGTACTCCGGCTTCCTCCCACCATCCAAAAACATGTATGGGGATTAGGTTAATTGGTTAATTTAAACTGTCCATAGGTGTGAATGTGAGTGTGAGTGATTGTCTGTCCCTGTGTCCTGTGATGAACTGGAGACTTGTCCAGGGTGTACCCTGCCTTTTGCCCTAAGACAGCTGCGAGAGTCTAATGCATTGCTATTGTTTTACTACATTCATTAAAATGCATCTCTCCTGCTCCCTTCTCTCTCCCATTGCTCCTATTGCTCGCTACGACTGATTGATTCAAGGTGACCAGACATCCCCGATTTCCGGGGACAGTCCCCGTTTTGGATGACCATTCTGGGGTTAAAGCTCTCTCTGAAAATGTTTCAGCGTTTTTATGATTGAGAAAAAAAAATGTTGCATTTTACAGTATCCAGGTAGAAAGCACAAAGTGTGAGGGAGCATGTTGAGCACAGACTAGAACAACAGTTATTACGGTAGCCAGTCGCTACCATAATGTCTATTATTATCTCCGAGATGGAAATGTCCCTGGATTTCATTTCAGAAATTTGGGCATCTTAATTTATGATCCAAACTTTCTCACACGAGTTTTGTTTATTGAGGAAGTTAAACTGCACTTTAATATAGGTTGTTAAAAAGTAACACTGTTGGGTTACTTGTGTTTCATGGCAGCCCTGTAACCTTGTTATTTGGAAGTAAAACATATTTTATTCAAAAATCGGAATTTAATTTTCAGTCTGTACAAAATTCCATCATCTCAGAAACTTTTTTTAAACATACTATCTGTATAGGTAAATATTAATATTACTACATTATTATAATCAACAACAAATAGATTATGAATAGACGACCAGAGGTTCCCCAAATGTTCGCATTATGTAGGTTTATTTTTATTTATGCTTTCAAAATGGCTGCTCTCTATTTTATATTGTATGGTGGAAATGGATTTGGCGAGAGCTGTACGGATTCAACCAGCAAACTGAAATAATGAGCTTTCAAGTACAAGCAGATATTGTATATTACAAAAGGTCATTGTATTCCATTTTATGGAATGCTGCTTACTGGAAGTTTATCTGAAGAAAAAGTTGTTTTATTTGTAAATGTTAAATCATATTTAATGTCTTGTTGCTCCCTTCAGACATAAACTACAGGAAGTAAACTTAAACTAGGGCTGAGTTAAAAAAAAAAAAAAAAAGAATTTTAATCGATTTCCATTTAAATGGTTGATAATCTATTCATAAAATCCAAAGATCGATCTTTTAACTCACGTATTTTTTTCTTCATTGGACGTGCGGAGAAGCAGTCAGAAGTATAAACCCGCCTGCCAGTCTCGTGTGAGGGCATCAGTTGCCATACATACGTCTAGTCTGCATAGCTAGTCTGCTGAAACCAAAGAAGAAGAAGAAGTCTCACATGATCAGCGTTTAGTGCTGCTTTCCAAGAAACAAGATCTCGTGAACATGGCGGAAGTGAGTCCACCTCTCCAGGCACCGCCGACGAGTTTAAAATCTGATATTTGGATGCATTTCGCATTTAAGAAGTTGGAAGAAAGTGACAAGTTGGACAAAAAACAAGTAGTGTGCAAAATATGCAACGGGAAGGTAAAATCCAGCAGCAATACGACAAATCTTTGCAACCATTTGACGAGACATCACCCAGAAACACAGTGGGCAGAAATATCCCTGACTGAATCGATATCGAATCAAATTGGATCGAATCGTGAATCAAATCGAATCGGGACCTTGAAATATCGAATCGAATCGATCTGGAAACTCTGAATCGATACCCAGCCCTAACTTGTTATTCTGTTATTCTTCATATTATTCTGTGGGAATATATAATGAATATATAACAGAACTGTTAAACCTTTTTAATTGGTGTTTTTGTATTTATCAGTTGTTGTTGATAATTTTACTTTGACTTACCTTCTCCATTTGGTGTCAAACAGTCCTTGCTATTAGTGCCAAGGATACCTGATGCCTTTACTATTTCAGCTGGGTTGCGTTACTAGGCAACAACTTCCAAACAAGGGGTTATCCTCTCTTTGTCCTCTTTGGGGAGACTTGTCTGCAAAGAAGGGTTCAAGTGAAAATGGCAGTGATTCCCTACATAAGTTCTCGTGCTATTTACACTCTGTACCCACTGTGATAATATACTTGCAGACATACATATATAAATTAGGGTTGTCAAATGATTAAAATTTCAATCAGATAAATCACAGGTTGTTGTGGTTTAATTTCAATTAATTGGTGACTGTGGAATATCCCAGACTGCTCAGGAAGCCTTGATTGGCAACATGTGAACATCAGAGTAGCCACAGTGAACAATGAGGAAGATTGTTGGAGTTTAGTAGTCGATACAAGTCAAACTTTGGATGTTATTATTATTTTATTATGCCACTGTGCGGACCAACCACTGAGGTGCATCAACTCGTCTGCGTAGAAGTCTGCAGCTACTCAGAGGCTCCGTGGCTAAGACTTTGCACAAGTAGAAACTAGTCTACTTGGACCAACTTCCCCAAAATGTGTTGCCGAAGACTTTCAGAGTCATTCTGGGCTGCGGATAGGTTAATTGCCTTAACATTTTTATTCAGATTCATTATGATGATGGATTAATCCAAGTTAACGTGCTAATTTTGACAGTCCTAATATAAATATGTCCTCAGATTCCACCAGCATTGTTCTGTTCTTCATTGGCAGTCATGTAGTGCTATTTACTCTGCTGCTGCTGCAGCTGACAGGAAGAGGCAAAGAACAATATGTTGCCCTGGCCTTTGTTGTACTTGCTGTTATTGAACTGATAGATTTTGCACTTTCCCCTGCTTGTGATCACGGCTAGAACCTCGGGTGGAATTACTGGTTTTCCTAGTGACCAATTCAGGCTGTGTTGTGGGGGTGCTGGGCTGCCGGCGTCAGAACTGAACGTTGACCTTTGATCCTTGACCTCTGACAGAGTGGTTTGATGTCACATGGCAGCTGAAAGGTGTGAACCTTCAGTGCTGGTAGCAACTAATATTGTTGTAGTTGGGGGTTTGCCTCTAAGGGCATTTTCACACCTACCTTGTTTAGTTCGGTTGAATCAAACCCTGGCGCATTTACCCCGTTGGTGCGGTTCGCTTGGGAAGGTGTGAACACATCAATCGCACTCGGGTGTGCACCAAAACAACCGGACCGAGACAACCTCTTCGACGGGGTCTCAGTCTGCTTCCAAATGAACTCTGGTGCGGTTCGATTGTGATGAGAACGTGTTCCAACCTCGATCCGACTCTACTCCAGGGCCTGAACTGTCTTGATATGCATCGTCAGTGACTCCAGTGCACCATGATATTATTTTCCAGCCTCAGCCTTTTTCAATTTTCATTTTCAAACTGTACGGTTTGCCTACAGTGAGTAGTGCAACACGATGACCAGAACCAAGAGCAGTCCGCGTAGCTTTACCTCCATTGTACAATTGAAAAGTAGCGCTCTGGAGTCTGCTCTTCGTTTACTTCCGGGAGTTTTCCCACGAGGAAATTCCAACCAATTAGAGAGCCGTTTCCTTGAGCGTCACAAACCAAACTCTCTGCAATTTGCAACATTGTAACAAGTTGGTCCCTGATTCGGACCAGAGCAAACAAACCATAGGTGTGAAAATGCCCTTTAACAGCCTGTACACCTGAAAATGTGGAAAATTTCAGGGGTGGGAGGTGGTAAAAGCGGTAGCCATTCCTCCCACCCATCTATGCAGCTGCAGAGAGACCTGTTGGCCTACTGATGACTCGCTTTCACAAGGAGCGGCTAAAAATAGACACCCTGAATGTTGCTGCAACCAATGGACTGGACAATACACACACACACACACACACACACACACACACAGGCGGGTCACATGAATACACCTAGACTTGTTGAGTCGTAGAACAAGCAGAATTGTATTTTCTCCAAGGCTGTTTTACTCAGTGACGTTGATGTACAAATACGTGTGTTTTATGTATCAATTATGTCCTGCAAATTTATTGCCACAAGGATAACGGCTTCAGGGAATGATTGTATGACGTTTATGTCCTGTTAACATCGCCTGCACATGACGCGATGATGATTTTTGAGAGCGAGGAAAAATTCTAGGAGCGGTAATGTGACAGAAAATTTTTTAAAAAGTTGTTTGACACAGTTAAATATAGACCACCATAGAGCTGTGTGATATGGCCAAAATTCTATATAGCCAAGTTTATATCCCGATAACAATATATATATACAATATAGTATTTTTTTCTGATGTAACATTACTGGTAATGTTATTTTCACTTTCCATTGCGGTCTCCTCCATCTCCTCTGTGATACTAGTACCTGTGATACAGGTACTAGTTGCTTCATTCAAAAAGTAACTCAATTACTTTGTTGATTACTTACATCAAAAAGTAAGGTGTTACTGTTAAAAGTAACTTCTTAGTTACTCATAGGACCCTGGGGAGTGAGAGTTTGCCTTATGGTGTGTTCACTGGAAGTCAGAACTTGGAGCTCAAATCAACATAACCTCAAAGTTTAGTTCTCCCAGCTCTTCCAGCCTTACAGACATACAACAAATCGTGCAGCTGCTGTTTTCTGTTGAATTCTGTGTCAGGTTGATTAATCCAACTTTCTGAGTTGGAGATCCGACTTTACGGGTGGTTCTTATTTAAATTTTGACTTGAAGTTGGAAATTCCAATGTTTGTGTGCAAGTGAAGCACCGTGAGTTGCAATACTCAAACTTGGGACTCGTAGCACTGCTGCAGTGATGCTCTGTTTTACCGGCAATGTTTGTCACCTTATGCTGGGAAAGTGGGGGGACGGATCAGTGTCTCTATACAGTCTATGGTGGCTCTATGAATCTGAGGAGGACATGTCCCCCGTCCCTAGTGCCAACTGCGAGCATGAATGAAAGCAATCTGAATTCATCAGTCAGGAAATCATTTACCATGTAACGGACAAACGCACCATATTGTAACGGTAACTGCATTTATTTATTTTTAAAGTAATGCGTCAGAGTATTAGTTACTCTCAAAAGTAACGGCTTTAGTAACGGCGTTACTAGTAACTGCATTACTGCCCAACATCGCTGTGCAATATTGTAATATCGCACAGCTCTAGACTACCACATCAAGCTCAGTTTCAGTCAACCATAACATATTTGGATCATCACTGGATGTCCTGGGTGTTCCCAGTTGGCCTGTGTTAGTAGCTGGAACCTTCATGGCCTGTCTGTCTCCACACACACACACACACACACACACAGCAACAGCCTCAAGGTGTCTGCTGACAGCCAGCTGCTTCGTTTAAGGTTACAGCCATCTACATTTCATACGTGCACATACACACTCAGAGCTCACAATGACTTTTTCAGGACAGGCGTGATTACATGTAACAGAACAAGATGCACATGTTTACTAGAGAGCCTAGACAGCAGTTATACAACAGCACACCATAGTCTCTCTTGCTCTCCCTCTGTCTCTTGTGACCCAGGGGATTGCATAAGCATCCATCTGAATGTAGCATGACAGACATTAATGACTGAATCTAATTGGTCTGGAGACATGACCCTGTGTGTGTGTGTGTGTGTGTGTGTGTGTGTGTTTGAGAGACCCTGTAGCTTCCATCTTTGCCACTGAAAGCATGTAAAGTCTGTTCTCTTTACCCACAGACAAATGTCATTTATTATCTGTTTATAGCAAAAAGTCCCCTTTAATTCACAGGAGGTCTGTGTTTGGTAGTTCTGTGTGTCACTGATCACTTGAGTTCATTGCAGGTCTTTGGTATGTCACCTTTAATTGTTTGGTGTGATAGTATCTGATATGTGGCTTGATAAGATGTCCCAGAAAAGTTTGACAAAGAGCTTTAGTTCCTTCCTTTCTATCAATTTACATCATTAACCACATGATTAAAACTCTAAAACTGTGAAATTTCTCCCTTGAAATGTAGAATGCAGTTAATTTGTGGGAAAGTCATTTTGTAGTAGAGGGTTGGAAAAATGAGCTTCTGACAGGGTATATTTATACAAAAAATGTGCCAATTTTCATGTAGTTCAATGGTCCCATTTTGCAAAAAGTGACATTTTTATTATAAAGGTGGTTTGTGCTATACAAATATTTTGAAATATCAAAACACTTAATCTATTCCCAGAAGCACCAGTATTACTCACAGGCTGTGTGAGAGCGCTCTTTTGTTTATGGCACTCAAGTGTTCTGTTTTAAAGAACGTAAATATACATCCTTGGCGCTCAAAGTGTTAAGTTACTTAGGTCATAGCCTTAAACAGAATATTATCACACTATGGCTGTCTGTATAACAAAATAAATACGGTTCACTTTTAGAGGAGAAATTGATATTTTTAGCAGCTTACATTTGCTACTGCTACATCTGAGGATGAGTGTAAAGCTGTAGTTTGATTTGCAAGGCACAGGACCAAGGTTATGATAGTTTGGGATTTTTCATTATAGTTTGACTTTTTCTTCTCTAAATCAGTCAGTTTTAATTAATGTTTTTTTGTTATTTTTCTTTTTTCTATATGATTAGTTTTAGTTTATTTTTTTTAGTTTTAGTAATAGTTTTTTTCATACTTATTTGTTAGGTGTGGGATTGAAAAAAACATAACAGTCCACAGCGGAGCAGCTTTAAGTGTAAAATGTGTGTAAAACTGCTTCTGGGGTTAAATACAGGGAGTGTGCCTGCCTGCTGCCTGCTAGTCCATTCATGAGACACACATCACATTTCTTAACAGCCAATCTCAGGGAGCTCAGTCTGAGGAAAAACATGAACACACTCAAAAACGTTGAATCGGATCCGATCACCACCAAAAATTAATCAGTTTTAAGTTAGGCCACTTCTGACCAACCTTGGAAATTTTGTCAAAATCCATCCACAGCTTTTTGAGTTGTTTTGCAAACCAACAAACAAATAAGCTCCTTGGCGGAGGTAACAAAGGCAGTTTTCTTGAGTGCATGAATGTAGAGATTCTTATGAGCAGTCAGCTTTCCCTTGGCTTGCTTTTGAATTAAACTTGCAACCAAACATATTAGGTGAAACTTTAATCAAACACTGGCCTTATTCTAAAGCTCAATTTTGCGGCAGGCTAATGCCTAAGGCTACAAATCATAACAGTGCCTCTTCCAGAAGACTCCTTGTGTGAAATTATGTCACCATTTTGTTCATGCACTTGTGTGTGTCTCCTCTTGCAGGCCATGGTAAGAACCACAAGGATGCAGCATCAGTGCGAGCCACACACCCAATCCCTGCGGCCTGTGGGATTTACTACTTCGAAGTCAAGATTGTTAGCAAAGGTCGAGATGGGTAAGCAGACGTGACTCTGTTCAGGCCTAACTGTGCTTTTGTGATCTCTTTTCCAGGTCAATGTTGCATTGATTTTCACTGTGCCTAATCAAAATGAAAATAGTTTTGGAGCAATAATTTCTTAAAGGTCCCATATTGCTCTGATTTTCAGGCTTGTACTTCTATTTTGTGTTTCTACTAGAGCATGCTTACATGCTTTGTGTGTTCAAAGCACACGTATTTCTCATCCTGTCTGCCTGAATATTCCTTTATTTACCTTCACAAGAAAACTGCATCGCTTTGGGTCCATTTTTATTTCCAGTTAGCTGTTGTTATTTTACATATACTACATTTCTAGCCTATGTAATGGTCTGAATATTGTATATTTGTGACATCACAAATTTCTGAATACAAGCTCTCTGTATTTCTCTGTGGACTGAGCGCTTATACTTCCATAGTATTTATGTAGCTATTAAATTTTTTTTTATAATATAGAAGAAACATTTACCGTTTTACAATATGGGACATTTAAGTATTTCCTGTCTGTATTTTTTATTTTACAAAACAAGATTGCAGGTTTTTTTTATTATTTTTTTTTGTTTTGTGACAAATAAGACAGAAAGAAACCGCAATTATTAATCCAACAACCAATAAATATTGCTGATATATTGCGCAGGCATGTAAAAGGGAGAGTCGTGGGCACCCAGATAGGGCTGGGCGATATGGAATAAAATGTTATCACAATATGTTTTTCCACATTGATCGATCTTGATTCTTATGACGATATGTAGTTTTTGCAGATGCTACCAGTGTGAGGGACATTCTGAAGTTTGAAGAAATAAGAGATTCACTGAAACTTTATCATAAAAATTAATAACATAAAAAATTAAATAATATGCATTCGCTACTGTAGCCACGCTGCTCACTGGGAACTGGGCGTGTCCTACCGACATGTGGCAGCCGACAGACTCCGATACTTTTTCCATGTGATATTGAATAATATGTCCCAAGCCTATTATCGCAATCGATCAAAATATTTAACCCAGCGAAGCTATTTTCATTTGCATAACTTAAGGTCATATTTCATGTGTATTGTAATGCGTTTTCAAGCTCTGTCTTTCTGTGGTTGTATTTTCCTCCATAATATGTCAAATTTTACTTCTTTAGAATATACTTTCTATGTTTCTTGTAGTAGCAAGAAGGTAGCGGGTTTGATTCCTGGACTGGGGCCTTTCTGTGTGGAGTTTGCATGTTCTCCCGTGTCTGCGTGGGTTCACTCCGGGTACTCTGGCTTTCTCCCACCATCCAAAACATACATGGGGATTAGGTTAATTGGCTAATTTAAATTGACCGTAGGTGTGAGTGTGAGTGGTTGTCTGTCTCTATGTGCCCTGCGATGAGGTGGCGACTTGTCCATGGTGTACCCTGCCTTTCACCCTAAGACAGCTGGGATAGGCTCCAGCCCCCCAGCGAACCTGTGTGAGGATAAGCGGTAGAAAATGGATGGATGGATGTTTCTTGTAATTATTTTGGTAATGTCAGACATCCCTGGATCACTGTGATGACTTCTTGTGAACTTGGGAGGTTGCTTCAGTAGCGTTTCCCTCACCTGAAGAAAACCAGCTATATTGAAATCACTGTTTTTTTGTACAGGTTTTTTGCCAAATCAGTCACTCACAACCTCTGTGATAGTCGTCTCAGTCTTCGTGCCTGTATAAAGATCAGCTGCTGTGTTCTCCAAATGGTTTGGAGCCACGATGGAGACAGTTGCATCAACAGCAGTAGGCATTCATTCATCTGCCATCTTCGTGATTATGGGGACGTTACAACCCAAAAGTTGTTTCGCAACATGCCATGGCTTGACAAATCATGAGGATCAAAACCTGTCTGTTGAGGTTTTACTGTATGTAGCTGCACCAGAATGATCTCAGTGTGATGTTTGGCCCAGTTATTTCCAGAAACAGCCATTGGACATTACAAAAGAAACAGAATAGCCTTATTGAGCTTGTTTTAATGGTTCTTGATGATACATTTTAAGATGGTATCAGAGAAACTGTATTTGTAAGCACATTGTACCACATTGCCTGTACTGATATGTTGTATGGTGACATCATGCACATCCTCCCCTGTAATAGTTCCAGGTTGCATAATATACTGTTAACACTCCCCAGTTCCAGTCAAGCAGCTCGGTGCAAACAGAACAAAGCACTGGTGTAAAAGACAACAGCCTTGTGGGAGTGTCTGTATGTGTACCTGCTAACTTAGCCGTGGACGAGAAAGCTGATATCCTCTTAGTTCCTTGAGTTGAAACATCAGACAATGGATAGTGTGATTTCTTGTCCACTGGACCAGGAACAGGACTACTTGAATTCATAGTTGAGTTGCAGTGAATGAAATAATGACATCTTATGCATCACAAATGCTTCTGCATCAACATTCCTTCCATTCTCATATTGCAAATTGAAGCAGTATTTCAGGAAATACAGCATGAGCAATGTCTTAGCATGCTAGGACAGTAGCACTGCAAGGATTGATATTGACTTAGTTATGTTGCTCTGCATTATAGTTCCTGTCCCACCCTTGGGTCAACTTATCTGACAACTTCCTCAAAAAAAAACAAAAAAAAAAAAACAGCTGACTGATGTGACACTACTGTCTTCTTTTCCTTATGTCCAAGATGCCACTGAGGGCGAAAAAGCAGGAACTTTGTGGTGAATATGGCCATCCAGTCAAGTCAGACAACTAATAGTTAATTGCTGGGATTTTAGTGAGGACATCATCAAGTGCCAAAGCGAGCTGAGACCACGCCAAACGCCTTCAACTGACAATATTTATAACTCATTCAATTGAGTAAAAAGGCTTTTTTTGCTGTGCTTTTGTAAGCTTGCTGTCTTGAAGAGGATGCAAGCCAAGCACTTGTCCTCGAGTGACGGATTCTGACGTCACAGCTGACCCCCGAGCTTCTACTCTCACTGTTACTTTTAATGTTACGACGCTCCCTTTGAGACAGCCCACTCAGTCCACACATTTTGGATCGTGAAAGGAGATCAAAGACTGAGTCACCTCTGTCTGTTATTCATCATTAGAACGGTCGAAATATTAGAAGATGATCTCAGAAGACACCTAAGCAGTGATATTCCAGGGCGTTAACAGATATCTTTAAATGTGGGTGTATTATGTGGGATGGAATGTGTACTACAGTTTTTCTTCTTTTGTTGTGTGCAGGTACATGGGCATTGGACTGTCTGCCCAGGGAGTCAACATGAACAGACTGCCTGGTGAGTAACATGGGAGTGATGTCATCATAATAAGCAGTATGGGGATGAGTAGATGGACAGATTTGTCAGATGGATCAGATATTTGTATCTTGCGATTCTATTAAAATATGTTTACATGCTCTAATGTAAAAAATACAAAACAAAAAAAAAATTACGTACCTGTATTTACCCTCATTGCAATGGAATCAAATGAAAATTTTGTTGCTGCTTTGGTCCATGTTTACTTCCCGTCTGCTGGTGCCATTCACATAAACTGCAACCGGAAATAAACTAGAAATAAACCAGGACACACAGATTTTTGTGTTACATGTAAAGTTTGTGTTCAAACATGTGAACGGTCTATAAATGGACAAAAGTTTAACAGCTTTATGGGTGTCTGTATAACAATACTTGTGTAGTATTTATGTAGCTTAAACCTGCTTTCTAACATGGCTTGAAAATCTCACTTGACACAGTATGGGACCTTGAAGAATGTTACGATGTGCAGCAGGACGGTGCCTTTAGTCGGAGCGATTGACAGGTGTTTGCAAAATGATTCCCAAGGTTCTGCACAACTTTGGAGGGGCCATAAACTTCACCCTAAACTTTCCTAATTAATTATTGGCCTGACGTTCCAGTTCTCTACCCCCAGTGGCTCAGATGACAATCAAGCAGTGACTGTGGTTCACTTGAGCCTTCACATCAATGGAAAGGGAAGTTTCAATCAACGATGTAAACACAGTTGAAGCTGGTTGACTGTTAGAACACTCAGTCATTGTGTTATTTACAGTTAGATTTTTTTGTTGTTATTTTTGGTGCTGAAGTACTGAGGATGAATGACATCTCGTGTTTGGAGGCAAGGTATAAATGCAGATGACAGGAATGAAGCAAGTGACAAGAAATGGATTTTGTGGAAAGTAGCTGTTAGCTGTGCCAACATTTATGAGATTTGGGGATGAAAGCAAAAGGAGACAAGGACGTGTGGCGTTGCTATAGTAATTGGATGTGGCTTGTGGATTCAGTCTGCGGCTGCATAAAGAACATGTCGGGACATGTCGCTGAGCAGTCATATGGATCAGTGACAGATGATGTTGACTTGAAGTCTGACCTCAGACTAATCTTACATAAGACAAACACTAGTTCTGACTTTGTAATGACAGATTGCACAGAATAAATATTTTTTTGTGATTGAGCCCAAATTATATGAATATATTTGGTACTTTTGAATAGAGGTTGTAAAATGTAGCCTCTTAATATATGATATGGATGAACATAAAACCCACTGGATTATTAAAGCTATTAAAACTTATTTGACTGTATTTGACCCGCTCCACTACTCTCAGTTGGACAGTTGGTCCAAAACTAGGCTATTACTGAAAAAAAACCCAACAACAACAAAGTGGATCATTTATTCAAGACAGCTGTTCTGACCTTTAGTCCTGATAATGGGTTAAAGTCACATGACAGGTTTCCTTGTAAACAAACTGAAGTTCTGTTTATGTTCAATGCTACTAACTCACCTAAATGTGTTGTGTGTCCTTTAGATTTGGCCAGCATCATCATTTGCTGCTGCTCTTTCTTTGTACACAAAGTCTACATTATTTGTTTGCTATTTTAAAATTTGTCATCCGATTAAAAATTAATGAATGAATGACCTTTAGGAAAAGGCTATTGTTTAGCTTCATGAGAACAATCACTAATATCTAGTCTTTCATACATCTTTAGTAACAACCATCCCACTTCAAGCTGTTCTGCCTGATCACCTGCTACGATCAGTCTCAAAACTGGTAATAACAATAAAACTGATTATTATTATTATTATTAGTTTTGAGACTGATCATATACATACAGGTACATATACGAAACCTGTCCTCTGCATTTAACCCATCCCTCAGGAAGCAGTGGGCTGCCATGTAAGGTGCCCGGGGAGCAACGGGGTTCAGTGTCTTGCACAGTGACACTGAGGCTTCATCCACACCACAACACTTGTGACAACGTTGCCAGAATTATTTTTATCTGCATGGCAATGCAATAACGAGTGACAAGGATGTAATAAATATGCCACGCCGATATGTGACGCTGCAAAGAAACACAGAGACACCCACAAAAAAGAACGAAAGAATGCAATGAGCGTGCGCATGAAGTCCTTGTTTACTATGACGTGACGTCATCATTATCAACAACGTCGGGTACACGCTGCAACTCCGAAACAGCGTTGTCAGATCTTCTCACTCTGGAACACGTTTTGGGTCTCCGACAACGCCGGAGCCATCTCTACGCAAAGTGGGAACAGTATTAAAGTTTGGCGGATTCACAGAATTCCATTGTCGTGTGGACGGCACCTTAGGCCGCAGACAGCAGGAGGTGGGTATCAGACCCATGACACTGGGTTTGAGGGACAACCACTCTACCCACTGAGCTACAGCCACCCCAACTCAATTCCAGTTGTGTGCGAATGTTGGCATTTCCAAGCTCCAAGTCAGAATTTAAATCAGAACCCCCCATGAATTCGGTTCTCCAACATGGAGATGCAGATTAATCTCACCTGATACAGAATTCATGCTATCTGCTACTTATGTAAAGAGTAGTTAAATGTTTTGTTGTACGTCTGTAAGGCTGGAAACGCTGGGAGCTCTAGACTTTGGGGCTGCATTGTTTTGAGCTCCAAGTTCCGACTTCAGTTCCGACTTCCAGTAAATACCGTAATTTCCGGACCATAAGCCGCTACTTTTTTTTCACGCTTTGAACACTGCGGCCAATACAACGGTGCAGCTGTTTCAAAATTTTTACGGGCTAATGGCCAGGTGCGCCCGCGCAGGACGCACAGGAGCAAGACAGACAGGTGGAAGACGTGATGCGCCAGGGAAGATGCTATTTTTAAGCTTAACTTTTAACACCCTCATCATGAATTACACATGAAGAAATGCATATGATGCGATCTGGCTACGAAAGAGAGAGACTGAGAAGGTGTGTGACGGAGCCTTTCTGAGGCTGAAGTCCAACATTGAAGAAAACAACTTTGGTGGTTTCAGTGCGCAGGAGAAATATGACGATAGCATTCAATTACTTTTCTGTTTTTTTAACCAGCCGTGTAACTGCCGTTTTAGTGCCATGTTACAGCCGCGTTTCAGGTACTGTTTGGAAAAAGCAGTTAAGGTTTGTACCGTAAATAAATATTTAAATAATCTTTCTGTTTACCATCTTTCTGTGTACCGGTAAATATGTCATGTTACAACGTGACATAAAGTGCGGCTTATACTCAGGTGCGCCTTATAGCCCGGAAAGTACGGTACACCACAAGGCAAAGTCTCACTCCCCAGGGCCCTAAAGAGGAACTGGTAGCAGCCTGTGCCTGATAATCATCAGGCACAGGCTGCTACCAGACATACTAGACCATTGTCTAGTAGACCATTGTCTAGTATGTCTACCATGATAAAGCCCTAATTACACAAAAATGACCTATTGAGTTGAAATCATAAGTAATATTACTAATAATAATGAACGACCCATTCTTTCACAAATGTTTGTAGAAGCAGTATGCATGCCTTGGTGCTTCATTTTATACACCTGTGACCATGGAAGTGATTGGAACACCTGATTCTGATTATTTGGATGGGTGAGCTAATACTTTTGGCAATATAGTGTATGTGATATTGCAGTGAAAGAAAAAGTGCATCTTAGTGCAAGGACTGGTGGACTGTTTGATTGTCAGCAGTGTGTTATTGTGTGCATTGCTGTCCGTACGATCTTTGCCAACAAAATGGCAATGCAGGCCGTCACGGGTGTCATTTACGACTGCGAGTTGAAAATGGATTTGGAAAAAGAGTGTGAATATTCCTTTTTTTCAAATTTCAACTTCATCTCTTACCTTTAAACACCCACCCCGCCCACAATGTCACTATACATATGTACTAGTGCTGACCTTTGACCTCCTATTTGACATTCAAAGCTTCGGAGCAAGACAAAACTATTCCCAAATGGAAAAAAAACTCCTCCGGCCACTGACAAACCAGTGCACTGACAACACAAAACCAAAATCTTCGCGACCACGCAGACGCGTAACCCAGAGCACCAGAACTTCCACCCGACACCAGACCCAGAGCGGCCCAATGGAAAATGACAGCACCAGCACACTTTACATCAATAAAATCTGCTCTATGTTCTGTCACCAATCTCGAGCCACACAGCCCAGCCGGAAGACCCAGTCATCCATGCTCCAAGCAGGATAATCCACACACCGCCGCGCGCTGGGCCCTCCACCTCCCCATCGGAGACCCCTCACTTTCCCCCCTTATTACACAATAGGCTATTCTCCCCCAACTCACCAGGCTATAGCCTACTGGTGAGCTAAGGGAGAACAGTCCACTGTGTAATTAAAAAAAGAAGACAAAAAATCTCCGACAAGGAAATGGAAAGCCCGACGCACAACGGTGCACAGATCATCCCGCCAGAACATGGCCGACCAAATCCCCCAAATAGGCTGTGTGACTCAAAATCATGACAAACAAAACAGACCCCACTGATAAAGAACACGCTGACGCTGACATCCCCCATCGGGTCGCCACAAGACTGGCACCAGACGACAGCCCCGACGCCCCGAGCCGCGTATCCCCCCGACCCATCCACAGCCCGCAGAAGGTCCCAATTTTCCATCAGCAACCAGAAGAGCCCCCTTTCTTCATTTGGGAATATCCCCACCTTCACTCCTTCACTATTGCTCCAAGGCCCGGAGTGCAACAAAACAAATAAAAAAAAAAAAGCTTCGAAGCTTCAAATTTTTTGGGTAAGTCCTAATACATACACACACACTCCCATGAAATGCTATCTGTGAATGGTTCAGCGATCTCTGATGACATTGGAGTAAGTGTAGTAGCAATATTGCGGCCTCGGGCCTGAATAACACCCCTTGCCTCTGCTAACCAATCCAACCATTTCTCTCTGTTCCGACCAATCACGTTGTAAAACTTCTGGTGGCAGCTGGGGAGACAGTTGACCTGTTTATTGTCGAGTCAAGATCTGTCCAGTGGCCTAGGTCCACTGGCCTAATTCACATGCATCAAATGTCACACAAGTGGTAGAAAGGAGCTGTGTGGTCACTCATAAGTTATGAAAACGTTTTTGCTAGCTCGGTTTCCACTACAGATAGCCTGTAGCCGTAGTAGACAGATTACTGTTGAGTGCCTTTACTCTGACTGACTCAGTGGTTGTGTTACTTTCGAACACTGTGGATTTATCCTCTTGAGTGTCCATGGTCACACCTCCATGCTTGTGTGTATGTGTTTTTGCACACTTTCATGTCTACCTGCACATATGTGCAGCTTGATCTAATGCTTTCATTGTTTGTGTTGTATCTACGTTATCTGTGTGTGTTTGTGTCTCTCAATAGTACAGTGTTCTCCACTGCTGACCTCTGTGTCTGATCATGCTGTGGAGACCTGCCCATTTCATTAGCATGTTGGAGCAGTGAGCCTGGCTTTAGAGGCAATATCTGTGTCAGCAGATTAATCTAATACCTCCCCACACACACACACACACACACACAGACACAGAAGTATATACACAGATGTACAAAAGAATGCATGGAGAGATAGCACAATATGCACACATCAATGCACAAGAAATAGACACAGAAATAAATTCACACTCTCAGCTTATAGGTTAATACTTCATAACATGCTTCACAGATGCACACATACAAGTACGCATCTAATATTTCGGCTCTCTCGCGACCCACTTTCACTCACCCTGCTTCGCTTTTTGGCAACAAAAGATGAGCTGTGACTGAGGAGAAACACTGACAGAGGCGCTGTTGGGCTCAGGTCTCTTTGTCAGGTTTTTGGAAAAAATAGAACCAGTGACATCAGTAAACAAGTAGAATAAGAAGGAAAAATGTCAGATAGTAGGTAGGTAACAAAGTACCCTAAAAATATGTGTGATTAACAACCAATATAAAGCATTAAATAATGTATAAATGCCTAAAAAAAACAGATGAAAGACTAAGGCAGTGTCAAGGTTATTATCATTAACGAAAATGAACAAAATGAGGAAAACTAGAATTTAAAAACATTTTTGTTAACCGAAATAAAACTATAATTAAAAGAAAAAATGATAACTGAAACTAACTAAAACATATAGAAGTTCTAGATAAAAATCTGTTTGTTTTCGTCTTTGTTGATTTTTGATTAATTTGAAATTGATTTGTTTTGCTCGAGGAATTTTACGAGAGCTGGCGGCAACGTACGCCACGCCACCTCACGGTTCATCACTTTTCGTAACTTTCTGTCACTTCTCGTCGGTTCTTGTCACATCTTGTCATATGTCATTAAGAGTTGTTTAGAGCTTTTGAGTTTGTTTATTTTTTTTTCTCAGATTAACCTCCCTGAGACTCCTGGCTGTCAAGAAATGTGACTCATAATTGGGCTTATATTCTTTTGTTCATGTGTATCTTAACTATGTTGGTTATTTTGATTTGTAGCAGACAGGCACAGTCCCTGTATTTAACCCCAGTTAATTAAAGCAGTTTAACACAAATTCTGCACTTAAATTCTGATGATATTTCTCGTTAAAGCGAAAAGATGTCTCACGAGCACAGAGCAGAAAGAAACCTATCAGACTTTGAGCTATCCAAGCTTCTATTTGCGTCCTGTGGGTGGCAGTAAAAGAAACTGACAAGAAGGAGGCGAAGGACAGCGGCAACTGCAGCACTTCAGTAAAGTTAAGCTGGGTTCACACCGAACATGCAAGGCACAGGTGCGCTCAGAGAAACCCATTCATTGTGTATGTGGTTGCGCTGTGCAAAGGCACAGTGATCTGCGCCAAGGAAAACTAGCGCAGGGGTGGCGTTTGCGCTCTTGTGTGCTGCAGGAAAGATGCTAGAAGCTGCACAGAAAGGGGGGAAAGCATGAGTGTAAAGGATGGAGGAAAGGCTGATTCTTGCTGTATAGCGATTTCACAAGCTGTGGTCCACAAAACTGTAGCTCCTGGATGAGCCGAAACTCTCCAACATCCTGCCTCCCCTCAAAGTGGCATGTGCCCAAACTCTTCTTCATGCTGATCTCCTCCTCTTCCTCCTCCTCCTCCTTCTTCTCCTCCTCATCATCATCAGCATAAATAAAGCCAGGGCTTTCCCCTCGATGCACCTTCCGCATGCGGTGTGAAATCGGCTTTAGTAAGACGTTGGCAGATTTGAGCTTCCTGAATCAATACGTCAAATCCAGTGTGATCTAAAGATGCAAACAGTGTATTTGCTGCTCTAAAATGCCATTTCTGGGTTTGTTTTGGAGGGGTGAACAGGAATCTGTGTGATGTCAGTATATTTCTCTTGGACAGGCATGTTACCCTGTGGATTGCTTTACAGCCTCTTTAGAGTGGCATGTCTGTGTATGTGCTATATTGACGTTATTTGAGGTCAGACTACACATTGGCTGGCCTCATTTGCTCCAAGGTACCTTCTGTGCACGAAGTGTAGTCCTCCTTTTCTGAGGTTATTTGAGGTTTTTCTATCAGCTGAAAAGAATGACATGGTTAAGTGCACTGATGTAAAATTAGAACTGAGAACATACTTACAGTATGAGAACCTCTTCGTCTTTGAAGGCCTTGGGAACAGCAACCTTATTTTCAGGTCATGCAGATTGTTGGTGCAGTGCTATAGTGGGCTCCGTGAATGTGTCACATATATGGCAACACTTAATTATTTTTATGAACTATGTTAATAATATCTTTATTAGAACTATATATTGTCATCATAGGTTACCAAGTAAATATTTTGACATTTTTCAGTTATAATTGATGTGTATGACTGTGTTCTTTATATATACAGAGATTAACACATTTATTTGAACAACAGAATTTTTATACCCAAATATGAGCCAGAATTTTGGAATTCAGAAATTAATCTACAGTAACCACTAAAATTATTTTTTGTTTGTTCTGCAAGTAAATAACTATTTTTGGCATTTCAATCAAAAAATGATTATGTGCTTTGATGTTTTTTTTCTGCTTTTATGTAAAATATTAACTTTGTAGATACCAATAATTATACTCTAGCATTAACGATATCATTTTGATTAAAGAGCTTGCACATACTGGTAGATTACCCAGTACAGAAACATAAAAACATATTTTGGTAATCAGCAGTGACAAACACCTTACACGGGGTGGTGGTTGAATATTTTTTTAAGTACTGTATGTACAAAAATGAAATATAAATTATATATATATATATATATATATATATATATATATATATATTTTTTTTATATATATACAGTGTATTTATATATATGTATATACAGGTACACGCATGATATTAATGTCTAATAATAATAATCTAATAGTACAAATTTAGATATGTTATAACCGCCATTGTCCGCTGTGTTGTTGTTCACTGCTGCATTGCATTGTGGGACATTTATGCCGGCATAGTGTCCAGTGCTTGCATACTGTAATATTTACCGGAAATAGTATGCACCTCACGTACTATTTGGGTTCATACTAAGATTTCGGACATACTAAAAAATCTCACATACTGTTTTAGCATACTCAATAGCATGTTAGTATGGAATTTTAGATGCAGCCACAGACTGAGCACTGGTTTAGACATAAACATTCTAAATGGCCCCTTTGCATTTCCTGTTACAATGTTTGTTTATGCAGTAGCTGACAGGAAGTCATCTAGTACCAAAGTTGTCACCGTAGCAACACAATGGCAATGAAACAATCTATTGTGAATAATGGGGTTTTTACTCTACAGCTGCAGTAAGCTATCAGTGTGCTTGAATAGTTCCAGAGAAATGCATCAGTACCAGCCGGAACAAGAAATCTGGGGAGTTAGTTATCCCCCTCCCCCCAGCTATATTTTCCTGGTTGAGCCTCCTGAGCTGCTGTTCCTGTCAGCAGTGACTCACCAGTTTCTTTACATAGACTAGATCCTCCTGCTGGTCGTCTGCGGCACTGCACTGCATACACAGAGACTTAAAGTGTGTGTGTGTGTGTGTGTGTGTGTGTGTGTGTGTGTGAGAGAGACAGAGAATTTTCATTGGACGCCCTGTAGGCAGTGGTAGTCAGATGGGAAAATCTGAGCAGCAGACGTCAATGAGTAACCGCCTCCCTTCCGCAGCAGCTACCGATGAGACTGACCTCGGGCGGGACACTTCACCTCAGATGCTCCCATGGATTCAGAAACTGTTTGTACTGAATAATATTAAGACTGAACAGGAAGCAGACTACACTGCAAAACAGCATCAACCTTTTTTTCCTCCAGCGTTGTTTGTTACAGGGAGTTTGGCTAACAAAACATTATTTTCATAAGCGGTCAAGTATGAAATAACACAACTAATCCTAATCCTTGTCCCATTTTAGGATGGGACAAGCACTCATACGGTTACCATGGTGATGATGGACACTCCTTCTGCTCCTCCGGGACCGGCCAACCATATGGCCCGACGTTCACCACGGGGGATGTGATTGGCTGCTGCGTTAACCTTATCAACAACACTTGCTTTTACACCAAAAATGGCATCAGCTTAGGTTAGTGCCCATGTTATTGTTATTTAGTGCCTGATTTGTAAATTAATCATGTATACTCTAACCTTTTGTCCTTTTATCCCTTAGGTGTAGCCTTCACAGACCTCCCTGTAAGTATCCTCATTTGTCTATCAAATCATTGCAAAAGCATTTTTGTGATATACCAGCTCAACTCATCTTGTTTTTTTTTTTTTTTTGTTTTTGTTTTTTTTTTTTTATTCCCGTACGTTCATTGACGTACCTGACTTCAGTCATCACCGTCACTGCCTCAGTTTTCTGCAGCTGCCCTGAAAATAAGGAAGGAAAATATACAAACACATTTTGTTACACATTAAGCTAAAGTCATGGTCCTACATGATCCATTCCTGTGACTGCAGTGACATAATATATTGTTGGATATTGACCATGCAGGTCCGTATCTAATTGCAGCTTATGTTGGCAGCTGGTTTGGAAACTAACATTTTTCAGTCTAGTGGCCGCAGTAACTGGAACATTCCCCTGGAAAAAAAAAACTCCTCCCAAACAGCCACTTAAACCGTTTTACCAGCCAAATACTTTTTAAGAATAGAACAAGAGCTCAAAAGTTGACCGCTGACCACAGTTGTTTCAATGGCAAATGGAGTTACCAACCACTAGTCAAACCAAATTGGCATTCAAGCAAGCGTTGACGTTATATTATTATATTTCATACCCAGTTTGGGGATTTTATTGCATAAACTGAAAGACAAACTCAAACTGGACACTACAATCTAATGACAGTCCAGTGAAAAGACAGCTTATAGTGTCAGTGTATAGCCAGCCTGTTTATCCAACGACAGTCTTCCATTGTAGACACTTAACAAGCCCTGACCTGAGGCTTTCCACAATGAATACTTTTAAGAAGTTGTAAGGCTTAGTCCTTATTTGCATAAAACCAGGATGTTTATGACTGATGAAAAAGGTGTACCGCACTTTTTAGTGTCCCAGTTTGATAAGCTGAGGTTAGACAAACAAGCCAATTGCCAACATAAAGTATTAAGTAGTATGCAGTTTATGTCTTTCGAGATTATATACCTTTGAAACACACCTTTGTAACTTGCTACCTAATGGGTTTCATACACAGCTGTACTTTTTTTTATGACTTTTAGTATTTAAAAGAAAATACTGCATTGCCCCTCTGGAATGAGCCGATTGTTGTTGTGAATTATGGTGTGGCTCTTTGTGCCTGCCAAATTGATTGGATGAACAGCCTCAAGATATCTGAATGGCAGTCATTCATACATACATACACAGACAGACAGAGAAGACCTCCTTTATAGTCAGATGGTGCTTCCACAGAGCCACCCATTAGCCAAATGGCACCAAATTTGCGTTGGTCACTCTGGCATGATATCGACAACAAATGTGGTCGCAATAGCACAAAGCTTTCAGAGGACATGACCAGTTTTGTAATATAAGCAGTGCCGACATGATTTGAACTAAACTTGAAGGTCATTTATAGCAACATTTATGGAGCATCAACAATCTCATGTTGTGTTCCAAATTTGGAGTGTAGGAGGAGTAGCAAAAAAAAAAAAATCTTAATTCAAAATAGTGGAAAAGCAATCTCAAGATTCTCATAATAATGCAGAAACTGATTATTGTAACTTATATTTTTGATATCTTTGATATCTACCAGCCTAACCTGTACCCCACGGTGGGACTTCAAACTCCGGGCGAGATCGTAGACGCTAACTTTGGCCAGCAGCCGTTTGTCTTTGACATCGAGGACTACATGAGCGAATGGCGGGCCAAGATCCACGGCATGATAGCTCGCTTTCCCATAGGAGAGAGGCTGGGGGAGTGGCAGGCTGTCCTGCAGAAGTAAGACTCAAGTCGTCACCTCACCTCACGTGCAAACACACACGTACTAGAACACACCGTGAGTGATGCTGTAGTCATTTAGCTTCAATTGAAGGTTTTGAATATGACAGTGTGAAGACGGTGAACAAAAATCATTTAAATAATAAGCAGCAAACACTGCAAAAAAGTATTTTCGGTTTTCAAAGCCACGGTTCAGTTTTTTTGGTTCAGTATGGGAGGAAAGGAAAAAAGTGTGGTTCATTCATTTATTATGATTTTTTTTTTTTTTTACTTTTTTCCCCAATTCTTTGAGACAGTAGAATATAGAAAAATAGAAACAAGATATTTCTGCTGCTATAAATCAAATATAAAATAAACAAAATTTTACTTTAACTGAATGTATTATTTATTATCGCACTTTCCCCTGAAAGGGAGTTTTAAACAATCACATATATATATGTGTGTGTGTGTGTGTGTGTGTGTACATATATATATATATATATATATATATATATATATATATATATATATATATATACGTATATATATATATATACGTATATATACGTATATATATATATATATAATGTATGTGTATGTATATATATATACACATACGTATATATATATATATATATATATACGTATGTGTATGTATATATCGTATACATGGTATATATACGTGTATATATATACGTATATCGTATACACACGCATACGTATATGTGTACGTATGCATACGTGTATGCATATGCATACGTATGCATACGTGCAGACACGTATGCATACCTATATACGTATGTATATATATATATATATGTATGTGTGTATATGTATGTATATGTATGTATGTATGTATATATATATATATATATATATATGTATGTATATATATATATATATATATATATATATACACACACATGAAAGTCTGTTCCTATGAATACACCATCCTGCTGCTAAAAATACAGTGCTTGGTTATTTTAGGAAATGATTGAGTAGTTTAATAATAAAACTATAGAGCATATTTGTGGCCTGTTTTTAAAGAGTCCTAAGTAGAAATTAATAGCTGCAAACAGTATTAAATTGGTTTTGGCAGTTTTGTGGAAATCCTTGACAATATAAATACAGAATATTACCAGATGTATCCTTTTAAGAAATTCAACTTGAAACTGTTTTTACCCATGTTTTGCCTGCAGTATGGTGTCCAGCTACCTGGTGCATCATGGGTACTGTGCGACCGCAACAGCCTTTGCCAGAGCCACAGAGACCATGATACAAGAGGACCAGACATCTATAAAGAACAGACAGAGTAAGTGACGGAACCATACAATGTTATTTCCCATTTTCATTTTACTTGTTACAAATATTACATGGACTATTGAGTCAGCACTAGAGAAAATCCTGGACTTGGACTTTGTGTTTTTTTTATTTTTTTTTCACTAAGGTGCAGTTGTCTGTTTTTACAGAATACTTTCAGTACTTAATTAGCCTAGAAATCTAGACTCACCCTAGCGGCAAAAAATATTTTTTGCCTAGGAGGATGGTCTAGTGGCGCTTTGAAAGTTGAGCAGAAAGGAGCTCTCAAGTCATCCTTTTTAAAGAAGGATATATTTGTTGTTTTGCTGACTGGCTACGGCAAAAGTCTAATATACCAGCTGGCTTTGCTGGTAGTGTCACATTGCTCTGATTGGTCATAGCACTGGCCTGTTACGTGCAGAGGCTGTTTGAACGATAATGGCTGGTCCCACCCACAGGCTTCAACTCTGTCTATTGACTGCCCCCAGACCATACATTTGATGTCAGTCTGGCTTGTCAGGCTAGTACTCAATAGCTTTTACACGCAAACTTTTCTTATCATCAAATAATAAATTTTCATCCAAATCAGACATTACATATCTACAAAAATGGTAATTTTGTACAATTATGATTAAAAAGTATTTTTTATAACACTGTCACTATATCCTGACAGTAGTGCGCCAGATGATCAGAAATAGGCATCATGTTGGAGAATCTTGACTTGAGTCACAAGCAGTGATTGACAGCTGCTTTAGAGACTGCTCGGTTTTGATTTGTTGTTTTTTTTTTTTTTTTCTTTTCCGTATGGGTTGCTTTGGCCAGTGAAATCCCTCAAATTCCTATATGAATGACACATTAGCCTCTATCAAATGTTTGCTTGTGAAAACAGTTGTTCCTTTTGATCAACGTATGGTAAAATAGCAAATAGTTTTCTTTGTCTCATAGGAATACAGAAGCTCGTGCTGGCAGGACGGGTGGGTGAAGCCATAGAGGCTACTCAGCAGCTTTATCCTGGCCTGTTAGAGCACAACCCCAACCTACTATTCATGTTGAAGTAAGTCTGAGATCAAATGCGGAACGAAGGTGCTATACAATGAATTATCTGTGGAGCAGAGTGTTGATTGTCTGCCTCGTCTAACGCTACTGTCGATGCAAAATTAGTTTAATGAGAAACGCACAGTACCATTGTTGAAAGCGTGGTAAATGCCAGTGGAACACCAGTATGCTGTACTTGTCAGGTGTCGTCAGTTTGTGGAGATGGTGAACGGTACAGACAGCGAGGTCCGCTGCTTGACCATTCGCTCCCCCAAGTCCCAGGACAGTTACCCCGGCTCGCCCAACCTCAGCCCCCGCCATGGAGCCAGCAACACCCACCTGCACACTGGAGGTATGCAGCTCCTCTAAACCTCTGTCCTCTCCTGACAAAGATGGAAACTGGCTGGGAGCTATGGCCTAAAAATAAAATCTCTGATTTACATTTTAATCAATCATTTTCTTTTCTTAAAAACTACAAAAGACCAAGAGATTATTCAAATATGTTTTTAATTTAAATATTATTATATATTTAGCATGTGGCTATGGATGTGGATATCATTGGTGATTTGGTCTGCCTCCACTGTGATTCTGGGACGATACACATTTAAATTTGACAGATAAGGAAACTGCAGTGAACTGCTTGAGGTTGCAGGCTTTGGAAGTCATCCTGCCTTTTCAGCACTTCCAGCTACTTCGGTTTACTCGTGTCTTAGGAGAATACTCACATTACAATATACACTCCAAAAAAATGTGTTTCTGAAAATGAGATAAAAGCAATAAAAATCTGAGGAAAAATGTACTCAAAACAAGTGAAACTTAGAAAAGCACTCAGAGAACGCAGACCTCTGCTAAGGCATCGGCGGCGACTTTTTATTAATTTATTTAAAGTTACCCCCGCCGCCAAGGAGGTTATGTTTTCACCAGGGCTTATTTGTTGGTTTGCAAAATAACTCAAAAAGTTATGGATGTTTTTGACGAAATTTTCAGGATTGGTCAGAAGTGGCCTATCTTAAAACTGATTAATTTTTGGTGGTGATCGGATCTAATTTAAGGGTACCACCAAAAATTAATCACTTTTAAGTTAGGCCACTTCCCTCCACAACTTTTTGAGTTATTTTGCAAACCAACATACAAATAAACAAACCTTGGTGAAACATAACCTCCTTGGCGGGGGTAATGTTCTGTCCAAGCAGCAAGATAATTTCACTTAACAAGATTTCTTGATTTGAGATTATAAAGTGGAACACTTAAAATATGAAATTAACTCTTAAAATGAGGTAAATTGTATAACACAACTAAATTTAATATTGGTAAGAAACAAATAATTTGAGATAGTTTGTGTCCAGTTTGACTGAAAAGTTTGACATCATCCTAAACCACTAAACTAAATGAACTGATACAATTGATTCATAGCCTAGCTCTGCTGGTCACCATAAAGAACCCATAATGTTACCCCCCTCACAGGAGCAGAAAGCCCAACCTGCAGCAACGGAGTGACCCCCCCTAACAAGTCAAAGAACCACGGCGGCACTGGCAGCAGCGTCAAATACCCCAGCATGTCCTCTTCTGCCTCCTCCTCCACCTCCTCCTCCCCTTCCTCCGTCAACTACTCCGAGTCCAACTCCTCCGACTCCACCAAGAGTCAGCCGCACAGCGCCAACAGCACCCAGGAAACAAGGTAGGAAGGTCCTGCTGGGTTTCAGTCAGAGCACTGGAATGCAATTGTTGATCCTGGCATTATCTCTAGCTGATGTACAACAGGCATGGTGTGCCAATTTGTGGTTACAAATAAATAGAGATGATCTGTAGACTAGTATGTTGTTATACTCATAATTGTTCAACTGTGCCACACAGGATAGTGTATCATCCTGCAGCAGTTTTAAGACATGAATATGTAATCAGTGCAGGCAAATAAAAGCGTTGGCAGCATCTGTAGCACTGATTTATGCCACTGGATTGTTTATAAGAGGGACTCTGTCTGATTAACCAAAGCCAAAACAAGCTGTTTTACTTGAGTAAGTGGGAATAATTTTCTGTTAAATGCACCAGAAACCTGTTTTCTCAATCAGTTTCCAACAGTGAGTTAATGTTTTGGTTGATGAGTTGGTTTTACATGGACACGCTGTTATTACTGTCGTCTGCCAAAGGGTTGGTTATTTCACATGAGAGATTCCCATCTGTGTCTCTGCCATTCTTGCTGGTTTAGAAAGGGCTGGGCTCAGTTGTAAAAAGGCAACATCACATTTTTCAGTGAGGCCATCCAAATTAAGCAGCATCTGACTTGGAATCTGGTGACATTCATCAGACACTGTCAATCAAATCTGATAAAGCCACACTGCACAGGCTGATGTAGCAGATGAGAATTTTTTAGGGTTCAACTCTTAATAAATGAACTTCAGCTTTGTTGCTTATTTAGTCATGACTATTTAATAATGTAGAAAAATACTTAAAGATGTCCTATAAAGCTGAATTTTAGATGAATACTTGTATTTTGGGGTTCTTTGGTCTTATCTGCTCCCACTGGTCAGCTGGCCTACTGCAGCTCAAACTCCTCTAACTAGCTTTGTTTGAGGGTGTGCCAAACTAGCCACGTATCATGCAAATGTATTACTTGGTGACATCACCATGTCACAGAAGAAAAGGTGAGATTTTAAATGAGACATTTCCAGTAGCTCTGGAGCTGTGTTAGCACAGAGCAGAGTCACTCACTTTGATATTGACTTTGCAGACCTTTTAGGGTAGCACCTTTGAAGGACAATTCTTATTTTTTTTCCATCTTGGTCTTGTGTTTGTATTTCTGGCCATCATTCTGTAAGTGATGATGATATCACTCTGTTGACAAGTCAAGTCAAACTTTATTTCTAAAGCACTTTATAACAACTTTGGTTGACCAAATTGCTGTACAGGAGCACAATACAATCATACGTACACTTAAAAAAACAGTAACGGAATAAAATGAACACAATATTAAAAGACAAAGATTAAAAATTAGAAATATAAAAATAAAAACAATAAAAGAAGAGTAAAAGAGAAGATGGGGGGAAAAAAGATAAAGGATGAAAAACAAAATTACTCATCCAACTGGGACTGAATGCCAAAGGAAAAGCCCTAATAAGTGGTTTAAATAACACAGCTAAACTGGAACAGTGTTGTAAATGCTTGCATTTTTTGCCTTAGTGGACTCGTAAAGGTATCATCCAGGTATCTCCAGGTATTGCTACCCTGTAAAGGGGTCACATCTCCAGGTAGCAATGATGAATAAAGTATTGTATACAATAGAATAATTGTCAAATAGATAATTTCAAAATATTTATACACCGATCTAGCATAATATTATGACCACTGACAGTGAAGTAAGTAATGGTGATTATCTTCATCATAGCACCTGGAATATACTGTATAAGCATCAAATGAACATTTTGTCCTGAGTTAGAAGTTAGTAGTTAGTTGATGAGTTAGAAGTAGCAAAAATGGGCAAGCGAGATGCCTAGAAGGCTGCGTCAGAGCATCTCTAGAACTGCAGCTCTTGTGGGGTGTTCCTGGTCTGCAGTGGTCAGGAACTATCAAAAGTGGTCCAAGGAAGGACCAGTGGTGAACCAGAGACAGGGTCATGAGAGGACAAGGATCACTGATGCAGGTGGGGAGTGAAGGCATGTCCTGGTGGTCCGATCCAACAAACCAAAGAAGTTAATTAGCTGTTAGCTGTTTTCTGATAGAAAGATGCCAGACACCACAGCTCACCTTCAGA
This sequence comes from Synanceia verrucosa, assembly GCA_029721515.1. Taxonomy (NCBI): domain Eukaryota; kingdom Metazoa; phylum Chordata; class Actinopteri; order Perciformes; family Synanceiidae; genus Synanceia; species Synanceia verrucosa. The sequence goes on along the minus strand of CM056556.1, from coordinate 21,683,245 downwards.
GATCAGGGATCAGAGGTCAGGGCTGTTTTTGGCAGCAAATAGGAACAACACACTGGAGATGGATTGGTCGTCCTTCAATCCTTGGGTCATAGGTTTGATTGCCCATTCCTGCTGTCTACCTTGAGCAAGACACTGAACCAGGACAGTTTGCATAGCCGCCCTCTGCTCCTGAAAGGCTAAATCGGTCAAATGCACCAGGCAAAATTCACCATGCACTTATATATGCAACAATGAAAATCTCACTTTTTTTGAAATGATGTCCCTTGGACAACTTATGGTCCATAAACCTTCATCCTTTTTCCTGAACATGCCATCTTTTGCGTCTCTGTATTTATGTGCCTGCTCTGCTTGTGTTTGTGTGTGCATGCGCAGTGACAGTGAGATGGAGATCGAGGCGGAGCACTATACTAACGGGGTTGTCGAGGGCACCTCAGCACGCATCATGAACGGCACATACAAACATGAAGAGATCCTTCAGCCAGACGACAACAGCATTGGCAATGGGGTCACAGGTATATACGCATACACACACACTCACATAGTTCTAAACTCTGAATGCTCCGGTTAGCATGTAAGCAACATCATGAATCTTAACTATTTTGTGTGTGTGTGTGTGTGTGTGTGTGTGTGTGTGTGTGTGTGTGGACATCAGATGAGGGTTGTAGTAACGGTAGACAGCTCTGTGGAGGGAACCAGGCAGCCACGGAGAGGATGATCCAGTTTGGACGGGAGCTGCAGTCTCTCAATGAACAGCTGTGCCGCGAGTATGGCAAGAACGCAACACACAAGAAGATGTTACAGGTACACAAGCACACACACACTCACACACACACACACACACACACACTTTTTCAGAAAACAACTGTGATACAACAGATTAAAGCAATGCTAAACCGGGGCTGAAGAGATTTCTTGGCATTGGTTAAAATCCTCGTTGCAGCAGTCAGTACGCAGCAGTACACAGAAATAGCTTGATGTTGGATTTGCTGTGAAAAAGCAGGAACAAAAGCAGTAACACAACCAGTGGGTCAGTTCTGTGGTGCACAGGAGGAGTCTCAGATTACTTTGTACTCTGATTCATAAGCTCTGAAACCTACAGAGGAAAAAGAATGGCAAAACACTCAAATTGTATCAGCATGATAAAGGCTCTGTCAGGTGGGGTTGTCTGTAGTTGTTCCTTAAAGCTGCATATGGCAAATATTTATATGATTTCGTCAGAATGCAGTGTGCCTATTTGGTTTTACTTGCTTTTATGACACTGTAAAACACAAAGAAGCATTTTTGCAGACTGTAAAATCATCACTCAAAACATCGCTGGTCATCATTTTACCTGTTAAGAGCTTAAACAGATGTTTTTTTAATATCATGTATACATCAACTACCAGAGGTCAGAAAGACTCCAGACCAAGTGACAAACATTACTGTATTTTGAGCTAATTGAGTTGAACTTATGCACCCAGCAGACACACACACACATTTGAGTCATACTTTTGGCCAATTAAATGAACATGTTTTTCTTGTCAGATTTATGATTATGTTTACCAGTTTTCTGCCATGTGCAGGGTCGAAAGTGTACAGATGTGGGATTGAAATATGATGCCTATGCACAGCTAGAGAATCTAAACAGTGAGCAGTTAAAATCAGCATGAAACTGCTTCATTGATGTGTTGATACTTTTGGACCATGGGCTTGTAAGGTCAATAATGTCACATTAGTAATTCCTAATGTGTAATTAGTAAGCACTAATAGCTCCCTTGTGATGGTCGACATGGGCAAAATATGACCCGTTGGCCATATACGACCTGTTGTGCTTTTTCATCCGGCCCACTGAACTTGTCCAAATTATATTATTAAATTTAATTAGATTATATTTAGGGCTGCCGCCACGTTAAGTAAGTTGTGTTGCTCGTGGTTGCTAGTTGTTACATGTATGGATGCAAACAGTAGAGGGAAACTGTCTGTCTGTCTGTCTGTCTGTCTGTCTGTCTGTCTGTCTGTCTGTGTGTAGGATGCGTTCAGCCTGCTTGCTTACTCAGACCCGTGGAACTGCCCCGTGGGCCAGCAGTTAGACCCCACCCAGAGAGAGACGCTCTGCTCCGCACTCAACAGCGCCATACTGGGTAAAGAGCAAATACAAGCACATACAGTATACTGTGTGTTATACCACACAGTATATATAGACAATGTAACAGAAAGAAAGTAACCATCGCATTGTGACTCATGTGCACCGCCCCAGTCTTACTGTGCTTTTCCTCTCCAGAGTCGCAAAACCTGCCTAAGCAGCCACCGCTGATGTTAGCGCTCGGCCAGGCCACAGAATGTGTTCAGCTCATGGCCCGAGTCCGGTCTGGTTCCTGTTCCTTCGCCAGAGTAGACAACTTTTTGCACTAGCCCAGGTCCAGGTGAGTTCATTTATTTAGCGTACTTTATTGCTGACAGTTTGGTCAATTGGTGCACATGCTTTCTCATAGTTGTGGTTATTCAAACTATGGGCCATGCTAACTTAAAACTCCCAAACCTCATTGTGGAGACTCAGAAAGGTGGACAAAACACATATAGTACAAAGCATTAACTGAAACACTCAACAGTCCAAGTGCAGATAAACTCAGAGTTTATGTCCTCAGGTTGGCCAACTAAGAAAGTGATTTTAACCCCAAGGATGGGATGCATGTTTTGATCATGCTAAGAAACCAAAGAATCTTGAGGAAACCTACACAAACATGACATGCAACATGCAAGCTCCAATGTCAATGTAAAAAGGTACTTACAGATAGTAGCGTTTTATCTACAGCCATAACAATCACTTGTTACTAGGGAAGTAAGGATGCTTCGTGAGTCAGTTATAAATCAATACAAATGTGTGATAATTCAATCGGCTGGGACGAAAATGAATCATGATGCCCTTTAAACAGTGGAGGGCATAATCTGTTTTTGAGTTCACTTGATCAATGTCATACATCACTGCGTGTTCAACATTGTACGTTACTGTCAGGTATTCAGACGGAACGAGACATATGGTGGTGGTCACAAGTGATTTTGAAATCAAGGATGCAGTGATTTTTTTTTTTTTTTGAGAGATTTATTTCAGTTCCACTTATAAGAAGTTTAATAAGAGGACGTATTGCACAGTATACCCTACCTCAGAAAAATAAAAGGGATTTTCTTTAATTTGTGAAAGCTAAGAGAAAATATAATTTGTAATTTTTGAAATGTGTTTTTTGTACTCCTTTAAAATAATTAAAGGAGTAAATCACAAGTAAATCGTTAACCCAGTATCGGAAATCATATTGACTCATGAGCTGAATACACTGTTATCTACTTTATCCTCACTATTGCATTCAATGACGCTCATTGACTACTGTCCTGAATTTCTGCGCCAGCAATGGCGAATGCAAAGTTGTCGTGAGCCATAGGAAGAATGGCATCAACTATGAGATCCAGCATTTCACATGTTGGTATCCTGTACTGAAGCATGTGGAATAGTAATGGACCTTATAATCTGACTGCAGGGTGTAATGCAGCATGAACCACCTCAGTCACGGTACATTATTTTCCTACAATTAAAATGTCATCACTTACCTGCACAAATGAATTAAATATCTATGGATGTCTCTCCACAGGTCAATGTTCAGTAGCACTGAGAGAAGGCATGTCCAGCGGGTAGTTGTCATGGCGACAGAGGAAAGAGCATGAGTGTGATTGGTGTGTTTGGCTGTCCGTCAGACCGAGCCAGCAGCGAAGACAGAGGAGCAGAGGAGAGAGCGGGAGAGAAGAAAGCTTCATTTTAATTTAGTATTATCAAAGAAAGAAATGTGTGGCACTATTTAAAGATAATTAATTATTATTCTGTTTATCTAGCCATTTTACAGTTCTTTTTTTGTCAGTTTGTTGTGCTCATCCTCGACAAAACAAATTGTGGATCCCCTTTTAATTTTTCTCTTCTGTTTTATAACGGGTGGATTTTGATTCCCTACTCAGTATTTTACTCACGTTGTTGTTGTTATTAGCCATATCTTAGACCACAATGCCCACATCTGGTTACCACGGTGACCCCCACAACGGGAGGCAAAACCTGAGGTATATCAACATGATCTTTGATAAGATACAGAAGACAGACACTTTATCCTCCTCAAATACTAAGTGTGTTAATGTCTTGACATACACATGTACAACACTGCTGCAGACATAACAGAAATTGGACTGTAAGATAAAAGTTAATGATTCCAGGAAGTTGGAAATAAAAATGTTGGGGAGAGCACTGCCAGCAACCAGAGGGTGATGACAAGAGATTATGAAGAGTTCACCCCAAAATACAAATAAAAAAATATTTTCTTTCTAACCTGTGGTGCTATATATCAGCCCAAAAATACAATCTCAGTTTTCTTTCTACCAAAAACTGCCAACTGTATCACCTCAAGGGTGGAAGCTTGCGTCTACTTGTGTTTATAGTTTATAGCTAACCAATGCTGCTAGCACCGAGATAGCAAACATTGCTGCTCAGCCAAGGAGGATGCCGCAATCTCATCTGCAGGCATTCCTCTGTGCAGTGATACAGTTGATACAGTAGGTGTAGTCCGATTGAATGAAAATAGTCCCTGTGTGAAACTGCTCATGTCAATTTTGTTGAGCAGCTGGATCAGGGTTTCTGGAAAGAGACAATGTTGAGGTTTTCAAATTCAAGTATTTAATTTTTACTCTGCAACTAACACCAAAACAATATAGCTTGATAAATAGTACTACAGGTAAGGGATTTTTTTCATATTATGCTGAACTGTCCCTTTAAAATTTGAGTATTAGAGGTGTTGGAGCTGTAATTTGAACGGCATCGACCAATCATTAATGCGATACTGCAGTCTGTTTTTTATTTTATTTTATTTTTTTTTGTTTACATTGTCCACAGTCTGACCTACATGTGCTTTTACAATTAGACAATTAGAACTGCAACTAAAGAGGGAAATTGATTTTCCAAATTATGTTTTTAATTTCAGCGTGATAGTTGTTTTTGTTGTTGTGATAATTAAGTCATTTAAGTCATTTGATTCCACACCTCTCAAAGGTTCAAATCTGTTGTGTGTTTTGGAATTTTTTTTATTTATTTCGCTCAGACACCTCTATTTCTCTAACACCAATAAACTCGAGTTCATGATGTCCTGCCTATTATTGGACAGGAGGACATAGTCTAGCTTGTCCTGGAGTTCCTCTCGATATGTTAAAAAAAGAAGAAAAAGAAAATGTTTATTGTTCAGGTTTGCTGCTGGCTGGCTGCTGTGAAATTTATCAGTGTTGCTCCCGATTTGGAGTCAGATCAGTAGTAACCTAACATGCCAAAATTACTGCTACGTCAACCAATCCTCGCTGTCAGCCATTTTGTATGGATTTCCAAAGTGTTTACTTAATTAATCAATAAATACAACATTATTAATTAGGTATCATATGAATGAATGAAGCAAAATATATATTTGAACCAGTACATTGAGAAGGTAATTCAAGATAATTCAATTTCACATGCTGGTCTATTAAAAATTTCATCAGTGCCCAACAAGTGCTACCAGCTAGCTCATATTAGCTGATGGTAAATTATCAGCTAGCTAGTAATTTAACCGCTAACTAACTAACTGCTGCTGCTGCCGCTGCTCATAACCACACCACACAGTAACCAAACTTTCTTTTTTATTTAGCTTCACAAGGCTACATATGCTAACTATCTAACCAGCTAACTAGCTAGATTGGTTTGTGGGCTTGGATTTGAGTCAGTGTTAGCGGCAGCAGCTAAGGTTGATTCATGGTTACTTGATTGCAGCTAGCCTAGCTCAGAGATGAGCGCAGTACATGGTGAAGTCTTGTCTTTTCTAACTAGCTTAGCTTCTGTTGGGCCTGAGCTACATTTTGATCATTTTTTTAAATTATTTCACAGTTTATTGGCTCCATGATATTATTTATTTTATCAATGTAATATTTCATTCATTTTTACATTTGGGTTTTCTGTCTCTGTATCTTAACAGATGATTGCACATTGCAGACAACAAATCAGACTCAACTTCAACCTATTTTCAATTCAATTTCATTTTGGCCACAAACATGCTTTATTCCATCCCATAGTTTAATCTGAGACATTTAACTCTTGTTTTTACACCAGACTTATCTCTTACCAAACAGCATTGACTTAATGTTGTTTGACTGCCGACGGCTTTGTTGCGACCTGGTAAAAATGGCTTGTGGATCCACCCTGAATGTGTATATTTCTATTTATAAGATTGTCAGTCTATGGTAGAGAAATATGGATTAATATGTGGGGTATGTGGTCAAACTTTTTACCAAGCTGTTTTTTTTTTTTTTTTTTTAAGACCCTTCTGCTATAATAGGAACTATTCTAATAACCACACTTACAGTACACTCAGTGACATGCTTCTACAGCTGTAAAGGACTTCTGTTACACACACACACACACACAATGTACACAAAAGAACAACCTCCGTTGCATACCTGTAGGGAACAAATCTGCCAGCTGTCCTTTTGTGTTTGAGCCTGGGCTGCACACCGTTACCACGCACCCTTCCTCTTATCCCTGCATAGACGTAGCCACTGATGTGATCAGTGATTAAGGAAAAGGAGGGATGTGAACAGTTTTCGTTTTTTGTTTTGGAAAATGGGGCCCGAGGCCTCTGAAGCCACACAGACTTACTCCGGAAGAGGCCGGAGAAAATGGATTTAGGCGTCGCAGATGAGCTGTGCACAATTGACTTCTATCATGAGTTTAATTTCATATTTTGACTTTTGAGTTTTAGCAAAAAAATAAAAATAATAATAAAAAAACTATTGTGAAATGAGTTACCCTCTGCTTAGCATGACTTTTAAAACGATATTAAAAAAAAATGGAAAAATTATAATTGACAAAAAAATACCTATGTACTGGAAAAAAGAAATATTGTATTCTGTTTAATTTTGACAGAATTATTTTTATTAAAATACATCCATAAGCATACTGATTGATCTCCTGTTTTTATTTGATGTGTTAGTTTGTTTATTTATTTGTTTATGTAGTTAACTCCTAGACTGTAAACTGCTGAGTATGCTGCTCAATGATTGTCGCCTCACAGCAAGCACCTTTATAATGCAGACACCCGTGACTGTGGTTGTGCATTATGTTCAAAATGTCATATCCTATAACATCTTCAATACAAGCGGCACCTACGACTGGCTTACATCCACAGAGAAGCAGAACGTTAGCATCAAGCTAATACGCGCTACAAGTGGCTGTTATGTTTCATAAAAATAATAACCCCTCCTGAAGCTAAACAATTACCTGTCCAACAGAATGAAAGCAGAAACTTCTGCATCACTTTTCAGTCCCTTCAAATGTCTCAATGTCTCCACCGATGTTGTCTTTGGTTTGTCCTCTAGCTTTATCCAGAGTTTTGTTGCAGCTTTTTCTGCCTCCCTCTTTCCTGTGTAGCAGGGTGAGCCGTCAGAAGTAACACTGGTAGCATATTTTTGGCTGCATTTTCTCTGCTATTGTTCCCTATAGAACAGATTCTCCTGCTAACTCTGTATTCCTGCAGAGGAGTGTGCTGGATGTTTACGACAACAGTGGGGAGGAGGGAGGGACTGAGGGGATGTGAGACTTGAAGGCAAGTCTGGACCCGAGTGTCGGTTGATTGGTCAGAGTTTTTACAGTCCTGCAGCTGCCCCAGAGGTCTAATTCTTTTTATCCCTTTTTCTGAACACATAATGTATTGACTGCTCTCAGGATGGAAGGACCATTTCACTCAGTATAACAAAAAGTGTTTCTGAACAGAATGGCAGACTGTAACTTTAAGTAAGGAACTTTGACTGAAGAAAGAAGAAAATACTTATCAAATCAATGAAAACTTAAACTAACAAAGATTAAGCAGGACAGTGGTTTGGATGAGGTTGAAGGATGGAGTAGACCCATTGGAACTTAATGATGACTTCTAATTCAACATTTAGATGTGTGTGTGTGTGTGTGTGTGTGTGTGTGCGCGCGCGCGCGCGTGCGTGCGTGCGTGCGTGTGTGTGTGTGTGGCTCCTGAGTTTTCAGCACTGAACCAAACAGTAACGTTTCCCCTGTTGGCACTGCTGGAAGAAAGATGGAGGAAATCAATACTGCTCTTCTCCTGACTAACACACCTGAGGCATTCGTGTGATAATAATGTTGTAAAAGTGATAATAATAATGATGTTGTGAAAGTGGAGGAAAAGAACAGTTCTGTTGTAAACTAAGTCACAGGGAGCTCATCTTAGTTATTTCCTGTTTCTCGGCCCTGGTTCTTTGGCTATACAAGTCCTGACTCGGTGTATCACTACACCAAAACATCTTTCTGGGGAGTTTTCTGAAAGGGACAAAAGGACACAAACAGCACAACATTTACATCTTCAGCACATTGGAGACTTGGTGACAAAGTAAAAGCCTTGTGGCTGTTTGACTTAACTGTAAAAATATCTCAAACTACACTGAATTCTGGATGGAGCATATGTATGTACATGTATAAAATGTATGCATGAACTTATATACTGTATGTGTGTATATATAGGATACAGCACACTGTATATGTATCAAACAGCACTTTACAAATTTATTAGTTCCCTTCGCTTCAACAATTTGAACAGGAGTGAGGAATTTAAGCTGAATTCACATTTTTATACCAAAATTTGAGCAAGAACGAATGAGTAAATAACTGTCATTTGACATCTCAATCCCAAAATAATAATGTGGTTTGCCATTTTTTTTTTTTTTTTTGTAAAACAGTCAACAACTGTGCAATTATATTTTAGCATTGGCAAATATATATTTTGATTAAAAAGCTTGCATATATATGTTTGTACTGTATACATACACATATGTTATGAGCTTATTTATTTACTTAATCTAATTTTACTGTTAGATGTTATGTCTGACAATGTACAATGAATAGCACATTATTTTTGATTGATTTTGTGACACATATTGGATAAATATAGTATAAATAAAGAAAGCTGTGAATCTCAGATCATTTGCATCTTTCTGTGTCACACTTGAATAAAATACAATATATCCTTAATAATATAGCTACTGTTACACCTGTTGTATTAGGAAGTGAAGGTTTGCTGTATGTTCACTGTGTTGGTATATTTAGTCTGCCTAATCCAGTGCAACATGGCATGTCCTGTTTTATGATTGAGGGCACAATGTATACAGCAGTTTCTTTTACATGTGCATACTATGCATTATAGTGCACTGTATGTCATTGCTTGTGTGGTATCTTTCTGTTTTTACAGTAGTTGGACAGCAGAGGGCAGAGGGAGGCTGGGGAATATGTAGCTTTCATAAAACTGAGAGACATCTTCACATGAGAATTGATCCATTTTCATTTTAAGTAAACGTTTCTAGGTAAATACTATAATTTATAGATGGTATATAATACTATGCTGGATATTAGGTCTCAGGTCCTCTTTAGAACAGCTTCTCCACATCACTGCGTTTTCTGAATTTGTATATCCATCAGATAAAACCATACACACAACCTGAGCGACTGTCATTCATTTTTGGTGATGTTTCACATGGAATTGTGGTGTAATTCCTAGTTGTTCAAAAACACAAATCTGGAAAATATATTTTGAAGTCTTAAAAGGAAGGAACTTTTGGTTTAAGTCTGATCATACAGTTATGATACCCTTCTTTGGTTGAAGATGAGTAGAGTATTTAATGACCAACTGCGCTGATATGTGCCTCTTCAGACTAATTTGATGAATTTCTTCTGGGAAGTGTGGCGCTTGCAGAGGTTAACAGTGAATAAAGAAGCCCTCTGTGGAAAATCTGCAGAATGTGAGGTGAGGGAAAATCAAGCCATAAAATCTAACCGCTCTTCTAATGATCACTAGAGACTGTGTCGCCTCACTGCAACTAAGTGAAGTCGCTTTTTCCATCTCATCTCCCTCAACTCTTCATTATGCTAAGAATCCCTTTATTTACCACCCTGTCAGACTGTATTTCCATTTTAAAACAATTTGCACTGAAATAAAAGGCTTTTACTCCGAGCAGAAATGCTGCTGTTATTGCTTATTGACATCCCAGATCTGAGTCTTTGCTTTCTGCATTGTTCTAGCTATCTTTGACAACTTAATCCATGTTTATTATAAAAGGTGCCAGCAGTCCGTTTCTTCTGAAGCTGGAAATTACTTCAAAATGTGTTTCATGCCAAATTATGCTTCATTTTGTCAAAACAGTCAAAAAAGAAAGCAGCTATTTTGTGAGCACCTTTCTATATGAGTATACTTAACGAATTTAACGAACGAATTAAAACAGCTACAATAAGTGTTGTTCATCTCATATTCTGAGAATCATATTTACAACATAAAAACGCACGTTTGGAGTGCGTAGAGGCTTCTAGATTGGCAGGAATTCAATACGGAGGCCTAATTGAATGTGTTTTTCACTGGACAACAGGCTATTTGTGGTCAAGGCTGTTTAACAAGGAGAGGAGTGGGTGCACGGTGTACAGCAGCTCTGTGTCCTTGCAATCCTTGTAAATAGAATGGAATAGAAACATGTAACAAGATGCAATTTGCTGCGGTTCATTCAACCTTTTTGACCCCGCTGACCTACAGCCAAACCGAATGATGTGAAAATTTGGCTGCAGGTTTGATGTTTGGATTTTTGTGGGATTTAACGTGAAATGATGTAGCCAACTAAGATCTATGTGGCATCGAAAGAAGAGTTGGAAACTAAAACATGATATACAGACAGTGTGACAGTGTGAGATTTTTTCTAACATTAAAGCTACTTAAAGGTGCAGTGTCTGCTATATAAAAAAAAAAAAAAACAACTACTAACTAACAGAAGGGCAAGAATAAGCAAAGTCAGCCAAAGACAGTAAAAATCTTCTGGTTTGGAGGCAAAGCTATCCTTGTATTATTGTCAGGCTGTCAGATCCATGTGATTGTTTAAAGGATTAAATTCACAGTGGTAGAAACAATAAAACGACTCGCCACCAGAAAACTACTTCGCATACATGGGCCACTCTACTTCTTTGTCCTCTCAAGTTGGACTGGTTATTTCTATTGCTTCTCAATGGCAGTACATTATCAGCTGTCACTGCCGTAGAAAGCAGGGCAGAGCAACGGCTACGAGCATTAAAAGTCATAGAGATTACAAAATGATTACACACAGAGGGAGCTAATGTAAGGCACCTTTAAACTAAAATTTGGGCCAAATCTAACACAAGCCACCTAAAGAGGGGAAAGTAAAGGTGAAAAACTGGATATTGAGGGGTTAAAATAAAGCAAGCAGTAAATCGGTAATTATAACACACACCAGCGCTACAACTTCTGATCGAGTGACACAGAAATACATGGTGGTTGTCCAGAGGTCGAATTTCTTTTGAGCCGTTGTTAAAATCCCCTCTTTTGTGTCGACGGAGAGCCGAGTCTGTAATTATGCACGAGGTGAGAGCGGTGGGCCACTTCTGTGGATGCTGCAGCCAATGAATGTGCTGTATTGACACATCACGTCCTCAAGGTCCGTCGACATCTTCACGCCGCTTCGAGGACCTCTGGCCTTCAGAATTGTGAGGAACATTCAGCGTTGTTGCTATGGTACACGTTAGTCACTGTGGCAACACACAACAGCGTTCTCAGGGGGTCAAAATAACGCAACACCCACTCTTTTTGCTAAATCGCTGTAATGCATATTCATAGTCACATCCGAGTCATTAGAGACATGTTTTATTGGTCTACCCATCCGTCCATCCATCCATGCATCCTTTCATCCTTCTATCCTTTTTTTTTGGCTTGACTAAATAGTAATTACTCTGAGGCCAGTTGAAGGATGCAGCCCCCGCCTGCTCTCAGCTAGATTGTAATGGGTTCATAAGCGCTGCTGATTGAATTGATTGCCACAGTTGGAGCCGGGCTGAGATGTACAATAGGGTGGAATATGCAGAGCACCGAACACCAATCAGCTCACACAAATGGGCTGCAGGTTCTCGTCTTTATTTCAGGTGCAGCAGAAAAATGTATACAGTACAAGTCATTCATGCAAGAAATGACAGTGAAGAAACAGACAATATTCCTGTTTTCTCTCACACACACATCTGCACACTACATCCTCTTTACATAGAATATTTACAATCAGAAGTTACAGTATAGTACTTACCTTTACAAGAACATGATGTCCAAAACAAAAAAAAGCTCAGTAATTTGGGGGGTTAGGGGTAACAATTAAATGAAAAGATACATGTTTGTGCCTCTTCAAAGTTATCCTTAAAGGTCTAATATTGTAAAATGTGATGTTCAAAGCAGGTTTCACAGCTTGTGTTCAGAAACTGTTACAATATGTGTGATGAGAAATCTACAACATTTAGACCATTTAAAGTAAATGTGAATGACACAGCTGACAGGAAGTAAACTTGCCCCTAAACTGTTTCCTAGCAATAAAATTCTAATGCATTAAAACAGAGTGTTGAAGACAGGCAGTATTCAGGCACACAGAATGAGATTTTTTTTTTTTACATTTTGGCCAGCATTTATTGTGGTATCATTAAATGTATTGAGGGTTGCTCTGGTTTTGAGCGCACAGTATATTCTGTAGCTTCCAGCAGCAAGCAGAGATCCAGAGGGGAGCCCCATCCGTGTAGGAGGTCAAAAAAAGACAGATGGGTACAAAGCGTAGAACCTGGAGGTGGAGGAGAGGACAGAGGCACGACTCACTGAGGTAGACTGTGACTTGTTGTCAAGAACGCAAATGTACAACAACAAAATCACTAGTCTTCCACAGTGTGACGCGCTGTTTTGACACGCTCCAGAGTCCTGATAATCCGACAACAGCGGTCACATGAGCCCTGTAGGTCAGATGAGTGCAACAGAAATTATTAAAAATGATTGAAAAATTCTGCTCTTTAGTGCAGGAATAAACAGGAGGATCAGGAGTTGAAAGTGCCTGTGAAAAGGTGCATTATTGAAGGAATGAAGGAATATTTTATTTTTGTGTCTGGTCATTTTCATAACCCATCCCTCATGCAATAATTCAGACACAATGACTAACATCATTTCATTTAACAGCACCACACATTAATATCAACCGAACATACACATCCACAAACAACAGTGCCAAACACAATCCTTCACCGTGCTGTGTTAATAATAGTGTCAAATGAAGTGCAACATCCTTATTAAACATCAAGGATTGAGGAAGTTATTTATACTTATTCAACGCTAATCAGGTGAGCAAATCAAACAAGTAGTGTCTTAACACACTCTTAAACATGTCCGTGCTTCACTTTGTGATTCACTGCCTTATTCATTCATCAGACGCCATGTGAACATTGAAAACAAGAACATGAGAGCCTGGGAGTCTCACTGTGGCTATTTCAATGTGGATCGCACTCTGCTATATGCCAGGCTAGAGCGTGGAGACATCTCAACACAGGAAAGTGGGAAGGAAATGGAAAGAAGGGAGAGGAAAAGATGAGAGGAGCAAAGAAAAAAGTGGAAAGCAAAGTGTAAATGAAGCAGTGGGATGACCGTTTTCATGTTTGGCGGTCAGTCTGTTATTCATGTCAAACATCACAACACTGCTTGTGGGTGCAGGTTGTGTTGTGAATGACAAATATCCTGTAAATGAATAATAATGGCTTGTTTAGCTGCAGCCCGCCTGGAGCGTCTCCGCTCCATCCTATTTCCTGTTAATATCGCCGGCTCTGGCCTCCCTGACCTCGCCACCGTTCTTCTATTTCTATTAATCTTTAATGGCAGGTAAGCGGCCTCGCGCCACACACTGACCGACGTGACTTTCCCACCTCATTACTGTCCCAGAGGAGAAAAAGGGGAACGAAAAAAAAACAAAAAACACATATTTATGTGAAATGTATTGAGGATGTGGACTTTCTGTGATGCTTGTAATTGTTGTTTGTCCATCATCTGATTGAATTCCAGTTCTTTAATTACAGAACGATAGGTGTGACTTCTTGTCTAATGGCGGCCATCTTCCCTTGGCTGGGGGTTTTACTGTGACAGAGCTGAGGTGCAACCAATTTTTTCTTAACGTTTTTTTTGTGCTCTTTTTCTTTTCATTTCTTCCACACCTTGTCTGTCAGATCAATCACAGCACACACACACACACACACACACACACTCACACTGGAGCCCTACTTGCTGATCTCAACAAAGGTCTATGACACTGTGACATTTGGAAGTAGATGAAATGACCGGCAGGGTCGGGGGAGTGCTGCGCTCCATGTTTTACTGCTTGGGGACAAGAGCTCTTAAGACCTGAAAGGAACACACACACACACACACACACACACACACACACACACACACACACACTTTCGGACCTCAATACCTGTTTTAATACCTTTCTATTCATATCCCTGCTTTCTGGGTGCTCTGCGCTGCGGAGCCTTTCAGGTCCTCATTGGGGTTTTGAAGCGCTACAGGACCCAATCAAATCTCAGACTGAAGCCCATTAAGGAACTCGACCTGAGGCTGTTGAATGTATGATTCAAAACTTGTATATTGCTACCGCTGGAAGAAAATCCTCATATCTCAAAGAAGTACTTTTTTTCGACCACAATTTAAGTAACACATTCTTATTTTCCCCATGACATGGATGATTGATGTCTGAAATCATAGAACAGGGGAAATGGATTTCACCTGTTTGCATATTAATATCCTACTGCAGAGGTTTAGTCCAATATAAAATCACTTGAGCTAGTGTTTCACAAGCTCAAAAGCATGTGATTACTGTAGAGTCTCAGATTTCCCCAAGAACAATAACTTTTCTCTCAACAAAAATAAATGTGGAAAATCCTCCACTTCTTTCTTTAATTTATTTTTCACATCCCAGGTGCAAATAAGCTGAGGTTTCGGTTATGTGGCGTGCACTTCTGCAGATCATTTATCCACTGAAGAGCTTTACTTTAGAGGTTTACATAAACAACACCTTCAGCTATACGAAGATGTGTCTGTGGTAAAATAAAACCAAAAAAATAACAGCAGGAGTCTTGTTTGGAAGGTATGACACTGAGCTGGGATTAGGATTCAGGATATTTATGAGGGATGGAGGATATTTTTTATATCATTAGTAATCAAATTATCTTATTTATTTATTTTTTTTCTTATTATTTTTAATAACTCAATTCCATGTCTTGCTAAAAATTTCTATTTCATATCCTTAAAACCAATACAATTTGATCACAACCAAATGTAAAGAATGGAGATGATGTGGCACTTTTAGGTGTATAAGAAAAAAAAAAAACCAAAATCATTTTAAAAATAGAATGGTGAAAAATGTTGTCTTATTTAAACTGCTGGTTTTGCCAACTGTATTTCCTCTCAAAGAACAAACTAAATAAAATTGTGGTTCATTTTGAATGGGGGAACCACTGAGGAAGTTACAATAAAAAAGTGCATAAAAGTTAAAAAAAAAGATGGCTGCTTTTGTGCCATAGATCTGGGTTTAAAATTTGGACCTATGTGTACTGATTGGGTTGTCATGTCTAAATGTAAGTGGAATGTAATATTATTGAGCAGCACAGAACTGGCTAGCTAATTTAGATACAACAATAATACAGTCACCAATGCATGCATTAGAAGTGAAACTGAACTCTTTCCACTTTCTGTTTTTGAATAATATAGTTACTGGTTATTAGTACCAATAATTGACCTGGGCACAGACGACAGCTCTGAAGGTACCGAGAGATTCACACTATAATATTTTCCTCCAGCTGAAGTTTCAAATCTTAAAAAATATATCTTTTGTATAAGTATGTCCGATGTCATATGTCACATGTAATTATTAATTAAATCAAAAGACAAGCTAAAACAAGATATTATTTCAAGAATAACATTAAAGGCCACCATCAGCTCTACCAGAAATTTCCTCCTTTTAGCCAAAAGAAAACTTAAAAGCCTAAAAATGACATCTTTTGCCCACAAATAACTTGTGTACAGTCCTGAACTTAAATGCCCCATATTGTGTTCATTTTCATTGTCATACTTTTTTATTTCTATTAGATCATGTCAACACCTTTTTTGGTGCATTTCAACAGATTTGTAACAAAATCATGTTGCTGAGCTAACAGTGTGGGTCCATGTTTATATCCTGTTGTTCACATACAATGCAACCAGAAATAAATTGTTAAATATAACAATGTGGGCTGTGTATATATGTAGTGTGTATATATAAGGTATTTATATAGAGTAAAATATATACAACAGACTAAAAAGTACATGCAAATATAACTTTTTACAATGTGGCACTGTTCTGTTAGCTTTATATATTCATCTTTATCATCTTGTGGTGAACTTGTACGGCCTCCGCATTGCCTCTGTAGTTTTCTGACATTCTGCTGAGTTTCTCTCTTTACAATGCCCTCATCAGAGGCAGCTGTCAGTGCCAACAATACTCGGAGTGACAGCTGCCTTCGCTGGCCCACACCGCCGCCAAGTTTAAGTTACAGGAGCCATTGATTGTCGATGTGGGTGCTGTCTGCCTGGGTTAGCGCACACAATACCAGGGCAACAATGTGGCTGCATTGTCCGGGTCACAGCGCTGAGCAGGAGAGTGACAGCATACAGCCAGCTATGAGTTCATTAGACCAGCACTGCTCTCCTTTCTTTCTTGTTTCTCTCTCTCTCTCTCTCTCTCTATCCCTGCCTGGCGAGGTGTGCCCTTCTCAGTACTCATTAACGTCCAGTATGAGCCACTGAGTTACAGGTATTAGCCGAGGAACATTGAAGATCACCACATAAGGACATGCTGCCTGGTTAAACCCATCACACACACACATAGAATGACACATTAGAAATTAGCTCCACGTTCGGTCTGCTTCTAATTTTCACATTAAAAAAGCATATTAAGAAATAATGGGCTCCCCATAGTTCACATAACTTACTGGCTCCTAGTTCTCTGTCTTTCTGGAGGACTTAGGTCACTGCATGCACTCAGACGTGTGCAGAAGAAAAGCACGGAGGGTGAGAGTTTTGGACTATTATTCTCCCAGCCCTGGTCCAACAATTATGGGCAAGGCTGCTGAATAGTTCTATGTCATTAGACCAGGCTAAATTGTGCTCTTCACTTTGGGATGAAGGTCTTTTCACTCAGAGCCAAAGACGGAAATAACTGAGAGAAGACAGTGGTTTTCACAATGAAGCTGACAGAGTGCTCAAGGACAGCACTTTTTCATTTTTTCTGGTAATGTTCTGTATTAGACTAATGTTCAATTAGGTTGTCAAGGCCAGTTAGTGAAATGCAATTCTTATACAGGGGAGGGATTGTAGGGGGAATCCTTTTATCATATTCCATCATATCCAATGTGAATAATTCCCCTTTACATGTATGGTAAGCTAATCAAATCCTGAACTGTTCTACATCTAATAAAGATTTCAAATTGATTGAGATGTTAATGACACACAGAAGGAGCCTCTCAAGTCTATCATAATGCACTTCATATGGATAAGGCTCTAAATGCAGGGGCCAAGTTTTGGGTTTTTAAATGAAGTCATACTCTATGCAGATGATGTGGCGGTGGGTAGACAAAATAGCAGGCACGCCTTAAAATGTATCGCCATAGATGACATGCTCATAATCTGCTCTTTATTGAACATCATACTAGAGCACTATGATCTGTTGGATTGCATTGTGCTCTACAGGTGTTGCTGTACATTCTGTGTACTTCCTGTGTATTGTATCTCAAAGCTGATTCATCATTCTCCTGCCTTCATGTGTTGCACAAACACACAGTCAATGGATGACATAGAACCTTCACAAACACGTCTGAAACATTCACTTTCATGTCCAGATTCAACCTAGCCTGGCTTTAGCCCTCCGTGCTCTTCCGCTCAATTATCATTTCCCTACATATTACTTCTGGGTTTCATCCCCTTGGACTCGATTTCTCAGGATGATTTCCATCCTGGCCAATCAACGAATGGTGGGGGACGGGGGGAGGCGGGTGTTAACGATGACGTTGAATGTGCAGCATTTGCGTTGTAGTTTCAGCTGGACAACATTTAAGCAGTTTTATTGCTGGCAAAGATGTCGTGGCTTAACTCCTCACGGGGTTCGGGAAAAATCTTATTTTTCAGTCCACGAACCCTCCAACTCCACGAAGGAGTTGGCTAACCTGAATGCTAGCAGCGCATTACATACGTCGCGAATAAACGTTAGTGACTGGGTAAAATCAGATCCAGTCATTTCCACTCCTGTATGAAATCGGTTCTCAATGGAGTAATGCCAGACCCTCTGCACAATAGCACAAGGGTCTGGTAAGACCAGGCTAGATTCAACCTGTAGTTTGGGTATTATCATAGAATTGTCAGAGCAGAATGATTAAAAGGACAAAAGGCAGCAGTAGTCATTTTTCTGCTTGACACTAATGATGCTCAGGATGGACTCTTGCATTAATACAGTACATTGTGTCTGACTGGCAGAGACTTGATGTTTTTTTTCCAACTGGTGAACGCTGGCTCCCAGGACTCATAAACCCAAATGCCACAAGGCCAAAACGTGACCAGCTGAGAGAACACGAGGGGTCGTTTAGCTGTGCCGTAGCCTTAAAACAACACAATCTAAACTGAACAGACACAATGTCGTAAAGCATCTCCCTGAAATGTATTTGGAGCCTTTCTTGCACAAACCAAAGCCACTCCGGCCATGGATAAGGTTTCCCTGACTGTTTGTCTAGAGGATCTCTTTGTCTGATCTGTAGATGATATGTGGATTTGAGATGAGTCCCCTTCATTTCACTCACCTCTCCTCTCTTACCTCATCCACAGTTCCTGTCTTTCCACCTTTTGCTCCACCTGCTCTGCCATTGATTTTGCGTTAGTGAATTTGGAGCCACGGCAGGAAGCTCAGGGGGAGGGATAATGACCACTGAGCAGAAGTGAGCAGAGCCGGACGTGGCTACTTCTTGCGCAGCGTGGTGGTCATTTCATCACCTGGGTCATTTGGCTAACACCCACCCTCCAAAAACCCACCGCCACCTCCACCCCATGGTCTCCTCTGCTCCTCCCCCACCTCTTAGGCTTTGCTTTTTGCCTCTCTCTGTCTCGTTTTTTTTTTTTTCTCAAACCTTCAGAATCCCTCTAAATACCACACAGGGCTGCAGACAGAGAGATGACAGACCGTCAAGGGTCGCTGTGGGCTGATCATTAGCAGTGCCCTGTGGTTGACTTCAATTAGCCTACAGAGGCTCTGTGCGGCGGCCGAGCGCGGAGAGGACACACAGTCAGGCAGGCTTTACAGTTATATTTCAGCTGGAGATGCACACAGAGTGGATGTACATTAGATTCAAACTCTCACTTTCAAGTTACTGACACTACAGAGGCTCTTTATTGAGTTTTTGCTCTTGATTAAAATTATTAATTAAACATCAATACGTGTGCCATAATAGTTGTTTAATTCAGCTTGAGGAGACAAATAATCCTGATTGACCCGACAGACTCTTTCCATATATTTTGACTTCCATTATTGTGAAACCCAAGTCAGTGAAAATGTCACTGAGCGTGGTGGCAGTTGTTGTTGATGATGATGAGGAGGAGGAAGAGGAGGAGGGGGAGTCTGTGAAGTGGGTAAAATAGCATGATGATGATGAGGAAATGAAGACAAGAAATGAAATCCAGGAGACAAAAAAAAGGAGAGTGAATGCGAGCACCAATGTGCTGTAAAACTGAACAGACAACGCTGAGATTATCAACAACCCTGTCAGCAGAAGATGATTGTTGGTAATGTATGTGAGTGTGTATGGGGGGGCAATTATGTATAACTCCCCCTTCCCTCGCTCCATCCCCCCCTTTCTACCCCCTATGGCGGCCCTGATGGGACACAACCTTTCATTTGCTCATTGCGGTAATTGGTGTATGTGAGGGGGAGGTACATGTGTTCTGCTCCCCCTCTGCGTCTGTCAGAGAATTAGAAAATGGAATTCTCTGAAGAGCAGTGTGCGTCTGCCTTCCCCCGTCCAAGATGACACATTTTCATTATTCGCCCCGTGACAGAACAGATTTCTCTGTCCTCTGGCCACCGGCACACATTATGATTTGCAATTCTGAAGATAATTTCTCTTATGATTATTTTTTTTTTTCAAAAGTACATTTAAACAAATGGACGTTGAATTAAAAGGTTTCGGCAATTAAATCAGTTTTTTTTATCCCCTCAGCTGGGATGAAAATAAGAATTGATAACATCTCTTCACAACCGAAAACAGTGTTCAAATTAGTTCACAAATTAATTAGCCCTACAGAATGAACTAAAAAGGAAACACGTGTAGCAATTCATGCCACCTTTTCCCTGTTACACTAGACCAAATAACATAGTGGCAATATTCATAATCAACCTTATTTAAGCTGCATTTAAACAATATATGAAATTCTCATTTTTCTTTGACCCTTCTGTAAAGGAAAACATGCAGCATCACAGCATTGTGAAGTGTGTAGGTAACCACTTTAAAATTGTTCTTACATGGCTCTGAAACACAGTGTGTAGCAGTGAATTTATTATTGTATTTTATGTTTTTTAGCCACCTATGCAAGATATACAAGATGTGAAATGTTACTTTGATGCCTTCTGTAGGTTGATTTTCCATCACTGTCACATAAATTCTAAATAAAATTCAGACAGCCTTCTGCATGGAAAATGCAGCAGTCGTATTTACTGTGTACACTTTCATAAATGCAACAATTGCTTGCACGTTATCTATTTGATACGAGTGTATACTGAATAGTTAGTCGAACTAAGAAAATCTCACAAGCATTTTGTTTATTCTCCTGAGAGGCACAAAGAGAGTGACTGTGACACATTCGGTTGGGAAAAAAAGGTCCTAATTATGAGAAATAATAGCAGTAACAGTGCCACTGGTGTGCAATCATCATGTAGCCTTGTTTGGTGGTAATTGCAAGGGTTCACAGTTAATGCGAAAAGCCTGCATTCATGTTTAAAAATGCCACAAATCTGGCTATAAATTCCCTCTGTGTCTCTGAAGGCATCAAACACGGAGAGTAGCTGTCTAGAATAATGGGAGGGTTATCTGTGCAACAATAGTGGACATGTAAATAAATGTTTAACCCTTCTGCGACCCAAGAGTGAATGAGAAGACTGTGATTTTTGGAGAATTACTGAGGAGAGAATGCAGAAAAACAGCCAGACCGCTGCCCTCTCGTGAGGGGGGCATCCTGTACACAGGTGGCCTGAGATGAGGGCTCGCCACGGGGGAGCAGTCAGGGATGTGGGTGGGGGTGGGGGGTTGCTGGAAGAGCAGCATGAGAGGCGCCCTCAAGAGCTGGGGTTATTGGGTTAGGGGAAGGCGTGCAAGTGGAAAGAACAGAGGCGAAGCGGTGATGGAGGGTGGAGGGGCACCTTGTTCAGGGAGGTGAGGTGAGGGAAGTGGTGCGAGAAAGGTGCGAGGTAGAGGAGAGGAAACAGAGGAGTGAGAGCGAGAGAAAAGGGAAAGGTGCCATGCTGGGAATCAAAGCTGAAATGAGCGACATATGGAAAAGGTGAAAGGGATACATAACGAGGTAGAGGAGGGAAAGGAGGGAAAGGAGGAATGATGGAGAAATTAAAAAAATACATTTTGTTCCTTCAAGATTTTTTATGCACCTGGCACCAGACTACACCCTCATTAAATCAGATTGCTGCAGGTGTAAATGCACCCGGAGCACACTGGAGTTCAGGCTGTATGTAGCCCTGCTCACAGAAATCAACTCACAAACAGGTGGAAGGCAGCTCGGACTGGAGCCCGGGTGTCAATATGGATTCATGAGGATACTTTTAGGCTGGCTGAACAAGCGCTTGCCTGTCAATATTAATTATCCTGTAAATATTATTACGTGAAAACAAGCAGGAAATGAATTTGAATGTCAGATGTAGCTCATATGAGATGTTGAAGCCAGGTGGACAGGAGATTTAAGAGGAAAGGTGGATTATGTTTTTTTTTTTGAAGGGGGGCTTATGTTTGTCCTTTCTGCTTTTCTGCTTTCTGCTTATTAGATAGAGCATCTAGTGGAGAAGATGGGGGAGGAGCAGCTTTATGGACCTGCATCACGAGGACCTGCCTGAGGACAGAGAGATGGGCAACAGGGTGAATGGGAGGGCAGGTGGGGTCGGGGGCAGGGTGGTGGAGAGGAGGAAAGAAGGAGGGATAGAGGGAGGAGTGGGGTCCTCATGTCAAAGTACCCTCATGTGGCTCACAATTTGATACAACCCTTTCCTCTGGCCCTCAAATGTCACCTTCACTTCCTTTCATTCCATTTAATTTCCAGTCCTTGTTTTCCTTCTTTCCACTGACAACATCTTTTCCCTAACCATGAGCCTAAATCTTAATGTTGCACTGGGGCTTAGAGAGGAATCTGAAATTTGAGGAGCACAATGTAGCTTCTTGTAGGTGAGTCAACCCTTGCTGGGCCAAAGGCTTATTGCTGTGTAGGTTGGATTTGGACTTGAATCTCCAGTCTCTCAATTAATGATAGCAGATATTGACTGTTCTTGCCTCATCATTAAGACAAAACCTCCCCAAAAAATACATGCTGTTACCTTAAAGGCTGCAAAACATATTTAGCAATATCTGAACCAGTGGTGACAGTTATGGGGTTGTTTTTGAGGGGCAGAGCCAGTTGTTGTTTTTTTTATTCCCCTTTACGACAGCTATAGGTGCTACTTTTTCCAGCCATTGGATAAGACAGAGGGAAAAAAATCTTCTAGTGCTTATATTCTATTTTGTATCTAATTGTTCTCCAACTGTTTTCGTCATTGAAACCATAGCACAACAAATGAGAATGACTAATTTTCACCCCTGCCACCTAAAAAGATGTTGCATAACATAAATATGGAGAGTAGGAATTTTACATAAACATCAACCCCCTATTCTGTTCTGAACACGAACTCCGGCACAGGTCTGAACGTAGCAACTTGAGGAAGTGATGACCCACAAAATGACCGCTTTTTATTTACAATAAACATCCTCTTTCCAAAGAACTAAATTACACAATTCCTCACAAGGACAACAAATACAAGAATACACACACACACACACACACACACACACACACACCAGTTCAGACTCGGCCATCAAGACAGTGTTTTTGCGCTCCTGCTGGTTTTCGTGAACAAACACAAACACCTGTGCGTTGTGTGCAACAAAGGTTCCTAGCAACAGTCGTCAAAGAGAGACATCGTCAGGATGCACACCTGTTTGATCTGCCGGGACCCTCTGTGATAAGTGGCCCCGGTAACCACGGCAACCGGGATATGGGATGGATCCATGTGGTGCTATTGAATGGCCTTGGATTATAAACACACACGTACATACAGAGACACACAAGGACACACACCATACTTGAAGAACACACACACTGTGAGAAACGGCAAACAATGACAACAAAATCACACAAGCCGACCGAAGTCGCATAACGAGGCAAACGGACGATCACCTTGCATGCCTGCTGCTGTCTTGTCACAGACTTCACACGTGGAGAAAAAAAAATTACACACACGTAGACGTGGGAGTGCCAATCATAGAAAAGAAAGCGAGGCGGCAGATGGCCGACATGCCGACGCCGTTACTCACGGTGCACAGGTGAAACGAGGAAGCGCGTCGCCTTCCCGTTAGAGAACTCTGCGTTGCCCTTGGAGTGGGAAAAATGAAAGCGTATCTTTAGCTGCAGTTGTCATTCACACACAAATCTACAAATCAGCACGCAGAAAGAAATACATAATTGTCTGCGCCGGTGTGCTTTGTGTACAGACTGAAAGGCCTGATGGAGATGTGAGCGTGCAGAGAAACGTGAACAATCCACATCCCTGTCTGATACGCAGGAATATGAAGCGTTACCGATGTGTGAAACTGCCAGTCCTGCTCTGTTCTGTACTACGTGCTCTCACAGTGCAATATACATACAAACATACCTGTGCTGTCTGTGTTCAAAGAGATTGAACATAGAGATGAATTAATAGGCCTTCTACAGTCGCATATTTACAACGCCAGATAATTAGCACATGAATGTTTCTCTGCCTTGTTAATCGGCAGATCTTTAATTATATTTCCCCCTCACGTCCTCATATCGTGCTGGACAACTAAATTAAATGTCATTTTCTACTTATGTTTCTTCTCCTTATTAATAATACTGCTGAGAGATTAGAAAATAAAATCATTTAACATAATAAATCAATAAAAAACGTGACCAGTATCCACACACTGTAACCACACACACAAACATGTATACGAGGTCTCATGACCTTCTGGTTTTCATGCCTGACTCCTTTACTTGAATCGGTCTGTATTTTCCAACTCTTTGTATCGGCGCTTTTGAAATAAATCTTTACAGTTCAGATGTTACAGTCTGTCTAATAGACGGATAGACAAACACGTCCTTTATTCTCTGAACCAGTCGCGATTCATAACCTGAGCATCACTATCAGACGAACAGCAATTTTTATCGTTTTTTTTTATTAACTCACCTTTCATAAGAGCCATTTTTCCCTCACCAAATCAAACAAGTGTGACTTTGACCATCAGTCGCTCTGTTAGTCAACAAACCAGTGTTCATTTTGGCCCTGTGTTTCTTGCAGAAAGGGGGAGTATAGCAGCAGGGGCGCCACAGCTGGAGGTCGAGTGTCAGAGCAGACGAGGAGATTCTTTTGACTCATCAAGCGGCTGCAGTTAGTTCTCACCACACAGTTTATCAGTTTATTTACTGCTCGTTAGTTTGCGCTTATTTCTACATGGTGCGTCTTTGTGTGTCGCTGCTGTTTTTTTCTCCCAGCAGTCATAATTAGGATGTCCCCCATCTGTCTCTCCGGGGTGTGTTAATTCATTTACTTTTCGGATGAGTTCATCGAATGTATTTTTTTAGTATGATTGTCAATAAACAGTGAGAATCTAAAATTTGAACGGAATCAACAGAAGTTAGATTCAGCAACTTAAAACATACACAAATCACTGCCAGCTGAAATCACACATAGTTAAGATTTAGTGTATGTCAGTGATTGACAGTTAAACCCTGGCTGTAGAAAAACCACGGGCAAATAGGGTTTTGTTAGCAGTGGTAATAGAGAGTAACACCAGCATCTGTGGACCAAAATTACATTTACAGGTACACCCTGAAGGTGTTTCATGTGCTGACCAGCTGACTGCAAACTTGTTTAGCCAGTGGCTCATTCAACAACCTAACATGTAGAAGATCAGCTGCAAAATTTTATTTGAGAGCCTGAATCTTGAATGTAAAAACACTGCACTTTTTACCCAACATTTTAGTTTAATCTAATTCTTAACTGTTTTTATTCTCTTTTTGGTGTTTTACTATTGCTTTATTGCCTGTTTTATTGTTCTATTCCCTGTTATTATTGTATTTGTTTTTACTGTAAAATGTATTGAGACCATGTACAATGGTGATTTTGCACTTTAAACAATAAATTGATTGACTGATTGATTGATCTTTCTGCCAACAAGCTTTTATAGACTAGAAACCGATTATTGTGCAACTATATCTCCAAATGGTGACAAAAAATGATTTACAAATGTCCAAAATTTCAGTTTTGTGCTCACCACTGAGTGTTTATAACGTATGGAGTAGTGGATGAGTATGTCTGCACTGATGCAGTTTAAAATGGAGTGAATTGATAGGCTGTTTTTTTTGGATACTGTAAGTGGAGTGCAGGGATTCACAGAGCAGGTTTATGCGGTGCAGCAGGAAAAAAAAAAAAGCAATCTAATTTTTACTGGACATTATACCTCAACAGGAAATCCAAATAAAAAGACGCCTTGGTGTTACATTTGAACCCCACACACAACGTGTCAATATTGGCAATTTAATATTTGACTTCCTTATTTATTTATGTATTCCTCGGCTGAGGGTGGCCTCTAACATCACTGACACTGAGGAAAAAAAAAACGTGCACCCGCTCCACCTCCATCACCTCTCCTTCACCCCTTCTCCTCTTCATCGCCTCCCTCCAGCAAATGAAAAGGACACATCAAACAATGGCTTTAGCCTGCTCCCTAAGTAGATGAGGGGAAGGGAAGTATGGGGCGTGTGCGTGTTGGGGGGGTTACAGCGTCGAGAAGAAGGTGGGAGAGTGGAGGAGGGGAGATGCGAGGACCAGGTGTGGAAAGATGGGGAGATGGCAGAGGACAGAATAAAGAATAGAATTTTGTCATAAATACTCAGATCATTTTTTTACATGGCTAATTCACAACATTTTTATTTATTTATTCATATAATAAATGAATTATAATAATCTGTGTTGAATGCATTTTGCATGAAAAAGCTGCATTGCTTCTTTGAGCAGCCTACTGGGCCTAACATTTTCTTTTATGAATTTGAAATAGTTGTTATCGTTATCTCACCACATTTGTTTACAATTTATTTGATGTTTGTTAAATTAACAGTTCTAATGAAAAAAGACAGTGAAGGAAAAAGAATAATTTAAAAGCTATTCGCTGAATTTAAAACCACAGACGACAAGATATTTGTGGTGTGTTCTATCACATGTTGTCCCATATTTAATCTCAAATTTTATTTTTCATATCTTATTTTTGATCCCCATAGAGAATCCCTGAAATGTAATCCATCACAGGTAGTCAAGCATTGGTACAATACAAAAGGTATTTTGTTTCGTCGAGCCAGTACTGAGGAAGAGCTTCACAAGGAGAGAAGCTGGGACAAATTGTTTTCACGGCTTTACAAAAGAGACTTTTTGAAGTTGGCCTGAAAGAGACCTCAAGCTATAATAACTTCACGGGGTGACTCAATATGGATCCTGCCTCGACGGTGGAAGAACCAGTGCAACACCGATGACTTTTTTCTGATGGGGGGGGGACGTGAAGAAAAAGAAGCAACAGGAGGAGAGGAGGCCGACAGGAAGTGAGGGGAGGTTGGAGAGGAACAGAGGGTAGAGGAGGAGGAGCAGAGGAGATTCTCCCACCAGCGCTGTCACAACCACACGCCCGGCTGCTGTCGCCGCTGATTGTGATTGCTGTTCAAACAAGGCCGACAGCTGCCACAAACATCTCACGCTCCATGCGACGCACCCTCACCTATGGACACACACACACACACACACACACACACACACACACACACACACACACACACTGATATTGCTCAGATGTCAGGCTTTATGGCACCCTGTTATCTGTCTTTGTCGTCGGTGCTCCGTGATAAGACTGTGATTGCCCTCTGCTTTCTGCTGTAAAGCACGATGGCTCAATCAGTCATCAAATCAAGATGTCCCCTCGGAGTTCTGCTCCATCACTGTCTCCTCTATTTCCGTCACTCTCCCGTTTCTTTAGCATTTTCATGTTTCCTCCTTCGACTAATGAATAACATAATCTTTATCAAACCCCCATTTCAATCTCAGAAACACACTTTAAAATGTAGACTCTTTTCTTTTTCTTTTCCTCAAAGAGGAAATGATATTTTCGCCCTAACAATATAGCCACAATGTAATGAAACAGACATCTTATAGAGTTGCAGCAATTATTTGACAGACAGGAGATCAATCTGCAGCTACTTTGTCCTTAAAGGTCCCTTAGCGCAAAAAGTATTCATGTATTTTTATTAAAACATAAATCAGTTTAGGCGCTATATAAATACTGTAAAAATATCAAAATACACACAGCTCGTATTCAGAAACTGTGCTTTTGAAACAAGCTGTTAAGTTTTTTTGTCCATTTGTGATGTCACAAATCTATCAATCTATTTTTTAAATGTAAACATTCTCTGTTTATTTCCCGCTGAGTGTGTGTGTGTGTGTGTGTGTGTGTCAGGAAGTAAACATGGATCCAAACTGTTGCCTAGTAACACAATTCCAGTGATTTAAAATATATAAGGACATAAATTCCTTTGAAATGCACTAAAATGGAGTGTTTATAACCAAGCATAAATAGAAGCATATTCAGACAAACAGCATGAAGAAATTAAAGTTGTTGCTTTTTTAAACTCCAAAGCATTTAAACATGTTCGTGTAAAAACAGAATACATGCATGAATCTAAGAACGAGCACAATATGGGACCTTGATTTGATGGTTTCACCTTCTTAAACTTGAAAATGTGCTGCTTTTCTCTGATTTGTATGATTGGAAAGTGAATTATCTTTGGACTGTCAGTTGGACAAAAACAAGGGCATTAGAAGATGGCCCCCCTTGGGCTCTGGGAAACTGTGACCAAGAGAATAATCGGCAGATTAATCGGTAATGAAAGTAATCGTTCCCATTTCATTCACTCCACTTCCACGTAAAACCACGACTTTGCATTGCACAACCAGTTTATTTAAAACACACCGACCGCACCAACGTGCCGAGGGAGCCTGCCTTCATTTATTTTATTTTTTTTTTAGGAATCTGAAATCAAACACTGTAGTCTGCACTGGAGGCGTTATAGAAAAAAAAACACCTGCAGTTTCTAGACAATCTGCTAAAGCTGATAATGACTCTGGGCAAAGGGGGATTAGTTATGCATTCACAGTACGTTCACTGAATAGTATATAATTCACACTGTTTTTTTTTCATTCTTTCTTTTTTTTCCATCCTCCACAGATAGCAACAATCGTAACATCATCACAAACGCAGGCTTGCAGGTTCTCTCTCCTGTTGTTTTACCCCCATTCCTGTTTGTCTCTGTCATTCTCTCTCTCTCTTACACACACATGCACACGCACACACTCCTCCACAGCAGCAGTTGCACATTATGGTGTGTGGTAACCAGGCAGCATCTAATTGCAATAATTGGAAAGAATGTACCGAGCGGCCTGTTTGAACACCTGTTAGCACTGAATTTCTCTCTTCGTGGCTACAGATTGCGTGTGTTGTGTCACACCATTTGGTGTGTGTGTGTGTGTACATGTGGGTGTATATGTATGTATCTGTGGTGTGCAAGCCTAAGATTGCGTTACCACCACCCAGTACCACCCCAGTGCAGGCTCATCTAAAGGGGGGCTTATGTAAATAGGAAACCCTGGCTGCACTCCAGTTTCCATTTTGACACCTCAGACCGTGCCAGAAGGAGGCTGCCTGTCACTAACACATCCCGAGGCGATTCACCCAGAATAATTTGGGACTAAAAAATGAATAATGCTCACGATACATCTTGGCCTTAACACTTCTCATGCTGTCATCTCTATAGCCTCCTTTATTTGGAGCCAATTTCAACTCATTTTGAAATAACACATCTGAGGTTCAGCTTGTTTGTGCAGATGACACAAAGTGAGGAAATCTTTTCATTTATTTTTTTTTAAGATATAAAATACTGCTTAATCAACTCTCTCTCTCTCTCTCTCTCTCTCTGTGTGTGTGTGTGTGTGTGTTCTTCTCTGTCCTACATGGGTGAAATTCTGCTTCCCCTTTCCTCTCCTGCCCTTGCTGTGGGAAGCATCTGGCCAGATATGTGGAGCTGTCCACATTTCTGGTGCTGCATTCTCTATTCTGGCATTTTAACACACTTCACTTATTTTCATGCTGCAATTTCACCACATATTAAAGAGAAAAAACAATAACAAGGTTCCACAGGAGAAATAAACTATTAAAAGTGAAATCAGTCTTGTGAGGAGGTCCCTGAGGTTTTTTTTTTATCAACTCATTTTCACAGCTGTAACTACTGAACAAGAAAGACCAATTAAGCTTATCTGTGTATTTCATTTTCATGTGTCCAAGCTATGTGAGACGAGCCAGCAGCTATTGATTCATCAGTCGGAGGGTTTAAATATTGAGCTGTTGTCATTTGACCCCAGGAAGCCCAAACAGGCTGGTAATCCATCGGGAGAAGTAACAGCGGGCAGCGCGCTGTCTGCAGCGGACCCGAAGAATAAAAGCACCCCTTTCCAATCTAATTAGCAGACATTAATGATAATTGGGGTGCCGTCGTCTCAAGATCAATACAGTTAACACTGGTCTGCAGTGACACGAGGCTCTTCATTTTTAAGAGTTGTCTGGAGAGAGCGGCCACCTGTTCCTTACTCTAAAGTGTAGATTTTGACACTTGGTGCGTAAATATCGGCGGGTTCACGTACCTGTTGATCAGTCAGTCTGCACCGTTGTGTCCTCACCGTCGTCATCATCATCATCATCATCACCGTCATCATCGTCACATCTAAAGCATAAAGGAGAAAGCAAAGGATTAAGCAGCCATCTATTCATATCGTGCGCAAAAGTGGTTGCGCTCTCCGCCTGGTATCTCTGTTTTAACTGCCCACGAAAGCTCTAGAACAGTGCCACACTCTCTCCTCCACCTCTTCCACTCTTTCTAAGTGCCAATTTATTTCCTAAAGCGCGAGGTGCTGGCTGAAAGATGCGCTCACCTGACTGCCGTTGGTGCGGCTCCGAGAGACGAGGGAAGCACTGCGCGTCTGGAGCCGAAAACAAGCCCCTAGTTGCGCTGATGCCTGCTCCTTTAAAAAGCCTTTTGTGGTCCAATAGGAGGCCTGTCAGCCCCGATGGGACCTGACGTCACCCCCCATCCCCCCCCAACCCCCCTTGATTTGAAAGGAGAAATTATATCACCATTATTTCTCCTCGACATAGTAGAAAACAACAGTGAGACACATTTACGTTCGGTGAAAACTGTGGCTGAACATTGTTTGTTCACTTCTATTTCCAGCTTTGAAATATATTTGAATTTTGATTTTAGAGACTTAAAAAAATGGCATTCTGGGAGAGTTTTCGGTTTGAAAATGCTGCAGTCATAAACTACAGATATCTAAATTAATGTCATACCTTTTATACTCTTGATTATTGTTGATCGGTGCTATAAACTGTTTTAACCCCTTTTTTTATTATTGCATAGAGCTGTGAATTTCTAAATGTAATGCTGTACATTTATTGTGCATTGTGACAGTAATATTTAATATTATTAGAGTGATTAATATAAGGAGTTTCGTATATGGTTTATGTGCATTGTATCCAAACTGACTTGATGTCCACTGAAGAAGTGAATCCAAACACATTTCCACTATCATTAGTATCAGTCACACAGACAAAGAGAAGCAGGTGAGGACCTGTGCAATAGGCAGTAACTCAACATTTGAACTTGAATGTCCTTCACATTTTGTGTTTATATATTTTATTGTGCATATTGCTCAGGCATTGCATGGTGCTTTAGTTCTTCCAGTTCCTGTTCTTCTACAGTATTTCAAGGGCAGATATTAATCAGATGAAGATTTGACACTTAAACATATGATCATTGCATGCGGTTGTTAAATGTAATACGTAATAATAATCAGGTAATAGTAGGTTACTTAAAATTGTTCACATTTAGCTAGAAACCCCAGACACTTTTCACTTTGTTCCATCAGTAATAATAATTAAAATATACAAGATAAATATGCGGGCATGGTGGTTAGCACTGTCGCCTCACAGCAAGAAGGTACCAGGTTCGATTTCCGGCCCGGGGCCTTTCTGTGTGGAGTTTGCATGTTCTCCCCGTGTCTGTGTTGGTTCTCTCCAGGTACTTTGGCTTCCTCCCACCATCCCAAAAACATGCATGGGGATTAGGTTAATTGGCTTATTTAAACTGAGGAAGTAGTTGTCTGTCTCTATGTGCCTGTGATGAACTGGTGACTTGTCCAGGGTGTACCCTGCCTTTCATCCTAAGACAGCTGGGATAGGCTCCAGCCCCCCGCAACCCTATGAGGATAAGTGGTAGAAAATGGATGGATGATAAAGATGCACTCCTTTTGCATAATAAGTATATTAGCTTGTGATACTTTAATTAAATGACTGTACTTTTACTCAAGTAAAATTCAGAATATACTGTATGACTTTTAATAATTGCAAATTAGTCCTGTTTCAATTCCCCTTCCAGAAGTCACAACATTTTCTCCACTAGAAGGGCACCCTATTGGGTATTTTATTGAGGGCACTATCATAGCTTCTACACTGGAAGGGCATGTCAAAGGTAACTTTATCACATCTGCTCAACTGGAAGGGCACTCAAGATAACACTTTTTCATACTTTCTCTCCTGGAAGGATGGCCAAGAGGGCACTTCACCCCATTGTCTTGACTACTCCCAGTCACCTTAGAGGGCACTTCATGACATTTTCTCTACTGGTAGGGCACTCTATAGCGCACTTCATTGTGTTTTCTCAATTGGAAAGGCACTCTAGACAGTACTTTACTGTGTTGTCTTGATTAGAAGCACTATCTGCCCTGCTCCATCCATTTGGCAGGGTGGAGAGGAGGATGTGCTGCCTAGGCTCCATCCCTTTAGCGTGGTGGAGAGGAGGACATGCTGCTCAGAATCCATTGCTGACAGTTTCATGCTGCTCTTCATCCCAGTGGACAATTTCTCATCATACAATTTCATGTATTTACTGTTGTTACATGGAGTGTCTTTGTGTGTTTTACATTGTTGTTACTCTGTACACGACATCTATTGTACTAATGTGAGGGTCATTTGTAAAGGACAGAGGGTGTCATATCCTGTATTGACTGTAAAGCCCTCTGAGGCAAATTTGTAATTTGTAATATTGGGCTATACAAATAAAATTGACTTGATTTGACTACCGTGAGGACATTATTATATATTCTCCACTGGATGGACATCTTTGAGATAACTCCATCACTTTTGCTCCACTGGAAGGGCACCCTAGACTGCACCATATTTACCATATTTTTTTCTACTGGAGGGTAACTTTCAGGGCCCTAAGCCTGTAAACCTGCAACTGTGTTTATAACATAAAAATAAATAGATTACATAGATTTACATGTTTTCCTTTATGGCACCATTGAAATTCTATTAACATGGAGTACTGCAGTGAATGATCTAGGATGTCTAAGTATTTGTCCTGGCACGGCAGCCCACTCTCCCTCAAACGTACTTTAATCAAATACAAGGTAAGCAAGCACACAAATAATTCTTCCAGTTTAACTGGGTATCATTATTATTCGAGGCAGTGTGCGTGTCACAGCCTTGAGTGTCAATTCTGAATTTATAAATGCAGCCATCAACCTGTGTGCGAGACAGCCATGGACATCTGAATTAATATCTGTCATACCCTCTTTACATATTGATTATTGTTATTGAATGTTGGATATGTTTCATGAAATCTTTGGCAGACAGAACATGAACATGCTACTGAACATGCAATGAAGAACTGCTTACACCTGTGATTTAGGTCTCTAAAAAGGGACACCACACTGTCTCCCTCCTGGTTGTGCCGTACCCTAAAAGGTGGTGGTCACTTGCAGTTTGGGGGCCTGCAAAGTTGCTTACAGCCTGATGGATGCTGCACAATGCAGGATTTACATTTCCTACTTCTGTTGATTGATATGAAGAAACCATGTCAAAAGGGGAAATGCTAAAGTGAATATGATTCTATGATGGTAATGTTAAACATTTTTCTGACTTTATGTGCTCTACTTCAGTCTCAATCGCTGGCTGTTTGTTTTAATTAATTATAAATAAACCGACCTTGATAATGTGATAACAAGCAAAAGCCTTTTCTGTCTCCCACTCGAACCTGAGATTAGAGATGTGTTCTCATTCACATTCAGAGGTCAACAGTAAAGATACACTTGATTATTCGGTACCGTTTCATTCGGATGTTTCTGGAAAAAAAAAAAAAAAAAAAAAGGGGGCGAGAGGCAGGTACTGATGTATTACAGTACAAATCAGACACTGTAGAAAACAGATAACCACCATGCACACGACATGCTGAAGAAGCAAAAGCCATCACAAAAGACAGAACACATAATCATGTATCAGTCACTGACTGTACTGACAACACATAACATAACATTAAACTGAGAGCTGATTTACAGAATGAGCCCTTTAATCATACAGACACAAGAACTGTATTTACTGATGGTTGCTGTTTATGGCACCCACAAAACGGACTACAGACAGGATATGCTGTATTTGAGTACCAAACAGGAAATGACTACTGTATGTGACGGTGACCTCTGACAGACTACAGACTTCACCCTCAGCACAGAGAGCAGGACTGAAAACATTGACTGAAGCACTTAAAGCAGCTCAGGGACAGATTGTAGGCTCAATATATGCACACTGTAAGAAAAGACACACACACTGTTCTATTTACTCAATAGAGATGAGGTAACAGACAAGCAATATTGTTTATTAGATTTCACAAGGTTCGGCATTATTAGTAAATATTAATTAAATGATGCCTTTAATAGTTATCCATTGAGTAGATTCAAATACAAAAACAGTACATAATTGATTATAACCTCAACAAGAATATTGAGTTGATTTGAAAAGATAAACTCCCTAATGTGGAAATACTACTAATAGAATTAATTCTATGTGTCAGTGATATATAATTGTGTAATAGTCATCTACATTAATCTGCACATTAATTTGAATGTAATAAATGCACTGAATTTAGTCTAAATATTCTTTTCCTTTTTAAGAATATTCAGCCTTTGGCCCAGAAAGTACAGAACTTAAGAAATACTCAAATAAGAATTTTATTAGCAATTCATTTTTGTGCTTTAGGACGCTGCTCCACATCCATGTACACAGCAAATATCTGCTTCAAAATCAAAATCACAATCATATTGAATGTATTTTACCTAATACATTAATTCAGATCTACATGACCACAGAATCATTTCTTACAGTGAACTGACTCTTTTTGGTTAATCAGCACATTATGTGCAGTTCGTAGGTTTTTTTTATGAATCACTACCTAGGTTTGGCAGGCCCAAGGTCAAGTTTTAAAGAGTAAAATTGGCAAAAATCTGCGCAGATTCCAAATTAATCTGAGTTGAGGCCTTGCTTATTGCTTTGATGTCTATCAGAGCCTCCACCAACAATAGTGTAGGGTTTTTACTGTTCGAACTTTGCACTGGACACGCTTGAGGGTCCTGCAATAGTGGGTCTCAGGGGGACGCCTCTAGACCTCACAAAACTTGATCATGTGTCATACTACGGTGCACTAACTGTACTGGTAGCATCGCTCCATACAGGTACAGAAAAAGAGTGACAACAGAGGGTGACGATGACAACATTCGGGTAAAGGGTGTGAGACCCTCCGATTGGATAGAGGACACACGAGGTACCACCTGAATCAGTGTGCTAAAGCCTCCATATCCACTAGAACAGGAGTATCAAACTCCATTTCAGCGAAGGCCACATTAGCGTTATGGATATTATTGGGTTTTTTAATGACTTTGAACTCTCCATATGTTTTAAGCATAACTAGGCTAAATGTTTCTGATATACAGCTTGTAGTGTTAAAAGCAGCAAGGTCACTATATCTCATTAATATCTCACAGGCGAGATGTTGGTGAGGTTTACAGAGGACTGAAGTTTGAACGCAGATATCAGTACAGTTGGTCCTTCAGAATAAACTCTATACATCGGGCTGGCTCATTGTCTTTCTACATGGGGTTAGTCGGGTTTGCACTTGGGTATTTATTCTTATACATACGGCATGTCAAAGTGAAGGTCTCATGTTAATAAACACAGTTCTATCAACAGGCAAAAACACCTAAGGGCTTTAATTTTGAAATTAAAGCAGGAAAGTCTTGAGTAAAAATAACACTTAATGGATTGTTTTATCTATGTCTGCTATTGTTGCTTGTTGTGTTGTTTTGCTATTATTGTATTTTGCAGACACACTGGAGGCAGGTGGAAATGAGACATCCAGGATACAGACAGCCAGTTTAACCAGTGTACCTCAAAAGGGGTCAGATTGATTTCAACTGTAGGAGAAGATGGCGTCCAGCTGAAATGGAGGGATTGTCCATCCTACCACCAGGATCTGACGACGAGCAATGATGTCAAAAGGGGAGCCATCACTGAGACAACAAGTGTCTGCTGGAAACACAGACGCGGGCAAGGCCCGTTCCAGATCCTCCTCATGACACACACAGCAGTGAAGGTTGCAGAAAGAGCAACATGAATCTACACGTCCCACTGCAAAAGTACCAGCTCCAACTGACCCACCAACTGGAGATCCACAATATCAGGAGGAGGTAACAGCGCCCTGCTACATGTGACGTGCCAAGTCACCAACTGAACAGATGGTGAAAGTAAACGCCTGTTCCAACGAAACCATGATGCCAGAACAGCGGACAAGAAACAAAGAAATCTAAAGACATCTGCACCAGCATACAGTCAACTTTTCAACATTTTCATAAATATTCATGTGATTATAATGCCTTTAATGATGATTCTAATGTCTGTTTATTCTGTGTTACAACCAGGTTCACTGCAAGCCCAGAATGGTGATCGTTCCCATGGAGACCACGGAGGTGTTTTCCTCAATCTGACACGAATGGGGTTTTCTCCTCTGGGCTCCATGAGAGGGTCATTCAGAATTTTTCCCTAGAAAAGGGTTTTTCATTGAATTTATGCGGTGTAACCATTGATAGGTGTGACCTCTGAGAAGAACTGAGATGCATTGGATCTGTTTGTTTTACAGCATGGACATTTGAGAATCATAAAGTTATAAT
This sequence comes from Synanceia verrucosa, assembly GCA_029721515.1. Taxonomy (NCBI): domain Eukaryota; kingdom Metazoa; phylum Chordata; class Actinopteri; order Perciformes; family Synanceiidae; genus Synanceia; species Synanceia verrucosa. The sequence goes on along the minus strand of CM056556.1, from coordinate 21,646,834 downwards.
GACTTGGGAGGCGACTGCCCGATGGCCTGTATAGGCCCGGGGAACAGGTTCTCACTCTGAGTCTTTTTCTTTCAATCTGTTTTATGAAGATGGTTGTTATCTGTACTGAGTAATATACAGTAATGTAATATCACTTGTGTAATTCTACAATCCCTGTTCTGTCTGTCTCAGCTGTGCTATAGCCAGAGAGTTCTATTCTCGCAAGAACAAATGCAACTTTTTCTCTGTTACTGACATCTTAATGATGTTTGATCTTAAGACCCTGCAAAGGTTCAATCTGATGTTTGATGCTTTCAGTAAACTTTGTATTTACTTAGTTGTTCCTATAGGAACAAAAGGAGGGAATGTGATGGAAATTTAGCTGATTGTATAAGCTGTTATGTCTGAACTCATGATGATGTCGCTGGAAGTTATCTTGTTTTAGTTTTCACAGAGAACAGTGTGTGTGTTTTCCTCGCCATCAGGCCTGATAGACTTGTGGACTCTGTCTACAGTAAAACATACAGCATGTTCGTTTATCACTATGACGGTATTGCTTGTCAGCAGGAACTCACGTAAGCATGTATGTATCAGTAGTGCATAAATATTGTTTTTTTCCTTACATTCAGGATGGGCATTCACTCGCAGAGTTCTGTGCTGTGTGTCTGAATTCTCATCTCTGTTCTGCAGACAGATATTAAAGCAACTCTTTTGGGCAACTGAATCAGTGAAGTTACTCATTCCTTGTGTAATTAAAGAACCCTGTGGAGATTAGACCATCCTGACAGAATATTTCCACAACAGCAGTGAACCACCTACCAAATGCAATACTTTACATATTTGCAGGGATAAAACGGGGAAGTTTGTGTGTGTTGTATCCAACTTGTTAATGTTAATGTAAACACAGGCACTTTAATGTATTAAAAAAGCCATTATAAGAGCTTCATACAGTATGTGCATGTTTAATACTGACACTCTTCGCTCCTGACTGTCCCCTTGTAGCTCTCCAGCTGTAAGCAGTAGCACTACAACAGTGTTTAGAGCCAATAAAGTAATTGAAAAATGATGTTACATCTCACTGAACTCTACTCGCTCAGAAGATGACAGCTATGCATAATCTGTCACCGCATGACTCCCTGACAGAGTGATGGCAGAAACAGTATTTTCTGACACAAATGAGCAATTTGAAAGGCCATTGTGTGCAGCGTGCATCATTGTACTTTCTAATTTCCCCGACTCCGAAACCTTTGTGAGAAATGCAATTGTGTTGTCGAGTGCTGTTTTTTTTTTGTTGTTGTTGTTGTTTTCTGTGGGTTTTGTGTTTTTGTGCGGCTTTTGAAATAGGTCTGCATACACACACACACACACACACATGTATAGACACACTCACAAAAACATTTTTTTCCAGTCTTATTGGGAACTTCACTGTGACCCGTGGTTGTCTGTGTTCCCTTTCACCTACATCTAGGTCTTTTCATGCGAGAATGTAGTAAACAAAGGCAGTGACGACATTGAATGGTGAGGGCAACAAGTTTGACTGTACCACTCTGCCTTCCATCATACAGTGAACACAGCATCATTTATTCCTAGCTTAGCAAAAAGATAGGAAAAAAGGTGAAACGGTTAGCCTATATTTAGAACATGAAAATTGCACTGTCTGTGCAAAGACATAGTGTGCCATGTTGAGAGTGTACAGGCAATAACTCAATCCAAGATATGCTCTGAAGTTGAGATGTAACTCAGTTTGACTTTAATAAGCGAGCTTCAGAAGTGACATGTGTGGATTTGTTTAGCACTGGACAGAGCCAGGTGAGAGGTTTCCCCCGTTTCCAGGCTGGCTGTGACTTCATATTTAGCGTACATAACAAAGAGCGATATCAATCTTCTCATCTAACTCTCTGCAAGAAAGGTGTTGAATGTTTTAGTCCTCAAAGTGTCCAGGTACCCTTTCAATAAAGAGAAAAAATGCACCACAAGAAAAAAAAAAAATCTCACAAAATTCATCATGGAAACGCATTTATGAACATCCATCTATCACAAAGTATTATAAGCAAAAGCTCAGAATGATAACTGTACAAATAAACACTTCTCATTTCAAAATAGGATGTTCTCATACATCTCCACATACTGTTTAAATACTGCATGCACTAAATGTCTACAACACACTCCACGACTAAAATGATTTGACATTTGTTAGGTGAAATACTAGATTACTGGTCTCCCATGGGGGAATTGGGATAATGTCCCAGTTTTCTTTCAGATGTTTTGCTTGACCTACTGTTATATTCAATTTTGACCAACAATGCAGCATTCTGGAAACATTAAATATAATCAGAAGTGTTCGGTATAGACACACTGCAGAGCTGGCTGTATGGCAGTTCTACTGCTGTTCTTGGTCAGGTCATCTCCACCTTTATGTCTCACGTCTAACATTTTTACATGTCTCGCAGACTGTTAGCTTGGGCCCGCCCATACTTCCTGTGACACTTCACAAAATTTCATGACCAAATCAGTCTGGCCAAGCTGCCGTTCTCTTCAATTTCTGGTTCACCTAAAAATGGGGACCAGTGAAAATCGAGCATTTCCAACAGCTTGATTGAGGCATGTTTAAGGCAATGACACGCTAGTTGGATCAAGCAATTTTCGTCGCATACATCAGGGGAAAGAGTGGTCTGATTGGTTGAGGCTTTGTCCAGTAGCACACAGAGGCATTTGACAAACGCGGGTCAAGACCGAGAAATCGGTCAGACTACGCTTGCAGAGCAAGTAGTCATGATAGCCAGACTAGCAGACCTGAGGAAGCCCTCTTCTATAATGCATAAAACAGTACAACTCATAGTTTATTGGAAATTGAAATATCTAATGTGGACTAAGCTAATAAACAACCTGTTTTTGGCAGGATGACAATGCACAGTTTGTTATTTTAACAGGTTAGATTTCAGGGCAACATACAATCATGCAAAAAAGTGACACTCCAAACGTGAATATTTTAACTTGCAACTGGCTTTGAATTAAAAACTTACAGTGTGTAAGTAGTTGTGTTTTTGAACTACTGAACATACGTAATGCATTTTTTAATCATTAAAGCAAATGACTGACTGATCCTTCAGTTCTGTAAAACCACCAGTAGCATACTGAATGTAAAATCAAAACATGTAAGAAGGATGTAGTAATGCTGACACTGCAAAAACTGGGCGTGCTGCACATTCCCAGAGTTGTCCCCGTTATTCTGACAGATTGCTATATATTCATAGAGAGATTACACTTACTCTACAGTTTCACTGAAGGTCCAAACATCATTACAGAGAAAGCCATTCAAAATCTATAATTCTGTCTCCACAGTTTATACAGAGGGTCCTGTAAGCATGGCAACCACTCCAAATATCACGCACACACATACACCATCAGGTACGTACCATACACCTACAGAAACACAAACAGACATACACAGCCATGCACATACAAAATTCAACATTGTGAAATCCTTCAAGAAATGTAAATTTGAACATCTAAACTTAACTGTGTGTTAGAATATTAGAACATTAATTACCTTTTTGCAGGTGAAATATTCAGTTTTATGACTTAAATTAGTGTAATGGAAACAAAGTATAGAAAACCTAGTATAGAAGAGTATAGACAGTTGATTCCAGGTAGCAATGTCACCTCTAGGGCTACAATGTAAAAAATAAAACAAAACAAAACACTTATTGTAAGAAATAGTAAGAAATAATCCCTGTAAAGTACAATAGCACACTTATTTCAAAATTAATTTTGTTGGCTGAAATGACATCTGTTGCTGGGAGCCTTCATAATTACTGTAGCAAGCTAGCATTAGCTCCATAAACTAGTGGAAATCTCTGTCACTGATGTTGTGCAGACATGATGTAGAAGCCATGGAAATAAAAAGTAGAGCTAGTTACCATGAAGGGTAAAGACACCCTTAAAAAACTGGTGAACTTAGTTCAGCATTTCATAGATAAGGAGACAGTTATTTCACTCTGAATTTGGTAGAGACCAAATATGGAGCTAAAAGAGACTAAATATCAGACTTGCATTTATCAGGTGAAAAACAAATACACCTACAAATGAATGATGACAGTGCTCAATAACTGCTTGTTGTGTAAAGTAATTGTTTGCTAACTACATCAGACAAAAGAAGGATAATATGTCAGTGTTGTGTCCTCAGTTTGTTTCCGCTGTCCCATGCAACCAATTATTGCCCCGCATGTTTAAGCTACTACAGTATATGCATCCATCTATTATCTGTACCACTTATCCTTTTTACGGTGAGATGACAATGGCCGAGGTACACTCTGTACAAGTCGCCAGACCATCACAGGGCTCACACATTACAGTCAGACAGCCATTCAAGCTCACACCTACGGTCAATTTAGTGTCACCACTTAACCTAACCTGTCTTTGGACTGTAGGAGGAAAGCTGGGGAACTCAGAGAGAGCCCAAGCTAGGTTAGAACCTGCAATTTACATAGATACCCATGGTATAACATCACGGTCAAACTTGAAAACCTTACTTTTGCTGACCTCTAATGTTAGGCTTCACAAATAGTAGGCTTTTATTCGGCGTATATATCAAAATTATTTATATCGTGCCTCTCTATATTTTATTCTCTATTCACTTTGGGTCTGTAGGGGCAGAGGTTCCTCCTCTTGTTTTATTTGTAAAGTATATAAACTTACCCCAAACTTAACCTAATTCATGCTTCGGCCCACACACTAACTAACCCGTTCTCATTTATAGAACAATGCAGACAATTGTAGAAGTCCTAATATTTTTAAACAGCAGTGGAGCCTCAACGCCAGCAGATAAGCATCTAGTTACATGTCTGCAAAAGAGCGATGGAGAAGGCAGAGTCACCTCAGCAGATGGCCCTATCAGTGTTGGGTAAACCAGCGGCCGTGTTTGGCTTAACGGCCTATAAGTAATTCATTGTGTTCACTGAGAAGGCGCATCTGTCGACCTCTCAGCCCTGGGAGATGCGCACATACACACACACACACTCACAGAGTTACGCATAGATGCATAGACAAACATACTTACATGAGCATTCGGTCACATGCACAAACACAGGTACACACACACAGGGCTTTCAAGCTCATTTGTGGTGGACAGTGCAGGTGGCTGGAGGAAAAGGAGAGGTCTTTGTTCCATGTGACCTGCTCTGATCAGATAACCACCACTGATCTTAGTTAATACTCACTAAGAACTCATTTACCTGCTAACGCGAAGGGCGGTCTGAAAACAGACAACAAGGAGAGACAGAGGGAAAGAGAGATGATGTCGGAAGAGGCGGGGTGAGATGTGCAGCTGCAGCTCAACAGGAGGTCCAAAAACTCTGGACCAAAGAAGTTCAAATTCTGGATTTGGATTATTTACGCTGATGTTTTAGTCAATTTATGTTGTCTGTCACTTACAGCATTTACTGAATAAACTCTTATACATCACACCTTCCCTTTCATATTATGTCTTATTAAATCTGTAAACAATGTTGCACCTCAACAGCGAGCCCAATTATAATAATGACATGCAGAGGATATTCCTTTCAACACAAACAGCAACTTGTATCGTGTTTCTGTACTCATAAGCATAGCTCATAAGACGGCAAATTCATCTTAAAAGCAGTATTCATAGTGTTGTGATAGTAATTTCAAAAATTGCTTTTAATCGGAGCTGGAAGCAGATTTCCGTTTTCTGTCGCAAATAGGAACAAAAGCTAAAAAAGCTAGAGGATTAATATTAATCAGTGTCAATATAAACAGCTTTAAGACAACAACAACAAAAAAATCTGCTGTTACTACATATTTCAATGTAAATATATTAGATTTTATGTCAACAAATCCCATAACTTCCTCATGACTTTAACATAACTTATATCTATATTCCTGTGCTTTGGACACTGTAAATGGATAAACATCTGTGCTTATCCTGCAATGACAAGTCAAACTTTCTGCTGTGAAAAAGCTTTGTATGGTGCCACCACATAGAAATTAATTCTAAATTTGCTGTTATTATTGTGTCAGATATAGTATTTGTTTGGCTGTAGAAAACATGGAGGCCAACAAAAGGAAAAGGACAACAAAATTATGGCTCTAACCGCGGTATGGATGTGAGTGTGGATGTCGGAAAGGTGAATGAATTCTGATCCGACTGATCGGACACACATTGTGTTGTTCACACTATGAGGGCGAGAAAGACAGATACACAGTGAGACGTTATATACTGTAACATGTGCAGCTTGCTTTCTGAAGTTAAAGATTACAACATGACAGAGTTACTTTTACAAATGCTGTCTCCGAATACTGAGATACTGAGAATACTCCAGTGGCTGATGGACATGTTCTTAAAGTGCAGTTGTTTCCTTCAGTCAGCACTCTGCCAAAGGAATAATAACAGAAAAGTGGCCATCACTCTGCTTTTCAGCTCACACGCTCAAATGGCAGAAATTACAGGCCTGCTCGGGCTCTAGCTGTTGAGACTCGTTGGTAATGTGTGCAGCCGCTCAGTCCCCCACCAAGGCCATTCTCCTCCAGCTGAATTGAGAGAGGGTAGCCAGGCAAGTTCAGGTGACCTCTTTTTAAGCTCTTCCTTTGAGCATGGTTTCTTTTTCTTTGGGTGGAAAATGGCAAAATAATTGTGTTCCCTGACTTCTCATATTGTGCCGGCAAACCCGAGCAAGGAGAAAGTTTGACCCGGTGGAGAGAATTGTCCACGTCCTCTTCGTGATCAATAACTCCCCTAATGCCTGATACATGTTCTTGTTTCTGCACCCAATACCTTTTGTACACACACACACACACACACACACACACTACAGTCATCTGCTCTTTTTTCCATTATGTTAAAGCCTGGAAAATAGGGAGAAAAAAATCTAAAAATACAGAACAAAAAACTGAGCCTTGTGTGTGTTTGTGGAAACATACTAAATTATAACTATTTTTGAAATTACAATTGCTCACAATAATCAAGAGAAGGAATGGGTAGTTGAAATATTTTACATTACATTACATAAGTGAGTGCACACAAATGCAAAGAAACCACACACTGGCAAACAAGCGTATACTGGTTGTTGCGTTTTTCACTATCCTTCCTTTCCCCCCTGGTAACTCGCATCTAAAATTATGCCTCACTCAGGAAAATTGAAATTGAAAATGTGGAACATTTAGCAGGAGGGTTCCATATAACCAATTACACACACAAGAACCAGAAAACGGCTTCCTGAGGCTGAGGAGATATTTTCAGCCAAAATAAATAACAGGAAGCTGGAGATGTGTGATTGATTTCAAGTCTATTTTGTTTCCTTTTACTTTAATATGAATATTAATTACACTTCACCAAAAATATGATGCATGCACTTTCCAGCTGAATTTTACATCTTTTTGTGGTTTGAAACTGTATCTTGACCAAATGATTGTTAATGTGGCAAAGATGGAGACAAACAGCACTGTGTGTGAGTGTGTGTGTGTGTGTCCTGTGTATATATTTAACCGATGAACCTTTCTTGCTTGTGTCTAAATGAGCTGTGTGATCTGTGTGGGTGGGCTTAGTGAGAAGAAAACAAAAGAAAAAAAATTCCATAAAAAAATTCCATAAAATCTCCAAATAACACACGTTGCCGTGTCCTGACATAAAAAAAGGGTATCAAAGGGCAGGAAACACATACATTTGCAGCGCTGCTGGTTCAGATTCATGGTTGGATGTCAGCTAATATGCCTTTTATCACATGCACTTTAAATGGCCGGCTGGGCCGGCACCTTCAGCCGTGACACCATTATGAGATGTATTATACATCAGTGCGTACAGCAGAATATTTAATTGTGTCTCATTCAGGAAAAAAGTGTGTGTATTCAGTGTTTTATGAGCTATAAGTGATCCTCATACGTATATCTCCCCAAATATGTTTGAGTCAGGGTCTTCTGACTAATGTGTATTTTTGAAACGTGTTTTTTTGTTTTAATTTTACAGTAATATTTCTCTATTGAAGGACTGTAAATCCAATTATTTTTTCACCCATGCCGTCTTTTATTTTGAATCTAAATAATGATAATTATATACCTCATTATTTGTCAAGCTCAGCACTAAAACATACTAAGGGGAACCATTAAATCAACATTAAAGTACCTGTATTTATGTTAAAAAAAAATGGAACCTCTCTTTATTATAAATTATCTGTACAAGATGTGTAATTTAGATTCAGACAATATTTACATATTTACAAGTTTTAGTTTATGAATGAGGATACAAACGCCTCTGCTGTTCAGCGTAAGCTTTTCATGTTCTGTATATTTACCTCCGCCAAGGAGGTTATGTTTTCACCAGGGTTTGTTTAATTGTTTATTTATTTATTTGTTGGTTTATTACTCAAAAAGTTATGGATGGATCCGGATGGATTTTGATGGCGATCGGATCCGATTCAAGGTCATCAAGGTCAAATGAAAGGTCACTTCATAGTAATGTATGGGAGATTTCACATATTTCTGAAGACTCCAGGGTGTACAATTTTCAGCCATTCATCACCTAATTTGGTTTATAAACTAATATGGGAATCCAGAAGTCACCGATTCAGTTTGGTCGAGATCAGTGAAAGGTTAAGGTCACCAAGGTCAAATTTGTGCTCATGCTGTTCATGCAGGAAGGAGCTAGAGCAATGCAACTGGTCTCAAAATATCCAGAAAAGAATTCTCAAATTGTATTTGCAAAGCTTTACTAGTATTTTAGTCTTTTTTTAAAATTCAAATTTAAATGTGACAAAATATGAAAATACAGAGAAAATAAATAAAACGTACATGATATTAATGTGAATACAGTGTTAAATGTGGGTTCCAAGGTGCGTCAAAATCAACACATTCACTGTTAGGCATTGTGGGCTTGCTGGAGTATACGCTCTCTCTCAGAATGCTGCCTTGACGGAGGTCCGCGCTCTCCGAGTGCTTTTCTAGTTAGATGTGTATCTTGGTGCTTTGTCAAGCTTTATGTCCATATTACCTCATCAACAGTTAAACATGTAGAACTCAAAATCAAAAGAAGTGTGAGGACCAAATTCAGAAGCAAATCCATTACAACTAGGGGATCTTCACCTTACTCTGGATGTGGCTATGTTGTTTCCGAGTCTGCAAAATCATATGCAATAAAAACAAATAAAATAAATTAAGATTCAAAAATTACTTAAGTGTGACTGTGGCACCAAGAACTTCAAAGACTATCAATAAAATATTCAAAATGAACCAGAAAATCCTGTAGTAGCACAACGTGTTAAAATGAGAAAAAAAAGAGTGTAAAAGTTGTCTTCATTTTGGCACAACATGACTTCCATACTCACACTTACTCACCACTCTGCTGTGGGGATGACAGTGTTTATGAAAGCCATCATTTCTTCAGACTTGTCAAAGGACTTGGTTTTCCCATTGGTGGTGATCCTCAGGGTTGTAGGGTAGTTTCAGCCATGTGTTAGTATCCCCAATGACTGGTGTTCAGTGCTAGGAATTTGTGCCTTCGTGTTCAATGCTAGGACTTTGGGAATCCATGACGTATGGCCAGTTCTGGAAAGCCAAGAGTTCTGATGTTTTTGCATCTGCTTCAGTCTCCTGCTCATCCAGACGTTTCTGCAGCGATGCCACAGCTTTTTAGTATTTGTGTCCACTGCTGAACTGCATTGTTCTGCTTCGTCAACACTCTTGATCATGTCCTGTAATTCCTTTGATATTTCGTCAGTTATGTTAAACAACATTTGGCTGTCATCATGCTTGAAATGTCTGCTGTAAATGGGGCCATAGTCTTGGTAATTGCAGATGTAGTTCCGTCTCTGCGGTGCACCATCACATGCATTGCTAGCGCTAGCAGCGATGCTAGCTACTTCTACAGGCTTGTTCCCATTACTTTTCTTTGTTTTTTAGTCATCAGTTTGTCAAAAACGTGGCCCCCAAAGTGTTCTGAGGACATCCTATACATATACTAACCACCCGACCCATCTACACGGAGGAAGTCAGGGGAGATGGGTGGGTCAAGAAACCAAACAAAAAAAACTGGACATTTGCCAAAGAGATCACTGTTTATACCCCTTGCGACTTCAGAAGTCAATATTTATTTATTTCACATAACGTCTGTACTTAATTTACACAACTTCCAGAGTTAGTCCAATTGTTTCCTAAACCTAACCAAGTCACTTTTTTCCTAAATCTATAACTGAAAAACTTAAGGCAGTCACACAAACTGTTCTATGAGGATGTATGCACATATATATGCAGACTTGAGAAATACGTCACCATCAGGGTCCGCTTAAGTATACTGCAGACCCATTCATTAATCCACCTAAGCGGGAGGCAGCAAAAAAGGGGAACTGTGCAGCCTACAACTGCATTCTGCTCTTACCTGTCTATCTCCCCATTCACCTCACTCACGGTCTGCCACATTTTGCGGCAGCTGTAGAGACTGCGGCAAACCGGCCTTCCGTAATGCATTCGTGATCACTGTAATTTCTCAGAGAAGAAAAAAAGCAGAAATCATTCACTTTGACAAAAGACACAGAAAGTTCAGCTGCACGAGGATTGGAAAGTTACAGTGTTAAAATGTCCTATTGTGCTCTGAAATTAGGCTAGATCGAAAAGTTAAAAGCTTTTGTTAAATGCCAAACACAACTGTCTGAGTGAAAAAAGATGGAGGGAATGGTAAAACAATGTATTTCTATTTGCTCTCCATGCTTTAGTAACCTTTTCTAAATGCCTTTTATAGGAAAGTTTGATCTGCTCTATACTTTTCATTGTGATGTCCTTTAATGCAAATGCTCTTTTAGATATTTTCATTATAATGATGATAATAATAGCATTGTAGACTTTGCACTCCATTATTTCCTGTTCCAAAACATGGCGTTAGAGAGCCCTACTCTTTCTCTCTGTTTTAAACATTGCATACAAGACCTGATGTCACAGAAGGCCACTGCATGTGTTTCTTTACCGTCCCTTATTTCCTCATGACTGTCAAAAGAGAACAATTTGAAGTTTTCACGTAATTAAATGTCCCATTAGGATGGTGGAAGTGTGCAGTTGAGAGCCGTAGTTCTGTGCTGCACTGTTTCACCACATAGAAAGAGATGAAAACAAGAGTGAGAACAATAGAGAGTGTCCACTTTGGGCTGTAAAAAGCAGAGAAGGATGAAAAAATGGTCTTTAATAAGCACTGTGTCTTTTGAGAGAGAAAAAAAACATAAAAACAACCACAGGTAGACTCTCCATCCTCTTCCCAGACCTTCTCTATTTTTTGGATTGATGCTAAAAGCTGAGGCGAGTGAGCATTTTTTTGTGGCTATTTCTTAGAAAATAGCAGAAAAACAACCAGGGACTAGGGGCACAGTTTCTATTTTGAATTACAGTGTGAGTTATTGTTATAGCACACAAACACCTGCATGTGCACACACATATATGTACACACACAGGATGGACAGACAAATACAGGTACCGCTCAAACACATGCGATCATGCGCACAAACATTACACAACTTGAGGCACGTCTTGAAGCACTGATTTAATCAGGTATAGTTGAAAAGGAAAATGCCATTAGATTTTTAAAGTGGATAATTTCACATCCTTCCATCCATTCATTTCTTCATTTTTCTTTTCAAACTGGCCTTTTATGCCCACTACATGTGCTTTTATGGAAAATTACAACATTCAGACGAAACCCTTTGGTCAGGGATAATTGCACAAAGAACCATTAGCAGTCTTCCAAGACCAATGCACTGTGAACATTTTTCCATTTTTTTATAATGCTATTGTCAATCTGTTAGAGAAGAACATGCCTCATAAGAAAAGAGGATAATTGTAATTTAATTATCTATCATTATGGGGGGCAAAACAGGTCACCTTAGGTTCACTTATGCTACATGTTTTTTACAAACAAATCAATTAAATGAAACCTGCTAAACAAACAAGACAGTTATAGATGCTGTAGGTGCAGTGGTCGACTACAGCTTGGTTGGCACTTCAGTGAATGGCCACTGTAAAGTTACCTCCCTCTACATGCAATCCATTACAGTTACCCACTTACAATTGCATATATTAAAATGTTACATTAGGTTGCTTGTGAATGTATTTATAGCATATTAATTTTATTTGTGGATGGGATACTTACACGTACGATAGAATACTCTACCAGAATAACAAACATTGATTTCAGTGGGGTTATTTCTTCACCTTCAACCTAATTTAATACTTGTCTTCTATAGTCATCAAATATAAAATAAGGTAATCCCTTTTTCATCCCACCAATGGGGAAATTTACATTGTTACAGTAGCAAAGTGGATAGTGTAACAACAAAATAAGGGCCTATATAAAAAAATTAAGATCTGTTGTGTGTCACTAAACTGTAAGCATTGTGTATAACAGAGAGACAGATAGATAGATAGATAGATAGATAGATAGATAGATAGATAGATAGATAGATAGATAGATAGATAGAATTTTGATTGCTTGATTCTTGATACGATTGCCACAGGTTGTAAATGTAATTCCATTTTCCACCTGAGGAGGATGTGGTGGCGCTGTTTAAAACAGCAGACAGCTCCTGTCCCGTCCAGGTCCTGCTTTACTCTTCTTCTGTGTTTCTTTCACGGTCTCCTGACAACAAACAGCGGCTCTTTGATACACAGATGGATAGCCTGTTTAAAGAAAACTCTCTATGGTAAAACGTGATGGGTGACAGATAGTTTTACAGTGTGAAGTAAACGAAGCTGGACATTTCCCACTAACGACAGTTAGAAGTCGGCTCCCCGACAGCTAACGTTAGCATTAACTTGAGCTCCTCAGCCAAAGTTACGTGCTTATGCTAACACAACCAGCTGGACCAGGAGGGACCCAGAAAGCTTTCCAGTTGGCCTTTAAAACAAAGTGAGTAACTGCTCACTGCGACAAATATCTGGTGATGTATTTAACAGCAGCTGTCCTATATTGTTAAGTTTGCGGTGTCAGTGACACACATACCACTGTCTCGTTAGCAAGACAAGTGGACAGAGCAGTCAGTACTGCTGACGTTAGCCCTGCTGCTGTGCGACAATTGGTACATCTTTTTTGTCTTCGTATGGCTCCATTAAAGGACACTTTGTATGTATTTTCTCTCGCTCGCTACCAATATGTCGCCTGTGGAGGAGCTTCCTAAAGCCTGAATAATAGCCTTAAGGATGTCAATCAGCGTACACCTTACGGAAAGCCTGTGATGCACCTCCGTAAAAGCTCTTTGGATGTATTATATTGTGAAAATGATTTGTCTGCATAAACCAGCAGCCAAGTTTTAAGTGACATGAGAAAAGTCGCCTCTCATCTACCAAATGTAGCAATAAACTTGTGTAATTTGAAAACCTTTTCTCCCCTCTCTCTTTCTACAGATAACACAGGTAACAGTACTGTGTTTGTGATGTAGTAGCTTCAGCGTACCTGCCTGTCTGATTAACTTTTGAGGAGTGGTTTGAGATCATTCTCTAACATCAGTCATGGGTGAGGACACCCCAACCCTGAAGCCCAGACGGATCCAGAATCAAAACGTGGTTCACCGCCTTGAGAGGCGGCGGATCTGCTCGGGCCGACCCGGAGCTCACTGGTACAGAGTGAGGTGCTTCCACCAGAACCTCTTCCCCAACTTCACTGTGGTCAATGTGGAGAAGCCGCCCTGTTTCCTTAGGAAGTTCTCACCGGATGGGCGCTGTTTCATCGCCTTCTCTTCTGACCAGACTTCTCTGGAGGTGAGAACAGTTAACTTGGGGCTGTTTTCCCTCATATTTCCCCTGTAAATATGAAAGTTAGACTTCTTATACACCACATATTGTGTGCCATATTGTGTGAGATTTGGTCCATTTCACTACCCAATTTCCCCAAGACAAAGATGTGAGGAACAAAATCAATCCCTATGTTTTTTCCAACAGATATATGAATATCAAGGCTGCCAGGCGGCTCAGGACTTGCTTCGAGGCCAAGAGGGAGAAACTCTTCTAACGGCCAATGACCAGCGCTCCCTCAACATTCGGGGCCGTCTTTTTGAGCGCTTCTTCTCCTTGCTCCATGTCACCAATGTGGCCTCAAACGGAGAGCACCTCAACCGGGAGTGCAGCCTCTTCACTGATGATTGCCGCTATGTCATTGTTGGGTCGGCTGTGTACGTCCCGGAAGAGCCGCCACCCTACTTCTTTGAGGTAACGCCACTTTCTATAAATGTACAAGAAAACTTAAAAAAAATACTACGAATTTACTTCCATAGCTTGGCTCAGATAGCCCCTTTTCATCTAGATTTCGTTCTCTATCAGGTGTATCGGAACAACGAGTCTGTGACTCCCAACCCTCGGTCTCCTCTAGAGGACTACTCCCTCCACGTCATTGACCTCCACACTGGCAGGCTGTGTGACACCAGATCTTTTAAGTGTGACAAGATCATCCTGTCCCACAACCAGGGCCTCTACCTCTACAGGAACATCCTGGCTGTGCTGTCGGTCCAGCAGCAGACCATACATGTGTTTCAGGTGAGCACATTACCATTAAACATGTAAATCTTTAAATCACTTTGCCCTTTCTGCTGACATAACAGTGAGCAATCATTGTTATCAATATCAAGTCTCAGTCCTGTTCATGGATAATACAGCTGCTCAGTGCAGATTTGAATTCATTAAAGGTATTAAAATCAGTCTTGTGTATATGGTTGACAATAGTTCAATAGACAATAGAGGCCACTTTAACCAAAATCACCACTTTTTGTCCAGATTCTGTTTGTTTTTCTCTCTAACCTCGATCGCCTCCACTTTTTTTTAATACGTCATTTAAAAAAACGCTTGAGTGCCTTTAGTGTGCATATGCGTCAAAGTGTTTTTTGGCAGCAGGCACTAGAGGGCACTCTCAAACAGCCTGTGACAGAGCGTGTCTAGAGTACCGACAACTAGTGTTTCTGTTATGTCTTAAACATGGTGTACACCAAACACGTGACTACTTTTGAACCAATCCCGTGAGAGAATTGTCCTGAACGTTCGACAGTTCTGCCAAGTGTTTGGTGTACGCCATGTTTAAGACATAACAGAAACACCAGTTGTCGGTACTCTCTCTATACACGGCTCTGGCCTGTGAGTAATATTGAGGCTTCTGGGATTTGTAATCGGAGCATAAAGAGATGGTATACGCCACAGAGTTCAAAGCAAGAAGTGGAGATGATCGCGACTAGAGAGCGAAACTGGACAAAAAGTGGTGATTTTGGTTAAAGTGGTCTCTACTCTACCTCTGATAAAACAGGAATGGAACAAGGTAAAAACAAACATTCATTTTCATGATGAAACAGAGAGTCTCTTCTTTCATTTGAGCTATTCTGTGTTTTCAGAGTCATATTACCAAATACTATGTGGGTCTTAAAAAATGACTCAAAATGGCCAAAAATCCTGGCACAAGGCACTTTCTCTTTTATAAAACGGCTAGCACTCAGTGAGTTAAGAACCAATGTTTGTATGCGTCCAGTTGCTGTTGTTTGTCTGGAGAGGGAGGGAGGCAGGGAAGGAGGGAGGCAGGGAAGGAGGGAGGGAGAGAGGGAGGAAGGGGGAGGAAGGGGATTTGACCATGCAGTGTTTGGACAGTGTCAGTGAAGCAAACTCAGCACAGGACTGTGGGATGTTAAACTGAAGCGGTAAAAAATCTTTGGCATAATTTATGATTTCTTGGGTTTTGGATGATCAGTCCCCAGTTAAAGCTGTCCCTGAAAATGTCCCAGATTTCAGTGTTTTATGATTGGGGGAAAACAAATGTTGCGTGTTGACTAGAACAGCACCTTCAGTCTGTACAAAATTTTATCATCACAGAAACTTTTTTTTAACATATGCCGATATTGGTAAGAATTGGTTGTCGGTCATAACAGTAATATTAATATCAGATATGATATCGGACAAATCCCTAGTCCCTTCACTTGGGTGCAACCTTTTCCTGACTTAGTTGAATGAACTGTACTCCGTTTAGCATTTATTTTCCACAGATGACATTCATAAATTACTATTTCCTTTTGCACATGGTCCGTTTGTTGAACTTGTAGTGTTGTGGAGAGTGCACCATAGTCAACAGCAAAACACAAGAGACTCTCACAGCGAGCTGAAATGAAACATTAATTAGGAAAATAACACATGTACAGTCTTATCCTAAGTTTTGCAGCTGTTATGGTGTGTGTTGTTTCCATGCTGTTTCCCATACAGGGAGCTCAGCTTGGCGAGTAACACCTGTGTGATTATAAACATAAAACGAATGATGGAATTGGACTCAATAGTTCAGATATAGATACCTATTGGGTAAAAAAAAAAAATGCAGATCTTATCATCCAGCTATTAACCGATAGATTAACAGCAGCATTTTATTTATCTATTCAAGAAGCAGGTTTATGCTCAGATGTGAGTGGTAATGTATATGTGGCTTCCCATCGAAATTGATGATGAATGATTTTGATGTGTATGAAATTGTATAATTTTTTGAACAGTTAAAAAATATTCTATTCTATGTATTTTCAAGACCTACAGTACTGCTGCTGGAAGAACATATTAAAATTGGTTAAAAGTTGTCCTCCTTTTTTATCCTGTTATCTGTTTTTTCTCCTCCTCTTCCCAGGTCACTCCAGAGGGAACATTTCTAGATGTAAGGACTATTGGGCGGTTCTGTTACGAGGACGACCTCCTCACCCTTTCAGCAGTTTACACTGAGGCTCAGGCGGAGAGTCAGCCGGGCTTCCCTCGCCTTTACACTGACAAAACTATCAACTCCCTCAAGCACAGGCTGCTGGTCTACCTCTGGAGGAGGGTAGAGCAGGATGGCAGTGCCACTGCCAAGAGAAGGTCATCAAAGTTTGCTTATTTTAATCCATCTATTTAATCGTTTGTTGCCTCTTACCCAGCAGTCACATGGTATTCACTTACTTGTTAAACTTTGTCAGTGTTCCACATTTTACTGCAGTAAACATGTCAGCTGTGTAGAGGAACAGATAGTGAAGTCACTCTCTTTCTGTGTGTGTTGTAATCAGAGCTTTTTTGTGATTTATTGACATGGCCAGGGCAAGTACGCATGCCTGTTTATCAAAGTATAAATTGCCTGAATATTGATCATTTAATTAATTAATTAATTAAATATTGAAGACTGGCTTAATTAATTAATATTCAGGGAATTTATATTTTACAAATTAATATTTGTGAAAACCAGTTGCACATATCCTTTAAATAATCATGATCGACATCAGAATCTGATATTTTGACAGTCCTAGAATGAAGTAAACTAGGTTGATTTTCACATCAGTAGGATCAATCTAAAATACTTTAAGTCTCTCTATGTGGTGTTTAATAGTCATCAAACACAAACTTTATAGCAATTATAGCAATTGTATCACTGATCACAGAAAGTGTTACAATTGAGTCAATATGGTTGGCATTATGTGTGATCTGAATGATCTATAATTCATTAATAAATCCTCTGTAGTTGACATGTTCATGATTAATTTCACAGAATCTTTTTTTCTGTTAGTTGTTCATCTGTCAATTAATTCTTTGAGTGCCATTGATGAGTTTCGTCGTCATTCAAAATACAGTGCAAGAGACATAGTGCAAAATATTTTGTGGGTCTTGAAATATGACTCAAAATGGGCAAAACGCTGGCACAAGGCACTTTCTATTTAAAAAAATGACTGGCGCTCAAAGAGTTAAAGAAAAAGGAATTTGCGAGTGTAAAGGTGGATCAGTAGTCTCTTCAGTCTATCAAATACCAATTCCATATTACATTTAGCTGCCTGTTAAGTTCACGCAGCTCTTTGCTATCATCACCAGATTTTTCCAGTTCTTTGATCAGCTGAGAAGGTTGAGGATGTGGAAGATGCAGCTGCTGGATGAGCATCACATCTTCATTAAGTACACCAGTGAAGATGTGGTCACACTCCGAGTCACTGACCCTTCGCAGGTAGAAAAACACACACAGATATATGTGAATTCCTCCCTTTCTTCTCCTTGTTACTCTTCACTGCATCTCCTGGTGTCTTTTGTTGTCTGTGCTGCATGACTGGGATTCCTCCTTCAGGTCTCCAAGGCCTTGTTTCTCCTTACAGATTCTCATCCGTCTTGTGTGATTCATTCCTGGCCATATAGTGATAAATAGATATTATAAATGTTTTATATTGCAGTGTTAATTTTCATAGAATGTTAGCTCCCTGACTTTCTTGCAGATCAGCTATGTTTGTCTGGATAAAGAGGAATGTGTAAATAATCTCTCATGTTCATCAGTGAACATGCTGTAATATCTGCCTTTTCATGTCTGTTCGTTGTGTTTTGATCCCCCACATTTCCTCTCACAGCCATCATTCTTCGTTGTGTACAACATGGTGTCCACAGAGGTGCTGGCCGTCTTTGAGAACACCTCCGACCAGCTGCTGGAGCTGTTTGAGAATTTCTGTGACCTGTTCAGAAATGCAACGCTTCACAGCCAGGCTGTCCAGTTTCCCTGCTCCGCCTCTTCCAACAACTATGCACGGCAGGTCCAGAGAAGGTACTGCGAAGAGAAATGTCAGTGTTTATGACTGGATATTAGATTATTGAATTCAAATGCCAAATATTTTTCTGCCAAAATTGAACGTAATTGTGCTGGGGGAGTCCTGGCTCCAGCAGGGTCTATTCTGAATGGAAAAAAAAAAACATGTTCCTGTTGGTGCGCTGCCAAATGTCAGGGAGGATTTGAAGAAGATGGTTAGGAAGGGGAGGAGGATCAGCAGCAATCGCCTGGAGGAGGAGGAAGGTCTTAATCTGGATATAGAAGAGAGACATTAAGACGGTCAGCACAACTGGAGGAGCTGTGATTGAATTTGGTGGTTTGACTCGGTGGTACAGGTGACAGAATCCTCTGTGGAAGGTGAAGAGGGAGGACCAGACAGAGGGAGGAGGGGGGTGGAGGAAGGAGGAGATAAAGCATAGTTTGAGCAAGGTAAAGGGCTTAGAATTGGATTTTAGAGTGCTGAAAATTGATGTCGGGAAGGAGAGAGACGAGAAATTGAAAGCTGGCGAGCACATTCGGCAAACCAGATTTGTTCCACGTACAGCTGGCTAGCGTAAGCCCGGTTCATAGGGTGTTAGCCACAAGCCGAGTACAGAGAGACCTGAAGGTTTTTACAAGAATGGCTCATAAAGTGAGAGGAAAGACTGAAAATATGAGAGGAGGATGAAAAGTGAGACCACAGAGTTGAGTGTTGGTGGTGTGCGGTGAAGGCATGGATGGTAGTTGGTAGCCCAGGTTTGTTTGAAAGAATAAACACAACAGTTTTCTCTGACGTGAAACAAGGTGGTTCCCTCTTTTCTGAGGTTCAAATTAAGAGGAGATGATTTTGTGAGAAGTTTAACATCCAGACCAAAAACTGTAAGCTTAAACTCTTGTTTTTCTTGATTCTTATTGCTGTTTGTCTGTGCTTCAGGTTCAAGGACACTATCGTGAACGCCAAATACGGCGGGCACACCGAAGCGGTGCGACGGCTGCTCGGTCAGCTGCCCATCAGCGCCCAGTCGTACAGCAGCAGTCCTTACCTCGACCTCTCCCTCTTCAGCTACGATGACAAGTGGGTGTCAGTGATGGAGAGGCCCAAGACCTGCGGAGATCACCCCATCAGGTAAAGAACCTGAGGCTGCAACTAACAATTATTTTCATTGTTGATTAATTAGGATAGAACTAATTAGTTGATCATGATCTGTTCATTGTTTATTTGGTTTATAAAATGTCAGAAAATTGTGGAAAATGTTTCCCAGAACCCATAATGATGTCCTCAAATGTCTTGATTTGTCCACAACTCGGGTTGAAAATAGTTAATTCATTCAGAGCCAAATGGAAGCAATAATAATTTGAATATATCATCTTTAACCTGGTCAGAGCTCAGAGGTGCTGGTTTTATATTGTTATCACTATTTTATGCTAAGCATTTCTGATAACATCTGCCAGACATCCTTATCTATTGAGACCTTTTTTTCAGGATTGAGAAACTATGAAAAGATGGCACTGTCGTCATTTCCAGTGATGATGTCATCACGCAATATCGCTCATGGAAAAAGAACAAGACTGAAATGCAGTTTAAAAATACACACTTTACCAAAGGCTCTCCTCTTAACCCCAACCCTCTTTTCTCCTGTCTTTGCCTCTCAAGTGCTCAATCGGTCTCTCTCTTTCCTGTCCTCACTCATACAATTGTACTCTGATAATGCATAAAGTTTGCGGTTTGCAGGCTGAGTATATTTTTGCACATTGTTCTGTGCAGATTGCCTCTCATTATGGACCAGGTAGTTGCGACAGAACGGCACTTATTGAGTCAGGAAGAGAAGTTGCATTTTTAATCATTAATATCAGATAATGATAAGAAGATTATGTGAAATTTGTTTGACCAAAATGATAAAATGATGATGTTTTGGCTAGACGGGATAAAATGAAATGTTCAACATAATCTGATGACTAAAACGACTTTTGGGTTAAAACAAAGTTGAAGTCTGATGTCACCAGTTGATTTGTAGACTACTTGTAGGCTATTTTGTAGATTCCTGTTAGGCATTTTGCCCTGTCAACATCTTGTTTTTATGCAACAAGATGAGAGAGTAAAGTTAGTTACATACAGTTTTAAGAAGAAAACACAAGAATCCTAGATAAGTGACCTGTCAGTCACTAGGTAGTCCTGCCCTATTTGACATAATTTCCTATCATACTCTAATGGAATATACTTTAAACTAGCGAGTTTGCAATGTTTACTGAGGTAATAAATCAAGTGAGAACTAGACATTTTCTGACTATTAAATCAGAGTTCAGAGTTTTTTTCAGATTTGGAAATTCTTTTTACCAAATTTCAAGAGTAAGATGCAGCTTTTGTTTGGTGTTTCCAGTCAGAGCATCACTTAAAGGGATAGTTTGGGAGTTTTTATGTGGGACTTCTCCATATTTAGTGGTTCAACTACAGTAGATGATTTGCCCAGCACAGTACAGTACACTTTACTGTATTTTACACACCCAAAACAATTGATATCCACTCCACTGCTGGCTGTTAGATAGAATGAAAGTTTAAGGCACTTCTGCATTGGCTTCACTTCTCAGATGTGGTTGAACCCCACTGATGTAAGCTTTAAATACGACTAAAACGAATGCATTTTCATTTAAAGAGTAAGACTAAATATAAAATAGCTACGGAAGCCCTAAACGGCCATGCATTCATATATTTTATTTTCTCGTTTTCCCGTGATAACAAGATATTTTTCTCGAGATCTTGTGATAACGAAACTTTGTTTTCCCGTGATCTTGAGAAAACAAAACCATATTGGAGTATATTAAATCATTGCAGGAAACATCATTCAGGCTCACTCAGATTGCGCTGCCGATATAGCTGCAGCCTTGACATCAGTCTCCTTAGGCTCCGTTTATATGATGACGGTCTGAACAGAAGATGCAAAAGTGGTGTCGCCTCTTCACTTTTTATTCCTCATTCAGACGAGCGTTTTCGGGAGAAAATCTGCATGCATACTGTGACGCAAAAATGTCTGGAATTCAATTGGCTATGCATGCTAGTCGGCGCTGTGATTTACTATCACACAACGCCGCCATGTCCGCATGTAATTACAGATCCTTCTCTGTTCATTAATTCTATCTGTGCAGATTCTGTACATTTGTTAGAAAGACTCCTGTGTGTTTATTAGAGCTGCCAGAGCAGCTTGAAGGTCCGACACATGC
Source organism: Synanceia verrucosa (assembly GCA_029721515.1). Lineage (NCBI taxonomy): Eukaryota > Metazoa > Chordata > Actinopteri > Perciformes > Synanceiidae > Synanceia > Synanceia verrucosa. Next base: position 21,625,125 of record CM056556.1, on the reverse strand, counting down.
AAATAATCTGATATGTTTGTGTAATTCTCTGTACTGGCACATGTATGTGTCAGTGTAGATGGAAACGCTACGGCGGAGCGTATTCAAGTTTGCCACTCTGGAGCGTGGTTTCATTTCTTTGCATTTTCAAGCCCCAAAAATGCTGTCACCGTCTAAATGAAAGGCACTTCCGATAAAATATTTTGTCCTTTTTACCCGCAAGCGTTCTCGTGTAAACAGGGCCTAAGATTATGCTCACTTACATGTCTGTTGTCTGTAATAGATAGATAGATAGATAGATACTTTATTCATCTCACAGAAATTTACAAGCAAGGCATAATGCTATTTCAGCCTGTGTCAGGCCTTGATTGAAAAGATATGTGACGCGGTTATCAATATGCTCCTGCTACACTGAATGATGTTTCCTGCAATGATTTAATATACTTCAATATTGTTTTGTTTTCTCAGGATCACAAATTAATTATATCATTATCATGGGAAAACAAAGTTTCATTATCTCGAGAAAATTATCTCGTTATCACAGGAAAACACAGGAAATAAAGGGCTTCCGTAAATAGCTGCCCAAATAAGTATGAACATTTGAACTAACTGGAGAGCATTATTCTCTGTCATATGTTTGTTTTGACGTTCCTTCCTTTTTTCTTTTCCTATAAGCCTGTGTGGGAGAGGCACCTGGGTGTATGACACTTAAATGTAAACATAAATTAACTAATATAACAGCAGGTGGTACAGACGAGCACAGTAGCTACTCACTTGTGTGTATGGCAATATGGATTTCTGTCATATGAGAGCAGAGAACTTCAGGAACCAAAGGGCTGGACTAATTGAAGGATTTAATGGTACTATTTCCTCTCTCCCTCCATCACCTGCCAGGTTTTATGCACGGGACTCTGGCCTGCTGAAGTTTAAGATTCAGGCAGGCCTGCTGGGACGACCGGTCAATCACGCCGTGCGACGCCTGGTCGCCTTCACCTTCCACCCCTTCGAGCCCTTCGCCATCTCCGTCCAGCGTACCAATGCAGAGTATGTGGTCAACTTCCACATGAGGCACGTCTGTGCATGAGGAGCTTGTGCCAAACTGAACTCGCACTCGGAAGCAAATTGCAGGATCATCGTGGCCTCTGTTAGCAGCCACTGGTGACAGTACAACAAAAACACACAGTTTGTCCTCTTAGTCGTCCCTCTCCTTCTCCGAAAACTCTCCGGAAATCAGCATCCTCCTCCTGATGGAAACCACTGCTCCTCACCTCTTTTTCTCCCTCCATCATACAGTGGTGGTCACTACACTTCCGCCACTCCTCCCCCTCCGCCAGAAGGCAGCAATTCTGCCTTTCAGTTTTTTTTTAAGTCTGCACCGCTTCGCCTCCTCTTTTCCCCCTCTCCTCCGTGGAACAAAGAGGGGAACCTGTAGGGAGGAGAGGCTGGAATAAGTGTAAATGGAGATGTAGAGAGAGTGATTGATGTGCAACGGAGGTGGGAGCCGTAGGTAGCCGGACCTCTCAGAGGGAACCAAAGGTGTTTTTCTTTTTCCTACCAGGCACTGAAAGCTGCACATTCATATCAGAATTGCTTATCCGGTTGGTCCCCGACCAGCTGTCCAACAAACCTGTTGTCTTTCTTCTCAAATGGATGGGGAAAGAGGTAATTTTATATTATATTGTTTTTACATATTTTTACCACTTGTATATATTTTATGCCAATAAATAAATTTTGCTCTGTGATTGCTTTTTTTTTTTTTTTTTTTTTACTGGAGCTTTACAGATTTATTTATTTATTACTTATTTTCAGCTCTTATCCATATATGAGAGTTGTTGAACACTAGAAAGCGAAAAGTCCAATCAATCAGGCTCAAATCTGAAGCAGTATTGTTTCTGCATCCCACCTCTAAATATTGATGTACTGTGTACTTCCTCCTATATGTACATTGGAGAAATAATTTCTGGGTGTGTTTAATGTTCAGAATTTTAATCTGGATGAAATTGTATTTTGTTGTAGATTCAGATTCAGCACATTTTCCCCTCATGTCTTGCCTATAATTCATCTAATACAAGAAAGCAGTGTTCAGAAACCTGTCACTGCATTATCTTAGTAGAGCCTTATGATGAACCTGAAACGATGCTGGCAGGAAGCTGTAACACATACAGAGAGCTGACAAGACGCAGTGCAAGTGTCATCCTGTTTAATTTAAATATTGATTCCTGCATTCTGTTCTCCTACAGCATATAGAACCATAATAATGTTGCTACTTTAAACCGGGTCCATCTGTGTTGCAGACTAAACCACAGGACATCTGTTTTAGCTGGAATGTTTTATATAAAACACAGATATAATAAAATTACAAATATGCAAATGATCAAACTTCCCCATGCCTGACATTTGGTTGGCAAAAGCAAAAAAAAAAAAAAAAAAAAAAAAAAAAGAGAGCAAATGCCCAAGCAGCTGCGAGAGGTCATGGGGTATGGAAAGCAGGTGCTGAGGGATTAAGTGTTCTCCTAGCCTCTGGTTACACACTACTGTGAACCTGGGAGGTGTGCATGTCTGTGTGTGTGTGAGAGAGAGAAAGACAGACAGACTAACCGTGATTTAAGGTAGAGAGGTAGGTGTTTACGGAGGGAGAGATGAAACAACTGAGACGGGGGTGCTAAAACTTCATGGGGGGAGGCAGAGACATGAGGATCGATGCACTGCAATTGCAGCAGCTTAGTTTCACAGTAAAAGGCTATCTCGCAGATCAAGGTTTAAGGAGGCCATGTTACGTCATTGTCATTATAGTGTGTTTGTGTAAGCTGGTGAGCGACAACACGCTGTGATAATCAACTAATTGCAGGAAGCGCACATACAGTATAGGAAGGATAATGTCTGTTGTCCTCCTTTAAGGCCAACAGATGGCCTGGAGGAAATGTGTATGTTTGAGTGCTGGCGAGGATGCGAGGCAATGCTTCCTGTCATGTATTCATGGCTCTGTATGGTTCTGTGTTCATGTTTGCACCCAATGACATGCTACTAGGGTTGATGTTGTTTTAGTTTTATGCAGTAAATGTAAGCAGTAACTGCCCTTACATCTAACGTAAGCGTCAGGTTTCCCCTCAGAGGTTTAAAAGCCAATAAGGAAGCAGGCCTCAGTGGAGTTCAAGTCACTGCTGGACTCACACTTGCTATATTACTTCACAACCCCAAAGCCTCCTAGTACTTAGTGCAATAACAAATATGTCACATCTGTCTTACTCTCAAGAATCAGGTAGACCCAGAGCCTTTTCCCTGACCTTGGTTGCTACGGAAACATAACCACTCTCTGCTTGGTAACCAAGTCTTTTCTAATTGCCGTCGTCTTGGCAACAGCTCAACCAATGTAATCCAGAAAAAGGCCACAATCCTAAGTGTTTCCTGTTGCAGTATACTCGCCTTGTCAGAGCAGCCTCTAAACAGACACGTTTAATCATTTGGACACAACAGTTGCCCCCCAAAAAACATCCAAATATGTATTTTTCAGTTTTGTTTTTGTAGGACACAGATGGCAAGCTTGACACAAATACACAGATATGATAGTAGCACCACTTGTGGATCTGCAATGTGTTTTATTTTGAGAATTATGTTTAATTTGCAGGGTGTTCTTCAACGTTCAGACCATGAAATGATTCACCGTGGTCTTTTTATTCAGGGGCTGGTCTTTTGTTAGTTCACGGTCAAAGAAAACATACTTGAAGCAGAAAAAGAGGGGTCTGGCTATAAACACATTCATTCGATTTCTGCTGCATCAAAAATGATCATAAAGTAAGCATGAGTATAGTAAATGTGCAGTGATTCCCACCAGATGTACTTGTACATCAGGGTACTATTGCAGCTGTCAACCTCGAACCTTTTAGGACGTTCTACTTAAAAATACGGATGCAATTCCGAAGTAACTATAAATTTAAAGCATCAATCTATCACTTTTCCGAAGTGGAAAGATCTACACTGTTACACAGACACATTTCCTAGTTTTGATGATGTACAACAAAAATATTTTGGGTTTTTCATGGCATTATTTCATACAATACGATTTCCCTCATTTCCTTCTCTTCCATCTCACCTCACTTGTGTTCTTATATGTAATTGTTCCACCTTCCTCCTCAGCAGAGGCTATATCATGCTTATGTGAGAGCCTCTTAAGCATAGAAAATCATTCAACTCAGGAAATCCAATCACATTGTGAGAAGGAACTTGATACTGAGCTAACAGCTAACACGATTGGGAGGGTGCATTAAAATGGAGAACCTTCTGGTCATCACTCAGGTACGTGTGTGTGTGTGTGTGTGTATATATATATATATATATAAATATATAAATATATATATGTATATATAAATATATGCATATATATATATATATATATATATATATATATATATATAAATATATAAATATATATATGCATATATAAATATATGCATATATATATATATATATATATATATATATATATATATATATATATATATATGTGATTTCAGTTACCTGAAAGTATTGAATAACATTTATAATAGTTAGCTAAAAGTAATGGATAACACCTCCAATGGCAGCTAAAATAATGGTTTGCAATTTCCATTTTCACTTATCATGTGTGCATTGGTTCGATAAATATATGTAAATGTGTGAATGAACATGGCTAAAAAAATACCTCACCAATTCATAACTGTTCTGTTTTTTTGTGAGAGGAGGAAAGAAAAAGAAAAATATTAGCAATGTTAAAAAAATGAAATATCCATGACATTGTTTTGTTCACCCAACGGACTGCTGCATCTATGACTTTTGGTTCAGGTAGTGTTTAAAGAATATCATATATCCAAGACAAAACTACTACAAAGTCTACTGGGTATAAACACGAACAAAGTTTAATGTTGCTTCTTTCCCTCGTGGCCCAAAATAAATTGAAGCCACAATCACCAGAAGTGAAACAGCGATTCCGTACTTCCAAACACAAACTCCTCTGCCAAATACTAATCAGTCACATTTTCCAACAAGTTCCCTCTCCAGCAGAACTGCTGTTTCAAAATCACTGCATCACCAACAGTCCACTCAGTCTGATGGATTTAAGAGCTTGTTATTCAAGTTTACAACTCAAACTGGTGGAAAACACAGACAAGATGGTGTGAAGGAAGAACAGATAATCATATGGATACAAGGTAGTGGCTGCAAAAAGGTCAGAAAAGATTAACCAGAGGGGGGATTTCATTATCCTTTGACATATGAAATGTCCACTGATGAGGGACCCAGGGCCACAGTTTTATTACCCTGAAGATGCCTGCCATATTTCTTCTCTTTATTGTCATTGTGTTTTCCAATGAATAATAAACAAACACATCGTAATATTAGCCATTCAGAAATAACTACATTTTTGTGTGTGTGTGTGTGTGTGTGTTTTTTTTAAGTTTTAGTTCAGGCAAGAAACAAAAACCTCAAACAGTCCATGACTGTAAGGTTATTTCGTCATTTTCTGTTTGGAAAATGAGCATATGCCTGACATTTAAAGAAGAATCAGCTTTATTGGTCATATACATGAAATTTGACCTCTACACTTAACCTATCCCACAAGGGAACAGTAGGGCTGCTGTGCAAAGTGCCCCAGGAGTAGTAGAAGCTCATAGTCAGAGCAGGGATCGAGTAGGGGTTCAAGGACAACCACTCTACCTACTGAGCTACACCTGGCAGCATGTCAGTGTCTCTCTCTATACTGAGACAAGTGATTTAAAACCAAAACCATGAAAAAGCAGCCAGAATGTCCACTGATGACAGAAGGCCTACCGTTTTATTACTCGCCTGTCATATTTCTTTCATCATTGTGTTTTCCAACCAGGACATTTACAGTGTTACAGTAGCAAAGTGGATGGTGCAACATTACCATAAGGCCCTATATAAATAAACAAGGACCAATGCTGTAAAATAAGTAGATAGGAAGAACTCATGAGATGTTTTATTATGGAAAGTGTCAGTGACCATGACCAAAATAGTCATAATAGAAAAGATAAAACTTTATTAATACCAAAAGGAATTTCTTTTGATAGACATTATTCAGTATTTACAACAAGGTTAAAAAAACATACATATGTAGTGTAGAAGGAGTGATATTAATAACAGAGCCTAATAGAATAAAATAATAGTAAGACGCATTTACTACAATAGCTAAACTAAAATAGAAAAGTAATATTGTGCATGATATGAAGAGAGTAATATTGGAAATTATAATGAAAATGTACGCACATTTTTTTTATAATATACTGTGTATATACATAATCACAAAAAGCTTTAATTCAGGCTCTTTGAGCCAGAACTGAAGACAGAAATTAATCCAAAATAACATAGTACCACTTACAAACACATTTTTCTGTTCAGGAATGGCAGGAAATAACTGTGATTTTGCATCTCAATCAAAAATAATAATGTATGTTGCTGTTTTTTTCTGCTTTTTTTGGAAAACAGTAAATTTTTAAATTCATGGACAATAACAATACTTATATGTTAGCATTAAAGATAGAATTTGGACTAAAGAACTTGCACATAACCATGACACACATAAACACACAAACATACAAAATTATGGTAATCAGCAATACTGTTAATTTAATTTATTGTCAATACTATTATATATAACATGTATGTGTGTGTGTGTGTGTGTGTGTGTGTGTGTGTGTGTGTGTGTACTATATACTGTCTTGTGTTACTTATGGGTTGTTTAATTGATAAATTGGGGACATTCTGGAACCCAGTCATCATTATTTATAATGCATATGACACAACAGTTTGAACCAAAAGAGTGGCTCGTTTCAAAATACACAGTGCAGAAATTTCAGGGACTATTTCTTTGATATGAAGTAGTTCCACAGACAACTTGTCACAATGAAGTTCTGGATTATTCAGAGGAACCAGGATGATGCTTCTTGAAAGACAAGTTTTAATGTAGAACCAACTGAGAGCACCTAAAAAAATTAAATTAGCAGAAACTGGCGTTAGTTGATCCTACGTATCCATAGTCCTTTGTTTTAACACAGCGAATTGCAGTCCTCTTATATGTATTGGTGCATACAGTGGGAACTATTTTACACAATGGCAATACACTGGTGTGTGACACACACACACACACACACACAAGACCCAAGCTCCACCTTTGCCCCCATCATACCTCTCACCTTTTATTGTTATCGACCACAATGGTATTGTTCCTCCCTGTTAAGCTACAACAGTGTCAACATTTCATTTCATGTGGATTACCCCCTTCAGCCATCTGTACAGCTGATTGAGACTGTGTCTGCACTTGCCGAGCATCCCGGTGAGAGCCATCAAATCACACAACACCACCGCCACCTAATGAGTTGGAAGGAGCAGGCGGGAAGCCTGTAGAGCAGAGGGTCTAAATATTGATGGCAAATATTTTATTGAAGGGTAGGGGTGTCCCCCGATTCAAACCCTGTCTCATAGTGTCCTGTGTTATCAGCATCTACAGCTGTCTTTGTCTTAGACGCTTCATGTATACACACACACACACACACACACACACACACGCACAAAATCCTTGGGGCCTGCACCATGCCGAGACAAATACACAGCTTGACTGTGCTAGGTGATACTGTGCATGTACGTGTGTGTGTTATTTCTAAATGACTTCATCTGTCGTAGACACAACCAGCTGGATGCCAGCATGTGCACAACACACACACACAACCCTCACACACCTGACTGGGCACCAGTTGGGGGTTTCAGGTGGAAATCCGCAGGGAAGGCTTTCGCAGCATGGCTGACCTAAAAATATAATGCACTGGGATGTCCTTTGTGAATAAACAAATCACACATTAACATTAGCCATGAAGAAATAACTAGACTACTTTTCTAGTTCAGGCAAGAAACAAGCATCAGTGCATAAAAAATGTACCTTTGTTGTGTGTTCAGTTCAGGTGAGAGAGGGAAATGAAGACCTCAAATGTGTGTCCATGAGGGACATGGTAAGGTCTATGTTGTCGATTTGCATTTGGAAAACTAACACATGCCTGGCATTTGCATTGGCAGCACATCAGTGTCTCTCTCGCAGCAGTAAAAGAAAAACTGACACAAGTCTCAAACTGATTTAGAACCATTTGTGCATGCAGTAGTGTAATCAGGTGGTACTTGGGCTTTGCCTCCCTGCTGTAGACCCTGAGACCAGCAGATATTCAGGTGATTCAACAGGTGATCAGAGTTCTCCACCTGCTGGGCAAAGTGGAGAACGGCATCTTCTTCTTGCCCACTTTCTATTAGCCCTGTGTATCAACAAGCGGAGAATTGAATATATTTATCCAAGTCCTGTTGGAATTAATTAAATAATTACATTTTTAAGATGTTTTAATTTGAGTATTCAAAGCACTCTACTCCACCCTACGCCTGAGGAAAATACTGATTTTTTTTTTTTCTGCTACATGGACACGTACCTGCACTTTAAGGTTCCAAGTTGCAAATATTTTAATAGATTTTTGTGTCTTTTTTTATTGCAAAGCAGGTTTAAAGCTATAGTCTGTCATGTTAGAGAGCTAGCAAGAGAGCTAGCAAGATCTGAAAGTGGCACCTCCTCTCTGCCTCCTGTAAGCTCCTCCCCCTCACAGCAGTGCTCCGTCCAAAGCCACGCCCCCTTAAACTTGAACATCTGACAGTAGGATTCAGCAGGGAGAGGAGAGCCGTCATGCTACATCACCAGATATAAAAAGTGCCGTTCAAAGCCAATATCCGTCCAATATCTACCGCTTATCCTCACAGGGTCGCAGGGGGGCTGGAGCCTATCCCAGCTGTCTTAGGACGGAAGGCAGGGTACACCCTGGACAAGTCGCCACCTCATCGCAGGGCACATAGAGACAGACAACCATTCACACTCACATTCACACCTATGGTCAATTTAAATGAGCCAATTAACCTACAAATATTACATATTTAATGAAACTCCTCACGAAGCTAAACAAATAATTACCTGTCCAACAAAATGAAAGCAACTTCTGCATCACTTTTCAGTCCCTTCAGATATCTCAGTGTCTCCACTGATGTTGTCTCTAATTTGTCCTCTTAGCTTTATCCAGAGTTTTGTTGCAGCCTTTTTTGCCTCCCTCTTTCTTCTCTTTGCCTGTTTAGCAGGGTGAGCCGTCAGAAGTAATGCTGGAAATGGTATTTTTAACTGCATTTTCTCTGCCATTGTTCCCTGCAGAACAGATTCTCCTGCTAACTCTGTTGTTCTCCTTTCTGCAGAGGAGTGTGCTGGATATAACACCTGCAACAGTGGGGAGGAGTGTTTCTGAAGTGTTTCTGAACAGAATGACAGACTACAGCTTTATGTGCTATATGTGTAAATACTGTGAAAGTATTGAAATCAAGAAAGAGCAATACAGCAATATTCACAAACTGTTTGACATATGCTAATGTTACTCTACTCAACTTAATGCAGTTTGCTGTCAATATAATTAATTTTTACATGCATAATTTGATATTATATGTATATATACACATATATATGTGTGTGTCTGTATATATATATATATATATATATATATATATATATATATATATATATATATATATATATATATTCTCTTTTCTCCAAATAGAAAAAACTGCAAATATCTTTTTGACGTTTTACATTTGTATTTTGAGTATAATATCGACATTAAATCAAATCTAATTCGGTGTTATTTTTATCTCACTTTGTATTAGAGAGACAAACATGAGAGGGAGGCGCATGACGTCAGAGGTCAGCTGACAGGTTTGTTGTGCTGCTCGAGCTCGTCCCGATCACAACACAGACAGAGGAAGGAAGCAGGGACGTCCAGCCATCTCCCAACTGCTGCCCTTTAGTTTACATTTCGACAACAAGCTGCCAGCACAGACGCCGTTGACAGTTTTACAATTTTTTTTTAGTTTTTATATTTTGACGCTTTGATATAGCAGCTACCTCCGTTTTCATCCACTGCCAACTGGTTGACTTTGACGCAATATGCCTTCAGAAAAAACCTTCAAACAAAGAAGGACATTCGGTAGGTGTCATCTCAGCTTGTTTCACCATTTTACACGCAGCTCCTCTGCCTTTTGTCTTTGTTAGTAGTGACGTGTGTCCTTCTCTGAACTGTACAAGACTGAATTGCGTCGTTAATGTCGACAAACCAGATAGCTGATAGTTATTATCGCAGTGGCTAGTGTTAGCCTTCGTGTTAACGGACGAAAGTCTGTGCTCATGTTAAGTTCTCTAAAACCAAATAGCCATAATAACTGCTGTGCTCACTCGTATACAAACGGGTTTGAATGTCATGTATATTATGATAGCGCTATTGGCTGTGCGCGTGCGCGTGTGTTTATTTGCATCAGAGCTGTGAGAGAAAAACAAAGTGGTGTCGAAATGCAGGAGAGCTGCAGGATTGGGGGATGGGGTAGTTTGTGGAGGAGAGGATGAAGGAGTTTAGAGGAGGGGAAGGAATGAAATAGTAGCTGAAAGTGCAGTCTTTATGTTACTTTTTTGCTTGAAGGATAGGCCACAGCCTCGATGCGGGTTTTAGTTTCAGTTATGCTTTCTCAGCACGCAGAGGTAAAGACGAGGCCTGCTGCTTCAGCCTCCATCCACTTGTCCCACTTGACAGCATTTTTTTATATATATATATATATATATATATATATATATATATATATATATATATATATAAGTAGTTAATATATATGTATATGTGTGTATATATATATATATATATATATATATATATATATATGTAGTTAATATGGGCCCAATTCCTAGAATGACTAAAAGTTACCGACTTCCTGTTAAACATCACGCCATTGGTCTAAATTTACAGGGCACGTGAGGACCAGAAACATCGTGTCACGTGCTTGAATATTTGAGAACGTGCTACAGTGAAACTTGCTCTACAACTGTGGTACTTTTATTTAAAGTAGCCTACATGATCAGACTACTGATGTATATAAAAAATGTCACAACACTGTTGCTACACTGACTCCATCCATTTCTGAGTGTGACACAGTCAACCATATAAGTGCTGCATATCTGTATATTAGGTCATATTAAGATGACTCAGGGATCCACAGGGAATCTTCCAGTCAGGCAGTAGGCTACTGACTAATCCTCATACTGTGACAGAACAGAAAAGTGTAAAAAAAAAAAAAAACCCACAGGCTTTTGGACCAACTGCTTCCTATTTTGTGTTTTTCTTCTTCTCTCTTTTATGTGGCCTGTCTTGTTTGGTGTGGTCAATAGACACAGATGAGACACACTGACTAACACATACAGAGCTTCCTGTTCCTGGCAGTGAACTCACTGAAATGTGATCATGGAACAATTTCCTCAGGTTCAGCCTGGAAATGGCAAACATTTTGTAAGTCAGGACATTTTTAGCGACATGTCACAAGTGTGGATGGCCGTAATTCAAAGCATCAAGTGTGACAGCTGCCAGTGTGCTGCTGTTTGTGATTGAATGCTTCATTTGGATTTCAAAGTTCAAAAATGTTGTTTATCTCATGACACAGAGATGTTTTTCCACAACTTACCCAAGTTTATTGACTGACCTCATGTTTGACCATCAGATTGATGTTGTTGATGTTGTCAGTACACTACAGGAAGTCCAAGGTGTTATCTGCAACCGTGTATTTTGGCCCACTTACAAAGCACTTAAAATGGGGTTAAACCACACAAAGGAGGAGGGTGCCTTGCTCTGCCACAGGTCAACATGTGATCTGTCTAATCAGCAGCTGCTCTTTAGTGTTTACTGGCCTTTTCAGTTCTTAGTGTGCAGGGAAAAGATTAAAAAAGTCCCTCTTCAGCTGAGATTATTACACTTTATAATAACCATCATTTATAAATGGTAAACTTATTTCACTGCTAGCTATCCACTGACACAGTATTGACTATCTAAATATTAATTCAATGCAATGTATTATAATAATCAGTTAAAACTTTTTAAGAACATCATAATAACGCTTATTTACCATTAAATGTAATATTTATACAAGTTTTACCAACATTACAACATTACTTCAATCATTAACAAACACTTATACTCAGCACATAATAACATAACATACATTATAGCATGACTAATAATAATCAGTGAAATGTCTAGTCACAAGATTTAAAGGATTTGTTGATAAATATTTTAAAAATTATGGCTTTTCCAGAGAAAAATACTCAAACATTTTTATAGTGTTATAAAGTTTTCCCATTCATAATTTTGAATTTTGCAGGCATGATGCAAACAGTACACAAACCTCTGCACACACACATCCTTCACTCACAGAAAATGAAGCAGTCCTAATGTTTCTCTTATAATCCACTAATCAATGTGGAACACTGTTGTTACACCATGAGTGGATTTTTAGTGAAATTCTTTATGTTTCCACAACAGCACATTTTGCTCCACTGAGCACTCCATTAAATCCATTTTTCCCAGATGTTTCTCTTCTACTTGAGGCTAAGCTTGGAGAATGTAGTCCCATTGTGATTTTTTTTTTTAATGTTTCAAAGTAGATCTTGTAAAATGAAGCTAGAGCACAGCTGTGACTTTCTTTCATTAAGATCTCAGTAGAAAGTATGACATGTGACACCTTGGCATCGCTGTCGTGTCAAAAGAGATAACCTGCTCCTCATGTGATGATGACATCATCAAATACACTAATTCATGGGTGGAGTAGTTTGAACATTCTGAAACCTGTCTGTGAGGTTATTTAGGCCTTAGACGTTTTTTTTAATAACTTCTCTTTCTCTGTTGATGAGCATACAAGCCGATTCTCCCCACCTTCTCTGTCTGCTAGTAACTCTTCCATTAACCACTGTCTGCTTTTTTCCCTACAGAACAGAGAGTAGAAGATGTCAGACTGATCCGAGAGCAGCACCCCAACAAGATACCAGTGAGTTCAGAATCATCCACTTGACAGTGAAATCCACTGAGAAAAATACAACTTTCAGGGCATCATATGATGTGGTGTGTTTTTGAGCAAGTGGAAAGTACCCACATGTTTCCTGATAAGGCTCTTAACTCTGATAAGGCACACAGTGACACAGCAGATGTTTTGAGTTTTTCTATTGAGAAAGTCAGGTGTCAGGTGGCTCCTAGCAACCAACAAACAAACGCACACCTTGTGTTTCACCTGCCCAGTTTATCATTCTGAGATAGAGTATCACCACAGCCTCCCATCTGCTGTCCATGCAAGGCCTCTCCTCCTCTTCTTAAAAGCTCCTCAGTGTGTGTGTGTACTTGTTTCCTGTGTACTCTCATGGGGTTATAAACTGCCATGTCATGGTAAGTGTTGACACCAGAGGCCAGATGCGCTGTGTCATTGTAATACAACTCCACCCAGAAGGCCACAGTGGAGCCTGTTGGGGAACCAGATGGCTTTAATTGTAGCTCTCATAACGCCTGATTTTACAGAGGTCAGTGTATATCTGAAGCTTTGCTCGAATTTCTTATCAGCAATTTTTGCTTTAATTTTCATCATTGTTTATTTAAAGGTAAAATGTGTGCTTTTTTATTATAAAGCAGTTTTTAATCCTGTATAAATGCTGCAAAAGTATTGAAACATTGAGAAATACACACAACCCATATTCAGAACCTGTTTGAAAGGAGCCGTCATGATTTCTGTCCGTGATGTCACAAATCTACAAAATTCAACTACTGTACAGTTTTAAATATAAACACTCTAAATGTATCCCAGTTTATTTCCATCTGCACTGTATGTGAATGAAATCAGCTGACAGGAACAGGACCCAAACTGTTGCCCAGCACATTGTAAACGCACTAAAGCGTTCAGACACAGGGTAAATACAGGCATATTCAGTCAGACAGTATGAATAAAATAATGTGTTTTGGATATTATAGCATGTAAACATGTTCTAGGAGAATCATAAAACGTGTGACAACGTGTGTGAGGGGAGACGTCATCGATTAATTCTGTGCCCGTGTCTCCTGTAGGTGATTATTGAGAGGTACAAAGGAGAAAAACAGCTTCCCATCCTGGACAAGACCAAGTTCTTGGTGCCAGACCATGTCAACATGAGTGAGCTCATCAAGATTATCAGGTAGACTGCAAGTCCTTTCTTCTCTTTTCTCTCTTGTTTCCTGTCCTCTCCTTCCATTTCCTCTCTTTCCTTTTCCTCTTCTTTCATTTTCTCTCCTCTATCACCTCATTTCCTCTTCTTTCCTTAACTCCCCTTCCTATCATCTCCTTTATCTCTTCTCTCCTTTCCTATCCTCTTTTTCCTCTCTATTCCTATTTCCTTTGCATTCATTTCCCCTTATGTTCTTTCCTCTACTCTCATTTTCTCTCCTTTCCCATCCCCTCATTTTGTTTCTTCTACTCTCTCTCATTTTCTTCCCCTCCTTTATTTCCCTCTGCTCTCTCTACTACTTTACTTACTTTCTTTCTTTCTCGCTCCTCTCCTTTCCTCTCCTTTAATATCCATTTCCTCTCCTCTCCACTTAATTATTTCCCCCTCCTCTCCTTTTCTCGCCACCAGGAGGCGCCTCCAGCTGAACTCCAACCAGGCTTTCTTCCTGCTGGCCAATGGCCACAGCATGGTCTCTGTGTCAGCTGCCATCTCTGAGGTCTATGAAAGGGAGCGGGACCAGGATGGCTTCCTTTACATGGTGTACGCTTCTCAGGAGACCTTCGGCGCTGTCACAACCACCCAGTGAATGGCTTTCTGTCTTCTTCCACCTGGCAGGCAATTGGACAATGTAGTTTTTGGCCCCCTCCATGTTTCTTGCCACGCACTGTTAGTCTTGACTGTAAGAACTAAAACACAAACTGCTAAATCTATACACAGAGTACGATCATTTCCCAGCTCAGATGGTTCAGGTTGTGATATTGATATTGTGTTTGTGTACCACCACACTCACCCAGTAGCATGGAGCCTCACGGGTTGACAAGAAAAGCAGAATTTAGGTAGAAAATCCCCAAAATCTTACTGTGACTCAGGCCAATGGAGTCCTTTGATGTGTGTCTCTGCTTCTTTATTGTCTCATGGCAATGTAGCGCCTGTTGATGGCAGTTATTTTTCAGTGTTGTGGTCATGTGTCTTCTCGGCTGTATTTATGTCAATATATATACACATTTCAGGTAGTGATATTACATAAAAGTGTATATATACATATATACATTAGCCAGTGAGCAAAGACAGCCTTAATTATTATAAGGTTTTTTTCATGATGGTCTCTTGGGAAAGTTATAGATTTCTGGGTTCAGGTGTTATTGCAATGAAAAGGTGGATTTCGGGGGTTAGTAGTCTGGAAAGAGTATTTTTTCCGGAGAAAAATATGCTGAATCAAGTAGAGGTGGGATCTGTACTTGCTTATTAGAGATTAGGAGAAAGATTAATCAGTACGTCTCTGCTGTGTTTCTCTTCATAGTTTCTCAATGGTGTGTCTGTTCCTCCCTGCCTTGTTTCCTAAAGCATCTTCACTGTACAATAATGTGTTGGGGGGGGACTTCTTTTTGCTCCTGAAATGGATGACTGTAGTTTGCAAAAAAAAAAAAACATGCCTTGGTGTACAGATAATATTGACTTTTACAGCTTTGAATCTAAAAGGGGGTTCCAGTGAGAGTGACCAAGTTGAGTTTGGATACACTACAGGAGCATGGTTTGATTGCATGTGTGAATGGAGGATGATGCTTTCTGTAAATGCTGATGGGGGGTGGGGGGGGGGTGTCACTATTCTCCTTTGCTTTTTATCTCCTTTGTCATGAGTATTTATTTGGGTGATGGAATGGGAGGTCGTCTGTCCATCTGCTTGTCTTTTGACCCCACAAGGGCTAACTCTTCCCATAGCTGTCACTGTTGTTAAGTTTCAGGTCACTGAAATTCAACAAGCACTTTCACTGTGGGGAATGTTCCCCTGCCCAGTGGGTTTTTAAGGGCTGCACTCTGAAAGAAAGAAAGAAAAAAAAAACTGAATCTCCTGTCTGTCTTTAGATTGCCCTTCACTTTGTCTGTGCTTTGCTTGTCCTCTTCCTCCTCCCCACCTTCTTAACAGATCAATGTTTAGCTGCTTTTATATTGCAGTATTTTATCATTTTATTTGTTTTTATTTTTATGTGATTTTTATTTCATTGTACGATGCATCTCGACTCTTTGCTGTCTGCAGTCTGTGAAGTAGGCCTACAGAGGTGACTAGTTAAAGCTGCTGTGTGTTTGTTACAGAGGAGTGGAGCCTTTGTTTCAATGTTTTTTTCTGCCTGCTCCTCCGTTTCACAGACACATAGCCACACACAGCAATATCACACAGCATCCTCTTATGTATTTATGTTGGTCTTTTGTAAACAATAAAAGGAGAAACAAATGTGTGGTTCCTGTGTTTTTCTGCCTGTAAAACACAAATCAACATGTTCATTACTCACAAATATTGCAGCAAGGATTCACAAATGGGAGCTGTAGTAGTGGTTAGCACTATCGCCTCATAGGAAGAAGGTACTGGGTTTGATTCCCGGCCCGGGGCCTTTCTGTGTGGAGTTTGCATGTTCTCCCTGTGTCTGCGTGGGTTCTCTCCGGGTACTCCGGCTTCCTCCTACCATCCAAAAACATGCATGGGGATTAGGTTAATTGTTTAATTTAAATCGACCGTAGGTGTGAATGTGTGTGAATGGTTGTCTGTCTGTATGTGCCCTGCGATGAGGTGGCGACTTGTCCAAGGTGTCCCCTTCCTCTTGCCCTAAGACAGCTGGGATAGGTTTTTTGTTTCGATAACTATAATATAAATCCACTAATGATGTCATATTTTTTTTAAAATTGTATAATATATGATGAAAAAAAATTAACAAAAAAAGAGTCATAAAATGTCACTTCATAGCATGTTGCAAAAATAAAAATATATTATGTCAAAGACTGTCATAAAAGCATAGGATGTCCAAAAAAATATAAAAAAAAATAAAATATAAAAAATGTCACAGTATATTATGTTGAAAATGATAGAAAACAGTATGGTGTATGTCAAAATAGATTTAGATTAGGGTCGCGGGGGGGCTGGAGCCTATCCCAACTGTCTCAGGGCAGAAGGCAGGGTACACCCTGGACAAGTCTCCAGTTCTTCGCAGGACACATAGAGACAGACAACCATTCACACTCACATTCACACCTACGGGCAATTTAAATTAGCCAATTAACTTAATCCGCATACATGTTTTTGGATGGTGGGAGAAAGCCGGAGTACCCGGCGAGAACCCACGCAGACACGGGGAGAACATGCAAACTCCACACAGAAAGGCCCGGGCCGGGAATCGAACCCGGCAGTGAGGCGATAGTGCTAACCACTACACCACCGTGTCGCCCCCATTCTAGCCATGTGCATACAAATCAATGTTGTTGCTGCAGAGGAAACTGAACGAAATCTGATAAACTGGTTAAAGTATGTCAGTTGAGTCACTGTTATTTGGGGCTTAAGTTTGAAAATTGAAAAAAAAAAAAATTGAGTGTTGTGGAGTTCGAACAAAGTTAGCTTAACAGAATTTTCTGCTGCAGACTAGCTGCTTGAGGCTACATTACCCACTACTCCCATAATGCAAGTATCTAAAAACAAAAATGGCAGTTGAGTTGCATTGAGGGTAATGTGACACATTGTTGCTTTAAGAATTCATTCAAATCTCACAACAGACAATTTGACATTTACTAATAAATATTTCTGATTATATTTATAATATAATTAATAATTTGATCACTTATTTTTCTGTTCACTGTCACAGCTTGTTGGGAGATGTAATGTTATTTATGACATCTGTCAAAATATCTAGTGGGAAAAAGGCTTATTGGATATGTATTTTAATTCTTAAATGGCTGACAATGGCTTTTTAACTTCATAAATAAGGCTTATACACTATGCGACGAGACAGAATCAGAAAACATTGTATTATGCAAACATCCCTTCAGAAAAAAAAAACTATTTTAAAAACACATTAAGTCATGAAAACATCTGACCTACAAAATATTATTTTTGCAAACAAATATTTAAAGGCACATTGAACATGCATGCTGCAGCATCAGTTGACTGGGCACAGCTGTCATTCTTACAGACTGGATCAAATGTCTGCCTTTAAGATCCATAAAACCATACAAAAGTGTCACAAAAAGCCATTAAGACAGTCGAGCTGGTTGATTCTGAGCCCATTATTTCTGTGAAAAGGCAATACCTCAAAGACTTTTATGTTGCGATAAAAAAAGCATTACTTTCAACAACAGACATACATTCTTATATAAACTGAATGTTCACTATTTCCTATTATAAATAAACACCCATGTCCCAGTGCTGTGCCCTCCAGGGGCACAGATAGAGTTTCATCTGAAGGACCAGCTGTGCTCATGTCTGTAGTGCTCCGGGTCCTGCCCATCAACTCACTCAGTCAGACCTGAATACACTGTGAACCTTTTTCCAACTTCCTTTTAACATTCCTAAATTGTCTTTTGCATATAAGCTGGTGATTAGCTCTGACTCTCCGGGAGTGAGAAGTTTCAGATTGACCTCCAGGCCGCTCAGCATTCATTCAATTATGAACAAAACAAAAAGTGAAACATCAACTAAGAAACTGGCACTTTTCAAATGTCCAACACTATACTTGTTGAAAGGCTGCAGGTCACCACAAAACCATTGTATTCTATTCTAAAAGGTGATGGATTTAGTCCCACAAACAATTAAATGATGAAAGGTAATGTCCATATTTCTTGGCCCAAATGTACATCATGACTCCGAGCCATCATATGCTGAATTAAAACATGTACTGTAATCATTGTAGGGCTGCAACGAACAACTATTTTAATAATCAATTAATCAGTCAATTAAATTTTCGATTAATCAGTGAAGAGGTGGTTCTGTGGTGTTTTACAGCGGTGTGACGTAGCGGTGACTGACATTAATCACGCGACACAACAAATCCATGATGAAATTCACTGCCAACTTTTACTAATCGCTTTTTATCAATTTTATTGATTCACTGTTGCAGCCCTAAATAATTGTACCATGGAGCTTGTTTTCTTTTTTTAATCTCACCTGTTTCTACAATTCACCAGCCTTTTAATGCTACATCATGATAATCCTAAAAGGCTTCATTGATATAATTTTATGTAGTTTGTAGTTTATGTTTATTTTAAACATTTGGTGGGTCCAGAATTAATGTTTTTATCTCTGTGGAAGATTTCAGTTTTGGTATCTGGGGGGGGGCTAGACCACCAGATCAATAGTGGAGCAGAAGGTTCAGCAGAACCTTCTCCAACTGGTTGTTTTGGGGGATTGAGCCCTTAAGTCAGGGTTCCTGTAAAGCACTTCCCTGTAGCATTTTGTTGTAAACAAACAAAGGTTATGTTTGTATTCTCACCACAATGTACTGTGTATCCTTGCACTTTCCCATATCCCTACTCCTGTATTAATCCTATATTTTAAATCCCTCACTGTTTACATCCATGTATACCACTCAGGTGGTAAAGAAAACCTCATCGGTGTCCCAATTCTTAAAACTGTCATTTTAAGCAGGTTCTGTGTATGTGGTGTGTTCACTGGAAAACTAGGCAAAATGAAGTATACTCAAAGCTGATGTGTGTGAACTGTGGATGCATGGCAGCTAAACTTCTCTCTGTGAACTTTAATTGGCAGTTTTAGTCTTAAAGCTGGCATTTTATTGCCTTTGCTCAGCATGTATTGCATTTCCTGTTGATATAAAACATAAAAGTGTGATTCCTACCTGCAAAAACAGTATACTATAAGTATACAGAGTATACCGTGTATAATGAACATGTAGCGTGAACTGGCCTCGACTGCCCTGATTGTGAGACGAACTGCTTTTTTTCAGAAGCATCGAAGCTTTGAATAGTATAACATGTTTTATACCAGCAGATACAGTCTTCAAGGTAATGCTGGTGTCGCGCTTATATTAAGATGTCCAGTCTGTCATGATAAAAGCATGATTTGAGATAAACAGTGATGCAAAAATCACTCAGTGCCCAGGCAGTTATTGGGATACTGGAGTCGTGCGTCTTTGGTTTGTGATCCATCCAGAATGCTGGAAAATGCTGAGTCATTTAGCTGTGAAGTAGATTTTGAGACTCTTTGGTTGAACTGCTGCATCACAGTTAACATGACAGCCAGAGCTCCAGCCACGACTCTGAAACGAAGCGAGGCAGAGATTATAAATCTACGGCTTTATATTTGTGGAGGGCCCATCTGAGGGGTCCATCTGTTTCTGTTCTTCAGCTGCTGCGTGCTGGCTTCAGCAGGAACATGAGGTACAGTGGTGTCGCGAGTTCAAATCCACTGGCGTTTCTGCTGGTTAGTCCCCTGAGTCCTTGCTGTCAGAGTGAGGAGTGTACTTCAGTCGAAATGTCCCTGTGAAGCACAGCAGAGAAACACAGTGGCTGTGCTGAAGGCTTTGCTTGATGATTCTTCTGCATCTATGGAAAGCTTATAGGTTGTAGCACAAAGAAACACGGCAGGCTGTGATGTTTCAAAAGCAACATTAAATTATGTGCACCAATAACAACAAGTGTTATAGAGTGCTGCAGGAATGAGTCCTAAAACTCAGTGTTTTTTCTTAACATTACCTTTTTGCTTCTGCCGATTGCATTTACACTTCAAAAATCTGAAAAGTTGTGTTCATTTGTGAAGATTACCTTACAGAACAAAAGAATTATACACATTTGCCAGAGCTTTTTTGTGCAATAATCTAAATGGAAACTCAATGGAAAAGTCCAACTGTATTTCTTTATTTGAAGAATCACAAGTTGATAAGCATGCAGCCTTTTGCTAATTATATTATGCAATTAGGAACCTGAAGTAGAGCTGCACAAAAGAAAATATGTCATAGAATATATATGTTTTGGATATAACCAATTAATATATACAATCAATGAAATTTGGATTTAAAGCAGCATTAGAAAGAAAGATTATTGAATTTGCCAATTCAAAATCACAAATGAATAATTCTATTTATATAATGGAACTTTAGTTGATTACTAATCACCTGAACATCATCAGTCATCAGTCATTCACTCACCTTGCTGCGCTGAATCCATGACCGGCTGTTTGCATTCCTCTGCTCTGTGTCCGTTGGCACCGCAGTTATAACATGACACATTCCCTGCTGCCCGCTTCTGGCTTCCATTTCCCACAATGCCTTGCGGCTGGTAGAAGGCGAAGCCCTGCTGCTGGTCGTGTGACACGGGGGTGTGGCGGTAGAGGGGTGGTGGCACCATCATTGGGTAAGAGAAGGGTGTGGCTCCGGAGCCGGTGGCGCTGGACGTGGCGATCAGGGGGCTGAGGTGGAGCAGAGGACCCAGGGTGAAGAGTGAGGGGCCGGCCGAGAATGGCTGGAGGTAGCCAGCTGCTGCGTATCCGGGCAACGCCCCATAGGCGCCGCAGTTCCCCCGGCAACCGCAGGAGCTGCAAACACACATGGAGGGGGTGTGACCTGAACTTTGATCCAATGAAGAGACTGAGGAAGGGGAAGGGGAGGGGCTAGAGGTAGGCTGGGCCGGGTAGTAAGTGTTGCCAGGCACCGCGGCCACAGGGACACTGCTTGCAGTTGCCATGGGAACAAAGCTGCCACCACTACTGGAGCTGCCGGGCTTTGTGGAGGGACAGGAAGAGGAGAAAGAAGTAGGCGGGTAGGAGTAGTATACAGATGGAGATGGGGATGAAGAGGATGAAAGGTGGAAGTGCAGAGGAGGGTGGGAGACGTGGTGGAGGCTGTTGGAGGTCGAGGTCAGAGCAGAACTGGTTTCCACCATCAGACCCACAGCACCTCCCGCCAGGCCACGGCAAACCAGTGAGTCCTGGAGCGCAGAGGAGCTGTCCACGTTTAGCCCAGGGAACAGGTTCTCAAGCCTCACCCCCATCCCCAGACTGAGCCCTGTGGTGAAGCCAGCGCCGGCTACAGGCAGACCCGAGCTCAGAGGCTTAGTCCTGTCCTCCGTGCACAGTGGAGGGGGCCTGGGTTTACGAGGAGAGCTCAGGATGCGTGCTGGGTTTGAGACTGGGGAGAGCAGGGTCTGTGGATAGCTGGCCTGCGGGTGGTAAGGAGATTGCAGGAGGCCGAGGGGGAGTTGAGAGGAGCAGGGGGGAGGGTGAGGAGGAGCTGGATCCGTTTGGACAGGCAGGACCTGGGCAGTGGGGCGACTGGAGACTGTAGGGCAGCCAGAGTTCAGGATGAAGACACAGGACCGGTCTTTCTCTGGTCCGCCCCCTGCTGCATCTGGACCCACCACTCCTGGAACACAGATGTAGTGAAAAGCTGTTGTGTTGGGAATGTATGCCACTCAAAGACAACATAAGTTCATTAGTTTACTTCATTATTACCAATCAAAGCATATATTGTACAGTAATTCATTTTCATATTAATGATTTGGCGTACAACAAATTATACCTAGTGGTTCTATATTTATGACTTCAAATGGTTTGGACAAATCAACTGACACAACTTTTATGCAGTACATTTTTTTTGGCTATTTATAAAAATGTTATTTTTTAATATTTCTGCATATTTGGGGTCCTTAAACAGTCATGGACTGGGGTATGACCGGTGGGCTGAGACTCTGTTGGATCCAATGAGTTTAAGAGTATTTATGTGTGATGATGTGACCTCTAATGTAATTAATAGCCTCATGAAACTTTACAGCCAATGGATGGTTGTCCTAGCTACATATATAGACAATAAGGGGTTTCTGAGCAGTTTCCAGAACAGCTCTTGAACAAGTCCTCAACATCCACTTGCCTAGATATGCAATTCTATTCAGAAACATCCAAATGTCAAAAGTGTTTCTACACCAAATCAAAACAAAAAAAAAAATCACAGTTTTCCTCAAGATCTTGTCTTGTTATCTTAATGTGGTATTTTGAAGGGATTATTAATGAGACATAATAGAGTGTGCAGATGGCATTGTATATAGTAGTAGTATTCAGTATCTGAATGAGAATAAGTTGATAAACTCAGTTGCAACTAACACCACTTTCAAGCTTGAATTTGGTTTGTTTTATCCTTTTTTTTTTAGGATCATAACTTTGTGATGATTCAACAGTCCTGTGAGAAAACTTACGCCTGTGAATGTCTCTCGTCCTCTCAAAGGTGGAGTCAGAACAGAGCGGTGTTCGGGGGGAGCAGGAAGAGCTGGAGTAGCCCGAGGACGAGCTGCTGTCTATTGAGACTGGGTGATGGTGTGGTACAGCGTCCACCTCCACTCGCAACTCTCCTGAAATAAATTTTGATACACAATTTCAAGCTGTTTTACTGTAGTCCGTATTTTAAATCACTTAAAAGTGTGGCTGTTGCTGTTGCCTGGTCTCATGTTAGAACATTGTTAACATGCATGAATAAAAGATAAATGTTACCTGCAGTGCAGATGGGATGCACTGAGGGTCCCATGTGACTAGAAGGCGTCACCCTGGCGATGCCACTACAGGGCCGCTTTTCCATCTTCATCTCCCTGCAGGTTGCACACACACAGGAAGAGAAGTATGATATTTCTGGTGGTTCATCCTGTTTTACATGTGTCACACTACTTTTAATTTCACAAATATCCTACTTGTCCTTAAGTTTAATAAGGCTAAACTCTCTCAGTTGAGTTACGAGTTGAACAGCAGCTTGTGTCCACTGATGACCACCAGGGGGAGACATTATCCACTCAACGTGCTCCTCAGCATCCCAGCATAATAGGAAAAAAAATCTGCAATCCTATCAAACCTGTTGCATGGAAAACCACTGCAGCAACTTTCCATTTTCTTTCCAGTGTCTTGTTTAAGCACACACACACACAAATGCTCACATTGCCACATTCCCAATGAAAACTTGTTGATACTGTGGATGGAAACATGATCAAGCGATAATAGGAGCAGGTTCACAAGTGAAGAAGCCAAGTGTGTGTGTGTGTGTGTGTGTGTGTGTGTGGATGAATGTGGTCGTGTAAGTAAGAGAGTCAGTGCATGTGGACACATTTGCTTGCAAGTCCATGTTTTTGTGCTTTTTGCGTGGGTTTCTCTTGGTTATCTCCTCATAAGTATATCTAATCTCCCCGGCCCACTTACAGCTGGTTAACCATTGACACTGAGGGCCGTTACTGCCGTATATTCCCTGTCAGAAATCAGCAGCTGATCAGTCTGTCTGTTAATGGTTAATAGGACAAAAAGAATTTGCTAACTTCACCGTACCCTGTCACGAAGATCTACACTGTGAAGGTCAAATAAACACCAACAAGCCTCATTTCAAAGTCACATCGCACTGCTTAAAGAACAGCATCACTTGCCAGTGCCGCATCCACACTGAGTTCAGCAGCTGCTCATTATAATGGAATTTCTTACTGTCCAAACTATTATGCAAGTCAACAAAACAAATTTGAGCTCTAAGTTATTTGCTGGTGGTATTTCTGAGCGATCTTGTGTGCTGCTCAGTCTAAATTCTGCTCTTGCGATTTTCTACAGATGTTCTGAGCAAGGAAGAATGTAATGGCTATGGATGTTACTCAGAAAGCAGGGTCTAACACGATGGCACTTCACTTCCATGGAGTTTATACATAGTTCAGACATAACATGATGACCACCTGACAATTTTTTTTTATCAGAACTACCGTTAACTTCTTTGGCAATTTGAGCTCCAGTAGCTCATCTGTTGGGTCTGGGCCAGCCTTTTGAATTTAACTGGCTTTTTAAATGGTGGGATCATTGATGGGATGGCTTTAATAGAAAATACTGTCTTCTGATTGACCACAGGCAGTGCCTTATATTTTCAGATTACATTTCATACTATACTACTTTGCTTGCTTGCTGAGAGTTAGATTACAAGATAGATAGCACTCTCTTGTCTGTGTGTTAAGTGCAAAGCCAGGAGCCAAATAGCTTAGCTTAGCTTAAAGACTTGGAAGGAGGGGAAAACTTAAGAAAATGCTTTAGGATACACTGTTTGTAATACACTTTATCTTTTAATGTTATTTTATTCTACTGTTCTCAGTAATCAGCAAAATTAGGACAAAATGTACAAAAATATTCCTGTTGAGAGAGTGATGCAACTTTTTCATAATCTAAAGATACAATACTTTTATCGATTAGCACGCATCACTGTTTTCACTCCTGAACATGTGCAATGAGTCTGTTATCTTATTATGCCAGTCGGCCAATTTTGTTCAGTTAAGTTGAATACTTGTTCACTTAGTTTTTCATCTGGTCTGGTGCTTATTTAGACATTTATACAGTGTGCACTTATATATATTTGTTATATATTTGTTATAGATTTTTTATATATTTTTTTCTAAAATACATTTGTTGACATTACTTATTTTTTGACAGTTTTGCCATTTTTGGGACAATTAAAGGACTATATTATCTTAAAAACAATTACCTGGCCTGTCTAAAGTTCAAAATTGCAAATACAGGCACCTCTAAAGCTTAAAAATTAAATGTGCTAATTTAAAAAATTCATAGCATTTCTATTGTCTCCACACGACTCGCTGGGGGAACCAGAGGGTGGATGCAAAGTCAACTGTAACTGCCATGAGAGTAGTACAGTGGCCTCGAGCTAGCCGGCATTTTTGAATTTTGGTCTGTCTGTTCCAGCCCATATGATAAGTTAAGCTAATCGCCTCTGGGCCGCCATCCAACTCTCAGCAAGAAAGCAAAAAAATGACAAAGAGATGACAAAGTAAATAAAGCATTCGTTAAAATCTTGGAACTTTTCATTTGATTTTCTTAGTCACTCCATATCACCAGATGAAGTAATACAAGTAATACAATGGTGACTGGTCCACTGACTTGCAGTTTTATGAACTAGGTGTCTGTAGCAGTATTTCCAAGAACAAGTGACGACACTGGGAAGTGAGATTCAAGAAACATCTTGTCATGGGTGCCGTCAGAAAGAATGAAAATGAGCTAGGTTTGACACTGCATTATTAGCGTCTCATGCTCGTCATTATTATCCTTTATTTAATGTTTAATTACCATAATACCTGAATGAGACAGTGCTTTGTCTTGGTATAGCACAATCATCAGTGATCTGTGACATGTGCAGCTTACTCTACTGACTTTTGTGTCTCTAGTTGAGTCTTCTGTAGCTCGAGTTGAGTCTTGAGTTTCTTCTTTGCTCCTTGGGTCAGATCGTACTTGTTCAGGTCCTCTTCTGTCAGCGCTAAAAACTGTAGGTTACACGGGGAAATAAATGTGTTAAGGAAAGCAGACATTTATTTGAATGTAAAAAATGTCAGCACAACTATAACTTGAAATGCTGATTTAAGTGTATTATTGAGTGCAGAGTTGTTTTTTAAGATACCTTGACTGAAAGAATGACTAATCTAAAGCTGACCCACCTCCTCCATGGTGAGCTGTTTGAAGACGGGATAATACTTATGGAGCCGAAGCTTGCGGAGCCAGTCCAAGATGCCGTTCTGTTCTGCATTGCTGGGCTGGGACTGGGGTGGTGCCTGTGTGTGGGACTGGGAACGAGACAGGGAATGGCACTGCGGATATGAAAGGGACTGGGAATGTGAGTGGGACGTGGGCTGGGAATGGGACAGGTGCAGGGACTGAGATGGTGTGCTGGATTGACTGCTGGTCTGTGGATAAAGGTGGTGCAGGGAGTATGAGTGTGACAGACTGGGATGTTGCTGGGAGGAGGGTTCGCCTGCAGCAGCCAAGGAGCACTGGGTAGGAAGGGCCGGCACAGGGGGAGGGAGGGAAGACAGCTGGGGAGGAGGAATGGAGGGAGGAAGAGGAGGATGGAGGGAGGAGAGGTGAGGAGAAGGGCGAGTCGAGACAGAGCTGTGGGTGTTGACGACAGGCTGGACGCTGGCCACTCTGTATACCGCCCTGACAGAGGACGTACAGTCAGAGGGGGTTCAAAGGATCATGATGAATGACAGAAAGAAAAAGAAAAAAGTACCTGTTGGCTCCTCTGTACTGAACCATACAGCCAAGATCTGTGGGACATTGTGAAAAAATACCCTTCATTATCTTCTCCATCATCATTAGAAAGTAAAACCCAGATACTGCTTATGTGGAAAAAAACATTCACAATTCACAAAATTAGACAATTAGGTTATCTTCAGGCCTCTCATTGACAGTATTTTGCATTTCCTTTTTCTCAGTTTTCACAACAGTTTAGCCTAAATGAACAAAAGTCTGAGCTGTTCTGTTACATGAGGTGACACATGACACAATGAGTTAATCAAAGCATCGCAACAAAGCGCAAACCACTGCAGTCAAGCCAGCCGCCACTTTGAAAAGACTGACAGTATATATAAAGTGTATATAGTAGGCATTTCGAGTGTAACAATAGGCAATTTTCATTTTCAATGTTCATTCTAAGGCTGTCAACATAAATAAATAATTCAAACTTCATAAATATTAAATAATGTATAAATGAACAAATAATTCAAAAATAATAAGTACTGCCTGCGAACTGTATTTAAGAAAAAAAAAAATCACCTGTGTGAATAATTAGTCAAAATTAAAGACCAATCTGACTTCAAAATCACTGCTGTGTCAGTAAGAAAAGACCGATTTTCCTTCAAACTGATACCTCAGTATCACTTATTCAATATCAGGATTTCAAAACTCTCGAAAATGTCATAGCTGTGTTCCCTCAAAATTAAAATTAATTTACCACAATGATCACAGTGGTATGACCAAACGCATCAAAGGATTAACTCAAGCATTTATATTATTTTAGAGAATATGTGAAAATATCAAGATATTATTTATAAGCCATAGAAGTGTATGTAAGGATAGCTTTTTGGGTTGAAAAATACATTTTGGCAAGTCAGTTTGGCTCTTAGCATCAAGGCCTCAAAGACACACATAATTGGGTTTTGGAGTGAATTACATGGGGTGCCTTGAATATTTTGATAATATAAAGATACAGACCATGTGAGCCCAGGCTGTGCTTAAGAATCTTACATGCTGGTGTCCATTGTCCAAAGTTTATCAGTATGTTATTAAAGACTTGCAGACTTGGTTCTTTTCAGAAAGCAGTGTGTGTGCTGTGTGTGTGGTGATATGAACCCATTCCCCATGAGTTCAGTGCAATAAATGTACCTCATATCCAGCTTATGAAGAATGTGCCATGATATATTGTGATGGGGGAAGAGCTCTGTGTGTGTTTGCAGAGGCAAATTACAGCACCGTTAGACACATTCATATTACCCTTGCCTTCCCTGGGTCTCTGGTGAGTCTGGTGTGGCGCGCGCGCGCACACACACACACACACACACACACACACACACACACACACACACACACACACACACACACACGGTAACACTCCGCACGGATGGCTATAAATACTCTCCAGGATGAAGTCACACTCATGGACTCAAACACACACAGACACACACACTCTGACATGAGGTCACCACACGCTAGGCTTCCCAACACAAACATGCCACGATGAATTCCCACACCAGACTAAAATAGACCCTGTCCGCTCCCTCCGACACCTCCAAAACACAAACTGAAAATCCTGCTTGGAGTCTCACCTACACTACCAACACACTCACAGCCTTGTCCTTCGCATTACCT
Organism: Synanceia verrucosa; assembly: GCA_029721515.1. NCBI lineage: Eukaryota > Metazoa > Chordata > Actinopteri > Perciformes > Synanceiidae > Synanceia > Synanceia verrucosa. The sequence goes on along the minus strand of CM056556.1, from coordinate 21,596,617 downwards.
CTTGTTTTCACTCCTGTGTCTCTCCTCGTCAATACCAAAACCTAGACATAAATATTTCTTCTTGCTGTCCTGTCCCGTCCCTCACTGGCACCAATCTTTCCCTACATCTAAGAATAGGGATTTCATGGTTTATATCCCTTCTGCACTCTTTAGAGACTCACTGGTTTTATAGACTTGCACATTTGCAGCCATACATTCATGTTTTCAGCTACATATAGTCTCCTATTTCTCTGAATTAAAAAGAATCCAAAATAAAAGAATCATTGACAATAAAACAACATTAATACTTACTAGCACTGGAGGTGAACGGGCAAGTTGGGGCTACAGGAGCCGTAGGAAGGGAGGAGGGTAGCTGGGGGAGGGGGGAGGGGAGGGAGGCAGGACAGTTTGGTGAAAGAGGCCTGGCAGAGGAGAAGAAAAGCTGGACGCAGTGGTGCTGGAGGACATGGCGGGGCAGCGCTGTCAGACACCTGTGTGCAGGTAAGGGGGACACAAGGGAGTCAGACAGGCACAGGGAAGCCAGAAAGTACTATGAGAGGAGATGCTACACAGCTAGCTGCATCACGGATGTGCACTAAAAACAAGTTTGTGCATATTAACGTTTATTAACATATTAACAACTAGGAAAAAGCATGAGATATTATTCAACAATACCATTGCTTTTGTTGTAGATTTATCAGTAAAGCTTTTTAAGTTTGCCAGGTGATAAGTCAGACAACTAGCAGGTACGCAAAATGACGTTCCCAAATAATAAAAATGCTATGGATGTTTGGCATTTCGCAAATATGATGATGAATAATGGAGAAAGAAAATCAAGAAAGTACCCCGAGGAGTTTTTGCCCACAAGTAGCACTACAGAGCAATGCTTCACAAGGCTCATCTCATGCATGTGGTGATGCAATACGCAGTCACTGATTAAAAGGTGACATCAGGAAACACAACCATAAATGTTTGATCTATGTCATTCATAATTAAAAAAAATCCTTAATCATTGTTTTACTTGATAGACTTGCTGCACTAGCATTTGGTCTTTGTGCCCCGAAAACAACTGATAACACCAAATGGCCTTGCTCCTAAAATGCTGAAATTCCAGGCATGACTGAAACACACCTTTAACACTCTCATACAAAACCTATCAAGGGCAAGAATAAGTAATATAAGTAATATGGGACTAACCTGGGGTCCAGCTCTAACGACTGAGGGAGGAATTTCTCCAATCCATCATCAGGAAATGATTGTGACAGCTGACAGAAAAAAGCACATACTGAAACTTAGCACATTATGTTCAGTATTACATTTCTATGCTGATGATATTGAATTATTTATCCCTATAAATGCTGAAACAGGTAAATACAAAATTAAGGCGAAATGTATGTTGTCCATAATTAAATTAAAAACATAATTGTATAGTCCCTTTACACATAAAAAAGGTAATGAATAGATCTTTTACTACTCTCTCAACCTAAGGTTAGTCTGAGATGTTATCAATCAGGGAAAGTGTGTTTCAGTGGTGGCCCTAACCTGGGTCAGCAGCTCTGTCACCTCCTCCTGGGTTCTGACAACGGATGACAGAAAACCATCGGACCAGCTGGCCTGGAGGAGGGAGTGAAAAGGAGGAAGGATGAAGAGAAGGAGAAGGCAAAGGTGAGATGATGGAGTCGAGGAAGCAAAGAACCAGGTGGAAGGAAAAGGGTTAAAACATGAAGAGATGAATGGAAAACGTTTAGAAAAGTGAGCAGGTGCGTTTACATTGGACCAACCTCAAACACATATTCACCAGTATCTTCAGATGTGTGTGCAACTCTTCTCAGCACCACCCTCTCAATCACCACTGAAAGAAGAACAGATCATTTCACAGAAGATTAATCACAATTCACATAGTCAGAAACAGTCAATCTGACTCATCAGTCATTTAGTGTAATTGTGATAAAATGGCCAGGAAGGAATAAAAACTTGGCCTTCTCTCAAAACCTTTTTTAATTATATCATCAGGTGTAACTAGACTGACTGTGCTGTGAAGTAGCCAGTTGACTCCACTGTTAGTATACTAAAGTTTTAACACGACATGACTGTGATGTACAGTGTGTGCAAAATATTAATGGGAATGTTGACTTTCCGCAGTGCCCACTTCTTGTTTACTTCTTCTGCTTTTATTCCTGTATTGTATCACAAAATAACTCTCCTTCCCCACTTTCACACATTTTAACAACTTAACATGACAGTTATGTTAGAGCCATTATGGACTGTTGCTTATTTAGTAATGTTAATTGTTAAGTTTAATATTGCTTACTTATATTCACTTATGCATGACCACTCTGCTGAAGCACTAAGCTGTGTGAGTGACGTAAAGTGTCAGAGCACAGCTGTCTTGACCGTGACTACATGGAAATGAGTCCACCTCCTGTGTTTATTTTCGCAATTTTGGACTTGTAATTTGAACATTTTGATTTAGTAAACAGTTGAAACAAAGAAGTCTTGCATCAGCGTCTTGCTCAAGGAACTGGTCATAAAATGTGTTTGAAGAAGAAACACCTACAGGATGCATCATACACTGTGGAAAACTCTTTGACAGAGGTTTCCTATGGTTCTTAATCTCATTAGTTGGTTCGACAAAACTACTTATTTTCACACATTTGAGACAAAATATTTAGGTTCACAATATTACAATAAACTATATACTCTCAGACTACTGTCTACCTTTGCAAACACTGACAAACAGTTTATGCTGTAGGAACTTATCTTACACCTTATCTTGACTTTCTATTCATCCTGATACCTGATGTAAGCAATTTCACAGTCGTCAACACGTAACAGATCTGTGCTCTGTACTCTTGTGGTCCAGATGCTACCTGACTGAACATTTTGTCCATCAGATGAGACTGACATCTTGGCAATACCTGTATCGTGCATTAATCCACTCCAGTTTCCATCTGTACAGAAACTCCTGCCAAGAGCTTCCTGCATCTGCTACTGTACAACTCATTCAGGATGGTGTTTCTCACCTGGGACTCAACTTCCTGTCAGTTCCAACCTGTACTCTGTCCAGCTGCCAATAACTATCAAATTAAATATCAATCACTGGAGCTTGCCAAGGCTATCAAGGAAGTTACTTCTTGAGACCTCCGTCACACCTGGAACCAAATCCTCTGTCTCCTTGTTCTGTAGTTCTGAAAGTTCAACAGGCCAAATTATCACTTCACCCCAAATTGTCCAGTGCATGTTAAGAACACACACTATTATGTATTACAAATCCTAACGTTTATTTTTTATTTATCATTTACTTAACCAGCTTTGTCCTATAGAGATCAAATATCTATTTTACAAGGGAGAACTGGCCAAGAATAACAGCAACACAGTTTCAACAATTAAAATCAAAGCACATTCAGTCTATAACTAAAAATGTGAGTATCACTTTAAAATTACATTTCCGTCACCCACACTTTTCTGATGGGGAACTGAAGCTGTGACAGCCATGTATGCTCTCCTCAAAGCCACCAGACTCCATTGACAAAAACAGACATTTTAGCTCGCAGAACACAGAAGCTGCTGCTCTACTGCTTCCTCGAACACTGAAGTGGTTTTATCGTGTGCCTTTGGTGAATCTGAACCAGCCCTTTAAAATAACAGTTACACAAGCAGTAACACACTTGACATTCACTGATTATTTACTGTCCCTGTCTATGGTAGTACATTACTTTGCTCTTGTGCTGTACTCCTGTCTGTTTCTCCAGCCCGAAGGTATGCTGGCCACCATCTGCGGCAGGTAATACACTGACTATGGATAGTTCACTCATACAACCCCACTACAACCCCTGTACTTCAGGTGCACAGGCATGATTGGGCCACTCGCCTGTCATTTGATGGAAGGTGAGAGTGAGTTGAAATGGTGGGAACGTTTAGTAGTTGGGTGTGTGCATGTGTGCAGAATACCTCCAGGTACAGATTTAGACACTTTAGACTCCAAAACTTTCTATCTGGAACCGCATGAGGCGTGCAGGGACAAGCAGCAGGGGAGGGGAGGACATGAGTGAAGGAGGAGACGAACACGCACGCACACACGCACGCGCGTGCGCGCACACACACACACACACATCCCTCAACACCTTGCCTACGTGCCTGTCGGGCAGCAGCTGTGGAAAGCTCTAAATGCCGCCTGCCATTCACTCTAATCTAACCCACCACACAAACACTTTTTGAAGTCCAGGAGTGTGTGTGCAATGACATGAGCAACTCAATTCAATTATCTCAGAAGAAGATAATACTGCATATTGATAAATAACCCTCATGTTGCCTCTGCGTCTTAATTACCTTACCACTGCATTTTGTGTGTGTGTGTGTGTGTGTGTGTGATTTTTACTGGTGACAGATATGTGGTGTGACCATGAGGTAGTGAGATACTTCAGTATTACAGACAGAGGCAGGGGGCCAAGACAATAAAAGAAGAAGCTTGCCCCAAACTAAAACCGCATACTGTACACTCTGAGACACCACCTGATGTCTGAGTGATTGATTTAACTGGTAACTGAAGGTATCCTAAGTGATCAAAATGGTATTATCAGTTTTCCTCTTTTGTTCCATTAATTACACTTCACCACACTCCTGTGAAATACCCACATAGGTATTTACCTTCACTGTCCTGGCAGTTTTGCTCTTTTCAGCCACCATTGTTGTTGAGAGCAAACAGTCGCCTCTCTGTTGCCTCACACCTAAAACACACCTGTAGATGGCAACAGAACCTCACAGGGTGCTGGTTGGTCCTTACGGTGGCTTGCTGGCCACAAATACACTACCTGAAGCCTGACAAGATGGATTTTTGTGTAATATGTGATCCCACGATTCTCAAGAGATTCCAGCTGCCACGCAATGTGGAGACCAAAACAGAGCAAAAGGAAAGTGGAAACTCCAAGAGAATGTTTATGTGTACTCAAGGAAAATATTAAAATATTTAAGATTGCTGTTTTATATGATTAGAACAAGCTCCGGTCCTGCTGATTTAAAGACAAATTTGTCGTTCAGAAAAGTGGTTATCTTCAATGTTTTCTGAATTTTGGCATCGACTTGGTATCAAAGTACCGATTCCCATGATATCCCTATACCTGAATCTATGTGCATCCTTAAGTGACGTAGTTCACTGCAGCATACACACACCTAAGCCTTAGGGCAGCATTCTTAGCTGTAGTGTTCAACTGTGCCAGCATGCCACATCTTGTTTAACTGGGCTTAACTGGGTGTGTAACATGACACACACATACAGTACATGTTGACATGCACAGATGGAGGGTCGAGGTAAGGACATACACTTGCAGTGTACAGTCAATCAGACAGAAAGACAATAACCTGAAGAAAAGCAGAAATGTAACAGGATAATAACAGCACAGTGGAGAATACTTCCATTACAGAGACCCATATCTTCTGTAAGTGGCAGTGTCATAAGAACACAAAGCAAAAAGAGTGCCTGTGATGACTGTTACAGTAGCTCACCCTTTCCTGCTCTCAGCCCCTGGTGGTTCTTCGGAGGTGCTGCTGCATCCTGGCCCTGGCCAGCAGGAAGAGAAGGAAGATGAGGAGGAGGTGGTGGTGGTGGTGGTGGAGGAGGAGGAGGTGGAGGAGGCGGGAGGCCTGGGTGTGGAGGGGTAAGCTCCCGGCTGACTGCTTGGTCTCGTGGTCCCGTAGCAACCCCTGGGCTCAGACCTGAGACTGCACTGGCCTCTCTGGTCTGGTTCTGGATCACAGGGGCAAGAGATCATTCAGCAAAAGAGAGGTTAAAACCATAGAGCAGAGGTCAGAGATAACTGGATCCAGTCCAGAAAGAGCAATAAATCCTGAGCCTTGACACAGTGATACCGACAAAACAGTGACCTCGAGGTGGTATGTCTTCACTTACAGATGAGTCAACTGCATAAAAATCTGCCTTCAAAGTCCCAAATGAGTACAAAAACACACACAAGGCAACATTCAACAACCATCGATATGAATACAATGAAGCTGTCATTGATTGAACTAACTTGAACACTAAGCAACACTCTTTCCAGGGCTGGCAGAGTGTGAACACAAAGTGAGGAGAAAGATCTGGCAGCACAAGCAAACCAATATTGAACCAGGCTCGTCGACTGAAAGAGCGCTGTTATTTATAGCAATGCCATCGAGGAGCAGTTGCAGGGAAAAAGAGTTGGCATCCAAACACAAACTCGGAGCTGCCTTTTACTGTTGGATAGACTGCTGCTCTGACTGAATAATACCCTGCTCTGTTTAAAACCAGTATGTAGATGCAGTGTGTTTGTACCCTTTTTTAAATAAATGTTCTATATAGTTCAACAGTAAACCCCCTCAAAATGATGACTCATGATTACAAATAAAAAGATTACATCAGAGTTTTAAGTGTGGGAGGGAAAACCCAACATGTGCTACTGCCTAGGATCATACACACGAGCACGGCATGGGCCCGTAGATCTGAAAACAATTATGTGTGCTAGCTACTGCCACATCCGCAACTTACTTGCCCAACCTGACAAACCCTGCTCTGTCTGCAGACTGTTAGAGAGGGGAAGGAGAGTCAGACTCATCGGATGTCATTGAGAACAACGTGAATCAGTGGCAAGTATTACAAGGAAGAAACAGGAAAAGCAAGGCATGTGGGAATTAAGGAACATTCCAGATACATGGAACACATGTGGACGCAGCTAATAGCAGCTGTACAATTAAAAAACCCTGAAAACTATAAAGCACAGACGGCGCGCCTGTAACAGCAACTCTTCCTCCTCGTCCTGCCACAGCCTGATTAACTCTGTTGTTAATTCTGACACTGTTTTTATAGATTCATAAAAACACTCATATAATGGAGTGATTATGCAAGTTTCTACAGGCCCAACAGATGTAGCCAGTGTGCTGCATGTGTTGTTTCTGCATTGTTGCTAGAACCTGACGGATAAAATCTTCAACTATTTTTCCTCTGGAATGACGTAGCATCCAGATGCTTTGTGTTACAGATTGCAGCAATCGACTTCATCACTGTGCATAAGACGGATGGAAATATTGCACACTACTACATGTATCTTACAGCTGTACTGCATTTTAGGTTAAGATACATACAAAAAATATGATGAGCTCATGAAACATTATGCAAATAACCAAAGAGTACACTTGAGGGCAATGAAACAAGCTGAAAACACTAACATATGATCACCTAATAAATTTATTGTCTAGTGTTATCAAACAGTCGCCTATTAACACAAACACAGAGAAACACTTCCTTCCTTAATTTGTAACTCTTAAACTGCTATATAAGTGAGTATGTTCACAAGATAGTGGCTGAATTTGTCTGTGTGCCATTTGTTGCTTGAAAAAAAGGGCAAGAGGAAAAAAAAAGTCACACATGCAAACATGCATACATATGCAACAAGCATATACAGTATGTTGCTTAATATTCCATATAAACTTAAACTGCCTCCTGGTGTGAGAGAGTTACGTAACATTCAATTGTAAATTCCCTCCTGGAGGATGGCAAAAAGTTCTGATCAGATTCACCTGACATTGTTCCCTTCTTTTTTTTATTTTTTTTTTTATTTATTTATTTATTTTCTATTGCATCCCATGTATCTGTTTAGTAAGTGACACTAGGCTGGCTAAATGCTGCTCTACTGTAGATAATGTACATAACTGTTCTGGTTTTTACAATGAAAGTCTGTCTGTCATAACCTTCACACAGCACTGAGAGAGAGAGAGAGAGAGAGAGAGAGAGAGAGAGAGCATTTATAACTTCCTGGGGACTCACTGGAGACACACACAGACACACAGACACACACACACACACACCACAGAGGCTTGATTTCAGCACATAGAAATGTGCTGACCTGCACTAAGCAGGAGCCAAGGGCAACAAAACACTAAATACAAACGCTCCTCTCTGAGCCGGGTACTTTCCCTTCACTGCTCACACATGTTTAAACAGTATTCCATGCCTGCCGCTGTGTGACAGGGAGGAACAAAATACGCAACATTAAGCGTCTTCAAGTTTCTTGTATCTTGTATCATTTTATTTCTCTTCCCCATTTCTTTGAGTCTTGCTTTGCATCTAAAAAAATCCCTCATCATCTCTGCGTAATATGATCCCAAATGTTAATGTAACAGGAGGGTTACTCAGCCACTTAGCTCTCTGCATCACTGGGAAATCCCCACCTCTAACAGGGACCACATTTAGTTGTAAACACTTACAATCACCTTCTTCCTGTCCTTTCATCATCAATATTTGGACATGCTGTGGTGGACTGCTGTGTTGCTTTAAAATTGTTTTTGTTTTACAAGGAGAGCACTTTGCTGTACATTTCAAAACATTTTTTCACATGATAGGGAGTTGTCTTATCAAGAAGAAGAAGTTCAATGGTTCAAACTCCAGTCATTATGTTGGTTATAAAAGGTAAAAAAAAGAGAGTCAGGCTAAAAAGGGCAATTATGAACTTCTAAGATATGAAAAGTGGCAATATGTGTCACTGTTTTGTTCTATCACACCTTCCATATAACCGTTCATGTACCTGCACATTGATATAGCTTATGAGGGTTCATGTATACAGTTTGTGTTTTATGTATATTACAAGTCAAAAGTTTGAACACACCTTCTCATTCAGTGTTTTTTGTCTTTATTTTTACTACATTCTCTAAGACATCAAATCTAAAAAGTAAGATATATGGAATTACACAGCAGAAACTGGGCTACGATAAGTGGTGAAAGGTTTGACCATGTCTCAGTTACACATTTAGCACAGAAGACCAAACAGCTGTTGAATTTGAGGAAACCAGTTGCAAAATACAAGATTGGGAGGATTTCTATTACATCCGCACGGCTCTCAACATGGTTAGGTGGTGGCTCCAACAATGAAAACAATGGTGCTGAGAAAATTAACAGTGTTTACCCAAGGGAACCGGAGAGTGGGCACTTCAACTCCAACACTATCGGTCCGGATGGAGTTATCAGCTGTACCCACTGTATAAGAGCAATGCATGAGCGGCTGCGTGTGTTTTGGATTACAGACAGAAAGGTAGCATAAGGAATGTTAGGGTAAACAAAGAATGATCACATTTATAACACAGTATATCACTAACTCACTCATGTTATCTTCTTGAAGAAAACTTTGTTTGGCTCTCATGCCTTCAAGGTTAATGTTTTTTAATTGTTTTCTCACCATAGAGGCATGCAAGGAATACACAGGTAGAGTAATGGTTGACCGAATGGACTCTTTGTGTTGACAGTATTCCTTTAACAAATTAAAAGATGCCTTTCAGGAAATCCTATTTTTGTCTGGATGGTGCAAAGCAGCATAGCATGAACACATAGCATTGAAAATCTACAGCCAGGAAAGGAAATCCCTTTTCCCACAAATTTGTTATGTTTAGTGAAGAACTGACTCTATTGCTGTTTGTATGTGAACATAAAGTCTGTCTGTGTTAACACCTACCTTGTGCCAGCAGGTGCAGTGTGTATGGCAGGGCTGGCAGGCAGACAGAGGCAGGTAGGCAGCGCTGGCATCGGGTAGAGAGCAGGCAGTGGGGGACAATGAGGCAAGCGGCATGGATACCGTCTGATGGTGATAATAGTGATGTGGCTGACCATGACAGGCAGCAGCTTGATCTCCCCCGGGGCCTGACGCTTGAGCCTCTCCTCCTCCTAATACTCCCCTGCTCACCTGCAACAACCAAAGAGTTCAGTCAGATGCTAAATTGGAAACACAGCTAGAATGCGACGTCTCATCTTGTTGCATGTTGTTGTTCATCAAAAGAGACAAAAAAAAAAGGTATGTTCATGTCTAGTACTTGTTAACCTGAAAACACAGTGTAGTGACAAGTGACCAGAGCATGAATTTCACAGCCACTTAATCTTCACAGAGTCCAAATTTAATATCGTCACCCTATTGAAATAATGGCCTAAGTCATTTTTTACGAAAATGAGTTTTTAGCTTAAATCATCTCTTGGTAATGCTGGGCACCAGTTTTTTGTGTTTTCCCAAAAACTTGAAAAAATGACTTGGGCCATTATTTTAATAGGATGACGATATTGAAAACCCACTTTGGGTACAAATGCAACTGTAAAATAGATTTAACACTATATCAATTTTACAGATTCCTCAAGATTTGTAGTTAAATTAAAGCTAATACACTCTCCTTTCCCAAACTGCCCGATGATAAGTCACCTATAATAGGGGGGTGCAATATAACTCTCTATAACGTTCCCAGTCTAAGTTACAGGTGCAGATTCTCACCTACCTAGGCCCAATGTCCCAATCTGTCCACTTACTGGTGTTCAACCTTCAAAAGTTTGTCAGATATTTTCAAAATGAGTCATTTAACCTGATCCTATTATAGCTATTTTGGAATACTAGGAGAAAAATACTAATCTTTCTGGAACTAAACACAAAATTTGTTGTTTTGGTAGCAGAGAATGCGGACAATTGTTTCTGAAACTGGTCCAGCACTGAGGGAGAGCCCTGCAGACAGAAGCCACTAAACAAGCTGCAATGTAACCACTTGTTGCAATTCCTCACATCAATTTACATCCACTAAAAGTGTTTTTGTTTAAAAGTGTCTGACAGAATAATGGAAAGAGTCTTGCTCAGAGCTTGTTGTGTTGGAGTACATAACTTCATGTACAGATTTTCAGTGTCATGACTGAGAATGTAGACTAGAAGAGGCCTTTGAATTTGACAGCTCCAACAAATTGAAGAGCGGACAAGGAGAGAGAAAGAGCAGCAACAGGTAGAGGAGGATGGCCCTACTCAAACTGAATTGACTGACTTGTTGCTGTCTGGTATTCAGATTTAACAAAAAGACTTTGAGCTGGACTTGGATGCAAAAACAAACAGACTAGACTCAAGAGGACGGTAAGGACATGTTAAATTTTTCTGTAGGCTCCTTTCCATAATGGTATCAAACACTTATAATAACATATCATCTGAGTTATTGGCGTAAACAATCACTTTTAGTGGATAATTGCTTGTTTTGCGGTTGAAAGATATTGAAGTTAGCCTTCAAGTATGTGTTCTGGCTGTCACCTCTAATGTACTTTACTTTTTTCACCCCCGACACATGACTGAGGTCTGTTACATAAATCGGCAACCTGTCATTGACTGTGTCTCACCTGTAATTTGGGCAACCAGGTTAACATGTCAGTGTGCTGTACTCATCTGTAACATATTTCCTCTGCCAGGTCTCCTTCAAACCTGAAATTAGTTTGTTTCACCTGCCACAAGGACTATTCCTGTCCTCTGAGCAGGTGAAAACATGATGGATGTGGACAAACAAGGTGATAACTCACACCGGCTAATGACACCCCATGCTCTGAATTTACAGGACTCCTTGCCAAAGAAATGAGGATATTGGGGATCATAGAGGAGTAACACCCTGCAGCATTCACCAGTGATGTAATTTATGAGCACTGTTTGTTCTGACAGATGGTAACCACATATTATCAGTCAGCCTTTGAGTGGGACTTTCATTTGAACGGCAGTGAGATTATTGAACAGGGCTGTTTTTAGAGGTGCTAGTATTGTACACATTAAGTGTCTCACCATATTAGACTTTCATCACCTGATACAGCCTGTGTACTTTATTTCTTATTTGCTGACATTAATTATGAGAAAGTGTCATTTCTTGCGAATAAACTCATATTGTACTGTATACTGTCTACTGTGTATAGCTTGTACTAGAACTAGAATGTTTTACATAGAATTTCACATGTCGGAGCAGGACTTGTCTTTTAAAAATTGTTGTTGTTCCTGGCTGCTGAAAGGTTTTTAGATCACTATTGTTTACAGACAGTTTTTTTTATGTCCAATCTAACTCCTTTACAGAAAATTGCCTAGTATGGCTTTGAACTGTACTCAATTAGGCTATCTCTAGAATTGCCTTTGGACTTGGTTTTGACTTGGACTTGTCTGGACCTGGTCTTGGACTTCAACTTGACTACAACAAGACTACATTCAAGTATTTTCCACACAGCACCCAATTGTATAAATGAAATTATTCCACTGAAAAATTAAATATGGTATTTTTCCACTTGAAAATGACTGAATCAGGGTTATGACAGATGAGGCCCTCACTCCTGATAACACTGTGACCTCTCTGGTGACTCTCTGAGCCCTGAGCATCTCCACTCACCTGCAGGATGTCCTGGATCTGGCTGAGCTGCTGCCTCAGTACCTGCCGCTGGTGGAAGCTGAAGGCCGGGTGGTGAGAGGCCATGGTGAACAGCAACAGAAACTGCTCCTCGGTCCTCCCATCGTTCAGCGCCAGCCCGTAGTTATTGATCACGGCGTCTATGTGAGTCAGGGTCCGGTACAGGACGCCCGCCGCCTCCCTGTTGTCCGAACCTAGCAGGGCAAGGGACACCAGCAACTTGCTGCGCACCACCTCGTCCGTGATGTTGGTGAGGCCCGACAGGTCTGCGGGGTTGTTGGCTTTGATCTCCGCGTCCCGGAGTGAATGGTAGTCCTTGCGGGCCAGGTCCTCCAGGCAGGAGCCGAGGAAGCGCAGCTCAATGGGGACGCAGAGGTCCAGAAGGCCGCAAAGGAACTCGGTTCTCTGGGCCGAGGCGAGGGAGGAGAACCAGCGGTACACTCCCTCCCTCTGGACACAGCTCCGGCTTTCCACCATCGTCACACATCCACTGGAGCTGTGCTTGAGCTGACTGTTCAGACAGTACCTGGAGTTAATTGAGAGTAAACTTCACAACAAAGAAAGCGCATGTGTACGTGCGTAATTGTGTAGGCGCGCGTGAGTAGCAGCTCATAAAAAGTGAATTAAACTTTCACTAACTGACGCTGTCACGCGCTCACTTTTTGTTTCCACGCAAGGCATTGAAATGAACAACCGGTACTTTCTTTGTTGGATGCACAGAGCAGGAGGCCTGTTTCCACCGTATTCTCACCACATCGCCTCACATGAAGCCATATAGCGGTCTGGTTTGCTTTCAGTACAGCCAGGAGTCCCTCCGCCGTGTCCCTCCCCGCCGGTCGGACCGCCGCTGCCCCAGGAACGCTTGTTGTGGGATGGCAGAGTGGATCAAAGCACGCCTCTCTTACCCGATTCAGGGAGACGCTCAATCATACAGGGACTTTTTGGATTTTTTTGTCCCCCTCACTCTCCTGTCCCGCACGGCACGACAGTCTCTTCCTGTTGAATAACTCCTCATTGTTTTCAACAACTTTTTTTTTTGTTTATGCGAGGAGCAGTCGTCCCAACCGCTAGCAAGACTATGCTAGGTTCAAGTTTAAAAACAAAACCAGTATGGCCTGAAGCTACTGTCGCTGCTACTGCTGGAAAATAACATTATGCTATTTCTGAGACATTACCTCATCATACGCTGCTGCCGAGAAAAAACTCACAAACGATATCTTAAGAGTCCATGAATGCATTTAGTGGGATATGTTGTCCAGCTCTCCCCGCATTCTGCCATGAGTCTCCATGAAACCGAGAAAAAACAGCTGGGTATGATATTAATGCTGTGTTCCATTTGTACTTGGAAGTCGGAATTTCCGAATTCCGAGTAGGAAATTTCAACTGGAAAGCCCCCTAAATCGTATTTCCGACTCGGAAAGTCGGACGAAACTCACCAATCCTGATTTGACAACAACGTCATAATCCAAGATGGCAGCGCCCTGGATTAGTGCCGTGTAGCGTTATATTTTACAGCCTACAGTAGTGTCAAACGTTTTTTTTCACACACCCTCCGCGTCTTCTTTGTGGCTATCAATTGTGTTTGCGGCGGCCCTCATATTGCTGCTTTAGCTTTCTGTATTCCGACAGAGCAAGCACAACAAACTTTGTTCATCTTGGTTTTCCGACTTGTTTGAGTGGAAACCGTCAACTCGGGTGTGAAGTCTTTCCCATCTCCGACTTCCGATGTAAATGGAACGCAGCATAACTCCGGCACGAGCGAGCCCAGCCCACCACACAGAAAGGTCTTCTCTGATTGGCTGTGACTAACGTCTTACATTCGAGGCGTCTCTTTTGATTGGATATTCGCTTCACATCTTCTCGTGCACTCAAACACATCACAGATACCGAGGTTTTGAAGTGCTCTATGCTATTTATTCATTAGGTCTAATTTAGATGTTACTTTTAGAATTATTACCTTTTGACAGAAGTTGATGGACTCACATCTTGCACTTGAAAAGTAACAATATCAAAAATAGAAATAAAGTAAATTTAAAGTAAAAAAGTAAATTGATCATTCTGCAGAATGTTTTATATCTTACTACTATATCGTAATTATTGCGTATTCATTCTGACACTTTGCTCATATATTTTTGAGACGTTTTTGGAATATTTTCCATATCACCGTAATGCTGCTTCTTTTTTACGGCTGGTTAATTTACCCCGGGGATCAATATGTTTTGTCAATGTTTTGTTTTAATCTAATATATCAACATACCAAAGCAACACTGAGCTGTGTTATTATTTACAGTTGATTGGTCTCATTAAAGTGAAGTGAAGTGAAGCGAGGCTTTCTGCTGCCGTTATTATGTACTTCATACCTACGACCAGAAGATGGCGTCAGATGTACATGTGCTGAAATCCTGATGCAGCAGCAACACTTGTGTCGCCTGGCCATGCCTCCCCACAGATGATGAAAATACATCAAAGATAATGGATTTGAAACAACGTGTGATTTCCTTCTTTTCTGTTTGTGAGTCCTCTATCAACAACCTCCCACACACACACACACACACACACACACACACACACACACACACACTAATTAATGACATGTAGAGTCTAGATAAGCCTCGCCCCCTGTATAAAACGCCCCGCCCCTCAGCTGACAAGAAAATCCAGTTACGGTTGCTGTGGTAACCGTACCCCTCCTTCTCAAGTCGGCCCGTGCCACTCCCTGGATGCTGCCTGACACAAACTATGAAAACACACAGCAGCACAAAGAAAGATAAACAAGTTATTTTCTTTCAAACACTTTCATTATTTTCTCCACATAACTCAAAAATCAAAATTCCCCAAAACATAATGAAAAGAAAGAAAGAAAGAAAGAAAGAAAGAGGGAGCAGAGTCAAACTATAGAGAGAGCTTGGCATGCTGTAGCATGCTGCAGACTAACACGGTGACGCAGGGCATCATCACCAGGCTGATGGCATACAGCAGAGCTTCTTGAACCTTTTATTCAGTCTGGGACCAAAAAATGAAATGGAAATACATTGTTCTGCCTCTTGGGGTGCAGGCACATTAAACTGTACTCATATAATAATGGGGGAGGGCATTGGGGGAAATGCCCCTGCTTCCTGGAAATTGTTACCAACTGGCTCAACCATCCCTGTCTCGTCATGTAGAAGGAGAAGGATGCACACACACACACACACACACACACACACACACACACACACACACACATTTAGACAATTCAGATGAGCATTCATGTGTACACATGCAAACAAACAAAGGCTGGTCTGCTGGATGGGTTTAAAACACATACACACACGCGCGCACACACACACACAGAGAGAGAGAGAGAGAGAAAACCCTCTTCATTCAATTTCAGTCAACTATAAAAATAGACAAATTGTGGCTGGTGTTTGTGTCTGTGTGTTTGCCACTGCAGGTCTTGGAGCTGATGAATGAATGGAGTGGCGGTAAATCCTGATCTCGAACCTGGCCACTGTTTGCTACGACATCACTTGCATCATTTCACCAAAAAACATTCAATACCAAAACCAAAATTCACTCAAAAATTGAGTTGCTCAGAGTATCACATAGCCAGCACACAGAAGCTTCAATTTGTATCATTTAACCCAGAAAAGATCAATAAAAGTCCATAAAAGAAATATTTGACTGGGCTGTTTTGTCCCAGCTTCATGATCAGCCTTCTCTCCAGACACTGCTCCTATCAAAACCTAACTTGTGACGCATGTTCCTCTGAAGCTTTTGTATTTTGTGGCTTTCAGACTCAATGCACGACTAAGATATTACAGTACATGTGCATGCATTGTTGTACTTGTATCATTGCACTACAAAAGCAAGGCAGGTGGTGACTAGTATACATTTTGTTTTTTGAGATATCTTGCAAGGATAGTATTAAAAGTTGTTGTCTTCAGGTTATGTTTTGAGAGAAGTACAGTAGCGGGAGACGCTGATTTATCAACACGATATTGTCTTTAAAGCCATATTGTATTTCCCCTAAATACCCCTGGTGGCAGCTCAATAGGTGCAGGGTCTGCCTTGAACTATCCTATCACAGACTCTGTCCTCTGGTATGTGTGTGTGTGTGTGTGTGTGTGTGTATGCGTGTGTGTGTGTGTGTGTGTGTGTGTGTGTGTGTGTGTGTGTGTGTGTGTGGAGGTGGGAGAGAGTAGGAGGGAGAGACAGAGAGAGTGCAGCTGTCAGCTGATGCTAGTAGGCTGGATGTGGATAAGCAGCAATGGTGCCCTCGTGAGATGCTCTTGTAAAGTTCATGAGAAGCGTGAAAGGCCACTGAGCAACTTGAAGACCACACACACACACACACACACACACGGAACACACACGTACACACACACACACACAACCTGCTGGAAGAGACACATCTGCTTGATACGGATGCAAACATGCTTACATTCTGCACAAAAATTTAAACACACCGCAAACACACACATACAGTGTATACACAAAAAAAATCTCAGAAAACTCTCACAATGTGTGTCTATGGACACACACACGACTTGAGCTGTCAGTAACAACACCCAGGCAGGCAGAGGAACTGAAAGGTTGGGTGGGATAAAGAATATAATAATGAACATATTGTACATGAGAGAAAATGTTAAATAAATAAATTATAAGATACAAATTTGTTGAAAAGTATGATTTGAAGCTGAAAAAGTCCGTCTCGTCCTATCTGTGAACAGTGGAAGCAGACATCTGGCTGTAATGCCAGCTTCTGGCCTGGGAATCAGACCGATTCAGCCCATTCCAGTCTCTATGTGAGCTACTGAAACCCACTGAAATCCAGTTTCTGGACAGTATTACCACTCTGTAATCCAGTGGACTGGACTAGTTAACCCAGTCTCTCGAAACATCTCCTTCAAGACGACGCCACCAAGCTTAGCCCGGGTTAGCTACCCTTAGCCCAAATATTTGCAGAGCCCTCCTTGGTTCTCGTCTCCCTTCAGCCAGTTACGATCCTCTTGCCGGAGACACGGAGGGGCAGATTCCGTTGTAATACTCATATGAATTTATAGTTGTTGTAGCATAGGTAGGCTGACTCTGAAAAGCGGTGCTGTCTTTAAATAAAAAAGTGGATAAACAAAATAGCCACTCCAATGTTGAGCAGAATCACCATGACAACCAGGATGGAGCTGTAGGCCTGCGTGGGAGAGAGAGAAAAGGGGAGAGTGTCAATAATCAGCACACACACACACACACACACACACTCTAAGCTCACATATAAGACTGTTTTCAAATATCGAACCTGTTAATACATACATAAATGTACACAGTTGTTCACATTAACCAATATACCTTCTTGTTACCACAGCAGTACAGTAATATGTCCATTGACCTGCTATGCAGTATAACTGGGACCAATAAAACCAACTAGTGGTTAAGCATAAGTGGCAAGGGGCTTTATTGTAACACAATTTAAAAGACCAAACCACTATTTTTAACACAGCTATTCAAGTTCATTGGACCTTACATAACTGCATGCACATCAATCATCTCACCAGTGAATTCTGGTAATAGTCATTTCCACTAGCAGCAGCACTATTGTCCTGTATTGAATAATAATTGTCCTCTGTTGCTACGTGATGACAAAACGAATGGATTTTGGAGCACATTTGTCGGCAAGAGTATGGTTAATGTTAGAATGTTACAAAAAAAGACAATAAAACAACTTTAAATAAATATAAAGCAAGCAAAAATATTAAAAGAATAAGAACATAGTATCATAAGCAAGCATGAACCTATTGTGCACTATATGGGATCTGTTACTTACTTTTGCAATAACAGGATGGAGCCCAATTGTGTATTGCCTAAGCTTTCAAATTCAATACTGAATTTAAGAGACTAGCACCAGATTCACGAGGGAACATTGTGGAGTCATTTTTAGTGATAACGCAGCAGAATTTTTGAAAGGTAGCATATATGCTCCATCATCATTACTTAAAACTAGGGCTGACATTATTCAAAAACAATTGCTGAAATTCTCTGTACATTTCCACAGCAGCAATTAATAAATCAAAAGCTCTGACTAAAAAAAGAAATAAAAGTACAGTCGCTGTACTGTAATAAGCCCATCCAGTCATTCCATTTGGCCTATATATCTGTCTTCCATAAGCTGCTATCGTGATAGCTGTGAGTACTATCAACAGCCTGGTTGTCTAAATTCATAATGATAATAGTATGGTGCTGCCACCAGCCACTTTCACTGAAAGAGTTAGCAACACATAGCTGGCATTATGGGTTGGATAATATTAAAAATCTAGTGTACTCTTGTTAGTTTCTCAGCATTATTAATCATAGCTTTAAATAACAACAAAATGTAGATGCTCAGATAAGATGAGACAAAACAATGTTGTTTGTATGTTTTTAAATGTTTAACAAAACACAACTGAATAACCAACTTAAGCAACTTAAGTTCAAACAGGAATCAAAAATGACCCCTTAGGGAAGTGAAGGAACCTTTGTTTTGTTGATCAATTCCAAAGGTTTGATTTGGAGCAAACACTAAAACATTTGCTTGCAAACTGCAGAAAACTATGAGACACATATCTCAATTCATAACAATTAAGTAAAACCAGTTCCACAAATGTATTAAGGAGGATTAGAATAGCAGCAATAAGAGATGCATATTGACAACATGCACCAAAGGTAGATTACAGACAAACTAAGTCAGCAAATACAAAACATAAATGAACAGAATGGACTGACGAGTGTAATAAAGAACATGTGTACTGCACATATTAAGAAGTAAAAAACAGTGGTACTGCACATTAGTAAATAAAAATATTGCGCATGTAAATTAGAAGACCTGTGAAATTCTCTCAACAGGAATGTCATTGCACATTGTGAACATTTTGGTGTGAGTGATTACTGAGAATAGTGGAGTAAAATAAAAACAAGTGTATTCAAAATAGCCACTTCCCACTGCACCAATCTTTCTTGTTATCTGGTTTGAATTGTGTTGGTGGTTTCTGGAAACATGACATTATATAAATGGTCACGTCTGAAACAAATATCACTA
This sequence comes from Synanceia verrucosa, assembly GCA_029721515.1. Lineage (NCBI taxonomy): Eukaryota > Metazoa > Chordata > Actinopteri > Perciformes > Synanceiidae > Synanceia > Synanceia verrucosa. The sequence goes on along the minus strand of CM056556.1, from coordinate 21,577,407 downwards.
AGCAGGAACAAATTGCGGCAATGTTCTTTGCAGTGCATGGAGATAAAACCTGCCAGCAATGATGATATATGTTATGCAATGCAGTGATGAAGGAGCAATTTGCATCTTCGGATAAATAATAAAATCCCGTGTTGATACCACAGGGACACCCAGCTTCTCAGAGACAGTGTGAGGTCAGAGTGTGAAGCCGGCTGCAGAACGGCAGCCTGGAGCAGACTGGGAGTCAGTGTCTTGCTCAATGACACTTAAGCAGATGCTTGTTGACAACCTGGGTCATGAGGGTGAAGGCCAGTCTTTCTGGCCACCTGTCCACTCTGGGTAAATAGATGAAAGTGAATCTAGTATCTTCCCTGACATTGTCAGCGTTGCAGCAGTTTTACTTGAACCTAAACATTTTAATAATAGTTGCAGTGAGAGAGGGAAAATGTGACTGTGTCTGCTAACAGGGTTTCTGCAGATCAGTTCAATGATAGGCTTATCACAGATCTGTGTCATAGACGATTACCAGACCATGTGGATGAAATCCTCTGATCATTAGCCTATTCTAACTCCATTCAGTAAAAAAAGGGCAGTCTGTAGTGACTTGAGCTGGAAATCGGAGGATTGCTGATTCAAGTCCAGGTCGGACCAAGTGTGGAGAGTGGACTGGTAGCTGGAGAGGTGCCAGTTCCTTATCCTGCCTTGAGCAAGGCACCAAAGCCCCAACTGCTCGGGGTACCTGGATACGGGGCAGCCCCCTTACTCTGACACCTCTCCTCTAATGCATGTGTGTTTCATAACTTGTGTGTGATGTGCAACTGAAAAATAATAACAGAGTGAAAACTGTAATTTCCCCCTTTGAGGGATTAATAAAGTAAGTCTTATACTTCGAAAGGAACTGTGCTTGTTGTGTATTCACACACTAATCTAATTCATGATATTCATATACATTGGCACTTTTTAAAAATGATTAGTTGTTTATTAGCCTGGCCATAGTTCTCCATAATCTTCCAGTCTATTATCATTTCCCTGCAGATTACGTCTGGGTTTGATCCCCTTGGACTCGTTTTCTCAGGATGATTTCCATCCTGGCCAATCAGCGAATGGTGGGGCCGGTGGGAGGCAGGTGTTAATGATGACATCCAATGCGCAGCATTTGCGTTGTATTCTAGCTGGTTGTAGTTTGGCAATGGTGGCGGAGATGGAAATGAAGAAAGCCATTCAATCCATTTTAGCGAGGCTCCCAAATATTCAGCAATTGAAGTTGGAGCAAGAGGAACGTTTAACCAGTTTTATTGCTGGCATAGATGTCATGGCTTTACTCCACATGGGGTTCGGGAAAAGTCTTATTTTTCAGTTAGCACCGTTAGTGGCGAAGGTGTTGGCTTGTCTGAATGCTAGTGGCACATTACATATGTCACAACCAAATGTTAGAAATGGGGGTAATCGTTTCAAACTTCAACAGAGTTCAAGCCTCCCGTCTGAAATCAATTCTCAATGGAGGAATGCAAGACCCTCTGTACAATAGTACAAGTATTTTTGTTAAAAAGTAAAAACCATCGTGATATAAATTCTTAACATTAAAGTAAATATTCTGTCCAGGGAAACACGCTCACTGAAACATATGAAATGGGGCATTTATAGGAAATTTACAGTTGTTATATCTGCCCTTAATGATAGGAAAAAGAATAGAAGTAAATAAGATGGAATGTCCCTTTTCACATAAATTGACTGTATGAACTTCTCATTAGGTTTTTTAAGGAAATGCATGGATGGAGTTTGCCTCTTGTAGGCTACACATTATAATTAGCTACAATATGTTACTGCTTTACAGCCATGTATTTTTAAATCAATCTATTTTACTCCTCAAGTAAATTTACATATTTGCTACAAAAATGGTGAACTCACAACCTAATTCTCTAATGACGATATTTACTTTTCAAAACCACATCAATAGAGTCATTTTATTCTTAAAAAGCATGCAAATGTACAGAGATAACAAAGATCAGGTTAAGTAAAAACAGCAGAAAACAGTGGGAGCCCCCATTTGGCATTATTTCCCTTTGCTGGAAGTACTGTACTTCACTGTTCTTAATAGAGAAATGTAATTTAATCTCCCTGCCAGCTCCCTTGACCTCACCAAACACCTCGTATAACAGAATGCTTATTTTTCTGAGGCTAAAGTGCCGGCGAAGAACAAATCATTTTCCTGCTTACTGCCAGCTCCTGGCACTGAGAACTGCCGCTGTACAGCATATCTTAAAGAAAGCTAACTTATGTACTTTAGACCTATTTGAAACAATTATTCTGCACCATCAGTGAAAACCTATAATTACCTTAATGCTTCACCGGTCTTTTTTTTTTTTTTTAAAATCTATAACAAATCAAATGATTCAACATTGGAGGCCAACACAGATCTTAAAGGAGGGTGAGTGTTTCAACTTGTGGAGTTGTTTTTCACTTTTTTTCCACCCACGACCATACTCTTTCATGTTACAAAGTTTCCTCAAATGTATCAGAAGAAAGAAGTTTTAAAAATCAAGAGCACAGGCTAAGAAACATACATTTCACTGTTACTTCAAATCCCCGACACAACACATCAAGCTCCTCTGCTTTTTGATCCTCATCTGAATTTTGAACTTCAGATATAATATGTCTTTTATCATCTTAGGGAAATACTGCAAAGCCTTCCCACACAGTTGCTGACAGAGCTATACATGTTTTTTATCACCAGCAGGCTTGACTACTGGCTAATGTAACGCTTTCTTTTGTGGCCCCACTTTAGAAAGCTTTACATAAATTGCAGACTGACCAAAAAGCAGCGACATGTTTGCTGACCAGAGTCAACAGGGATGGATTTATTATGTATACATACACCTGATTTAAAGTCTCTTTGGATAGTACATTTTAAGATACTGCTCCTGCTTTTTAAAACACTCACTGGAGTGGTGACTGATTACATCAAACACACTTTAAAATGATGCCATCAGCTCCATTCATCCATTTTCTACCGCTTATCTTCATAGGGTCGCAGGGGTGGCTGGAGCCTATCCCAGCTGTCTGAGGGTGAAAGGCAGGGTACACCCTGGATGAGTCGCCAGTTCATCGCAGACAGACAACCACTCACACTCACATTCACACTTACGGGTAATTTAAATTAGCCAATTAACCTAATCCCCATGCATGTTTTTGGATGGTGGGAGGAAGCCAGAGTACCCAGAGAGAACCCACGCAGACACGGGGAGAACATGCAAACTCCACACAGAAAGGCCCCGGGCCGGAAATCACACCCAGTACCTTCTTGCTGTGAGGCGACAGTGCTAATCATTGCACAAACAATATTTAGATCAGCAGCTAAATGTATTCAGCCACTTAAAATGAATCAATCAAAAATCAGTATCAACCTCATCATCGGACAGCACTTTCTGACATGGCACTGAAGACGTATATACTGAATGCTCTCTTTAAAGCCACGAGACTCCTTTGACAAAATCAAGGCTTCAGCAGACCAGCGACTCCTGTGTTCTTGCTCAACAGAGTCTTTAAAGAGAGCAGCTGTTCCCCACCAGAGAGGACTTTTCTGATCTCAAAGTAAAGCAATAAAATATTAATTAAATATACGACTATAGTAAATATAACATACTCTTAAACTGACGTAGATTTTTTTAGGTGGATAAATTACGCTTTGCTGCTGCCCCCATCCACAGCAGTACAGTGCTTTGCTCCTGTATTGGCACTCCTGTCTGTTTCTCCGACCTGGGAGCACGTCGACAGCCATCGACAGTAGGTAATAAACTGACTGTGGATAATTACCCCATGCAAACCACGACTTGAAAACACCCGAGCTCTCTATTTAAAGATGTGTCATGGCTAAATCTGCTCCTTTATCTGACCACAGGCCTTTCAGTTGTTCTGTGATCTACCAATAAGACCAACAAAGAAGCAGGTTTTAGTGTCTATCTGGAGCCAAAAGCATCAGAGTCTGTTTGATATTTTACAGCAAAATCTTAAGGAATGACTTTACCTCATAGTTACTGGTTTATCGATTTGCCCAGTCCTTAATTTTTAATGCCAGTGTATTTCTGGCACTTTCAAGATATCTGCATTATTGCTGTATTTATTTATTTTTTTTTTACCATGGACCACGAAGGGTCCTCTGTCATCTGAGGACATATGTTGTCCCAGAGCAAATGGGCCTTTGGGATGCAAAGGTTGGTTAATTTTTATGTTCCATGATGATGACTGGTTGATGTCTTTGAGTGGACACTGAGGTGCAGTGTTTTTTTAGTATTCTGAAGGCTCCACACTGTATACAGTTAAAGAGTGTTTGTTTTTTGTTGATTTCATGTCATGCACTTTTGTATAAAAATGCCTCATGTCAATATAGTTTGAATAACTGATTGACTGGTGGAAATAAAATCTCCTTTGTGAGTTCCCATTTGCCATTTTAGAGCGTTCCCAGTGCCTATTCGGCAGACTGTGATAGTATCTGTGTATGCTGTAAACCTCTCTTACACAACTCTCACTTGCTTCTCTGCGGCTGCGAACACACACACACACACACACCCCACCTCCAACCACCCCCCGCCCTCCTGTCACTGACACACACCCACCGATTGGCCGCCGATGAAGCAAGGCATAAGCTGTTCCCTAGCAACAGAGCACTGATTAACCAATAGGGGGCCTTCTGTGAGGAAGGGGCTATTTTGCCAGTCTGCTGTTACTAAGGTGCAGAGAGGACCGCTGGGGTACTCTCTCCGCTTGTATCTGTGTGTGTGTGTGTGTGTGTGTGTGTGTGTGTGTGTGCGTGTGCGCGCATATAGCAGCAGCAGCCACCAACTTCATTCAGTCACACTGTCTTCACACTGCTGCAGAAATCTGGATGACAGTGAGAGAGACAGATCTTGTCTCTAACGTATGAGGAGTGGCTTTCGCTTGCAGCTGATTTTCCTGTTGGTTTCATTAGCTAATGCTGTGACTGTATTATCATCCTGGATTAGCATGGTCAGGGCTGTCCACCAGCCCGAGTCAAGACATAGCCCAAAAAAATATATTAAAACGATGTAATCCCCTCCCTGCTTGCTCATAGTACAAAAAAATCATTCTTTATTTCACAAGGTTAAACCCTGTGTCGCTCCCCCGGGATTATCTTAATATGTGGGATAACATTGTGTTATGTCACTGGGGATGGAATGTATCCTCATGACAGCGGGCAGAAAATCCTTTTAGTCAAATCAATGTGCGACAGAGACATGACAGATATGACAAATGCACCATACAGCTGCTGTCCAGGGTGATAGTGAGGCATGTAGCAGACATGTAGCAACCCATGTTACTCACTGGCCGACCCAACAAGTTTGATGAAAGTACATTTTGTTTGTTTAATTTGTCTTTGGAATAATTATGCTTTCAGACCAAATGTGAAAAATCTGTAAAAATAAATCTCACAGCAATCCGAAAATCCAAACTCACTCAACAATTTATCATTAAGTGACCGATTATAGGTCCAGTCCCCATCCACCCCCGTTATGTCAGAAAAACACTGACAAAAAGAAGAATACTTTGGGGTAGCACAAAGCAGAGATAATAGTGTATAAACACATCACAAAATCATGTAGATTCACCAGAACTCATTCAGCTCAGACCTCCAGCGGGGCCTCTGGTTACCCCACTGGGCGCTGACACCATGCTGCTGGAGGCCCAGACCATATTGCAGGGCCTGCTGGTGCTCAGGAAGGCACGGGAGAAGCAGAACCAGGACAGCGCAGGACAGACTGTCAGACACTCAAACACATACATCGGGTTTCAACTTTCAAAGATATGGACAGGAAATGTGTTAAATGAAAGTGACAGGGGTGTGATGTTTCAGAGATGACATCACATGTGATTGAACCACTGAAACTTGACCCGTCTATGTCTATGTCAATGGTGGCTGCTGGTCTTTCAAAGAGGGGAAGCTCATTGTCGGCTTACATCAAAAAATTTGATAAAACAATCTAACAAAACAATATTAAACTCAAACAGGGAAATTTGTTAAACTGAAACACGGAAATACTATGAGTGTGTTTTATTTACAGTGTAAGAAATGAGCAAGTAATTTCACCGAGCAAATACCAACAAATGGGTTGCAGTCTGTCTTTCGACTTCGCTGTCAAGTGACTGTGTATATCTCAAAATACTTGTCAATAAAAACTGAATTCAGCCTTTCAACTGAACCAATCATCATGCGGAAGCTCAGAATCCAGGCCAGCCGAGGCTTGCCCACAGTTCCTTTCACCCCAGGGATGCTGAGCATCCGGGGGTGAGACAAAATCGTGGCATTTATCCAATGACTGTCGAGTTTCAAGGCAATGAAGAAAACTGTTCCATGCAGTCCCATTGAAGTGCATGGACCCTCAGCTTCTACAGGCAAATGCATTGACCCTAGACCATATAAGAAAACGGCGGTATGGGAATGTATGAGAAGTTAACTCATCGACTCAGTTGATTTGTGATAAGTAGCTGATTCTGAAAGAACTCGTCTTCGAGATGAACATGTTCTAAATCATTTGTAGTCAATGAAATGTTAACACAACCATACATATTTAACCATTTAATTTTTGACATTTAGGGGAAGCTGCGCTTTCTTTGTAGTCTCAGAGAAATCACCTCTGGTCTATGAGCACTTGCCTCAGATTCCACAGGGCCTCCATTACAAGAGAAGTGTGCATGTGATTCTAAAAATCATCACATCTGCTTTAATTCCCCTAGACTGAATTTGGTAGTCTGTGCAGCTTCAAAGTCATCTGGAAACAGTACCACACTCATTGATACACTACACTACACGCTATACTTGCTGGATTGGCAGCAACAGTATCTGCACCAACAAATATAAACAAAGAAGACTTTATAGCGATATTTTGATGTAATGAAGTTAACAGAAGAGCTGAAACCGAAACATTTAATCACAAGCTATGAGGAAGAAGGCTCATGGAATGAATGGTCACACACTAGTTTGGAGAAAAGCAGCATGTAATAGAAATGATGATGATGATCTCAGATACATGTAGAATGAAAGCCTCGACAGACAGCTGGACAATCGCTCCAGGAGATGCTGAATTTACAGCATCCCGTGACTTTTTGTAGTGTTGAGACTGTTCTCATATAATAATAATAATAATAGTAGTTGCTGTCATATTTTTGTTTGAATTGAGCTGAACCAGTTTTTGACATAAATCGTAATACTGGTACAGATGAGGAGACAATGTCACAAAAGGGTCAGCTACATTGCTGATGTCTGGCAACACAGCAACACAGCAAATCAGATGATTTAAATACTAATGCTTGACTTGATTTATGCTACTTACTGTTAGGATTTGGAGTCAGTCACAGACAGTTTGAGAAATGCTAAAACAAGATGTTTTACCTAAGGCATGTGTGCGTCTTGTTTTGTTGGCTGAAATGTGAAAATGAAGGTAAGCTCTGACTGCTGATTTGTGCAAAGAGCAGCTTTAGCATTTGCTGTTATTCAAGAGCTGACCGTGGTAGGGAAGCTACAATGGCTATACCGACAGCCTGCCTTCACTCCCAACTTGTCAAAATACAGACGCTTGTTCAGTGCCCCTCGCCTGACCCCACCAGGCATCCTTTGCGGCTGTGTGATGTACTCCAGTGTAAAGCCATCTCTGGCAATATTATTATCCATCCATCCATTATCTACCGCTTATCCTCATAGGGTCGCGGGGGGGCTGGAGCCTATCCCAGCTGTCTTAGGGCGGAAGGCAGGGTACACCCCGGACAAGTCGCCACCTCATCGCAGGGCACATAGAGACAGACAACCATTCACACTCTCATTCACACCTACGGTCAATTTAAATTAGCCAATTAACCTAATCCCCATGCATGTTTTTGGATGGTGGGAGGAAGCCGGAGTACCCGGAGAGAACCCACGCAGACACGGGGAGAACATGCAAACTCCACACAGAAAGGCCCCGGGCCCGGGATTCAAACCCGGTACCTTCTTGCTGTGAGGCAACATGGTGGTGCTAACCACTACACCACCGTGCCGCCCCAATATTATTATCATTAACTATAAAGAGCAAGAAAGTTTGTGTCGGCGGTGGAAAAACTTTCTATCAGCAGACAGCTGTTCACGTTCTGTGTGAAACCTCACCAACATGGACTTATTTTAAAAAATTAAGAAACACCACATGTGTAAGTTATAACAATCGTTCCCATGATTTTGTATAATTTTGTATTATTTTGTATTTTTGTTGGTGTTGGTTCTTCACTGACTTCAAAGGACAAATATCTGGTTCTTTGGCTGCTAAAATTTCCACAACGTTGACTCTGTAGTTGCTAACTTTGTCTGCTGTTTGGTGCTGAGCAGGTCGTGTTTCAGTGCTGAAAACAACAGCCTGATTAGAGCTATCAGAGTGACTCAAAACAGTAAAGTTGCATGAAGGGATAAACCAAATAGATCTCAACTGGTGGGTCCCAACCCAAAAGTGGGTCGCAGACACGTTCTGGATGGGTCGCAAACAAAAAAAGTAAATATTTAATGCATATCCGATGTTTCACATGTCTTTTATTTTGAAAAATAGCTTATTTTGTAAGGCACGCGTACAGTTGGCAAAAGCGTAAATACGACCTGGGCTATTTGAAATGTGGATTTTCGTCGATTGAGGATAATAATATTGATATTTTCTGTATATGCAACTTTAGTAGTTGTCATCCGTAGTTCATGTGCTCTGAAATGCACTTTACTCAATAAAACTGGGGTATTTATGTTAAAGGTTTGAGTCTTTAAAGTTTTTTTTGATAAAGTTGCTGAGTGTGAATTCTATAAAAGTGGGTTATGACTTAAGGGCCATGGGAAAGTGTGGGTCCCAGAGTGAGACCAGTTGAGAACCACTGATCTGAACAATTAGATGAAAGAAAGAGCTCTGTAAAGTAGAGTGGAAGTGCAGAGTTACTTGATATTTCTCTGTAGGCTCGTCACTACAAGCAACCCCTTTCACATTGTGATCCAACCTGAGTATAAAAATATCATCACCTCTTTAATGTCACAATTAAATTCATTTAACGTTCAACATTTTTGTATACTTTCCTTTGATATCTTTCTGAATGTATGTCATTTGAATTCCACTTTTTGAAATTTCCAGAAGGAGTTTTCAAATTGTGCAATTTTAGAAAGTTGATCAGTCACATGATAAAGAAAGAGAAGTTGACATGAGAGTGACTGGAAATTCACAGCAGTCAAAATGTTCAGCAAACTGCAATATTGATTTACTTCCTGTTTTACAGAGGAAACAGACACTATTGGAGACAAAAAAAAGTGTTAAATTTCTGGCTTCCTAACTTCATTGTGGGAGAACTTTTGACCTCCAGAAAAATCACCTCCTGACCCACTTCACAGGGACGTAAGAGATCAGACTCAACAGCAGCTCTGCTGGACCATTTAATCCTCCAGTCTAATTTCTTAAACCAGGAAATATTCACAGGTTGAGAATTTGTCAACTTTATTGAGGAAAGTGTGCTTGCTTGCTGCGGTGGGAGCCTCCTTGTCGTGTTTCATCTCAAACACCACAAGGGTTTTCAGCCAGTGACTGTGTTGAGGATGTCAGCAGTTTTTTGAAACTAAAATCCTGTGCAGCTTTAATCTCATCTTTCAGTGTTGTTTGTGTCAGTGTGCTCAGTGTGACTCTTACCGAGTTGCCTTTGCTCTGCATGAGGCTTTGGTCCTGCTGTTCTGGTGTGATGGGGGAGGACTTTAGAGGGGGGGAGAGGGTGAGGTCTCGACGTAAAGGCCGTGAATCCATCTTCTCCCCCGGTCTGTCCAGCTTGTGTGCCGTGTCTTTACCCCCTTCCCTTCCATCCCTCCCGTCACGGTTCTTATGCCTCTGTCGCTGCACAGTGTGCGAGCGGCCCTCTACGTGACTGTGCCCAGGCCTCTCCTCCCCATGCCCATGGGGTTTGTGGGTAGTGGAGTCTCTGGGCTGTAAAGGCTTCATCTCCATCTCGTAGTTGCTCATTTTCTCCTCGTCCTGCTCCAGTAACCGACCACCCCGGCCGTGCACGCCCCTGTGTGTCGATGTCCAAGAGGCAGACGAGGACGACTCTGTCCACCGGTCTCCTCTGGCCTGTCTGTGATTGGATGATCCGTGCTCACGGGACTTGTGATTGGAGGAGCTGTGTTTGTGTCCATTGGTCCGACTTGCTCCCCGTCCACTGAGCCCACCTGCTCCTTTTGACAACAACCCTCTTTTCTTGTCCTCACTCCAACTGTTGGCCCGTGGGTACTCCCCTTTCCCTCCACCTCCACTTTCACCTCCCCCACTCCCACCCTCCATCATCACCTGGATCTCTGTCTGCGCTCCTCCCCCACCTTTATCACCCCTTTCCCCTCCGTCCTTCCCCTTGTCCCCGTGGTCCACGGCAGTCTGCCGGTGGAACCGAGCACTTTTGGTGCGCTGGGATGGCCGGGCCGGAGGCGGTGGGGTGTGGGGCGGCGAAGAAGACGGAGGACTGAGGTCAGGGGTGGCAGCGTCATTGGAGGGGTCGTCGGAAACACCACTCTTTACATAAAGGTCAGGGCTGTCAGCGGTGCCGGCGCTACTCGACAACCCCTCGCCCTCCACCTCGCTGGACACTTGGTGTTTGGGACGCTGCACCTCCATGCCTGCAAAACATAGATTGCGTCAGAGAGGTTGGGGGAGCAGTAAGGTAGGGATGCCATGAAGCAGTTTCCATGGTGGTTGGCATTACTTTATTACTTGAAAACTGCTAAAACAACAGCACAATAAGTATCAGGCAAGACAAATGCAAATTATCTCAGAACATGTTAGAGACTACTAAAATGATTAGGGGAGATTTCATATGCGTAGTTGAGACCCACTCCTGCTTTTTCCTTCTCTGGTCCATCCTCTTCCTCCCTCCTAATCATTTTTGGACACTCCCTTAATTTTAGTCTGCAAACAAATCCAAAGGAAGAAGTGCGGGGCCAAATAATGTCCAGGTTGTAGGTATTAATGTAAACATATGGTAAAATGTCAGCACCGATACTTGCTGACATGTCCTCGAAACAGAAACAGACAGCTGCAGAGAATAGATGACAAAAGAACAATCTCAGGGACTTGTGTATGGGAGTGTACAGTATGTGTCATAAAGTCAGTGTGCATGTTGTGTGTCACTGCACTGTGTAGCTTGTTGTGGGTTGGTTACCTGCAGTGTTGTACAAGTGTGAATGACAGAAACGCAAAACTGGAGGGTGGCTTAATTTGACCTTCACCATCCCACACACATTTACGCATACATGTTTGTATATGCATGTGTTCTTATGTACTGTACGTGGCTGAGTTGGGTTTGTGGCTAGACTTGTGGATTATGGACATGCACGGCATATGAGCAAATGTGATGAAGACCATGGAGAGGATCCCCCCCTTGGTGAGCTCATATCTGGATCCACTGCAGTTCGTGTACCAGCCGAGCATTGGATGATGCAGTTATCTACCTGCTGCACAGATCAATGTCTCCCCTGGAGAACACCTGCAGCACTGCGAGGATCATGTTCTTTGACTTCTCCAGTGCTTTCAACACCATCCAGCCTTCTCTGCTCAGGGGAAGCTTGAAAGTGCGGGAGTAGACACCTGGCAGCATGGACCATTGACTACCACACAGAAAGACCACGGTACGTGAGGCTTCAAGACTGTGTGTCGGACACACCTTTTAAATTGATCATGGCAGCGCACTGGTAAGATCGAGAGGTCCAAGACCTGCTCAGCATCCATGGAGAAGCGGGGTGGTAGGGGGCTTACCATCTTCAGCTCATGTCATTGCTGCTGTCTATTGTATCTTTATAACTGTAATTTGTCTGTAATTTGTCTATGCAGCTGTGGCTGGTGAATTTGCCCCAAGGGGGTTTAAATAAAAATTAGTGTGTATTATAGTGGTGCGTGTGTGTGTGTGTGTGTGTGTGTGTGTGTGTGTGTGTGCCCACCATTTCCTGGGTGCTGGAAGGAAGGGGAGAACTGCTTGGCGGTGACCCTCGCCATGCGACTCTCTTCCTGGGCTTTCTGAGCTGCTCCTACTGCTGCCTCTGCTTTACCCTGCGCATGAGCCGTCCTGATGCACAGAGAAGACAGGAAGCACAATGAACAAATAAATAAATAAATCAAGCTTTAAACATTAGGAATCATTGTCAGTGGTTTCCAAAACTGATTCCTTAAAGAAAGAAAAATCACAGTAGGCTGGAAGGAGATAAGGAATTGTTCAAAACAACAGAATAGTAGAAAAGCATTGTCCAAAAAAACTGACCTTTGGAACAATAAAAAGTGCAAACAGTGCACAAAGCATTACTCTGATATAGGGTTATCTGTGGTTGAGCCCAGGTTTAGGTTAATACACACCAAAATCTCAGAACACAGCCACTTGTGTTTATCTCATACCTTGCAATGTGGACTCAATCCCTTCATTGTTCAGGTAACTTCATGCAAATGCGTTTATTCTCACAAATATTTCAAAAGTAATGTTGTTGATGTTCTTGGGACCCACATAAAAAACTAACTCTCCATTTTTTAACTTCTGTCCAAACAAAGGCAACATTTTTCTCACATGAAAGCAGAGGTTTTTGAAATCACCATTTCACAGAGAGCCGCTGGAGACAGAACAGATGTTTCACAAGCTGAGACTCAACACACTCGATTATAGCTGTGATGCAGAGTTTCATTTGCCAACTTACAGGTGCTCTTTGTGATATTCAGAGCATGAAAGGGGAAGTGCAGTTTTTTTTTCCATTTTTTTATTTCTGGAATAAAATACTGTTATTTACTCACCCATTTCACTTTCGAGTCATTTGGAGTGTTTCCGACGATCTTTGTTTTGGCAATATCCATTTAACAGGAGTGAATGGGGCCACGAAATGCAGCCAATAAATGACACAAACTTGACCATTTCTCAAATAACAGACGTTTAATAAGATGGGCTATGCTATTATTATTCTCATTTGAGTCAAGAGTTGTCTTGAACTTGAGAAAATTCAATCCATAAACAGACTCTACTTCCTGTGTATCATAGTTTACTAAGGACCCCATAGTGCGCACCTATGTGGCCTTCTCAGCGCCTGAACTAAAATACTTATTTGTGATGTTGTCACATACGTGTACATGCTTTGTTTTACTTCAGGCACAGTGAAGGCCACATAGGCGTCATTTCCAATTTGTAAAAAAACGGCACTTCCTCTTTAATATAGCATTATACAATAATGTACTATGTAAAGATACAGTGGAGTAATGTCTACCTGAAGCAGAGAATGAAGTTGCTCTCCCTCTGTGTGTGTTGTAAGACAAGGTCCTCAGCTTTGCTAACATATCTGGACTATGAGCGCCTTAAATTGCACCCAGAAGGTAAACCACAAAATGTGAAAACAGCCTAGCTAAGAGTTTCACAACTTGTGGGTTACTATGCTAACAGTTAGCACAGTGATAACTGTTAGCATAGTGTGAAATACGAGGGGATTAACCCATCAGATCCCCCTGAAAGCCTAAACAGCAAACTTTTGGGGAGGTCTCAATTTTTGTAAAAAAAAAATATATAATAATATATGCTACTGTCACTAATGGTCACTAAAATGTTTTCTAAGCTCACAATATCCAAAATTCAGAATTCAATATTCTCAAAATATTTTTTGCCAAGCACACTGACTGTTAGCAATGTTAACCACAAGTCATCAACTCAGCTGTAACCATATTGAGAGCTGTGCAAAGGCAATGAAGAAAGAAAAAGAAAAATTTTGTAAACAAGTACATTTACGTCTGTCTCTTCAAACAGCTGTCAATGAGCACAAAATATTGAAATGGTTCACTGAACAAATCTAAGATGTGAGCCGTGATTTAAATATTTTTCAGGCTAGTGTAGATGCAGTTTTGATGTGAATATGCTCTCATATAATAGCCACACATTTAACTACTACCTATTTTTCCTGTAATTATGGAAACTTAAATCATACATTCATCATTGTTGTGCCCATGCAAATCAATTATTCTCAGGTACCATTACAAAGAAGAACATGCAGTGTACACCCCCTCATTCATAAAATGAGTTATCTGTTCTACTGTGTGTAGTTGCGGCGGACGAATCTCATTATAAAAGACACTTGAGCCAGAGGGTGAGAACAAAAACACACAAACACACCATGAATAGCACAACATATTACATGATACCTCATAGTCACTACAGGAGGACAATTATTACAGTGCTGCAGTTCATCTGTTTACAGGCTCTGTAATCATTTGCTTGAAAATGTGTTTACTGACACAAAATAATTTATCTCACTGCAGCTGCCTGTCAAGTTTTTCACATCTCCTTCATCTCTCTTAACTGCTCCTTTACAGTGTGTTTTTCATATCTCCCTCACTCTCTCTTTTATTTCTTCCCATGTTCCTTTCTGCCTCCTCCTAATTGCTCCTTCCCTCTTTATCGCTATCCCCTTTTCATCTGCCTCTTGTCACACCCTCTCTCTGGTTATATCAAATAGATCTTTCTTCTCAATTACAAACCTCTCCTCACCTTCGTCTCTCCCTCTCTCCATTCATCTGTCTTTCTTTTGTCTTTCGAGGGGCTCTCGACTCATGTGAAATAACCTCTTCATCCCTCTCCCTCCCTTTTCTCTCTCTCTGGGCAGTAACAGTCTTGATGCAGTGTTGCATGTCGATGGTTATTGATTTTTTCCCTCTCTGCCTCAATGTTTCTCTTTGCCCCTCTCTGTGTGTGTGCCTGTTGGTTGTGGAGGAAGCGAGGCGTAAGGAGAGAGGAGAACAAGCTTGTCCTACTGTTTCAAACGACACAACTATGTCAATTTTTAGACAGAAGTCCCAGTAATCACAATGCTTAAGTGTTGTGAATGACCTGTTTCTGTCTCTTTCGTCCTTTCCTCCATATTTTCATGTTGTTATCTGATCTGCACCAGGAACAACCTGATTAATGATGAGCCTAGTGTCTGAACAGAATAAGATGCATGTTCACTGGGGAGGTAACATCCTGAACAAAAGAAAAAGTTGCAGATGGAGGGTAAGAAGGGAGAAAAGAAAGGGGATGAAGCAAGGTGATGAGTAGGTAGGGAGGAAAGAGAGTGAGCAATGAAGGGAAGGTATAAAAGGGTGTGATAGAGAATGGCATGGGCAGAGTCTGAAAAGGAAGAAAGAAGATGGAGTTAAAGGGTGTTATGCATCATTACCGGTTCATTGGGAGCAGCAGTGTAATTACAGTACTGCCCTGAATCACTTGACAACCGGTATATCTCTACATACAAAACCATTTCACCATCAAATTTTTTTCGGGTGAATTAATGGCCAAAGTCAGGCTATCACCAAAGTCACTTGACTTCATCCTCTGGAGAAGAGGCATGACCGTACAACATTTCATGGCAATACTTTCAGTTTGTAAAGCGGTGAAGACTCAATCTAGACCAAAGTGATCAGACCAACTGACAGACTGACAGTACCATCTCTGGAGTCACGAAACTAGTGGCTAAAAAAACAGAAATGTGCATTAAAGCAGTCAAGGTTTCCATTTGTAGTCTGAGTAATAGTGAGTAGTCACTTTCAAGTGGTCTAAGGTTGATGACACATTGCAGGTAAATAGTCCTTGGGGAGAGCAAAAGATGCTGAATGCAAACTGGCTATTTGTGAAACAATGCAGTTGTGGAAGTCATCTTTCAGCTCCAACTCCATTCTCACATCTCAACTTGTTAATCAGACCATAAACAACCGGCACACGGAAAAGGAAGTCTTAATCTGAATATCCACTGACTACACCTGAAACCCAGCATCTTGACTATCATTGTGGTCCCCAAAAATAATGTAGTTATCTTAATGATATGACCATCAATTCTGGAAATAAAGGGTTAACTGTCAGAACAAAACTAGCCTGGCAGCAATGTAATAATAGTTTTGGATTTTTCATTATAATTCATTTTTATTTTGTTTTGACTTCTCTAATTCAGTTAGTTTTAATTTGTTTTAGAGTGGGTTTGCTAGTTTTAGCAAGTTTTTATTTTTTTCTAAATGATTAGTTTTAATGGCACGGTGGTGAAGTGGTTAGCACTGTCACCTCACAGCAAGAAGGTACCAGGTTGGAATCCCGGGCCCAGGGCCTTTCTGTGTGGAGTTTGCATGTTCTCCCTGTGTCTGCGTGGGTTCTCTCCCATCATCTAAAAACATGCATGGGGATTAGGTTAATTGGCTCATTTAAATTGACCGTAGGTGTGAATGTGAGTGTGAGTGGTTGTCTGTCTATGTGCTCTGCGATGAGGTGGCGACTTGTCCAGGGTGTACCCTGCCTTCCGCCCTAAGACAGCTGGGCTAGGCTCCAAGCCCCCCTGGGACCCTATGAGGATAAGCGGTAGATAATGGATGGATTGGGTGCATACTGTTTTCGTCATTTTGTTCATTTTTGTTCAAGATATTAACCTTGGCAGACATGCTAACTTTTCCAGCTAACCACTCAACTTATATTACAGGAGATGAACACACTCTTTAATGGAATTTCTCATTATATTCCTTTCTATGAGTTTTGGTTTTGTTAAAGCTATAAACTAAAAAGACAACCCTCCAAACAGTAGCACTCTCACTACCTAATGCAACAGATCATCTCATGGCAAAAAGCATAATAGTCCGATCTGTCCACCAGAGTGAAGGCTCTCAGTGTCACACCTGCAACAAGGTGCGATGTTTTACAGTGACGTTTGTCACATGTTGTGTGGAGAACTAGTTATGTAGTATATAAAATGAGACAAACCATTTATTGAGGTGGATGGGTCCAACAAACACCATTCCCATTCTTTTGTTCTCATTTGTTTTACTTAGTTTTAATATTTATTTGAATTTTTAAGGCTAACCACAATGTTTCCCCTTGACCTAACTCAGTGTTTTTTCCCTGAGTGTCCTCCTGCCCCCTTGTATTGCATGGTAATACTGACATGTGATACTCATGTCTCTACAAGTCAAAACACTGACATGCGGACAGGTCTCTGACACGCTCTGGTGTGATATATGGTTGAAAGCCAACCGCTTCAACATCCATAGCTTGACAAGCCTTTTCATGCAGTTGCTAAACTATGGTTGGACAAGAGGCTACAAGTGAGCCAATGAGCAGGGACACCAAGGCCAAAAGGATGAGGGAAGAAAAGAAGAGGAACACCAAAACAGATGTAAGAGACATGCACACAGAGCAAGACAAATGCAGAAACACTGAGGTGAGATGAGGAGAGAGACTGGGGGGAGAAAGTCTAATCCAGTACTCATGCTAAGCTCTTCCATCATCTCTGTCATTACTCCGAACCAGCTGATGAGGATGATTCATACCTGAATATCTAGCAGAGCTTTTCAGTTTGGATCACCGGTAATGGTGTAGGGTGTGTGTGTGTGTGTGTGTGTGTGAGAGAGAGAGAGAGAGAGAGAGAGAGAGAGAGAGAGAGAGTGCATTGGGCTTTAGGGCTTGCTGATGAAACAAGGTCACAGGATTGCAGTGAATGGCTCCGTCCACAAAGCACAGTGAGTCACTGCTATGTTATCTGGTAGCAACTAATCACAGGTAGCCTGATGCCACATCAGTTACATCAGCACATGTGACTGAGGCACATCAATCTAGTACCACGCACACACAAACACGCACAGGCAAATCCAGGATTTAGAGTGACATCAGGCACGCAGACAGGTGACACTGAATTTCCACCAGCTCCGGCATTTTGCTCTGGAGCCAAACCTTACCTTTGACCTCTCCTTCAGAAGTTGGATGGACAGACAACATACTGTACATACACTAGCACTGTATAATGGAGACACATATCATGATACAGGGGTTACATACAGCTTTATATATATATCACTTCCACTGAGGCACTTTGTGCTATCCTTGAACCAGGTTGCTGGTGCGCTCTCATTTAGCTCCAAGAGTTGCAATGAATATCCTGTGACTGTTTTTTCACCTCTCATGGTTTCTCCTGGTGTTCCACAAGGAAATACCCTGCTCTGTTCTGGGACACAGAGACAGAGAGAAAGAGAGAGAAAGAGAGAGAGAGAGAGAGAGAGAGAGAGAGAGAGGCTGGTCTGACCTGGGCTATGTTGCTGTTTGAATATGGGTTAGACATTTCTGTGTGTGTGTGTGTGTGTGTGTGTGTGTGTGTGTGTGTGTGTGTGTATGTGTGTGGTTTAGAGTGGACTACAGCTGTACTGTACGTGCCACATTGTATTCCTGCAATTATTAGAGAAATCCAGTAATCTGCATAACCTATCCAGACTGTCTGCACTGAACTTTAAATATTTTATTGGAATTAATTACTGTAGAAGTGCATGTTTCCTCCTGCTCCTACTGACAATATTCAGCTGTGTTGTGATCTATACTACATACTGATTGCTAAAGTACTGTATGATATACATATAAGTATGTTTGAATTAAATGACATTAAATGAGAAGCTGTAGCAAGCTGTGGCCATACTGCCCTCAGCTGAAGACTGTCATCAAGAATAATATATCACATCTTTAGTGATTTGACTCCATGCGTGTGAGTGTGTGTACAAGAGCCTCTCTCTCTCAGGCTGCTTGCCAACGTCATCGGCATAATGTGGAAATATCTCTCATTCACACACTTACTTTTTCTCTATCTCACCGTCTTTTTATACATCTCACACCATTTCTTTGTCACACTCTTGCTTTCTCTATCCCCTTGCTAAGCTTGCTAAGTCTTGACAATTGTGTAAATCATGCAATCTCCTCCTGAACACAAGCAAACACAAGGATATATACATGTGCTGTACATACATGTGAGTTACAGTTGTTGACCATGATGTCAGTGTGTTATATTATTGATCTGTTTCAAGGTTAACTGCTAATCAAATCACCCTGCTGCTTCATTCACAAACTCACCATCACTAAACCTGCTGTCTGGCTGATTTCACTGTGCAGCCATTTATCCCAATTGTGGCTCATATATTTCCTTTGCAGGACAGGCCATCTGTTGTACAAAACATAACCCAATAGAGGCAAATGTGTGCTGGCACAGTGAGGCTGGGTGTCTTCTTGATTAACATTAAAGTTACAGGATCTGCCTCTTTTCCGTTACCGAGCACTGAAAATGAAAGTCACATGTAGAGGCCACTGTATGTTGCATACTGCAAGATCTGATCGTGTAAATATCAACTTGACATTTACTGTATACTGTCGCTTTTTTGGCATCAAAATCAAAACTACACTGGGGTAGAAACTACTATATTTGTATGATGTAAAAGACCACAGAACACAAACAAACAGCTAATGGCAACATAAAAGTGAAACTTAATCTACAGAATGTGAACAGCAGACACCTGCATGAAAGGATGAAGCCTTGTGTGGCCAGTGCATCTCCTACTGGTGCTAAAAGGGTGTTGGACATATGGAACACGGTGCCAAAGCCTCTATATTTGATGGTATGCTGAGTTAGTACAATTTCTGTAAATAGAAAAACTCACAAGACAAAAAACAACCCAAATGGAGGAATCAGATCCAATGCTAATTTCTAAGCCAAATGGAATGGATACATTGGAATAAATGGTCTTTTTTCATTAAATAATCCCAAACCTTTAATTTTACAAATGCAAGTCAAAGGATATTTCAAGTACTTTTCATGTTTTAAAGTCAAGTCCATGTTGAATTAGGGTATGGCAATGAATGCTTGGCACAAATGTGGCCCACATCTGCAATGCTCATCCACCTCATATAGATATAAAGTACATAGATAGTATATAGATGTTATATATATTCTGTGTCAAATCAAGGACAAATGGACCAGATGTCATGAATGACCAGCACCATAAATAAAAATTTACTCTTTGGAGTATATGTGAGCATGAACATGCACTCAAAACATGTGCGGCTGTGTCAACAAAGGACGGTGAAGTTCCAACTGCAACACAAACAGATAGAGAACAAATTCATTCTCTGCTCACGTAGACATTACGTCACTGTATCTTTACATAGCAAATAGTTGTTTGCTGCTGTAGCTCAAATTTAGTGCATTCTAAACATATGAATAGTGGTACCAATTTCTTCATCTAATTCTCAGCAAAACAGTGTATTTCCCCAAGTCCTCAAAGTACAACTATCGTTTTTAGTTTTTAGAGATGCACAAGTTTTTCCATCGTTAATACTAGGTTTGTGCAGCCTACTGAACTCTGATTTTGAACATTGATTCAACAAAGCCACTATACGCTTTATTGGAACATAACAGAAAGTATAAGTATAGTCTCTCTTTCTCCTCTCTCTCTTTATTTATTTGTTCATCTTTGCCCCTAATATTGTTTATTTATTTATACCACCTTCCTTAAAAACTGTATGTGTGAAAATAATAACTTAAAATGAAACTGAAACTGTGAATATCAATAAAGCCGTTGGATAGATAGACATTTTAATTGCGACCTTATGTATTACTATTTCAAAACTGGGTCAGGTGAACCATCTTTTACTAGATATCAATTTAACTGTGGAATGAGATTTCTGTGAAGCTGGTAGCCAAATTGCGGGCTCATTCCTGGATTGAACTCATTATCCAAATATTCACCTTGACACTTAAATTTCTTATCCAAACCTCAAACTACTAATTATGTTTATAAAGAGAAGCTTTGACAGCAAGTATTCCTATAGAACTATATATACTGTATCCACAGCCTTTCTGTATATAACCTGGTTCCTTGAAACAACAAGGTCTGGGACCAAAATGGGTCATAAGCCTACTTCTGATGGGTCCTCACATGACAAGAGTGTCAATGTGTATCCATGACAACAGGTCCCATGACAGCTAATTAATTTCTGAGTCCTGAGCTGGAAAACAAAAACTATTGCTTTACATTCCTGTCCAAAAGTGCCTAGCTGCTGTGAAGAAGGTCAGGACACACCCATTAACATCATAACCCCAAATTTGCTCTTTGTTTTAGTTCACTGAGCAGAGTCCTAATGACAGCGTGCTCTCTTTTCCATTCAGGGGAGCAGCTTCATCAGAGACTTAACAGCTCCTGGCAGTCACACTTCACTTGCTGTTTCACTTGTATCATAACCTCCTTAACCCTGCTGTCTTCTTAACCTTAATCCTGTTCTTAATCTGTCATTGATCTCAATTATAATGTGGAATGGGGCCATCCACAAGTGTTGACATGAAGAATCAACTCCACGAATGATTGAGACATATGGCGCCAATCACAAATTATGAGCAGTTGTCTTGAAAATTAGACAAATGATATGTTTCATTAGTTATAGCAAGGGTTGTCGGCATTAATGCATTAATATTGATTAAAATCAAAGCAAAATACCTGCAGCTTCTGCTTTTTACTGCCGCAAGTCATGGGAAAGAACGACAACAATATGGTCCTGAATCAGTTTGTTTTATGGAAAAAAACCTCCCAGACAGCTCAATGAACATGAAATGCATTAAATAAGAAAAAAGAATTAGAAAAAAAAGTAATTAAAGTTTGAGCTAGCAACTACGAGCTAAGCATGCAAGTGCCGGTAATCAGACCAATACCAAAGAACAAAGCACTAAGCATTGCAAGTCTTCACAGACCTGTGGATGAAACTAAATCAAAGAAGTTAATTACAGTGCTTTCCAAATGGGTACCAGCTGACTGCAGATCAGTTAACATCATGGAAGACTCTGGTCTAAGATAAGCACTCTGGTTGGCTTGTTGTAAATTGCGATCATAGTGCATACATCTTTTTAGCAAAAGTTAGCTAAAAAAAAAAAAAAGTTGCAAACATAAAAAGAGAACGAATAGTATGATTAATCATAAATGAGCCCCACCTTCTACAAACCAGCAAGAAGAGGCAGACAAAAGGAATATCAGTCTTGGCGTGAAAGTAGGTGGTCAGGTGGGGCACCAGACATTTTCAACAAGTTTGTCAATTTGGATTATACTTTAGCCTTGACTTAGCCAGCATACACACAAAACCAGCTGCAGTCTGGGGGCCTTTTTACTTCAACCAAAGCAATTGAAAGAAATTGCGAACACAAGACAGACAGACAAAGACAAACATCCACAAACCACCATAAAGCCACTACCTGGACAGGGCGATCTCTGCCTTCTGTCGGGCAATGTCGGCTGCTTTCTGTGCTCCCTCCACGGCTCGATCCACCTTCTCCCTGATCTTGCTGGCCCGGAGTGGGATGAGGTTCTTTCTTTTGCCGCTCACCAGGACGTTCTGTTTGTACTTCCCTTCCTCTTTTGTGCCATCAGGAAATGTGGTGCAGCCGTAGCCGTGGCGTTTGTTGCTGAGCCACTCCCCTTCATACTGGAGTCCATCAGACCTCCGACTCACACCGAAACCCGTCCGTTTGTCATTCTTCCACTCCCCGCAGTAGGTCTCCGTCGCCGTAGCATCCACATCGTCGTCAGCGGCGGCCAACTCCGTGTCTGCATCTCCCAGACTGGAAAGGTAAAAGGTGAAGGTGTGTTCAATCAATAATCCACAATACGATAAAAAGACCACTGTATAGCAATTCCAATGAATTCAGTACAAAGCAGGAAGTGGCTAGTTTAGCTCAGCATAAAAAGTTGAGCCTGACTCTGTCTAAAGTAACACATGACACACATTTTTCTTGGTTACAGATTGGTTAGGTTTAGGAAAACAAAACTACTAGACATGGGATATCTTAACTACAGAAGAACTATAACTACACAATGCTGACTTTTATTTTCATACAAAATACTGGTCTCCTAGGAGAAATCACTCCAATGTCACCCCTACACTGAGTTAATCACTCGAGTTAATTCATTTATTACGTATTATGTGGATTTAATAGGGAATGATTTTGGAGGATACAGTAGAAGCGTGCCCTGCTTTAGATAAAATAGTGTTGCTTTGTTGTACACATCAAAAAAATGTGCAACACTCTATACACGTAGTTGTGGACAGAGCCACACTGTTTCCTCTCCACTATGATCTTCATGATAAGACTGAACTCACTGACATCTTACCATTGACATTATAGTGATATCATTCCGTTGGAAATCAAGACAATAAGGGCATTTCCCAAAATGTTGAATGATATATTAATCTTTTTTTAGGATGTACATCTCAAGTCCAACAGACAATAGAGTCCAATAATTTTCTCATTTGATTGTCCCTGTCATATATTTCTATGATACCAATCGTTGGTAGCCTATCCATCATGGTCAGCCACTTTGCAATCCTTCTGAAGTTCATACGGAATAATAAGTGTCTACCAAGCTGATACTCATCGCTTTTTCACTTGCCCAGCATAAGATTTAGCATGATAATGTGAATAAGAATATCTAACACATCAGTAAATAATTCATTGATTGCAATACATAAAAATGTTCCTATTTGATTTTGCATTCATGCATGAGCTCTTGGGGGGTTTCTGGAACATGTTTAGAGCAGCAGAATGGAGAAAACCTCTAGAAATTCCTCTCCTTATCAGCCTTGCCAGTAATTAATCAGACCTGATAAGGCGGTGCCAGACATTTTGCCAACAAACAAGGTTAAGAGCTGCTGACTCGTGTCGTCTGGTAATTAGTGCCTTTAAAAATAAGCTACCTTAATCTGGTGTTCTTGGAACTTTACACAAAGTCTTTCCAGTGGTTGATTCACCACATTCACCAGCAGAGCAGAGAGACAATGACATCAGGCATATCACTGGATAACACAATGTAAACTTTTTATTAGGCCAGCTGACCAGTAAATTAACCTTTCGACCTATATGCTACCTTGGACCACATGCCAAATCCAATCTAAAAGACATGTAGGACAGGTGACGTCCAGGTGACGTCATCCCTCTTTGTCCTCTCACTCACCTTTCTACTCATATTCCTTCATTCCATTACCTCATGGCAGAGTTGATGGAAGACACTCTTCCCTCTACAATTATTTAATAACTGCTTTTTTTTTCATTTTCAAAGAGAGAGTTGCTGGAAAGCAGAATTAGCCACTTGAATCTTCCCATGAAATGGAAACTGAAACAGCTTTGGAATACTTCTGCATGAAACAGGAAGCTGGGGGTCTTGTGGAAGGGATGGGTGGGCTGTCCCAAAATAATAATACAACAATTGGATTACACTCGGGGCGGCACGGTGGTATAGTGGTTAGCACTGTCGCCTCACAGCAAGAAGGTACCGGATTCGATTCTCAACCCGGGACCTTTCTGTGTGGAGTTTGCATGTTTTCCCCGGATACTCCAGCTTCCTCCCACCATCCAAAAACATGCATGGGGATTAGGTTAATTGGCTAATAAATTAAATTGACCGTAGGTGTGAATGTGAGTGTGAGTGGTTGTCTGTCTCTATGTGTCCTGTGATGAGGTGGAGACTTGTCCAGGGTGTACTCTGCCTTCTGCCCTAAGACAGCTGGGATAGGCTCCAGCCCAGCCCCCCCTCCCCGACTCTAGGAGGATAAGCGGTAGAAAATGGATGGATGGATTAAACTCGACTTCATAAAATAAAAATATTTTGAAGACGTTTTGTAAGTGTGTGCATGAACTGTACCAGAAACACCTACAGCATTGGATATTTGGGTGTATTTACTTTTGAGAGGTCTTTTATTGATTTGTTTGGGAAGAAGATGGGAAAAAACGCATGGGAAAAAAAATAAACTTAAATGAACAAACTGAATTCATATCTTTTTTTGTTTATTGCAGAATCTCTGAAAGGTGATGTATTTTTGACCTGTGGACATATATATTACCTTGCACTTAATTACCTAGATTCACTTTGTGCTGTGAAGTTCCAAGTCCCATTTGTCCCAATGTTTGGGACTACTGCAAAGACAACAGTGACCTAATCCCACATTTGATAATATGTGAAAAGGCTGTTTTGTGAAAACAGATGACAGTACACAACCTTATTGGAAGACAATAATCTTGATGTCGGATACTTGTGTAAAAACCTGAATCACAAATTTCAATGCCAAAGTCATGCTGTTTAAATGAACTGCACTGTGTATTACTTTGGACCATAAATACTGGC
Source organism: Synanceia verrucosa (assembly GCA_029721515.1). Lineage (NCBI taxonomy): Eukaryota > Metazoa > Chordata > Actinopteri > Perciformes > Synanceiidae > Synanceia > Synanceia verrucosa. The sequence continues at coordinate 21,552,445 of CM056556.1, read as the reverse complement.
AGTTAAAAGGCTGATTTTCAACATGGGTTTGTGAGAGTACATACATGTAAGTCTGACTCTGTACTTCCTGAACTGGCAGTGAATGTCGGCCTTGGACAGTAATTTGAGGTGGAATCTATAAAGCCTTTCATTATGCTGCTTTATTACCTGATAGTGGAGTTGATATCAGATGCAGCAGAGGACACAGTACTCATCCCAGCCTCGCTCCTGAATGAGCTCTGTTTAGACCTTTGGGAGGCCAGGGAGCTCCTGGACTCAGACTTCCTCAGCTTGAGTCCGGATAGGATGGACCTTCTGAAAAGCCCACTTTTCCTTTTCCCCTTAAGCAGCTCAGCCTCGCTGTGCGCCGTCAGCACGAAACCTCCACGAGACACTGCGGGACTGCTGCCGCTGCTGCCTGTGCTGCACATGGAGATGCTGGAGGTCAAAGTACCGGGAACGGGTGGAGGACCGGGAACCACTGCCCCAGTTCGGTCCAGCAGAGCTGTACCATTGCTGTGCTCCGAACCGGAGCGGAGAGAGTTTATGGAGGTACGGAGCGGGGAGCGGATGACGGCCGCCATGCCGTATGGGACACTTTGGCGAACTCCATAACCATGCCGCATGCCGCCAACCCACTGGCCTTGAAATGTTCCTAAAGAAAAAGTAGAAAAACGATTTACCAACACCAATTATATGTAAACATTTTATCTTTAGTTGACAAAGCAGCCAAATTTAAAGCACTTGGTGCTACAAACCAGATGACTAGAACAACAGAAATGTATATGTGAAAAAGATATTTTGTATAAACATATATCAACACAAAACCTTATTGGAAGACAAGCACTTGGACTGGACTCTGTAGAAACTTGGATTTCAGATTTCAGCAGTGACATTTTTAAAAGTCATGCCAAATGCTGGCCTTGAAATATTCCTAAAGAAAGAGGGCAGCACCTCTCTACTCAAATCACTCTTTTTGTTTCATTTTTGTAAAGTTTTGAGTCATGCCTAGTATTAGTTTCAAGGTTCCAAGCAGACTGAGCAGATAAAGTTGAAAAACTGCAGACAACTCACTGCCAAACCCACGAAAAATGGAAAATGGATGCTATCAAGTATTTTGAAACATTTCCAAAGGCTGAATTTTAAATTGTTTATTAATCTTTTGCTTTTGCTGATCATTATACCCCATAGTGGACCCCACAATATATAAAAGTCAAGTGAATTTTATCTGTATAACCCAATATCATAAATTAGAGATAACTACAAAGGGCTTTTTTAATTTGTACAGGATACAACACCCTCTGTCTTTTAAATTGTAGTATCCAATCAGTCATCACTAACTCAAAAGTTATAACTACTGTTTTGCATAGTCAGGAAACAAAAGGCTATCTGGATAGTTGCTGTATGCAAGGCTTGATAACCATCTATGCAGAGTATGCAACTGCCAGTGGAGTTCCCCAGACAATCAATAGTGCCAAAAAAAACATGGTTTGCAGTGCACCACTTTGCATTTGGTAATTCCAATATCAGCTAAACAATTTCCTTCACTCAGGGCACCCTAACAGCTTGATCTTGAGCCATTTTTATGCAGAATGATAAAGTTATTGTGGTTGCTGACCTGAATAAAACTGGTAGTTCTCTCTCACATGTATACAATTTTAATTTTTATCATATAATTTGATACAGTAATAAGATGAGGAGTAGCACTGTGGATGGGAGTGACTTCCTCTTTTTCTGTCCATCTGTTCCCATCATGTCTCTGCACTACCCGCACTCACTGCTGCATAATAGTCCTTACGTCCCCATGTTGCTGAAAAGTAGGCCATCTGAGTATGTGTGTTTCTGTCATTCCTCTCTCTCTCACACACACACACACACACACACAATCACACACACACAATCACACACCATCTCAAACGGAAGTGTGCTTCCCAATCGGAGTGCAAATGATCCATCCTGCCTGCCTGTACCTCAGATGTAACAGCACTCTGATTCATTCCATAGCAAACGCACTTGCTCTAAACCAAACTACATGACCATATAAGGATTGCAACTACGTTCTCCACCTCGATCGCAAACACGCACACAAACGTCTCTCTCGTGGGTTCAAGTGTCTGTGAAGTGCCGAATGAAGCCAATGTTGTGATCCAATCACAGTCTCGCTTGCATTCTGAGCCACACTTGGGCAGGCACAACAGGTACATCCACAGTGCTGACTGTTGTTGCAATGTTGTTTCTGAACCTGCACATGGCATTAGAACAATATGCTTCCTCTTATCCCTCATGCACACACATACACACAAACAAAAGCAGAGCCTATGTCACATACAGCTGGCCAGCACATCTGGCCAGGCCTTTGCAATTACGTCAGCACACAGCTGTACGACCATATGACAGAGGGATCAAAGAACGCGCACGCACACACACACACACACACACACACACACACACACACACACACAAACACACAACTCACAACAGTGTGATAAGATTACTATTTTGTTAAATGATAACCAGCACGCTCAAAGGAGAGTGAGGCAGACAGAGGGTGAAGGTGAGAGGCGGTCCTGAACATTCAAACAAAGCATCACCTGTGTTTCTGTGTGAAAGTGCTTCTGCTGACATTGCAGAAAGAGAAAAAAATGTCTGCTACAGGTCACATTTCTTGTTGTTTGTTGATGTTTATGATGAGAAAACACAGTCTTGCCAAATATCGCCACATACTTACTATTTATTATCCCCACGGAATTTGTTTTTACAGACAGTACACATGGACTCCAAGATATTTAAGAACAAATAACTTGACACTGTACATTGTACAAAGCACAACAAAGCACAACAAAAATGGACACCAAGAAAGATACAGTCAGCGGAGCCTGTTGATTAGGGTAGCTATGACTGCATGGCATCAGGCTTTTTCCAAAAGTTAGTTTGAGTTAGTTGAGTTAGTCACTGTACAAATTCTGTACAAATTTCTGTACAAATCACAAAGCTTTAAAGATGCAGATTGGAGAATTTTATCACCTTTGACTGAGCCAGGCTAGGAGTTTTCTCATGTACTAAGCCTTAGTCTAAGCTAAGCTAAGCTAACAGGCTTCTGGCTTTAGCTTCACATTAACTGAATGCCATTGACAAATATATAAGTCAAAGTGTTTTTTCAGCAGCAGTCACACAGCCTGTGAGTAATACTGGGGCTTCTGGGATTTGTAGTCAAGAGATAAAGAGATGGTATACACCACAGAGATCAAAGCAGGAAGTGGAGACGATCAAGATTAGAGAGTAAAATAAAAGGAATCTGGACAAAAAGTGGTGATTTTGGTGTAACTGTCCTCTACTCTCCTCCAGATAAAACAAGAATGGAACAAGGTAAATACATGATGAAATAAAGTATCTTCTTTCATTTGAGCTAGTCTGTGTGATAAAGATTATCATGTTCAGCATCTGTTGAAATTGTTCCAAAAAGTGTATGAAATACTGTGACTCAAAATGGCCAAAAATGCGACCACAAGGTACTTTCTGTTGTATAAAACGGCTGGCACTCAGTGAGCTAACCATACAGACATGAGGGTGGTGTCAATATTTCATACACTTTTTGGAACAATTTCAACAGATGCTGAACATGATCATCTTTATTTTTAGAATTTATCACACAGACTGTATTGGTGTCAGCTTGCACCTATGAAAGTGGCAACTTAGTGTGCGAGTGAATAAATACATGTACAAGCTCTTGTAACTGAATGCTGACTAATTCTTCCAAGCAGTGTGTGGGTTTTTACTTTGTCATGATTCCTTGGAAGCAATACCACCCTCAGTCAGTAATGCCTGATTGAATCAAATATTCAGTGGGGCACTGGGCTGCTTTTTTAATGTGGGCCTGTCGCTCTCCATGGTGCTGAAACAGTCTGAGAGGCAAGCAGATGGTGGTATTATTCCTTCTAAATCAAACCCATTCACAGTTTTTATGTGAAATCACTGCAGAAAAAAAAACAGTACTTATATTATTGCACTTTTGAATGCTTTGTGACCAGAGATGTGCAACAGCAGATTAAAGATCCCATAAAAAATAAATTAGCATCTCTTATACAGTATTATAAAACAGGTTTGGGTGTTATGTAAATACTGTGAAAGTATAAAAACATTAATTCCACAGAGAAATACACAAACGTTTCCCTCATGGGTTCAAGTGTCTGTGAAGTGCCAAATGAAGCCAATGTTGTGATCCAATCATGTGCTCTTGAAACAAGCCATCAGGATTTCTGTCCCATTAGTGATGTCACAAATCTACAATGTTTAGACCATTACATTCATCAGCTGACAGGAAGTAAACATGGACCTTAAGTGTTGCTTAGCAATAAGATTCCATTGCAAAGTATAATGATAACTAGAAAAGCACTCAGAGAGAGCTAACCTCCACCAAGGCGGCAGCAACTTTTTATTTAAAGTTACCCCCCCAACCAAGGAGGTTATGTTTTCACCGGTGTTTGTTTGTAGGTTTGCAAAGCAACTCAAAAAGTTATGGTTGGTTTTTGATGAAATTTTCAGGATTGGCTGGAAGTGGCTTAACTTAAAACTGATTCATTTTTGGTGGTGCCGTTGAATCAGATCTGATCACCAGCAACAATTAATCAGTTTTAAGTTAGGCCACTTCTGACCAACCCGAAATTTTTGTCAAAATCCATCCATAACATTTTGAGTTATTTTGCAAACCATCAAACATACAAACAAACAAACAAACATAACCACCTTGGTGGAGTTAATGAATGTACAATATAGGACCTTTAAGTCCTCTCCTCTTGTCATATTCAATGGGAACCTGTCATAGTTGTATTGAAAAAAAAAGTTGACTTCTGTATAAAGGCCTCAACCCTATGGCATACAGTTGTGAGAAGAATCTGCTTCACAACTCGCATGCCAAAACGATTTCAGTGATTTCTGCCTGGAGGCCAAACAGGAAGCACTCTCAAATCATATGGGCCTGTAACCCAAGCACGAGGATACCGTGGGCATGAGGCAGCCACACGGAAAGAGTTAATGTGGAGGGATCAAAGCTGCGGAAACATCACAGAGGCATGCCGATTTGAGTGCTGTCACTAGTTGCAGAGGATTTAGTTCATGTATACATTTACATTACTGCAAAGTAGCCTCTGATACTACTTTACACCTTGCAATATTGATTTGTGAAGGCACAGCAGTAAGAAAAAGAAAGCGTAGAGCAAGACGTGACTGAGACTGTGAGGGAGTTGAAACTGGTTATTTTATGAATTATTAATGTGTTGCTTCACCATGTCAGTATGTAAAAGGAGTGTCTGTGTTTGTGTATGTGAGAGGAAAATGGGAGGGAGAGTAAGATTACACAACACAAGGTCGAGTCTCTAACACAGATAACTTTATGTCTTTTTGCACCAGTGGGGGTTTTTCAGTGGCAGCAATGAGTTTAATCCTTCAGTTCTCATTCAGTGCTTCATTACCACGGCTGGGAAATGTATAAAGATATCAAAAATCAGATTAGGAATAATAATAAGGGATTTTATGAAAACAATTGTCACAGGTCACTTTTTTGTCATCATCATATAGAAGGGTGGTGGGATGACAGGGTAACCAGGTCAAATATAGCCTAATATTGCTAATTTGTCTGTATAGGACATGACACCCAAAAAAAAATTCAGCTGAGGAGGAACCAGGAAGTTAGCATCTCACTGGTTCCCTTGACTATATTTCTGTGGCAAATAGACATTTATGACATTTGGAGTGGCATGGCTCAGTGGTTAGAGTGGCCGTCTTGTAACCGGAGGGTTATCGGTTTGATCCCGGCCTGGAGAGCTCATGTCGAGGTATCCCTGAGCAAGACATTGTTCCCCTAACTGCTCCTGATGGGTCCTAGTTAGCGCCTTGCATGGTAGCTTCTGCCATCAGTGTGTGAATGTGTGTGTGAATGGGTGAATGTGATGTATAATGTAAAGTGCTTTGGATATCGTTTCAGGTACTATAGTTAAAGTGGTATAAAAATACAGACCATTTACCATTTATTTTTGTTCACAACTGAACACCTCTTTCATGATTTGTGAGGTGTAACTGCAATTACCAACACTGAGATAAAGCATTCATTTACCTCCTTTTATAAAAGCTTCAACATTCAGGAGTTATGTTGACTGACATATTTTATGTTGTAGACATTATGTTGTAACCTATGCTAACCACAGACCATTCAAGCATCTAAAAGAAACTAAAATAAATTATGGAATAATAATATTCATGTTTTTAATTATCCTCCAAGGACAACATGAATATAAATATGATATGAGTAAAAACATTGTGGACCTTCCTCTGCTCTCCCCACCAAAAAAATTAATTAAATTAAAAAAATATGGCTGCTCCCAACGAGAAGCTCTTTTCTGACCCTCCCCCTCCTCTGTTAATGTTCATACAGTCTCTATAAAAATTATGAGTTTCAGAGAATCCCAAATGCTTTTCAAGGCAAACAGCCTTGTGCAGCCAGCATCGTATCAACAGTGCTGCTAATCCTCACTACAAACATCAAACCACTCCCATTACATAAACTAAAGCCTGCAGTGGGGTTGTTGTGGTAGTGGAGGATACGTTTTAGCAATGACCAAATGCAGGTGATGCTCCTATATTGTGTGGATTCAGTGTGCATTGAAATAGAAAGTAGTCAGTCTATTGAATTTTATCTGTTAATGTGTCCTTAAATCCATCCTGGATGGATATATTGTACTGTAGTTTAAGAAATACCAAAGACAGACAGTGACTAAAGACAGCTGACAGACAACAGGTCATATGGACACACAGGATAAACAGGCACGTTGCAAACAGATGAGCTAAACTATGGTCAAATCAAACTGAAAGCAGGGGAATTCGGTTAAAAGCTAAATCTCTGCCTGGGTAAATCACTGTGTGGGACTGTTATCCGTTTAAGAGATTTTGCTTAGGCCCTTTTTCTGAGTCCTTCAGATTCCCGTACGAGGATTATTTATCTGCTAAAATTGTGTTTGTCATTTTGTAACTGATTTTGTATATTATATATGACTGTATATTATAGTTCAGTATTATTTGTAAATTTATAATTACTTCTTTGATGCATACATATTTCAATCAAACAAATATTTGAGATTATGTAGTCAGAGAGAGTAGGGAAATAACAGTTTGGATTCCTGCACTAACCAATGTGAAACATACTTGACCAAAGTGTGTATTTACTTGGAATCAGGGCAAATTTATATGTGCCCTGTGGAAATCTGGAAGGGCAGCAGGACCTGCCAAGTTGGACATGCTACACTATGTTTTAGCTCAGGATTGCAATACAGGGTGATCTTAGCAACTGTGTTTTCCTCCTGCCCATACCAGGTAAAGTGCTTAACAGGATCATGTTGATCAGAATAAAGGAATTATACAACATTTAGCTATGAGCAGCACACTGGATATTGCAGAAACAGATCCTGTACAACTTGTGTATCAGGATTGAGCAATGATGTAGCTTTCCACACAGATAGAAAAAGTCTTTAACGTCATAGATAATTAGGCAAAAGCAGAAAAAAAATGCTGGCGAGACTGAATGGGTGCAATACCATGGACAATGAGCAATGGGAGATTTTTAGAGAATATTTACATGGAGGAAACAATGTAAACGTGAAAAGTTGATGAAATGTATTACAGCTACTCCCTGCCTTCCTTATAATACAATTTACAATTTGTGACAGACACTGTTTGTTTCATAACCTGGCTCTTTTTGAGTGATCCTTTGCTTTTGTTCACATGAGGCAATGACCTCACAATAAGCTCACGAATGCTTTAGGCTACGTTTATATGATGATGGTCTGAACAGAAGACGCAAAAGTGCCGTCGCAGCTTCACTTTTCATTCCGCGTTTTTTTTTCATTCGAGTATTTTCGGGAGGAAATCTGCATGCACACGCTGCCGCAAAAGTGTGTGGAATTCAATTGGGTATGCATGCCAGGCGGCTAGTTGGTGCTGTGATTTACTATCACACAACACCGCCATGTACAGATCCTTCTCTGTTCAGTAATTCTATCTGTGCAGATTCTTTACATTTGTTGGAAAGACTCCTGTATGTTAATTAGGGCTGCCAGAGCAGCGTGAAGGTCCGAGGCATGCAAATAATCCAACATGTTTGTTTATTATCCCTGTACTGGCACATGTATGTAACGTAAACGCATACGCGACGTGAGCAGATCTGAGCAGAGTTTTCTATCTTGGCCAGTGTAGACGGAAACACTACAGCAGAGCATATTCAAGTTTTCCAATCTGGAAGGTGGGTTCATTTCTTTGCGTTTTCAAGCCCCAAAGACACTGTCAGCGTCTAAATGAAAGGCGCTTCTGATCAAGTATTTTTTCGTTTTTACCCGCAAGCCTTCTCGTGTGAACAGGGCCTTAGAAGTGAGGACTGGGGTCACACCGTCGCCTTTATTACGCTTGTTGGCAACTGACGACAATCAATGTAGGCAGTAAAAAACCACTCACTCTCAGTGAAGAGTGAAGTTATAATGACAAAATGACAGCGCAAAATTTGACGGTATCATTCACAGCATCGTTGCCAAGGAAGCAGCACAGATGAGCTGGAGCTGGCAAAGCAAAAGTAGCACTTCTGCTGTTGAAACTACCAAGGATTAGACATTTTAAAGAGGACTTTCAGGCAGTTTGGTTGAGTACCTGGTGTAGACTTTGGGCTTTGTATGAGGCTTTCACACAGACAAAAAAAACTATATGACAAACTAAAGGGAAGTGGAAAAAGCCCAAAAGCATAATAGATCCCTTTTAACACCAACACCCAGCCAGAGGGTCAATAAAGTGCATTCATCTGCATGTCTGAATAGTAGGTTATGGCTGATAATAAACTCATGGAAGACACAATACTTCCTAGCACACACAACCCATCCATATGACCAAATAGTCCAGAGAAACAATGTCTCACTATGATAGAAAACACAGAGGCACTGTTAGCTGAACAGCTTCCTCCCACTCACTGTGTATCCTCTCAAATATGTATTGGACCCACCGATCATGTCTCTGTGTAGATGTTAATTTATGTAGTTGCTGGGTGTATTTAAATACCAAGAGTGAATTTATTATGTCAGCTTACATAACGTGGTCAGAGTTGCCATAATTACTTCAACGTTAACAGCCCTTGGTGAGCTAGCGGGATACGTTAACGCAGGACAATTTTAACTGTTGCCGTGACGTATTCGCCAACAGCCGAGGTTCCATGATGCGGTTGAGCTGTCATGACAGCGAGCATCTTTTAACGAGGTATCTGTGATTGGATGCCATGTGGATGCTGCTTTCTTTTTGTTTGTTTTTTGTGTGTTTAGCTAGCCAGATACAATAACCACTACTGCTGTAATCTCTAGCTGTGACCAGTGCTGTACACAGTGACAGTTGTAATCTCTGCCTCTCCCTTTGTGACTCACTTCATTCCTCACTAAAGTGATTACTGAAGCTGTCTTTTCATTTTTCTACTTCATTCTCTCTGTCTCTTTGTGTGTGTGTGTGTGTGTGTGGCTGGTAATCAGCCAGCTTAGCTCTTCATCTCAGTAAACACCATTAGCCCGGAAGGCCAAGCCAGCCAATCAGAGCCCGGTAGAGCCGACTGGGGCGGGCCAGTGGCAGCCCGGAACGCTTGTGTCCCTTGTGACACGCTGACCTGCCGCACGTCGGTGAGTGTTGCTATGGAAACCTTTACTGTACAGAGCGACTCCGTGGAAATGCAGCTGAGTGAGGGAGGAGAGAGAGAGAGAGAGGTGGGAGTAGAGAAGAGAAGAAATGTTGGTGGGAGAAGAACGAAAAGCAGAGCAGCAGAGATATAAGAGATAAGATAGAGAAGGAGTGTCTGAGAAACGTGGCGTCAGGTGCAGTCAGAGGGGAGAGTGGCACTGATTTTAGAAACTGACTTGGGGGAAATGTAGCTGGCTCTGAAGTGCATCGTGTATTCCAAAAGTATGTAAGCAGATCTTTCAGTGTCTTGGCTCCTGACTCTCTTGCTTCGGTAGCAAAGGTGGATGGATTATCAGCCTTAAGGCATTGTCACAAACGCAGGAAAGTGGGGTCAACCAAACACATATTGCAGGGACAGCAACTTTGCCAGTGAAAGTTCACCAAAATTCAACTCCATAAAATTGCTTTGTCACTGGAAGTAAATCTTTTATTCGGCCCTTCAGGAAGAATGCAAGATGAATATTCAGGTCGAGTAACGTGCATTTGGTCATATCAGAGCACCACTAAAATTGAGGGGAGACAGATTTTTTTTTGCCATCATTGGGCAAAAATTCCAGAATAAGCTTTCAGCGTATTGTAATTCATGTGTTCTGAGAGGAAACCGGCATTTGGCTCTTTTTTAAGGCTTTATAAAATCTTGCCCATAATGTGAGACTGTTCACCAATCACAGGTCATTTCAGAGAGAGAAGGAGCATTTCTATTGGCTGTTCGTTCAACGGAGGCAGCCGTTAATCACTCGCAAACTCGGATGTCACAGTCAAACCAGGCTTGTGTTTGGCAATATTGACTCAAACATTCTCATTTTACTTTCAACTTAACATTACATGTTTCTGAAAGGATCATTACAATTACAGAATATGAATTCATATTTAATTAGCTCTGCCTAGTTTGACCGTTTGTGAGTGATTGACAGCCACTGAGAAACAGCGAGGCTCCAGCTCAGCTCTGATTGGTTGTTTTCCTACTGGAGGACACAGGGGCTATCTGCTGCGCATCCTCTACCTGTCACACAGGAACGCACACCACCGTGTTGGAGAGGTTTTAAATTTTAGACTGGCGTATGCTGCTGCAGCACTAAAGAAGATACATGCTTGTATTAACCCTCTGCCTGGAACATAAAAGGAAATAGGAAATGATACGTTTATTAGTTATTTATTACTCAAGGAAGTCTTGGACACATACTGGAGGTGTGGCATCCTTTCTTTTTAACAGCACACACTCGAGCACTACAGCTGCACACATGGGTGACGTCAACGAAGCCTATGAGGGTTTAGTGCTTAGGCCTTAGGGTGGCGTTTGGGATTGGGCCAGGGAAGATGCTTTAAATCACAAAATAATGACAAATGAGTTTTCATAACAATTCTAGGTCGCAACCATTTTGTCAATTTCAATGTTCAGAGCAGAGGGATTGCCTCCGTATGGCTCTCAATATGACGACGGCTGTTGGCTCGCAGCTAGACACATAGACAGCCGACATTATCTGCCCAGGTAGATGTTTCTCTTTCTTATCTTTGCATAGCACTTTTAAGCTTAACTCCAAATGAATTGTATGTGTTAAAGTTTCACTTGTGGTTTACATGACCATTCTAAATTTAAGTGTCAGACATGGATCCAGCATCTTTAATAACCCCAAAAACACTTCAAATATAGTTCAAGTAGGCTTAGCAGTTGCTGAAATACTGTCTGTACAAGTGATTGTGCTAATTCATGCTAATTACACTAAATGCCAATAAAATGCTCTAAATGCTGGGGTCCCATGTCAACTGCCTCTGTGTGCTACTGAATGAAGCTTCAACCAATCAGACCACTCTTTCCTCTGACGTATGTGTAGCGACGAAAACTGCTTGATCCAAAGAATCAGTGCGTCATCGCCTTAAACACGCCTCAATCAAGCCGTTGGAAATGCTAGATTTTCATTGGTCCCCATTTCTAGGTGAATCTGAAATCGAAGACAATGGCAGCTTGGTTAGACTAACCTTGTCGTGAAATTTTGTGTCACAGGAAGTATGGGCGGGCTCAGGCTAGGGGACCCATATATTTCTAACATAAAATAAATTGGTGTACTCAACATGGGCTCCATGGGCTGGCAAGTATATTACATTCAGGTACAAGCCTTGGAGGAATATTTTAAACTTTATATTAGAGTAAATACTGTAGGCCTATATTTAAGATATTTTTCATTATTTATGATGCTATGGTTATTGACAGAGACACTCACTTATACTCTAAAGTCACACGTCACTTTGAAGGGGAATACGTTTACATTAAAAAAAAACTATATCCAAAATGTAAATAAATTTACAAAACATATAAGAGCAGATCACGAACACAGATCAACAAATTTAACTGCCTGATTATCATCAACCTTTGTCCATACAAAATATTAAATGTGCATACATTTCCATGAAGGAAAATAGCCCAGCATTTTAAAGTGACTGACCTATCACACTGTAACACTCCTGACTGAGATCAGGGATGATGAGAGATCTTGACCTGGAGATATTAAATAATTTTGTTACTTTTTGTGGGTTGATCTATGATATAGAAGACTACATTTCACTCATGAAATGATCATAATTGTGGACTACACACAAAGTAATAGCTATAAGACTAAATTAAAAATTTTAAAAATTAAAAAATTACAAGCGGAAGTAGAGGGACCTGTCCCCTCTGTTTCCAGAAGATATTTCACCTCAGTGTATTTATAATCATGTGGTGTTGTGCTCCTGACCAACTACTCTCTCTAATAAAATCATTTGATTTTACCACATGGATTTAAATAAAGGACACATGCATGATGTTACAATAAGAACACTGTGTCCTGTTGCAACACGATAAACACTCAAAACTAGGCCAATCTCTGCTGCATTTACAGTAGGTGGGTTCAAACACTCTCTGGGAGGATTTTCCAGTCACTTTGGAGAGTATCTCTCATTTTAATCATGATAATCGTCATCTATTGATTCATCCATCCATCCATCCATCCATCCATCTTTCCAATATCTGCTAATTGAAGTGACCCATTCGTCAAACAAGCTGTACGATACATCTAACCCTCCCTCTGTCCGGCTGCCCCATCTGTCTGGTTATCTGTCAAGCCGCCTTCATCTTGTGTCCTGATTCAACCCCTCTAACCAGTCTGGTCTGCAGATTTTATCAGACTGCTCAGGACTCTGTGTGTGTTTGAGAGTGTGTGTGTGGTCCAGGCCCGGCATTGTAAAACGGCCCACTAGTTGTAGAATTATGTAACAGGGCTTTAACTGTATGTATGCTACTGTCAGCACTGTTGCTCACACAGCCAGATTTCATGTGTGTGCATCTTTGCATGCACAATGTGTGTGCCCGGGTGTGTGTATCTATTTTCAAGTAGGAATCCATATGGTGTGTGGTGTCTCATTAACTGAATGAGCCTCAGTCAAAGCGACTCAAAGCACATTGATTGGCACTCTGCTGCCTTAAAACATATTCTACAAATGAAAGGTCTGTAGAAATAAGTCTGCATATTTAAAATGAACTGTAAACAGAAAGATTCTGAAGTGTACATACACAAACACATTACCACATTTAACAACTTTAATTTGGCAAAGCTTTAAGATTCTACTACGCTATTTGTTTTGGCTGTATTTTAGCCATTCTAGCAGTATGCCTCTAGCAGTTGATCCACCACTTCAGTCCAGACTACTGTAACAGCCACTAGATGATTTAACAAAAGAAAGCACATCTTATGACCACTGTTGCCTGGTGCAGACCAGCCATGGCATATAAAGGATTGAAGGAGTAAATGATTTCTTGTGTATGCTCTGGCCGGCTCTAGAGACCATAAATCAGTGGCCAATTGAGTGTTGTAGATGTGTGGTAGCTGTATTTATATGTCTAGAATACATTACAAAGTTGTTTCTGTGACTTGCTGATCACCTTTCCTGCTATACTAACAATCTTGTTTCTACTCTCTGCACTCTTACCATAACAGGAGGATATTACTGGATAAAAGTTCTTTTGATTTGGACAAGGCTAAAGTCAGCCTTTTTGTGAATGTCATTTTCTTTCAAGAGAAGACCAACAAGGAAATGTCATCAGCATATAAACAACTTGACATGCAGCCAAAAATAATGTTAAAAACAATGGATGACATAATGATCCAAACTTCTTAGGAGAGGTCTGCTTTGTATGTGTTTATGATGTATGATGTGCTGAAGCATCGGATAAAAAAAAAATACTAGTGGACGTAGTTACTTATTGTTGCTTAGTGGGATGTTATGGAGCCTGCAGGCAATAAAATTCACCAAAACAAATAAAAAGTGCAACATTGAAGCTGTTAGTTATAGTTACTTATTATTCAGGCACGGAGCATAGACAAGAGTTATGATGATTTGTCCGAACTCCCGTGGAAGAAAACTCAGCTCATCATCTCTGGTACACCCTTTGAATCCTGTAACTCAAGTATTATTGATAAAAACAGTAATTGAGCTCATCTAATCATTTGACCAGCTTGGCATCAGCATGCTAGCATAGTGAGCAAAGCATAGAGTTAGACTCATGGAGCTGGTGTAGACTATTGCTCTTGTTTAATGCGGACAAAGAAAAACTTAAACCATGACTAACTCCATCTATTTTTGGAGTGAAGAAATATTTGAAAATTTGCCTCCCACACTGGCACTAAATTATGAATCCTTTGTGCTGTGGTGTATTTGATATTTCACAAAATACAGTACTGTGTACTTAAACCAGCATGGTAGGGGAAATAAAGGGTGAAGACATGGGTTTCATGGCACTGCTCTTTTTGTTGGATGATTACAACATTGTTTTCTAAAAAAAAAAAAAAAAATGTTTTCTCAGGAATTGCTACTTGGGAGCTGTTGTCCTCCACTGTTCCCTCCAACCTTTTATTCATCCCTCAAGACTACATGGCCTGAATTGAAGGCCTCTAAATAAATGAGTGTCCTCATGTCACTGAAGTGAGGGGTGAGGGACTGGAGAAAAGAAGATGAGGGGAAAGAAAAAGGTAGAAAATTTGAGTACCGATCGAAAACTACTTTCATAACCTGTCCTGACGCAACCCTGTGTCTATGCACGACTGTGTGTCTGTAAAACAAGGCAGAAGAAAGGATGACCTGAGAAAACCTCTGGACGAACTGCTCCTATTGCATATCTGTCACCTCCGGAACTATCATCAGCCTGTCAATCATTCTCCAGTAACAAGTCATTTTCACAGATGACAGTTGTCAGTCAAATCTCAAATATCACTCCTTGACTGGCACTGTTAATTCACACATACGCACACACTCAAACCCACCCACAATGTATCTACCGGGTGTCTCTCCTCCCCCTTCTTACCTCCGTCGGAATATGTCTCTGTTCCGTATCCATCCTGCAGGCCGTTGTTCCACGTCCCCTCGTACTTCCCGCTTGTCCCCGTGCTCTCCCGCACGCCGTAGCGCCCCTTAAAGCCGTGTGTCCATTCCCCCTTGTACACCCAGCGTCCCTTGTTCTCAACGCCCACACCATGTCTCTTGCCCTGAGCCCAGGTGCCCTGGTAGGTGTTCCCGCTGGGCCAGGTATAGACGCCCAGCAGCTCGAAACCATGGGCCCAGGAACCGCAGTACTCGCCCTGGCCCTTGGGTCCTGTGCAGATCCCATGGCCGTGTGCCTTGCCCTCCTCCCACCCTCCGCAGTATGACCCCCCATCGTCAAAGTTGAACCTGCCGCCAGTGGACATGCATGAAACAGGTCTCGGCAATTTCCCCGAAGCCTCGACAAAAAGAATAAGAAAAGAAAAAGAAAACAAAGGGAGGAAAAAGAAGGACAGGTTGGTGCTAGAACCAACCCATGGAGACCAGTTTGGAGGTTGGTGAGGTCAGGGGTGAAGAGGAGGAGGAGGAGGAGGAGAAGAGGGAGAGAACTCCCGCACAAATCCAGCAACGCCACCCCTCGTTTTTGGCTGGTTTGGAGGAAAAGGAAGAATAAACGAAGCCAATAACAGAATGTGGGATGTCAGGGATCTCCCGGCGTTGTTGGATAGAGCGTCTGTTCACACCATTCTCTTGGTGGGTTCACTGTAGTGTCGGCTAGCAACTCCTAGCTTCCTTGTGGCAGACACAGGTGAGTGACAGTGGGCCCAAACCTGCCATTATCCTCTCTAAGCTGAGAGTTTAAATCACCAGGCAGCTCCACCGGCCGGCCATCGGCCTGCCTACACAGTCTACGGTACAACTCTTCCTCCTACTTCTCTCCGGCTCTCCGCTCAGACCTCCGCGTTAAGCAGCCTCCTACCTGGCGATGCCTCCACGTCTCTGGGGTGCAGAGCCGAGAAGCCTCCCCGGTGGCAGCCCTTCAAACCTCAGAGCCTCCTGCATAGAAGCCACCCACCACAAGGCTCTCTGATCAGCACTGATGCCCAAAAAAGAGCCGTGACATTTTGTGTGATGAAAAATAAAGAAAAAATTTTCTGATCAGCTCTGATGATCGCACCATTTAAAGTCAGACTCTGTAGCTCACTTCAGGCTTCACCATCCTCTTCTTCTCAGCTTTCACACTCACACACTCGAACACACACCTGGTTGAACACACACATGCATAGAGAGAGAGAGAGAGGGAAAGATAGAAAAATGGGGGGATGCACATAAGGTAATTTACTCGGCTGCCTTCTTTTTTGTGTGGTGCTGGGGAGCAGCAATGCAGTCTCTCCCACCTTTCGCACACACACACACACACACACACACACACACAGTACACAGGCACACACACAATCTTTCTGACAGTGAGTGCGTGCACACAGTGAAAATAAACAATTGAATTGATTAATTTCTTCCCCTCTGTTCCCCCTCTCCCTCTCTCTCAGTCCGCCTGCAGGTCTTTAATCCACTGCGTCCATAAGTGGCTTCTCCTCTGCGTGGGTTGCCTTCAGGTTGCCGGCTTGATGAAATAACATCCATCTATATGATCCTGGTGCGCTCCATCATCCTCAGCATCCCCTGCTTGTCTCCATGTTTCCCTATGGAGTGCCGGCTGATGCACATCCTGCCTTCATGCCTGCTGTCTTGGTCTTACGATTTCTTCTCCTCCTATGGCTGGATCTCTCTATCTCTCTCTCTCTCTCTCTCTCTCTCTCTCAGAAAATCTGCTCATTAAAGAGGACTGTTCCACTGCAGCCAACCAACCCCCCTCCTCCTGCTCAATAGCACACGCCAGCTCTTAAAGAGACACACACAAGCTCCTCACTTCCTCCCTCACTTGTGGCTTTTCATCACTTATTCGCCCTTTGTCTTTCTTTCTGCATCTGGTAGGATTGATCAAAAGAAATGGTAGTGACGTGTATTTTAAAAATCAGCAGACAGATGAAGCTGAAAGAAATCGCACAACATTTTGCCCAACATATTGACTTTATGGCAAAGAGTCATGATATGGTAGAAGTATGGTAAATATGACGCTATAGCCAGCAGCTGGTTAGCTTAGCTTGGCTCATGGTGTTTACTAGCAGGCTTTGTAAAATAAGGTGACAAAAAGTCCCTGATATCTGGACAGAGTCCCCATTTTGGATGACCAGTCCCCGGTTAAAGTTGTCCCTGAAAATGTCCCAGATTTCAGCATTTTATAGCAGCATTTTATATTCTCTAGAAAGAAAATTTCTAGAACAACGGTTATTACGATAGGAAGCATGAGCTGTACGCAGACTAGAACAACATTATTACAGGAGCCAGTCGCTCTACGAGCTGCAATCTCGTCGTCACCTTATTATAAAATAGAAACAGATACAAATGCATTGAATGGAGAGATGCTAGGGCAAGGAAGCTGCCATATCCAGGCACCCCAAGCAGTTGGGGGTTCATTGCTTGCTCAAGGGTACCTCAACAGGGCCAAGGAGGAGGAACTGGCACCTCTCCAGCTACCAGTCCACACTACCAGTACTACCAGTACTTGGTTTCTGCGGGAACTTGAACAGGCAACCCTCCAGCAACTGCCGCCCCATAGTGAGCGGCATCAATCCCCGGCCAGAGAACAAATAAACATTTAAAAAAAAAAACTATTACTTGAAGTAGTAATATGATGGTGGTGTTGTTTTTACAATATTGTACAGTATACAGTTGTACTGTAATGTTTTTGTGTTAGTAGTTGTGTGGGTACCGAGTTAGAATCCCGGGCCTGGGGTCTTTCTGTGTGGAGTTTGCATGTTTTCCACATGTCTGCGTGGGTTTTCTCCGGGTACTCCAGCTTCCTCCCACCATCCAAAAACATGCATGGGGATTAGGTTAATTGGCTAATTTAAATTGCCCGTAGGTGTGAATGTGAGTGTGAGTGGTTGTCTGTCTCTATGTGCCCTGCGATGAGGTGGCAACTTGTCCAGGGTGTACCTTGCGTTCCGCCCTAAGACAGCTGGGATAGGCTCCAGCCCCCCTACGACCCTATGAGGATAAGTGGTAGGTAATGGATGGATGGATGAATATTTGTGTGGGCAGATTTTGTTGCTGTCATAGCATTGCTACACTTGATCTGTGTAAGATGCAAGTATAGTTAGCTTTAAGCGAGAAAATTGTTTTAAGAATCCTAAGAAGTACAACACTGGATCTCTTAGAAGTCAAAGACCCAGGAGGACTCATTTCTATGAGAGATAACAGATGATTTGTGCCTTGTTGCCACTTGTGCCATCAGGGCAGACTATTGATTAAAACTAAATCACATCTGTTCGGCTCAGATGACTGATAGGTGCAACTGAAATGTGTCTGATGGAGAGAGAAAACACAAGAAACGCGGTCCCTGTTAAACTACATAATCCACAGAAATCATTGTGTTTCAGGGGTGGGAAGAAATAATTATGAGTAAGTAGGAAACCAGGGCATTGTTTCTGGACAGAAGAAAGTAAGAGCAAATTCTCTAATGCCTCTTTGCACAGAAACTGAAAATTCATAATATGTCCGGTAGGGAACAATGGAAGAAAAAAATGCAAAATATCACTTCCAGTGTTACTTCTGAAGGCTCACCCTGCTAAACAGGCAAAGAGAAGAAAGTCGGACGCAGAAAAGTACCTAGTACCAGGTACGAGTGGAAAAGTGCCACAACTGTGTAGAGCTGTGCCGTGCCATACCGCGCCTGTTGAAATTAGAGGATGTGCCACTTTCAAATTTTGCTAACTCTTGCTAGCTCTCCAAGATTAATTGATCGTAAAACGGCCCTAGTGGTGTAGTGCTTAGCACTGTTGCCTCACAGCAAGAAGGTACCGGGTTTGAATCCTGGGCCTCCCACCATCCAAAAACATACATGGGGATTAGGTTAATAGGTTAGTTTAATTTGACTGTAGGTGTGAGTGGTTGAGACAGCAGCCTAATGTTACCATGGTAAAATGATTCCTCATTTGTTCATTATGTATATTCTGGACTACACATGCTACAAGTTGACCTGTATGACCATTGCTAATGTTAGTTAGTTATTAGCATCAATCTTTTCTGATGGGACTGAAAACAACCCTGTGATAGCCATTGGTGATACTGAATGCAGACATGCCCTAATTTGCTCCGTGTTATACTCTCTGTGGCAAATGTGTTGGTTGTTATTTGTTACTTATGACAAAAACGCTTTTGTCTCTTTAGCTATTATAGCCCCAGCGCCTCAACCCCAGTAAGAGACAGTGGAAGAAGCACCACCTGACTGCACCATCACTTTCCACTAGACATTCCTGCTGGATCCTGCAGCCCAGCTGGCAACCAGGAGAGACACCACTCTACAGTAATTTGAAAATGATTGCAGTACCAGTTTTGGCCACAATCCTACATACATCTCCTTTAAGTGTGATTTGGGTTTCATTTACTCTCAGCGCATGGTCACAAGTGTAAATCAGTTTCAGTCTTTAAAATGACTGACTGACTGCACCATTGACAGCCAGATTCAGATTTTTAAAACACTATTATAGTTAGCCCGTCACTTCAGGCCTCCCCTCCAAAGCCACTATATTCATTCACATAATGAATGGAAACATTCTACTACCAACTTGTGGGCTCTGATTACATGCAACCAATGCAAGCTGGTGGGCAGGTGGATGGATATTCCAGATTTTTTTTCTTTAATTTGTCACAGCATTTGATTTATTGATTGCTGTCTACATAAATAGAATTTCATCTAATATAACAAAACATTTTACTAAAATACATGACCTAGCCTAAAGGGTAAATCATCACAGGGAGAAAACTGCAGCTGCACTGTCAGATTTACTCCCCTTGGACCACTGTCCTCCTCCTAGCTGTCCTCTCATCCTTACACTGCGTCTCATGTCCTCCTTTTTTACCCATTCAGCTTCTTCCTGCAGCTGTCCTGTTTCTGTTGTTGTCCTTGTCCTTCTGTCTGCCAGTGTCTGGGAGAGCTAAGCCAATTCCAGCCCAGATTACAGTAATAAAATCAGTGTGAGGCTGGGGATTAAGGCTTAGACTTCTAAACACACTGGTAGTAGAGAGAGACAGATTGAGGGGGGGTGGTGAGAGGGAGAAGGTGAACAGGTGATTGAGAGGACAGGTGGGGGAGGGATGCACAGTTAGTGTGATTTCCTGACCACAGCAAAAGGCTTAGGACTTGGAGAAGTTAGGAACACAAGTATATGCACGCACAAATCCATGACATCATCTCAACAGAGAAAATAGGCACAGAAAAAGCATGGACACAAATGTAGGAAGGTTTGTATAACTCTGCAACCTACTGTCTTACTATCAAAACAGCCTTTTTGCCTCTTCTACCAAAAACATTTTAAGGAAAAACACATATATAGCTATACTGCATATACAAAAATTGAATTGAACAGCAATAAAGAAAACTGATTATATTTAACATTGTATATTTTAACCTGTTATAACAAACAAATAAAAATATGTAATGTGCATGTATAGGTATAAAACATTAAACAGAACTCTGCAAGTCTATTTGGGGGCTCCTCAAATTTATGGAAAATGAATAAAATAAAATGCAGCCCACTTTGTTGCTAATTTGTCACCACACATCAAGCATACAGGCAAGCCATCAATGGCAGTGACGGCAAATGATCTGTCCACACAGAATGGAACTATTTTCTTCCAATGGTGGTCTTGCCTAATGGTAAGACCACCATTTCTGGGGGGCCCCCAAAACTTCTCATACACTTATGGTTAATAGAGGTTTTACTTATTTGTATACATTAATTGTTTTTGATTAAAATCCATTCGCTAAAATGCCAGCAGAATGCTGATTGTATGTGTGTCTCGGGGCCCCCGCTTCAGTCCCCACTACATTCGATTAGTCCATCTTACTGTGCCTGTGCAGAAAGGATTCAGAAAGACAGCAAAACCAAACGGAACGAACCAAAAGAGATGAGAACAGAAAAGACAAAGGAAGAAAAGAGACAATGAAAAGAAGTTACCCCAGCAGTGCTGAAAAAAAAGAAACAGAAGGAGGACAGCAGAAAGCTGATATCAAAGTTACCGCAGGTGACTGATTTTTTTTTTTGTGTGGAGATGAAGTATTCCGTTAAGTTATACAATTAAAACATGGAACTTCTCTGAGACAACATGAAAAAGGCACAGGAAGAGAGGGACAATGTAAACTTTTGACCTACAGTCGTGGTCAAAAGTTTACATACACTTGTAAAGAACATAATGTCATGGCTCTCTTGACTTTCCAGTTTTCTACCAATTTCAATTTCTACCCAGCAGATTTGGTCACATTTTCAGTTGACCCATAATAAAGTCATAAAAGAACCAAACTTCATAAATGTTTTTGTGACAAAGAAGTATCCGTTTCAATCACTCTATCAGAGAAAAATAAGAGTTGTAGAAATAACTGGAAACTTAAGAGAGCCATGACATTATGTTCTTTACAAGTGTATGTAAACTTTTGACCACAACTGTATTGTTTTGTGTGTCATCTTGTTTCAGCACCACAACATGGATAACATCTACTGGCTTTCTGCTGCCCAAATTTGAGCTGTGTAAAGGTAAATCATCTCTGTCACATATACAGTTATGAAATTACAGCTTAAATATTAAAATTGTACAGTATCTTTATCAGAGAACCTGCTGTAAAAACAATACATGTGTATTTTGTTAAAATGTATGTATCTGCATAATTGACCTATTTTTTTGTGTATTATCTTCCCATTTCAGCACCACAACATAGAGGACAGCATCTAAGGCTCTAGTGTTATTCACAAAAAGTGTCTTCGTCACGTGAAAGACAGTTATGTTTAAGGTTGTGTCATAAAATTGTATTATTGAATTTGTGCTCATTTAAAGACAGTGTGATGAAAGGCTGAAAGACAAAGTTCAGTTATTTTTTTGTAATAGAGATTTTTTCCCTGGCAAAAAGGGCAAATAAATAACAACAAAAACTAAAATTAAAGCAAAGAAACATCGGCATCAGCTATCAGCCAAACTGTTAATGACAAAATATTTAAAAAAAATAAAATAAAATAAATAAATAAATAAATTGAATTTCCATCCGTAATTTACATAATGTAAATAATGAAATAATTGTGCTCATTTTCAGGTTCAAACTTGTAGTTTGTTTTGACTATTTTCATGTTTATATGCTGTAATTTAAAAAAAAAAAAATCCTCATATTGTCTGCCTGAATACGCCTGTATTTACCCTACCATTTCAGCACATTTCTACAGGATTGCAAAGGACTTCTGTAACAACAGTGGGGCCATGCTTACTTCCTGTCAGCTGATGTCATTCACCAGAAAGAAACATGGACATATTTGGACACACACTGTTAACATTTAAACTGTGAAATGGTCTCAGTATTGTAGATTTGCGACATGACAAATGGACAGAAATCCTGATGCTTGTTGAAACAGATTCTGAATACGTTGTGTTTATTTCACTATGGATTGAGTGTTTCAGTACTTTCACTGTATTTATATAGAACTTGAACCTGCTGTATTATCAATATTGATATCACATGGTAGTTGCTGGTTAGTATGGAAAAAAAAAAGCAATTACTGACTTATACACACATGAATTAACCACAACAACAAGTGATAACTGATGTTCTCTCATATTAGCTTTAAAAATGTAAAACCACTACAAAATCTTAAAATGTTCTTTCTCTCTTCTCAGTTAGACAGCCTCATCAAGCACCTCAGTGTTTGTTCAACATTTGATCTGTGTGACGTCTCCAATCCAATAGAGTACAGGTGCCTTGGAATTGTCCACCTTGGGAATAGAAATACTGACTCACCAACCAGATTTTGTGTAACAATAATGAAATATCTGCTTGGTCAAAGTGGAACTCTTTGTTAGATTGCTAGTTTGGGCCACTTAGACATCTTCATCTATGATATCCTGGCAGCCAAAAGTGATTCCATTTTTCTGCATATATGTATTCTTGCAATACAACAAGTAAAGAGAAATCTAGAAATACCCATTTTACCCACACACACACACACACACACACCTGACGTATCTCTGACGATTACACGTTACGTGCAGCCACGTCAGCAGCATAACCAAAAAAGCCCTGTTAAGTTATTTATAAAACCTTTTCTTGTCGCAGGGTAAAAATAAAAAGGGGGTTGCAGAAGGAAAAAGGGAGAAGGGAGGACGGTGAAGTAGGGACAAGAGAAAGGCAGCTTTCCTCATCCATCTCTCGCTCTTTTCTATTATTCATCAGCCTCTTCTCATGCCTAGTTTAACATGCTGATGGAGGATAAAATAGGTCGAGGGATAAACTGGTGAACGCACACTGACTGATGTCTTCCCTGACACAACGCTCGCTTGTGCCTTCCTGCTTCCCAGCATCCCTTGTTCCTTTCCTTCCCTGCCGTAGCTGCTGCTGTCTCATCTTACCATCTTTCTTTTTCACCCGCTCTACCTCCTCCTCTCTGCTTCGCCTGCTCTCCATCCCCTCACATCTCTCTCATCATTTTTCTCTCATTCCTTGTTCCTGTGCTTAGCTCACCTTCCTCGCTTCCTATTCTCCACCTCGCTTGTCATTGTGAAGGAAAACTCAGACTTGGACATGTGTTGCTACTGGCCATCTGCAGGGGGGCACAGTAAACCGTCACATCAATGGAGGTGACGGGGAAACTGAGGATTTCCAGGAAAGTTTAAAGGTCCCACATTGTGCTAATTTTCAAATTCATTCTTGCATTTTGTGTTTCTACTACATGTTTAAATGCTGTAATTTTCAAAGGAAAAATACAGTACTAGAACATGTTTACATGTTCTAGATGAACATGTAAACATGTTCTAGCAACATGTCTACATGCTATAATGTTATGATACTTTTTAGTTTTTTTTTATTATTATTTTCCTCATTTTTTTGCATTTCAACAGAATCGCATTGCTAGGCAACAGCTTGGGTCCATGTTTACTGCCTGTCATTCACACTGCAACCGGAAATAAGCTGGGACCTATTAGAATTTTACGTTCCATGTTTAATGTGTAAAATTGACTATGTTGTACATTTGTGACATCACGAATGGACAGAAATCCTAACAGCTTCTTTTAAACGGACACTGTAATTTTTTCTCCCATCTAGTGGTTAAATTTGACTTTGCATGCATTGCAACATGGTTGGAACTACGGTAAGCAGAATGGGTCAACTCCCAGGAGGCCAATATCACCGTGGATCCCCAGCCCCCGGCTCGGAGCTCCAGTCATTTTTTCCTGGACCTCCACAGCCCTGCTCCGGTACTGAGGACTTCCCGGCAGGCCCCGGCCAGCCGTGGCTGGGCATGTAACACTCCCGGCGGCCACTCACTGCGGATCCCCAGCCCGGAGATCCTGTCATTTTATGGCCCTTTTACTTTTTTTTGGCGATGAGGATTCGGCACGGCATAAGTATGGTCTTGTATTATGACCAAAAGTGCAGAGCAGGTTTTAGTTTAGTGCCGGGTAAGTAAAACCGGTGTCTCCACCTTGCTTCTCTGTGAAAAGTGAATCGCAAAATGCGGAAATGCATTTTGTCCTATGGGTACTAGCAGGTAGTGCTTTATGTCCCTCTCTGCAGTTCATAGTTTTTGATAGACCAGAAAGAAATGGAAGCTTCCGTATGAGCGACCTGCTCTATGTAAAGACATAAGTGATTCTTTGCTCAGGAGGATAAGTCAGATTGTTGGCATATGTTATTTAACACCAATGAGGATCTATTTATATATGAAAACGTTGATTTGAGGTAATAAAATACTTTAAAAAAAATGACATAGTGTCCCTTTAAAGGCACAGTTATCATATGCACAGGCTGTGTGTATTTCCTTCAGTGGTGCTTTCACAGTATTAATATAGTGCTTTTTACAATATGGGACCTTGACGTGCAGACAAGTCATAGCTCTGGCACTTTGTGACACAGCTCTCTGTACTCCAGTACAGTAATGCACTGATTGAATTAAATACAATCAATGAGGAAAGCTAAAGAAACA
The DNA here is from genome assembly GCA_029721515.1 of Synanceia verrucosa. Classification (NCBI taxonomy): domain Eukaryota; kingdom Metazoa; phylum Chordata; class Actinopteri; order Perciformes; family Synanceiidae; genus Synanceia; species Synanceia verrucosa. The sequence goes on along the minus strand of CM056556.1, from coordinate 21,527,345 downwards.
TTTCAGAGTTTAGAATATACAGTATATGATCAAAAAAATCTGTCATTTTAACTTAGCTTTAGGTACAAGTTGTAACTCCAAGTATTTAAATACTAATGTCTACTGACAGCAGCAAAATACTTTAAAAATGTTAATGTTGACTATAGTCTTGTGAAAGAGAATGAAAATGAATGAAAACTGCTGAACAAACCATAATCTACTACCTAATGAAATGGTATATTAACAAATATAATATTGTCAATCTAATTTGATCAGTGAGGGTTTTGTGTTGTTATAAACATGAATGCAATTTCATTTACATTACTGAATTATTTGTAGTACATATAAAAGGTAATTTCACACACAACCTGCACACTCACAGTCACACAAACAGTTCAGTGGTTCCCTCTATTGGTCTTCGAAGAAGACTTTTGCCATGGCGAGGGCAACCTTGTTGACTTTTTTATCTTTGGCGTCGGGGCCCATGTTGGCACGTGCCAGTCCTATCCAGTACTGCTCTGTACGGGTCTGGTAGTCCGTCACCGTCTCTCCCTCCTGCACCGCTGGGTGTTCCTCCTCATCTGGAAAGACACACAAGTAGAGAAGTTTGTGTTGGTAACATCTTTAAAAAAGAAAAATAATAAAATAAAATCATGGTCAAATTTAGTAGTGGCCATGGTCTGGGTTGGCCCATCTCCTTGTGTTAAAACAAACTACTTTAGACATAAACACATTTTTCTGGTCAGCGGAAATACACACTTAAGTCAAATTAAGTTCAAAGCGTGGAGTGGTAGCTGGAGAGGTGCCAGTGAGGTGCCTCATCCTGAGCACTGCTGAGCTGCCCTTGAACAAGGCACCGAACACCCAATGTTCTGACACCTTTCCAATAGTGCATGTGCGTGTTCTCTGTTGATAATGTGCAAAAGCAACAGTGTGAAAAGTGAAACTTCCCCACTGAGGGATCAATAAAGGGATTCTTCTTCTTCTTCTCAAAATGGTTGCATGGAAAGTGGTTTGCAAGTAAACTTATGTTTTTTCAAACTGTGATTGACTCCAAAGCCAAATAGTGTGAAGCATAAATGTGCTGTTTTCCACATTAAATCAACTCATATTTAAATTCAATCTTGCATTGTCTGTTTTGCTCTCATGCCAGACTTCAGCAATGTATCGGTGCAATTTAAGTCAAACGTAGCCAAACTGAAAAGATGGATCCGTGGCTTGAGTCGACAGATGGTCAGTGAGGTTTTTTCGTATTGGGTAAGTGATCCTTTGTCTGAAGAAGTTTGAAAAACACTGCTGTAGCATCTTATCCTTGTTGAATTGTGAACTATATTGAGTGGGACATGTAACAGATGGGACTCGTCGGGAGCTCTCTGGTGGATAAACTGTGTAAAACTTTCAAAACCCACCTCAAACAATTGCTTGGATTTCAGCACTGCAATTTCTGGTTCCTTATTGGCTGATGCATTTGCCAGTAATGATGTAATTGTAATAAGTTGACGCCAACTGAACTGCCATATCAGAGTTTATATGGGAGACGTTTGCTTGTTTGTGTAATGCTTGTTGTTGATTAAATAACATGAAAAGTTAAAGAGAAGACAGAGAAGAGATAATCATAGGATAGTGAAGAGGCAAAATAATTCCTTGCCTTCCTCATCCTCGCTTTCCTCTTCAGACTCCTCCTCCTCCTCCTCCTCCTCTTCCTCCCCTTCTGCTCCTTTCGCCTCCTCCTCCTCCTCCTCCTCCTCATCCTCTGACTCAGACTCCTCCAGCCACTCCTGTGTTTCTGTGGAGAAAAACATCATAAATCTGAATGAAACTTCTCAACTCCTCTCCTGGCTGCATGAGAACGAACCTGCTGAGCTGGATACATTTCATATCAGGTGTTTTTGTACTCTGACTTGTTACTCCAAGTATTTTTCACTCACTTGGGTCCATTTCAACCAGAACCTCCCACTGGTCCATCTTGTTGAGGTCCAGAGAATAGAAGTCGTTCAGAGTGAACTGGCGGTCACCGACCTCGAACATCCCTCCGTACAGGAAGAGCTTTCCCTGGCGTACTGTTGCCATGCCGCTGGACCTCGCGCAGGGTTCCACCAGGGGGGCTGGTTTAAAAAAAAAAACACAAAAAAAAAACATGCAATTATCCAATTTTGTTTTGGTTTTTTCACATCTTAAATTAGTTTGGTCCACGCATGTGTGTGTGATCTTGCCATCATCCTCCGCCTCTTCCTCCTCCTCCTCCGCCTCCTCCCCCTCTTCCTCCTCCTCCTGAGCTCCAGGGATCACTTCCTTGATGGTCATCACCGTGCCGTCCTCTGTGACAATCTCCTTGATGACCTCAGTGGGTCCTTGAGGCACCTCCTCCTTACTCTCTGCTTCCTCCACCTCTGCTTCACCCTTCTTCCCCCTTCTTCGCTTCTTCTTCTCAGATTTGTTTCCCTTGACGGAGAGAAAAAAAAAAAAAAACAAACAATTAACGGAGACTTTGACCGAAGAATCGATGCCCAGCAGCTGTCTGGCAACTCCCTTGTGAGTTGCTGGTTCCAACCAGTGGTGAGCACTGAATGTAGAAAAAAATGTGTACAAAGTATCAATTTAGTATAAAACTTCTCAAATATTCAGCACAGCAGGGACGCTAATAGAGGAGGCTCGATTACATATATGCAAGTGCACGTTCCTGGTAGATGAGAACATGACGGTTGCAATAAGCGGTGCATATAAGAATTGCTTCTGTGATAACTTTCCAGAGAAAATAAGTCCTGCTTTTGTAAGAGTAACACCAGACTAACCAGAAGCACTTCACCACCTTTTTGTTTTTTTATGTATTTGACAAGTACATAACAGGTAGGGTAGGCATTGTTAAATATAAAAAATAAATTAAAAAAAATTGCTGAGTAAACACAGGAAAGTCATTGAAATATACAGACAGTCTATATTCAGAAACAAGCCATTAGGATTTCTGATTTGTGATGTCACAAATCTACAATATCCAGAACTTCACACACTTTTAATGCATAAACATTTGAAATGGGTCCCAGTGTATTCCCAGTTTGCTGTGAATATGAATGACATCAGCTGCCAGGAGGTAAACATAGATCCAAATAAAGACAACTCAGGCAGACAGTATGGTTTTTTAACTCTTTGAGTGCCAGCCGTTTTTTAAAATCAAAAGTGCCTTTTGTGCCAGCGTTTTTTGCCCATTTTGAGTCATATTTCTTGACCTCTGAAAACACAGAGTAGCTCAAATGAAAGAAGAGACACGCCATTTCATCATGGGAAAAAAAATTTTTTTTTTTTACCTTGTTCCGTTCTTGTTTTGTCTAGAGGAGAGTAGAGACCACTTTTACCAAAATCAGAGCTTTTTGTCCAGAATCCATTAGTTTTGCTCTCTAAACACGATTGTCTCCACTTCCTGCTTTGATCTCAGTGGCGTAAATTCACTCTTTATGTCCCGACTACAAATCACAGAATCCCTGAAATTACTCACAGACTGTGGGAGACCGCGATCAGCAACCCGCTGCAGAAAAAACACTTTGATGGCAAAACTCACCAAGGGCACTCAAAGAGTTAACTTTGCAGAAGGGACTATCTGAAAGGATCAATAAAGTTTTATTTAATCTAATTGCATAGAAGCATTGAGTATGAACCTGAAAATAAGCATATAGCAAATAACAAGAGAACTGGAAATAAATGACAAAAACAATATTCCTGCATATGACAAAAGGCAGCTGAGGGACCACAAGGATTTAGATGTATTTAATGTATACATACGTACTGAATAATGTAGATGTGTATATGAACAACACATCTTTTCATCCAGACAAAACGGTCATTGATTCAACAGGTTTGTGGACTTGTAGCTTACCCTGAGCAGGCCGGGGAACCAGCGGTTCTTCACTGTGTCATACAGGTAGAGGTCATTGTAGAAGTCCCCCTCCAGTGTCTCCTCCTCTTCCTCATCACAAACCCCACCGAACAGCAGCGCCCTCCCTGCCGGGCCAGCCGCTGGGGAAAAACCGGAGCGAGGAGGAGGTTTGTTTCCAGTGGGATTCAGCCTGGACCACGACCACTTCTCTGGAGGACAGAGAAACAGCTGAGGTGAGTCACAAAAAATAAGAACAGTAGCTGAATGATTATGTGCTGTCCTCTGTGATAAAATGTTTTTTTGTACCTTGGCCATCTTTACCGTCTCGCTTGAGAAGAAACATGTCAGAGTGGATGGTTCCCTTCTCTATGTCCTTCTTCACCCTCTGGATAAACAGACATTTAGAGAGACCACATCATTAAAAAATGGTGCAATCATTATGGGAGAGGCACACATGCACACACCACTTTAGAGTATCCCCCGTAGATGATGACGCCTGTGCCATCGGGTGTGGAGGTCATCATGCAGGCAGAGCGTGGTGAGGGGCCGGAGCCTGATGGAGTGAGGCGTGACCAGGTGAAGGTCTCCAGGGAGAAGGAGTAGATGTCGTTGTAGTAGATAAAATCTCTGCGGGGCGGGGAGGAAGCAAGAGAGGAAGGGGATGATTCACGAAACAGAAAGACCTGATGCATTTAAGAACTTGAGGATTGTCAATAGGATCAAAATTATTTTTTGAGCCATTTGGAGACAGAACTCCATAAAAACTCAGTCCAATATTTGCCATCCTTTTCAGCCTGTTTCTTAAGCCCCTTAGAAAAACATCTGGTCCTTTAGCTGCTACATTTTATATATCTATTTAACCTATATGTGCCATTAAGTTTACCAGCTAGTCACTAACTACAGTATGTCTTTCTTACAGTCTGTGAAAAGCTAAACCGTTAACTGATTATTAGAGTGACTTTAATCATACAATTCTGCCACGAGTGGAACCTAATGAAGTGGTCAGTAAATGTCTGTATACTGTCTCAAGTAGTGCTGCTATCTTTCACACAGGCTTTTACATATTACCATGATGAACCACACTTATTTTTGAAAAACATATACTTATACAGCTGAAGTATGTCCCAAGGAGTAAATCCAGAATATTCTAATCTGGAGTATTGACTTGAAGAACAGATAAAACTTGGCTGAGGGTCTCTGAGGTTTTGTCTGGTTTCTTATTTTGGAAGAAGCTGTCTACCATCCACTGCATTGCAGACATACTGTACCTTGCCCTTGTTTATTCTGCCTACCTGGTGCTCTCATGGAAACCTCCAAACACCAGCAGCTGTTTCTTGCTGAGGACCATCCGGTGACCGCTACGACCTGAAGGACCACCAGGCGCCCTGAAAAAACATAAAACCTTAAGTCATGAAGTGATTCGAGTCATTTAATTGTTTTCTAAAAACAAAAAAATGTTCATGGTAAGTTGTCTTGCATCCAAAAAAATTTCTATTCTAATAAAAAGTTAATTAAAAAACAAACCGTGCCTCTGTTGACTCAAGCAATGATTTTATCGAGCTATGCATATTTTCTACTCTTCTAATTCTAGGTTCATTGTCTCTGCCTGAATATGCCTGAATTTAATCTAGTCAGCTGATGTCACATTCATTCTGCTGATCATTACTTCCATTTATGATTCCTTCAGTTCATCATTACATCAAGTTTTTTTTATGACACCCCCCTCCCCCCACCACACATACTTGATATTCTCCCAGGTGTGTGTTGTCAGATGCAGCACCCAAAGGTCCTTGTAGTGGTAGAACTGTTCCCCGTTTGGAGAAGCGAACTCTCCACCAAACACCCAGAGCTGACCACCGCCCTGGGGGACGACTACCGCCTGTGGAAAGGAGGAAGGAAGGGAGGAGAGAGGAAGAGTGGAAGGGAAATATAAACAGAGCAAGATAAGGAGGTTTGGTGTCCTCTAATTTAATTGGTTTTCTTGCAATAGGCCATGAACCGTGATGATGTTGCTGATAAGTTCCAAAGTTTCCTCTGAAAGGAGTTGCAGCACTCTGCCCCCTTGTGGTCTAAATCAAGAATCACAGCCTCAATTAAGAATTGTTCCATCAGTACCAGCAGAGCAAATGTAGCGCTACCACAGTCTTATTAAATATATAGCTGTAAACCTGAAATCACACAAGCCTACCTGTTTTACATAAATCTCAAATCAGATCTGAATCGACCACATATGGATCCACCTTATATCCCTGGAGCCATTCGACCATAAATGGTCAAAGACGATAAGTTCATGAATGTCTGAACATAGAAATGAGCCTGCTGATCATCACAGTAAAATTACAATTAAAAGAAAGAAAAAAAATATATTTAACAAACTGTATTGTGTGTTTACAAAACTAACTAAAACATACTGAAATTCTAGGTGAAAATCCCTTCGTTTTTGTCTTTGCCAATATGAAAGCGATTTATTTCACTCAAGCAATTTTTCGTGAGCTGGCAGCCCCGTATGGCAACTCATGGCACCTCACAGTCCGTCACTTCTCTTCATTGATCGTTCAGAGTCGGCTTTGGCTATTTTGATTTGTAGCAGGCAGCACACTCCCTGTATGTAACTCCAGAAGCAGTATTGCACACCTTTTTGCACTTAAGGCTGCTCTGCTGTGGACTGTTATGATTGTTGTGGATGGTTGGTTGTGCAACAGTGACTGAATATATTTTTTAAAATGTTATCTTCTGTTGTTTACTATTTTATTCATTTTGAATCCTGCACCTGACAAATAACCCAAAGTATGAAAATGCTAAAACTAAAAGTAATCATTTAGAAAAAACTAACAAAAACTAGCAACCCCACTCTAAAAACTAATTCAAACGAAATGAATTCGAAAAAAAGTCAAAACAAAATAAAAATAAAATATAATGAAAAACCCAGAACTATTATAACTTTGGTGACAACCATCGAGGTTCTGATAGTTGCACCAGATAGCTGTTTTCAATTGGTCTATGTATATGTGTCTGGCCCAATAAAGCATAATCAAATATATTGTCACTGCAGCAATTTAACTAAAATCGTACTTGGTGATGTGTGCACAGTATTCTAATCAAACTCTGATAAACTGATAAAATGTTAGAGAAAGGTGCTCATTAGGTTGGCAGTTCATACTGGTTTGAAAGTTTATGTGGATCTGAAGTGAAATCAAATGCTTGAGCGACACCACTATGCATCTCACATTTAATTTCTACAATATGACTTCATACTGTACATTCTCCCATCAAGGTTGTTTTTATAGATCACAAACTTGGTTTGAAAGCTGCGCACGGCCCTGTTTTGTACGATTGCAACAGGTAGAAATGAGACCCGTGGTGTGGCAGCGTAAATGAAACCGAGACTCGGATAAAAACACTATAAAGCACAGAGCTTACACATTCAGGGGGCGAGTGAGTGTGCTTTCAAAGGTTTGAGGATCCTCTTAGTGGGCATACCTGGTGAGAGCAACGAGGAGGAGGAGGGTTGGGGATCTCCGACTTCACCCAACTGTTCTTCTTGATGTTGTAGAAAAACAGATCGTTGTACAGGTACGTCTGCAAAAAAAAAGGCAACAACAGGTTTTTAAATTAACATTTCAGTCAGTTGTCTGCCATTATATATTTGATAAATTGCATGCATCAAAGCAGACAAGCTTCACAAACAGTTTGTACAATGTGGGCAATGGTGAAAAAGTGCTGAATAAGCTGACTGTCAGTTGATCTATTGTTTAAATTAAGTTAGCTTTTGCTTTAAAGGAGTAACCCTACCTACCTTTCTTCCATTGAAGAATTCTCCTCCGAACATGATGAGTTCATCTTTCTCGGGATGAGCAGAGAGAGACGCACTAAGTCTGAATAATATGAAAAGACGTCGGAGAGTAAGATGGCTGAGTCATGCATCATAGTACAATCTCTCCTGACACAGACATCAAATGTAAAATATGTAACAGTTCCACATTGAACTAAACTAAAAAATCTTCTATGTTATATTTTTTAGTTATGTACTTTATTATCCTAGATGAACCAGAGAAATCCCCAGTGTTACTCATGGTAACGATTCATTATGGTTATATTTCGTTGTACAACTGTATAATGACAATAAAGGACATTCTATTCTATTCTATTGTATTCGCTTTTCAATGACCAAACATTTGCACCAGCTTGGCTCGCAGCCCATGTCTCCAAACAGCAGTGGAGAAACCAATTTTTAACGAGAGATTGCTCAATGTAATGATTTTATTTTTTATTTTAATGGCCAGGTCTGATTGTTTTGGAGAGGAGGAGACCTTGAAACCTCCCAACCTATGAACATGTAACTGCAATCCTAACCAGCAGAAGCTGCCTACAATGACAGCATTGTTGGAGAAAACTCCCATGACCCCACACTACTTTGCACTACTTTGGGAGGCAAAAACATGTGCCTCCCTGGTTGTCAAAACACACTAAATTGCCCTCTTCGGTGGAAAAAAAAAACACGATAAACTCTTGGGTGGCACGTGCTAAAGAGCACCCTTCAGTGTCGAGAATCCGCTGCAGGTGCCCCTTTTTCTTTTCCACCCTGCCCTTCAAAAAGTTTATGCACGCCACTGCCTATGGAAACCTGGGGGAAAAAGTTGCTGAGACATGACACCATCTGGGAAAAAGGTCTCCTTATAATAAGATAATATTAAACTGGAAAACATAGACATGCTGATGAAGGTATGATGTACTCAAGATGTGGTGTTATACCATCACTGAGGCACATTTCCCCAACTGGGACAATGGAACTGGAATAAAAGTTAGTCTTTCACCTTGGTGATGGAGGTGGACATGTTGTCTCTACAACTTGGGTCTTCTTTGCATCCAGATTCTGAAACTCTGCGATTAGAGCCTCTAAATCCTCCTGGAATGACGGGAGGAAGCAAGAGGGTAAAAAAGGATACAGCAAGGATGTCAGCACAAATATCAAAACAATATTCCATCCATCCATCTTCTACCGCTTATCTTCACATAGGGTCAAGGGGGGCTGGAGTCTATCCCAGCTGTCTCGGGGCGGAAGGCTCAAAACAATATTGTGGTGTAATATTTCTATTGACCAACAATATTGGTTAATATTTTTAGTCCTTACTTGGCACTAATATACAAACAAATGAGCTCCTTATTTTGCCAGTTGAATTTAGTTATCATTTGAAATGAACTATGCAGTTAGCTAACTAATAGAGCTAGCCAAAGATAGCATCCGCAAAATACTGATTCATTTGAACAACACTGTAAAGCCGTGTCATCTTTGTACCAAATAAAAAAGTACAAATATTAACATACACAATGAACAGTTAAGTGTTACCTCATCTCGTTTGGACCTCTTTGAAACCTTTTTCTCCATTTTGGCAGCAGTCTTCTCCGCTCCCTTCACTTTCTTTTCTTTCTTGCCCTTTTTGCCCATGGCTGCTCCGATGTATCGTAAAAAATCTCAGGGTTTTATTTGGTATTTGAAGTGAAGTCGGTGTCACATGGGTATCTAAACAAACTGGCATGCCAAGGCTCTTCTTCCTCCACCACAGATTTACTTCCTGCAACAAACTCGACCGAAGCACTGTGTCAGAAATAGAGCAGCGCCCTCTAGTGGTGGTCCACTCTACCCATGACAGACTATATACACTGTGATCCCTGGTCGACTTGAGTGTATAAAGTGACCTAGGCTGCCCTTTCAGTAGAGAAACCTGACAAAGTGCTCTCCAGAGTGCCCTTAGAGTTGAGAAGATATGCTAAAATGCCTTCTAGGATGCCCCTCCAGTGGAGAAAATATGGTAAAGTGTCTCCTAGGGTGCCACTTTAGTCGATAAAAACATGATAAAGTGCCATCTTTGGTGTTATTCCGGAGAAGAGAGCTTAATAAAGGGCCCTCTAGAGTACCCTTCTTTAGAGAAAGTCTGATATAATGCCCTTTATAGTGCCCTTTCAGAAGAGAAAACATGATAAAGTGCCCTAAGGTGCCCTTCCATTAGAGAAAATGTGACAAAGTGCCCTCTGTAGTGCCCTTCCAGTCAAGGACATCTACTAAAATGGCTTTGAGGATGCCCCTCCAGTTGAGAAGACATGCTAAAGTGCCTTCTAGTATGTCCTTCCAGTATAGAGAACCTGATGAAGTGCCCTCTGGAGCACCCTTTTATAGAGAAAGGCTGATTTTTGCCACATGCCACAGTCCGAAAAGTGTCCTTTCAGGAGAGAAAACATGATAAAGTGCCCTTCCAGTTGACAAGACATTATAAAATCGCCTCTAGGGTGCCTTTCCTGTGGCGAAAATATAACTAAGTGTCCTCCAGAGTGTCCTTCATGCAAAGAAAACATGGTAAAGTGCCCTTTAGTACATTTAGAGTGCCCCTATAGTAGATACAAAATAAGGAGAGGTCCCCTCTAGGGTGCCCTTCCAGTTCTAGAAAACATGATTAAGTCCCCTCAATAATCCCCTTCCATGACAGAAAACATAATTATGTGACCCCTATGATCCCCTTCTGGTAGAGCAAATGTGATGAAGTGACCTCTAGAATGCTCTTTCACTGGCTAAAACAAAATGCCGCACTGCATTCCACTTCGTGTTTTTCCACCAATTAACTGTATAATTTTTGGCATTTATTAATTGTTTCATGGTTGAATATCATGGCCAGAAAACATGTTTTCAGGGCCCCCAATGGTTTGGGTCACTTTGGCCAGTTATTTCTTGTAAAGCTTAGCTTTCTGTCATCAGATTGTTTGCATGTTTGAATACACGTGTCCAGTTATCTTCAGTGTGTGTGGAATGTCACAGAGAGAAACAACAGGGGCTATAATGAGCAGGATAATGTCTTGACACCCTGATATGGCATTTGTTTGTCACTAAAACCCCTCCTGACAGGCTCTGCTCACCCACAGCAGCAGCGATCCATCCCACTCACTAAAGCTGCAGCAATAAACATTTGGTAGTTATCAACTAAAATGTGATGCTTTGATGCTGAAAGTCAGAAAATCTCCTTTTGTCAAAGATTAATTGGACATCACTGAGAAATGTGTCAAATGACAGAAAAAATGGATGGCAGTACATGTCTTACCCAATAGAGGGCACTTGTGGATCGCTTTGGATCCAGTCATTCAGACCCTTTATGGTTGACCTACATTACAACAGAAAGGTAACTTCAGGGATGTCTGTGTAGGTTCTCAGTCATCCAGGTCGACGTGACTCTTTCTTGTAATTTCAGGAGATTATATAATTTAATAATTAGAGGCTGAGAAATATTTTAATGCCTGACACTTGAGGAAATAAAATGTCCAACTGAAGTGGCGCCTGGGTATTGAGTAATGATGTCTGCTTTGTGGAGGGAGGCTATTTTTACATATATATATTGGCAAACGCAGAATTTAATTTGGCAGTCAGATTGCTGGATAAATTGCTTTTATTGCTTTCACATATTAGTGTCATCTTTGCCTTCCGCTCCCTTTGAATGGATGGGCCCTCTCTGGTTAAATGAAAGCCTTCCTTCATTTCCATTGGTTGTAATTATTTCATATCTTTTCATGGTGAAAAATGGATGAGACGATGTTTAGAATTGATCCGAACGAATCCATCAAGGCCAGTTTGTGCTGCTGTGGGTATTAGCTCTTTCCAACCATCTGTCAGCATATTGTGATATTCATTTTCCTTCCCAGCATCTACAAACACTCACTAAAGCTCATGCACACATGTACACACACATCAGCTGACTACACAACACAACCGCACAAACAGCACATGATTGCCTTGCCCACCACTCACTCCTGACTGCTAACCTTTGGGCCCTCTCTGAGGCGCCCCAGTGTGTGTGTGTGTGTGTGTGTGTGTGTGTGTGTGTTCCACATCATCCCCACACATTTTTATCATTGCTTCGCAAATAAGGCAAGTACAGTACAAATCACATCAAGCACTTAATTAGCATGGCACATTGTAGCCTACATGAATTCTTGCCTTTGTAATGAATAAGAAAGCTACACTTTTTTTCCTTTTCTTTTCTGGAGTCATGTGAAGATCCATGAGACGGGGCCCATGAGCAACACTAGTTCCCAGATGATTGTTCTAGAGATCAGCCTGCACAATTACTGATGTATTTAGGATGCATTACCATACCCTATAGGCAAAAATATGGCACACAAACCCCTGTATACAAGTCATACCAGTGTAATCAAGCACATTGGCAGCCATACATAGATACATCAAGCTTCTGAAAATGGCTAAAAATGCCAGACTTGATTATTGTCTGCATCGTACAGTATGTGGTGGATGTTTGACACACATGCAGGTGCTGCTTTCACTTTCTTTTTCACTTGCTATAAGAGACATGCAAGAACAAGCATAAGTATAAGTATAAAGACACACACCATCAGCACAGTTTCAGTGGAATGTTCTTCATTCATTGTCTATGTGTGAGGGACATTTCAATCAAATGACACCTCACTAAAGCTAGGGTCTGTAGTGTTTTTCAGATAATTGTTTGTTGTATTTTTAAATGACCTAATTTACTAGACTTGATCTGCTTTGTCTGGTTTTGTGTTTTTTTCACTAGTCTCATCTCTAAATCAGCATGGGTTGACTAGATTTAATTTAGAAACAATTTGGTTTTGCTTGCCACAACCTGACTTGACTCGATCCTCTTCAAGTTTAGTCAAGATGATTTCAGTGGTCTTGACAGCACAGGTATATTTCATGCCCGGGTCAGTCAGCCAATAGGGAACATGGCTTGGATTTTCATTGAACAAAACATTGTCTGACCTGATTAAGACATAAGAACAGATGGTTGGCTTACACCTGTGTCCCCCAGCATGAATACACACACACACACACACACACGTATAAATGGCTTTGTGACTCAGCATCCTTGCGTCAATAGTGGCCTCAGCACCACACTGCCTGCCGGTTGGCCTGGATGTCTGGTCGTGACTGACGCTGGGGAGAGATAATAAAGGAACAGAGGTGATGAGATGGGCAGAGATGTTGACGCCTGAAAAGATTGCTCAATTACTCAGGCTGCGATTATCCAGGTTTCTGAAATAGTTGCTGTGCCTACTTACGCACAAACGAGAGAGCAGGAAGACGAACATGATTGTGGATCAAAATGCCAATCATGCTTTTCTTAGTCTGAAACAAAGAAAGCAATTTTCATACACAACTAGATTTTATTATACTTTATTGTGCTCATTTTCAGGGGCATACTTGTATTTTCTGTTTTTACTAAAACAGGTTTCCACGCTGTAATTAAAAACTTTCCTCATATTTTCTGCCTGAATATGCTTGAATTTCCCCATTGTCTGAAATGTTCGTTTTGGCTCATTTTGGAGTTGCATTGCAAGGCAACATCTTGGTTCCATACTGGTTTACTTCCTGTCTCCTGCAGCTGATATCATTCACTTAAACTGTAACCAGAAATAAATGTGGAATGATTACATTTAGACATGTGAACTGTTTGAAATGTTTGAAACTGTGACATCAGCTGTGGGTATTATTCAATGAAATTGATCATTTTAATACTTTCAGCATCTTACTTTTAACAATATGGAACCCTTAAATTCAAACAGCATCAAACATACATAAAGTACATTTATATTTGTGAAAATATACATTTTTATAGTAATAATAATAATGGTGATATTAATAATTGATAAAGTACAACATTAATATCATATTTAACCTTTAGTTCAAATCAATCTAATACCACATTTGGTTTTATTCTGAGGGCCCAGTTTTAACCAGATGATCTTGCATTTGTTTCAAGACCAGACCTGGCATCATTTTAGGGAATACACTTGCTTTGTCAATGAGATTTCAAAAGCTAGTTGTTTCCCTCTGGTTTGACTGCAAGGCATAAGGCATATGGAGAATGGTGTCCTCTCAGTCTAAGCAAGAAAGCAAATAAGTGTTTTTACCAAAAATGTCCATCCAGCATTGTTAGCCACAGTTCTGGACATACTCTATATTTATCCCTATCTTGGCTATTCCATTCTACTGTATTCTTAAACTACAGTATATTTAGTCCCTTTATGTCAGCAGCTCTAAATGATGAAGGGGTCAAAAGGGAAATTTTCACAATTTAATTCACGATAGAAGTGAGCATAATAGGAGATTAAAGTGAGTTCATCATATTCGTTATAGTCTTATTATAGATTTCACTTCCTCCACGGTTATTTCCTCAAGTGTAGTTGACAGCTTAATGATGTCTGAAGGTCATTGAATTGAACTAATATATATAATCATGTTGCATAAGTGCACGTTCCTTGCCAGCTTTTTTCTCCAGAGTCCCTGTGCCTCTCATCTCATAGGTATCCATTGGTCCAGTTTATGTGGTGGAGAGGAGGACGTGCTGCCCAGGCTTCATCTGTTTGGCGTGGTGGAGAGGAGGACGAGGATGTTGCTCAGGATCCATTGCAGACAGCTTAATGCTCCATGGCAACTCTTGTTATATGAAGTGTCTGTACACATGACATCCATTACACGTCTGTCAATCCTGGAAGAAGGATCCCTCCTCTGTTGCTCTTTCTGAGGTTTCTGCCATTTCTTTTTCCCTATTAACTCACTGAGTGCCAGCCATTTTATAAAACTGAAAGTGCCTTGTGCTAGACTTTTGGGTCATTTTGAGTCATGTTTTTAAGACCCACAGAGTATTTTGTACTATGACTCTGAAAACACTGAATAGCTCAAATGAAAGAAGAGACTCTCTATTTCATCATGAAAAAAAAAGTTACTATTTACCTTGTTTTGTTCTTATTTTATTTGGAGAAGAGTAGAGGCCAGTTTCACCAAAATCAACACTTTTTGTCGAGATGCCATTTGTTTTGCTCTCTAACTGTGATCGTCTCCGCTTCCTGCTGTGATCTCTTTGGCGCATACCGTCTCTTTATGTCCCAACTACAAATCCCAGAAGTCCCAATATTACTCACAGGCCAGCGCCATATATATAGAGAGAGTGAAATCAGGGGAGAGCCATTAAAACAGATTTTGAATATTATAGTAAAAGTAAGTAAGTAAGCTTCCAGTAGATCCCTCTGACCTTCAGCTCCAATAATTTCCTCCTAATGGGATCCCAAGGGAAATAATGCAACCGCTCTGTCACAGGCTGTGTGAGAGCATCCTCTTGTGCCCGCTGCCGAAAAACCACTTTGATGTATATATAGATATGTCAATGGCACTCAAGCATTGGATTTTAAATGATGTATAAATATGTCAGTGCCACTCAACGAGTTAAAAGGAGTTTTTCCTAATGCCTTGCTCGCAATATATGATTTTAGGCCAATAGGCAGGTCGGTGATGTTTTTTTGACCCCTCCCCAAGATCAGGATGAGGCAGTCATCTGCTAGGTGAGTCTGGGTTGTCAAGTCAAAGATGCCAGTCAGAGGCTCGCCGACGTCCTGACTTTGAGTCGCAGAATAAAACTGAACAGCTGGCCTTCTAAATATCCAGTTGAGTCGTGCTGACGTAAAAAAAAAAAAAAGAGCTACAGCCACTGAGAGCAGACGTGGTTGAAAGGAAGCGGCAGAAGCAACAACAACTTTTCTCTTTTTGTTCTTTCACTACATGGTAGAGCACAAACATCCTGGAGGGCTGCGTTCTGCTCCTTGTCAATGAAAAGCTTGCTCGTTAACTGTGGTCCAGTCAGCCTGCTCTCGCTAAATCCCGGTCAAAATGAGCCGTTCATCCTTTTCTAGTGAGCAAATGATCACATGTTTACAGTGATCACTGAAACGGCTGAAATCCATCTTCAAAGATAGTAGAAAAGGCTTTGTTCTAGTATTTGGAAGGCAAAATGTCCATCCATCCATCCATCCATTTTCTACTTATCCTCATAGGGTCGCGGAGGGGGGCTGGAGCCTATCCTAGCTGTCTTAGGGCAGAAGGCAGGTTACACCCTGGACAAGTCGCCACCTCATCGCAGGACACATAGAGACAGACAACCACTCACACTTGCACTTTTCCCTCACAATTTTTGCCTTTTACTTTGTTGTTTCCTCCGTTACAATCATAATTCTTTGTCCTTCTCCAATCCCAAGACCAGATGATACAGTACACATAGAAGTACATATATTGAGTTCAATGTGACTATACACTTAGATGCCAGTATAAGAAATGAATTATCAAATGATGTTAAAATGTTTTAAATTTACCCAAACATGAAAATGCTAGAACATACTGTACCTGTGAGAATGTGATTTGTGTTGAACATGCATTGACTGTGAAAACATGAGGGGATTCCTTCATGATTCCCCAAAGTTTTGTCAAAATCAACAGCAAGGCTTATGCAAAAAGAAAAACAAAAAACGCAAAGGTGCTCTGTGATTCAAGTCTTCTTCTTCTGTTCTCATTTAATCCTCTCAAACAATAGAGAAAGGCAAATAAACAACGACTGACTGATCCCGGTGCACAGCCCCGGTGTGTGCTTGCCTCATCATATCCATTCCCAAGGAGCATTATAATACCACTATGTGTAGATGTTTCTGTGTGTGTGTTTGGGTGTGTGTGTATTTACATTGGGAAGTGAAAATCAGCGCTCACACCTGTCTAAGTTCCCTGTAGTGTGGATATAAATGGTTTGTTGTACTGCAGTCACAGTCATTATTTGCAGCAGCATCGTGTGGGAAAAAGGGGAAATACCTGAGAAAACAGGCGGTTTGATTTTGCCATCAGAAATATGTGTTAGATCTGGAACAGAATGTCAATGAAAAGTTGATCACAAAACATGAACTGTGTTTGTTGGACACAATGAAGTTAAATGTGCCATTATATGCTCATACTTTTATTTTTTTGTTTCTACCAAGAAATGTTTAGGTGTTGCAACATTCCCTCTGTCTGAATATGCCTGTATTTACCCATTTCAAAATGTGCAATGAAAGTGTAAGACGAACCTCCTCTATGCTGTAAAATGTGCCTGTTGCCAATATTTTATGTACAGTATACTGTAAGTCAGCAATGAACACCATCATCTTCAGGAGCAGAAAAGAGAGTTATCTTTACAAGAGATACAAGTTCTTTACAAGATAAAGGTAATTGGCACATAACACATACTGTAACGTGGCAGTACATTACATGATTCAAGAGTTAGAGTGTTTATTGTCATATATAGGCCTACAGCAGGGAAACACAATGAAATGCTTCCTTTGCTATCCACGCTGAACACTGAACAATAAAGTGTAAGTTAGACGAGATACAAAAACAAATGGTGGCCTTCAGGTAACATAGAAAGTCAAAAAGCTATTTTTGCTAAAAGAGCTCCAAAATGTTACACACAATTCCTTTATGAGACTACTGCTTGATGCATCACATCTGAGCACCTCCAATTGGTTGTAGCCATGTGCAGAACTGTGTTAAGACAATAAAATGTGCAACAGTTCGTATCCTGAAGCTTATCCGGACATTAAGTAGATGAACATCGCAACAGAGAATTGTTTGTAGTCCCCTCTGTGTGAAGTCAGATAGATAGCCACATGTGCTCCCTGCTGGGCTCTGACGACTGAGTCAACATTTACTCGTTTCACACAAAGGACTGACATTTAGAGAGCCTGCTTTATCTCATCTGGTTTAAAGGCCACTGCGTGTTTAAGGCCACTGCGTGTTTAAGGGTGAGCTTGTAAATTTGTTTGGTTTTGATTGTTTTATCTGATAATAGAGAAGGCTTATGAACCAGAGGGAAGTCCATTTGTCACTGGCTTGGCTATGAGGCCAAATATGTGTTTACTAAAAATTGGATGCTGTTTTCATCCATGCCTGGTTTACTAAAGTTCAACTTTGTCATTGATGAATGAAACATTAGTTGTAAATTAATGATAATTCTAAACTTTTGGCTTTGTCTCTTCTCCCACCAAAAAGAACATATGAACCATGACAGGGGACATTAAATCCATCCATCCATCCATTATCTACCACTTATCCTCACAGCCTATCCCAGCTATCTTAGGGTGAAAGGCAGGGTACACCCTGGACAAGTCGCCACCTCATCGCAGGGCACATAGAGACAGACAACCATTCACACTCACATTCACGCCTACGGTCAATTTAAATAAACCAGTCAACCTAATCCCCATGCATTTTTTGGATGGTGGGAGGACGCCAGAGTACCCGGAGAGAACCCACGCAGACACGGGGAGAACATGCAAACTCCACACAGAAAGGCCACGGGTCCAGGGTCCGGGCTTTGAACAGTGCAACAGTGCTAACCACTGCCCAGGACATTAAATATTGTTTCGAAATGCCGGCCTTACACCTATAGAGTTTTCACAGGATTTCACAGTCACAAACAAAATTCCAAAGTCGGAATAAAATTTTTACTATCTCGCTGAAGTTGATCCGCACTCTCGTGATCCCTTTCGTTTGGTGTAAGGTGGGCGTACGACCTGATTTGAGCCCTTTTCCGCGTCTTGGTGCTATAACAATATTAATCATGTTTGATATTCTCTTAAATCTTAAGTCTTATCGTATTGGAAATGTGATGTCACCATTACAAACAACCAGTGGGTGCGCTACCCTGTTCTCTCAACCAGGGCCGTGTCCACATTCTCTGGTGTCGTCTCTTCTTTTTGGATTTTTTTTTTTTTTAAACAAATGTCTGCGCACACAATGGTGGCTACTGCCAAAAGCTGCATCTCTTCCTCTTGCTTTTTTCTCTGATCAAAGTTGTTGGAAACTTCCAAGAGGTGCATGATGGGAAATTATTTCAAGAGAATCTGGTTGTAGTCTTGTAATTAGTGGCCCTGTAAGCTTCCCAGGCTTTGCAGAGTTTTGTCTGTGACTAAAAACTCTTTAATCTTAGTTTTGTCAAAGTCCTCTAGTGTATGGGAGGCATACAAAACACCACTGTCACACTTAAATGGAATGCAGCCATTATTAGTATTATTAGACCTCTTTTATTCTGAATATTAGCAATAATGAGCCCCTCTAGAGATCACAGCTCCATACTGTTTCATTAGCACAAAGTGCTAGAACAAAGTGGAAGGTCTACAGACTTGGAACACATGTTTGCCTTCATCTAACTAAAATTAAAAAATAATTAATTGAAAAAAAATAAATAAATGAAATAAAATTGGACAAGACTGTTGAGTTGTAGAGCAGAGGATTCATAATCTGAAGAAGAGATTCATTCTTTAAGTGACCCCACTGGCTGTTGTTCTATATGTTTATAGTGAGCACATGATGCTCACATGCCAACTGTTTTTTCAAAATGGGCATTATCCACTAATCCACCAGCAGTCTCCAGACATCATGCTCTATTCTTAAAACCGCAATTGGTAACTTTGAGCAAATTAAAAATATAAAATAAAAAGTTATTTTGATTGAAGCTGTCACTATAACATGAGAGAAGTGAGCTTGACAGATAATCTGTGAAAAAAAATACTATATGACCTACTGGTGATGAAATAATTCCATAGCAATGCAGAAACCCAAATGCACAATTAGAGATGAAGTGTTTCAAAGTAACGGAGGTAAGGAATATAAGGACATATTCAAAATCACAACTAATACAACTAAGTATGCTCACTATGAGGGGAGAAAGCCTAAATTTGACAATGCTCAATTTTAATATACAAAGTAACAAAGAAAACCCTCTTAAGGACAAAACCACAAAACAAAGGCACAGTTGCAAAGGAGCAAAAGTATTAGCATGGCAATTCAGAATCTGAATCAGAATGAGCTTTATTGTCCAGGCATGTTTTCATAGGACACCGGCTTACAGCACTCTCTTTGTACCAACATAAAATAAAAAAAAGAATACAAGTGACAACAGCAGCACACAAGGTAAAGAAATAATAAAATATGTAAATGATAAATAGCAAACTAGCAGCAGCTCAGCTGAATGTAACATAAGTTATACTGAGTGAGATAAAAGTGCAAATGGCGCATGAGATAAATAGAAAATAGATTTATAAACAGGTGTAAATTACAGTGTGATACACACCCGGTATATAAAACCGGTTGTAATTTCACAGGGATTTACATTGTGACTGGTGTTAAGTGTTCATCAGAGTGACATCCTGTGGAATAAAAACTGTTCCTGTGTCTGCTTGTTTGGCGTACAATGCTCTGTAGTGCCTACCAGAGGGGAGGAGCTGAAACAAGTTGTGTTCAGGGTGTGATGAATCTGCAGAGATGCTTCCAGACTGTTTCCTGACTCTGGACTCGTGCAGGTCCTGGATGGAGAGCAGGCTGGTGCCAGTGGTTGTCTCTGCAGTCCTAACAATCCGCTGTATTCTGTTCCTGTCCTGTTTGGTGGCCGACCCGAACCACACTGTGATGGAAGAACAGAGAACAGATTGGATGATGGCGGTGTAAAACTGGATCAGCAGTTCCTGAGGCATGATGGATTTCACAGACGAGATGACAGTCATAGATGCGGGAGCACATGAGGGCAGGAAGCAAAATGATCTGAAACATAAGGTATTACTTAGCCTGGCTATCGTGACTACAAAGCTCTGCGAGCGTAGTCTGGCCAAACTGCCATGTAAACCAAGTTCTCAGAGGGTGGGCTTAACCCATGTCTATCAAATGCCTCTGTGTGCTACTGGACGAAGCTTCAACCAATCAGACCACTCTTTCCTCTGACATATGCTTAGCAAAGGAAACTGGTTGATCCAAAGAACTAGTGCATCATTGCCTTAAACATGCCTCTGGGCAGCTGTCAATCAGTGCTCGTGAAACTCGTAAACTCCAGTCAAACAAGTCACACCAGTTCAGCCAGCACCATGTTGAGAGCCGTGTAGAGGCAATAGAATCTCACATCACATTACATAATATTGCATCATCTGATCACAGATTTTTTTGTTTTCGCTTTATGTCACGATTAACTCTTTGAGTGCCATTGACGGCTTTCACAGTCATTCAAAATGTGACGCATGCGTGCCATTGACGGCTCTCGTCGTCAAAGTGTTTTGTTTTGTTTTTTGCAGCACATCACTGATCACGGTCTCCCGCAGCCTGTAAGTAATTTCGGGGCTTCTGTGATTTGTAGTCAGGATATAAAGAGTTAATATACAGCACGGAGATCAAAGCAGGAAGTGGAGACGATCATATTTAAAGAGCAAAATGGATGGATTCTGGACAAAAACTAGCAATTTTGGTGAAAATGGCCTCTACTCTCCTCCAGATAAAAAAAAACAGAACAAAACAAGATACAACAAAATGTTTGTTTTCATGATGAAATAGAGAGTCTCTTCTTTCATTTGAGCTACTCTGTGTTTTCAGAGACATGGTACAAAATATTCTGTGGGTCTAGAACTATGACACAAAACATGCAAAAAAAAAGCTGGCACAAGGCACTTTCTGTTTTATAAAATGGTATATATAATAACATAATAATAATAATAATAATAATAATAATAACATAATATATAATGTGAACAATATAAAATATTTACACTGAATGCTCTGTGTTTTACAGTCATTTCACCAATGCGCAAAAGAAGTTTTGGCCTACGTCATTGTTTAATTGTGTATTTGTTTGTAGTCAGTCAAGCAATTATCTGCATTTACTGACACTTCATTGGGAAGTTCAGCCTTGCTTAATGACCTGCTAGACAGGTCTGATAAGCTCAGAGCAAATAATTTAGTCTGAAAGTCTCAGCATAGACATGGTTAAGTACTTCTTGGTCAGTGATGGCCTACATCTGATGTGCATGAGATGATATATTTCACACGCATGTTATGACACAGTAAGGAATGTTGTAACATCAGTGAGCTGTCATGAGTTCATTTGTTTGCACATAACAGGTTGTTGGTTCACACCCTCATTCAATCACCTTCCAGGCAGCACCACACCTATAGGTTTATTGCAATGAAAAACAAGAGAGTGCTGCATAGAGTGTGCAATCAAAGCCACAGTTTCCATCGGAAAAAGCTTTACGTTAGACATGCCAAACAAGCCTAACACAGTCCCGTATGTTCTGTATATTGAAATTCAACATATTTAATAAGCTAAGTTAAAGAGTTCAGATGCGTCAACAACATACGAGCAACAGGCACTATTTTAAGAGTTTTAATTTGTTAACTACCACTCAAAGGTCAAGTTCATTTGAGTTTTTTGCTTTGTGTTCTGTGATTTAGTCTTTCTAATTAAAGGGGAAGCATTCCTGTTTCACCACATAGTTGTGAGGCAGATTTACAGATGTCTTTCTACAGATGAAGGAAGTAATTAAACAGCAGGCATGTTCACAAATGTGACTCAATTGTATGAGAAAAAGTTCAACCAGATAAGACTATCTCTGAAAAACTGGAAGCTAAAGGTCCCATATTATGAAATATTACAAAATCTGGTTTAATCAGTGTATAAATACTGTTTTGCAACACTTAAGCCACAGAGAAATACACGCAGCTAGTATTCAGAAACAAAGAAATGTTTCTGACCAAACGCAGTAAGCAACGGATTAAAATTCAAAGTAAAGAATATCGTATAATAAAAAATACTTAATGGAAGGGAGACTTAAGAAAGAGATATAAATGTGGAAATGGGAACTCTACAAACCAACAAAAGGTGCTCTCATGGAGGCCAGTATAATTAACGCTTTAATCAATTAAAAAGTTAATTCAATAGGAATAACAACATACTACTCTCTTACAGAAAAGGGTCAATTAAAGATTGTGACCTTGACAGAACAGACTTTTTCAGATTCCTCCAGGTACGTAAAAGGTTTGAACGTGTCAGAAAAGAAACAGACCTTAATGACCCGATAGCAATGATTTTTATTGATGCTTACCAAAGTAAATCAAATAAGGGGGTCATTTCCAGAATTTATAAAGGTCTATTGTCTAAAAAGTCTCACAGTATGGGATATGTTTGGGAAAAATGGGAGCGAGAGGGTAATCTATTCATAACTGAAGAGAATTGGCTCGCCATTTGCCAATCCCAGTGGAAATGCACTAGCTCTATTGTATGGCGGGAATTTGGATGGAAGTGCATGGTCCGTTTCTTTATCACACCAAAACAAAAGGCACATTTCACTGGAGGAGAGGCTACATGCTGGAGACAATGTGGACACCAGGAAGCCAATCACTGGCATATCTTTTGGGAGTGTCCCGTGGTTAAATCCTTCTGGACAGAGCCTCATAAAGTATTAAGAGGCATATTTAACACTAATCTACCTTTGCAATTTTCTACATTATTTTTAGGAACTTTAGATTTACAGGTCAAGCGAGATGATGAATATCTATCTAATTTGATAGTTGCTGGTAAAAAAAGCTCTACAAGGCATTGGTTACTCCCTGACCCACCTACAATACAGGAGTGGATAGGTATAGTAAATGACATGTATCTTATGGAAAAGATTACATTCTCCCTTCGCCTTCAGAAAAACACATTTATTAAACTGTGGGCTAAGTGGAATAATTATACTAGTCATGAACAGACGGAAGTACTTAATGGATGACCCTGTAATGCTGTTTTTATACTCTACTACAGAATGTTTTATTGGGACTAACGATTAGTTTGTATCACCTATATTTTATTTCAAAACTCCCCGGTAGCGATTTTTATTTTTGCTCTTTTATATGTTGATCTTTCCCAGTTTGTTCAAAGTTCTCAAATACAATCCATCTTTTTCTGTATTTTGTTTTCTGTTTCGTAAACAAAAATTTCAACTGTGAGCGGCAAAATACCATTATTATATTGTCCAAAAGTAAGCACTGTATTGCAATGCTCTCATAAAATTAAAATAAAAAATGTCAAAAAAAAAAAAGTTAATTCAATAAACAAAAGCACTCGCATGAGGTCAGAATGATTATGAAAATTAACAACCATTACCAACAAAACTGTATCACTTATCAAAGGGCTACACATTGTGGGGGGAAAAAAAAATTAACAAAGAAAAACCTTCACAAGAACAAAATAAAATCACTAACCAAAAGGGAAATACACAAGAAATCTGAAACACTAGAAACAAAGCTGAAATCTACAAAAAAACAAAGGTAAGAAAATGAGGACCTACAAAGCAACATGACGAAACAAAAGGCAAAGAAAATTACTTTACTACAACCTGACCTGGATAAGGAGGAAACCTTGCCGTGAATGTGGACTAAAACAAACCAACAAAAGACCAGGATCCATAGATGGAAACGATCAGGATGGGGTCAGACAATCACAGAAGCGGGAAACAAAACAAAGACAGGAAGTAAAGCAAGACATATAACAAGACGAAAAGATTTCACAATAAAACAGGAACCAACAAGACAACAAAGAAACAAGACTGAAACTTGACAAATGACAAGTCACCATAAAGACTGAAGCTAGCCTAAAAGACCACACTTAACATAAAAAATTCCTGTCTATTTATGATGTTACAAATGTACAATATAGGAAGAATTTTACAGTTTTAAATTTAAACATTCTAAGTGTGTCCCCGTTCCAGTGTAAGGCCTACAGTACGTGATTCAGCCGACAAGAGGTAATCATGGACATAAGACCTACACAAGTATGCACCTCAAAGAGAGCACAATACGGGACCTTTAAATAATCCAGTAATGAGTCAGATAAAAAAATAAAATAAACTCTCAAATAAAGAGTGCTGGATTGTAACCAAAGGGCTGTGTACCCCTGTAAACAATCATATGTATGTGTTCTTCCTCTAACAACAGTCTGGCTCTCTGTGCTGAGAAGAAACAGATAGGCTAGTTGAGACCTCCCTGTGAAATGTTGCGGTGACCTGCAGGAACCTCCACCACGCCGCAGTTTCCTAAAACATTATTTCAGAGTAAGTCTGCAGCACATCCACATCCAGGAGTCTCCACTGGTGTGTGGTACAGGGATTCAGTGGTTGTTTGATGACATCACCTACATGTTACTCACTTTTATGAGTGGTAGAACTGCACTGAGTGGAGCATTACAGAGAATGTAAATGCACCAACAGCTAACAGCTAACTGTGTTCCGTCACTGTTTTGCAAGTCATGAATTAAGTCAGACAAGTATTCTGAAGTCAAAAGGTTCAGGGCCAAATGAGGTCGCAAGTTACTGGTATTTTTTTTTTGTCAAGTTGAGTCTAAATTTATTGCTGGTTTGAGCTCAAGTCATATGACTGCAGTCCAAAGAGCTGCCTGATGTTGGCATTAACAATGCAGACCATAGCCATAAGAGTTAGGGTTAGCTTACAGACCTAAAAGGCTCTGTAGGGTTGAGGGAAACTTCAAATTTAGAAGATAATTATCAAACATAATCATTGTGATCACGTGACGTTCGATGCAGGCTGCTCTTTCTGTGAAAACATAGCGAACGTTACTGGCATTCTCGGTGGAGGGTGCAGTATTTTAAGATGGCTTATGAGTTCAGATGCATTTTGATAACATTTCTAGCGGGAAATATGCATTTTATTTCCAGAAGCCTAACCCTGTAACCCTATCCCTAACACTAACCATTGCTGGAAGTGTTGTCAGGGTGTATTTCAATGCATGAGCTTTATTTGAATGCTGCAGTTTCCACTGACGGTGAAAGGAATGTCCGGTATCTTTAAGGCTCTCGATTCGGGGCTTGTGCACGTGCGGTGATCGCTCATGCTGCCAGTCATTTGTAGAGATATGCACGAAAATCTGTGCCTAACTTTTCGTATGATATCATATGAACCGAACCATTTCATGAGACTACATTGTCTGATGATAAAGATCTCATATACTGAAGAGCTACTAAATGGACTTCTTGTTAGAGGTCAAAAAAACTGACAATCTTCAGTTTAAAACATACATCACAAACACAGTTACTGAAACTGTTAATCTTGCCCAAACATGAGCGCAGAATCATGTATCCTTGAAGTCTTGTTAGTCCATGATGAAATTGCTTCATTGTGTGGTCCAACTTTACCATGAGGCTGCAAAAGTGACCTCCGATCAGTCATCCACTCCGAGCCAAGGCTGATCTGGATGCTGTGAATACTTGAGAGGATTATACTGTTTGGGTCCATGAACAGTCATCAGCTGTGTCATGTTTACCTCAGCAACCAACCCTACAGAGCTGACACAGACCTTGTAAAAAGGTATTTCTAAAGGTGATGTAGGAATGCATTTATTTTTAATAGATGTTAGGAGGGAAACACTGTTTTCTTTTTTATTTCAGTCTGTCTTATTCTCCAGGGTAAAAATATGAAATACGAAAGAATACAAAGACCAAGAGAAAAGACAGTAAAAGTAGCAGCAAGTCTGGATCATGCAGTCTGAAGTCAGTCACAGTTGGAGGGCAGCATCAGCATCATTATTATTATTACAGCATTATGAGTCAACTCAATTGTTTGTTCAACTATCTGAAACTACAAAAGCAGCAGGTTACTGAAATTGTCATATTGTACCATAAAACACATAATGGATCAAAAACAAGCAAAAACTATTGTTCCACAGGGCTACAGGAAAATGCCACTGTTACAGTGGTTGTTACATCTGCACAGTAGAAGTTCTGACAACAAGGCCATTCAGAAACTTTCTTTAGCATTCCACATCCATTCAGTCGCAGCCTACAAGTGGGAACAGAAATGGGATGCAGGAATTTCCGAATGCCTGCAAGTCTTTGATGGATCCTGAAGCACTCGAGCATCAGCACTTTCCTGTCGGAGGAGGAGGAGGAGTGTGTGAAGGCAGAACAGAAAAGCACTTGGTGGACACACATCCTTCCTTAAAGAGCTAGACGGCAATCAGTTTAACACAGGTATAAAGGCAACAGTTATAGCTGTTCACTGGTATACTGTCATGTCTGTCAAGTGTGTTTATTATTTCTTGTCATTTCCTGTTTTATTTTGGAATTAATTGTCTTCCCTTGTGTTTCAGCTTCACTCTTCCTGCCCTGTGTTTCCAGCCCCTGATTGTTTCCAGCTGTTCCCCATTACCTAGTGTATATATGTCTGAGTCTCCTCCAGTTCTGTGCCAGTACGTCTTGTGTTCTCATGCCAAGCTACCAGCCTTTTTCTCGTCTTCGATCCATGTCAGGTTTCCCCCCATTGGTGTGTGCCTGTCTGTTGAGCTGTTTGTTTCTTTGTCACTTTGTTTGTCCACCCATGTGTAGTCTGTTAGTGTAGTCCTTAATGTTTTAGTGTGCACACTTTTGAATTTTCCTCACCATTGTGAGCGTTTTATGTTCTTGTAGTGTTTTTTTACCTCACTTTTTGTGAGAGCTTTATGTTTAGTATTTTCAACCGTTAGATAAGACCCAGGTAGAACTAGAGTATTTTGTGTTGTAACTTTTGTAGCCATAGCGCCTGAGATTTTCTGTTCTTTAGATAACTTTTCATAGCCTTCTTTGGTAGCCTCGTTGTTCATATTTCTCAGTAGTCAGGTTAGAGTGTAAATCCCTCCCTGTACTGTTATTATTATTTCTGTTAATAAATCCTTGGTTGATACTTTCTTTTTTGAGTCGTGCTTTTGGGTTCATCCAGTCGTGTTGCCAAATGCCATAGACATTGATACCGAGCACAGCAAAAAAAAAAAGCTTTATCTTTTCAGCCATTGATTTGAAAATGAAGACTTTCATAATTTAAAAAATAATAGCATTACCACCTCAGTGGTGTAGGCCTCCGCCAACCAGTTGTTGTCCGGAAAAATCCCCTCATCATTTTATCCCTCTAGACATGTATGTGTATGTGTACTGTGACTAACACAGTAACCTTGACCACAGATGACCAAATTCTAATGAGAGAGCAATTACAGGCACTATTATGGCCAATCCCTTTGTCCTGTTGTGCAGCTTTTGGCACCAATTATATTTTACTTAAACCCAGTTAACTTGGCCAGCATGCTTTGTACACATAACTGTATTGTGCAGAGTGTGTTCTGGCACTCATTGTGTCATCATCCCAGTGATAATTTGATGTAAACTGTGGAAATTTCAGAATAAAATGTACACCAGAGCTACATATTATCAATAAATGTCCCGTATTATGCTCATTTTTGTGATACATGTTATTGTCCTTCTTATTTCAATGAAATTCATTGAAACAACATTGCTGTGTCCACAATGAGGCTGTGAAATTAAGGACAAAATGGAAACAGGTCTGCATCCTCACTTTAGTCAAATCTGTAGGATTTTTTTTTTCTAGCCACTTCCGCTAAAAGCTCTGCCATTGTTCACCTACTAGTCTAAAACTTTATCAGTATGATGTTTGGTGCTGGTCAGGTGTACTGTAGGTTTATCAGAGATCTTTCACTTAAAAGCAAGGAAGACATTAAAAATAAAGAAATGAGGAAAAAGATGCTAAAATGCTCATTAGCACTGAGGGAAACCAAATAGTTGGGTTGCTCACTTTCTGTAGACACTACAAGTGTTTATATTAAAATATTGATTGAAGCAGATCTAACTAAAAGTAAACCAAAGGCTAAACCAGCACCACGCAGCATATTTCTGAGTTTTAATGTTGTTGTAATTTTATTTGCTGCTCCACCACTTCAGGAAAAAATAAATAAAAATGAAGAAATAAGGGAGAACAAATGAGACCAAAAACAACAGAACACAGGTGTGGAAAAAAAAACAACTCAAGATTTATTTGTAAAGCACTTTGAACAAAATGCCCTGTAAACAAATTAGAGGGACTAAAAACAATAAACCACAAGTTTCCTAAAAATAAATAAATAAAATTTCTACCGTCCTATACAAGTTAGTTTCCCCATCGGCTCTCTGCGATGGCTAGAGTGTTAGAAAGGTTCTACATCTAAAAACATCATACGCATTAACCCCTCCCGCATCCACCGGTACTGTCTCCATGGCAACCACTCTGCTGCTTCTGTAGAAACAGTGCTGCCATGGTAAGGCATACTTTTGGTCCACGACCAGGAGGTTTGACATTAATAATACAGCACTAAATTGTAATTGTCGCTATGTGCGTAAAAAGTAAAAAAATAAAATAAAATGGTGAATTGATGAAAAATAAATCTAGTTTCCCATTTCCCCCTCTAGCATGTATTATCCTATTCCACAGTGAATGTCACAAGTGCCTGTTAGTCCAGAAGTGTCTGCTCCATCTGCCCCAACACACGAACACACACACACACGTTTGTACAGCTATACTTGTGGGGACATTAATTTACATAATGCATTTCCTAGCCCCTTACCCTAACCATCAAAAATAAATGCCTAACCCCAACCCGTACCCTAAACCTAACCTAGGCCTAATTCTAACCCTAGGACCGGCAAAAATGTCCTTACTTTGCAAAAAAATTCCTCACTCCCATGATAAAAAAATCAAACAGCCAAAAATTGGTCCTCACCATGATAGCTGTACAAGCGCGCGCACACACACACACACACACACACACACACAGAGTTGTGTATTACTTAGGTTATGAGGACTTTACATTGATTTACATTCATTTCAACCAGTACTTACACTATCCTAATCCTGACCAAAATGTAACCTTACGCTGACATTAAATCATCTCCAAGTCTTCACCATAAAATATAACAGTTCACATTATGGGGACATGCATTTTGTTGTCCCTAGAGGAAAGCTCCACAAAAAGTCCCCACAATGTGACTGTGACATATTTGTCCCCATAACGTCAGTCTCACACGCGCACACACACACACACACACACACACGCACACACACACGCACACACACTGAGCTGGCTCAGTATGCTGAGAGGATATCGATCCCCCAAAGTGAAAATCAGGTCGCTGACCAAAAACCACATATCAACAGCAGTGAGACACCACCTACTTTGTATTTTGAGCTACTTTTCAGTGATAAGTTTGAATACAATCACCCATACTGCAAGAATAAAACTCCAAGAAATCCTGAGGGGTGACATCAGTAGACTGTGCACAGCATGCACCCCAGCCGGGCTGTAACAGACATAAATATGAACAAAAAATGACTGAACACAACGTTCTGACTTCGGTCTACAATTGTTTCTCGTTTCTCTGTGAGATATCCTCAGCCAGACAAATTAGTCGTGTTAATCTTTCAGGCCACTTGACTCTCTTCCTAAAAACAACAGACATGTTGTGGGTGGTCACAGGGATTTTAGTGACCAACACTATTTGAGGAGGACTTATTCCTAAGGAAAAAATCAACAGTAAAATTACAAATAAAAAAAAAAAACAGTTCATTGAAATACATTGTAAAAATATCAGTAATGCATAATTACCTAAAAAAAAGGCTGGTAAGTGACAAAAAAGTAGTCCATGCTCAAAATTGTAACAGAAAAAAAAAGTTACTAAGACGCAGTGGCATCAGACACCTGCATGTTTCTATCTTCATCGGGTCCTTATGAGCACCCTGAAGTGCGTGTGTGTGTGTGCGTGAGAGAGAGAGAGGGGGGCAAAAGGCCAACAGAGGTCAAGCTGAATTAGCTGTGATGTCGCTATCGGTGCAACTGATTGGTTGCTGGCTGTAGCTAAAGGGCGAGGCCTTTTAGGTCGATTGAGGCACCACCTTCATCACCTTCTGACACATGGCTGTGGTCGAGACTGCAAAACAAACACACACAAGTGGAAATTATGTCAAGCAAAGTAAACAGGTTTCAGAAACCCAAAACGTACGAGAAGACAGTTGTTGTACTCACAGATTCCCTGCAGCAACCACTTGGGTTTGCTCTTCCACCACACGCCAATGAAGTAGACGGGAAGTCCGGTGGCGATGATTCCAAAGCCGATCGCGCACTCCACCGGGGTCTTCCAGAAGGAGACGATGATGAGGAAGAGGCAGGCAAGCACAAAGCTCACTGGCAACAGAATATTCACCTGGGGGAAGAAGAAACAGGAGGATTTTAACAGAAACTCTAAAAGATTAAAAATCCCCAGACAAAGGAAGGAGCGTAAAAAACTTAAATAAAAAGACATATACAAGAGACTCTTGGCTAGGCCTAGGAACCACATTATTGGCACATAACCTGCCGCAAAACCAGAATGTGTTGTTTTTACACCTTTTTAGTACCTATTAATCCAACAATATTTGTAACAGTGAGTTATTTCCCAGTATGCAGTCTCTATGCTAAACTAACAGGGATGCACCGATCAAATATTACTATTGGTATCGGTGCTGATATTAAAAATACATATTTTCGTATATATATGTATATTATATATACGTACATATATACGTATATATATATATATATATATATATATATATATATATATATATATATACATACATATATATAAAAACGGATGACATGTATGTACACATATGCATATATTTGTATATATATATATATATATATATATACACACACACATATATATATATACATACATACATACATGCATACGTAATAGGTTACAAGTAAAGTGTTGATAAAGTAAGTTGTAATGAATAGTATTACAGTAAATGATATGTGTGTGATTTTGGAAGAGTTAGAGCAAGAAGGAAGAGCAGAAAGAAGCACTCAAGTCATCCGTTTTAAAGAAGGATGTATTTGCTGTTTTGCCAACCGGCTATGGCAAAAGTCTAATATACCAGCTGTCTCCACTGGTAGCATCACATTGTTCGTTGCTCTGATTGGTCAAAGTGCTGGTCTATTATGTGCAGAGGCGGTTTGAACAACAACGGTTGGTCCCACCCACAGGCCTCAACTCTGCCTACTGACTGCCCCCAGACCATACATTTGATGTCATTGATGGCTTGTCAGGCTAAATGAGGAAGTGCCTTAAACTTGGGTTTTACCTTATCACTTGATTTATTACCTCAGTAAACATTTTAAATGAGTTTATAGCCTCAATCACTAGTTTCAAGTCTTCTCAATAACATGACAGTAAATTATGGTCTCATAGTCAAAAACAACATGGTGACTGCCAACCAAGATGGCAACGGCCAAGACACGATGCCTCAAAACGACAGTCGATAAACCAGAGGGAGATGTTTGCAGTGACTACATCCACTTCTTATGTAGAGTCTATGGGAAAGGCCCTTTGTTCCATAACGATTCATTTTATCCTTTTGGATGATCTGGAATAGGACTGTCAAGTCAAGTCAGTTTTATTTGTATAGCCCAATATCACAAATTACAAATTTTCCTCAGAGGGATTAACAATCTGTATCGGATATGACACCCTCTGCCCTTTACAAATGACGCTCATATTGACTAAGAAAAAATTCCCCAAAAAAACTTAACAGGGAAAAAGAAAAGGTGGAAACCTCAGGAAGAGCAACAGATGAGGGATCCCTCTTCCAGGGTGGACAGACGTGCAACAGATGCCATGTGTACAGAATAACAACAATGAAAACACATTAACACTACATATAACAACAGTTAATACATATAGAATTGTATGAAAGTGTCCAAGGGGACTGTGAGTGAAGCCTCATTGAATAGGGCCAAATCGGTTATTGAAACACCAGATTTTGCCACCCAACAATGACAAATGGAGTGGTATGTCCAGGTTACTGCACACTTTGTTTAAGTAGACCTAATATGAACTCAAGGTGTCAAGAATCTAGCACGTTACCGATGAATTGATGTCTCTTCACCAAAGGAGACAAATTAGTGAATTAAATTCTCTGGCTGCTCTGCTCCAGATCTGTTGAACAGCAGGAATGTGACAAGACAAAGAAAGGAGAAAGAAATAGAGATAGAGTGTGAAAGAGCGATATAGAGGTCAGCAGAGAGACAGTACCACCACTGTCCCACCACTCTGTCACACACACGCATCATCACACACTCAAATACACTCACATGCAAACAAACTGCGACAATGGCACAATGGCGTTCTGTGTTGTGGGGAGCAATGCAGCAACCGATCTAGTCAGGTGGCATCGCGCACTTCCTCTTACACACACACTCATACACACACACACATACAAATACACACACTACTACCCTGCAGGGCCCAACAACAGCTGACAAGCATCCAGCTTCTCTTCTGTCCTTTAATCTGCAATCACTCTCCATTCACCCGAGCTCTGCTGAATGGATCCCTTTCTCTTGACACAAAGAAGAAACATGTCCCGCTGCCAAAGTTAACTAGAGCAGGAGTCTGCGGCAACAAAACAAGACCTTCATGTCCATCCCTCTATGATCACCATCAGGAAGAATGCTGATCAACTGCTTTTCTTTCCTAACTCTATGTTCCATCTTCACACATCAAGTCTGGCTCACCTTGATTGGTCGTTCCATCTCAGGTTTCTTGTAACGGAGCCACATCATCCCAATGATTGCCATGGCGATGCAGAGCCAGTTGAAGAAACTGAAGAAGTTTATGACGGAGATGATGTCATTGGAGAAGGCGTAGAGAAGCGTCATCAAGCACTGGAGAGAGCAAGATAGACGCAATCAGGAGGGCAAGAAAATCCACGGATCACTGTTGTGTGTGAAGGAGACAGCAGCTAAATGTTTCTAAGAGTACGTACAGTGAATATAAGTGAGGGCAGCGGGGTCAGTAGTGTGGGGTGGATCATGGAAAGCAGACTGGGCAGGTGACCCTCCCGGGCACCCACGAAGAATAACCTGAGAGGGAAGGAAAGACATAAACGCTGATTCCAATGATTCAATGCGTTTATGCAGATGTTTTTGAGCTCTCAGTTGTTCCCCAAACCCAGTTAGACAGTCCCCATGTACTGAAACGTTTCTGTTTTACATTTGGTGTGTGTGTGTGTGTGTGTGCGTGTGTGTATATTACCTGGATGATGTGAACAGAGAACCGTTGACAGATCCAAAGCAGGACAGACCTACGAACACCGGAATGATCCACGACATTGGACCCAGGTGTGCATTACCAAATTCCTGCAGGAAACCATGATATCATCACAACCATATCAAAATTTTACAGACATGTGGTTTGGCTCAACCACAAGATCCCTCACTGGAGCTCAATAAAGCCATATTATCTTGTTTTGTTATTCAGGTCAGTGGTCCCCGACCACCAGGTACCGGTACCGTTCCGTGGCTCATCTGGTACTGGGCCGCACAGAGGAAAAAAAAAAAATATTGATGATCAGTCTGAGAGATGTTTTATTTTGAAAAATAATTCTCTCCCAATTACATCCATCTTTGCGTCTATGCCTCCTGTCACAGGGCTCCCACCAATTCAGCATAATGGTGAGTTGTATTTTTTATGCACTTTATATTTATTTTTATGCCGGTCAAATCATTTTTTTCCACTCCCATCCCCTCTGCTCCGTGAAAATATCATGTTACGTGAAACCAGTCTGTGGTGCTAAAAAGGTTGGGGACCGCTGATTTTAGGTAACAAACCAATGACATACCAAGAACACATCAATGACTTTTAGGTTTGCATTTTCAACCTGAAAGATTAGGGTTAGGGTTCGAGTTACAGTGGAACTTTATTGACTGTATTTGGCACCCTGCATACAAAAAAAGTAGTACTGTAATTCCTCACCTCAGCCACAGCCTTCGAGTGGATCACCTGCTCGGCCGAGAGGGTGGTGAAATATGCCAGGTTGGTCAGCACGTACACGACTGTCACTATGGGCAGAGAGATGATGATGGCACGGGGGAGGTTTCTGAGGATGAAGCACACAAACATTCTGAGTTACAACTCTGATTACATCTGCGTCTACCAATCACTCCTCTGCAAACAAGTCTATATCTGATCGCAAAACGGTGCTCACTTGTAAGGCTCAATCATCTCCTCTGTGACCAAGTTCAAGTAGTTCCTGAAAGCAAAGAAAGCAACACATAGATATAGTATGTAGGAAAACTGATATAGAGCACACCGTATTCATCTGTTGATTACTTTCTCGATTAGTTGTTTGGTCTATAAAATGTCAGACTCCTTTTGTCCACAACTGAAAAATATTCAGTTTACTGTCAGAAAGGAGTAAAGAAAACAGAAGCTGGCGCCTTTCTTTGAAAAATGACTCAAACCCATTAATCAATTATCAAAATAGTTGGCAAATATTTTAATAGTTCATATGTTCGTGTCTGAACTTACCAGCCGCCATAGGCAAACAGACCGCTGTAGAGCGCCAGGCCGATGCTACCAAAGTCATAGTTGGAGTCCTTGAAGGAGTTTTCTGGGAGAAGCTGATCTGTTCCACCTGGGAAAGAACACAGAGAAAGAAATGCTTTA
Source organism: Synanceia verrucosa (assembly GCA_029721515.1). Taxonomy (NCBI): domain Eukaryota; kingdom Metazoa; phylum Chordata; class Actinopteri; order Perciformes; family Synanceiidae; genus Synanceia; species Synanceia verrucosa. The sequence continues at coordinate 21,492,526 of CM056556.1, read as the reverse complement.
CAACAACAACAACAAGAACAACAGAAGTCAAAATTATCTGCCTGCAGGCTAGTTTACCAGCTAATCCAGAGAAACACAGAATATGGAACAAAACAATGATCACCCATTCATATTAAATCTGTCTTGGTGTGTGGATCAGAGAAGGACTGAAGAATTGCAATAGAGTTAAGATAGGCTAGGCCTATAAGCAACCCATTTTGCTCACAGCACTTCCTCCTCGTCCTCCAGGTTGATGTTGGTTTGAAGGGGATCCAAGCCACGTTCCTGACATAGCTGCTCCAGGCAACGCACATTCACATTCTCAGACGCAGCGACGGTTGCTAAACCAACAGCTTCGGGACAGTGTTGGTATTGGGAGTGTTAGCCTTAAGCCACTGTTTAGTGTGGGAAGCAGACAATTATCTGCCCTCCTGACGAACAGGCTTTGCATGACCACAGCATCCTAAGATCCCCACTGCCACAGCACTACAATACATGCCAAACCCGAAAGGTGGTCTATGGGGGTCTCTAGGTCCTGGACGGTACCATTTCTAAGCTCATGTCTACAGCTGAGCTTCCTTATGGTTGTTTCACCTTGTTCATAAAAGCACCAAAAGTTTCCATCAGTCGGGTTGAAGTAATTTGCTTGTTTGATTGTTGTTCACTTGGCCCTAATGTCTAGTTAAGAGGAAAATGTGTTTTTCAAACATTGCGAACCACCGAAACTATTAGAGGGTTCCAGAAGTTTTTGAGATTATCTGCGGACAGACAGACTCACACATGTATGCAGTAACTGAACACTTTATCTCCCGCTGGCTTTGCAACTGGCAGAGATAATAATACAAACCAAAGAAAAACAGAACAATGAACCAATGAATGTTTGGTATTATTGCAAGAAGAAACATTATATTCACAATTAATTAATGATCAAAATAGCAGATTCCTTTTCTGATGATTGACTAATTGTTTCAGTTCTGCTCACATCTCTTAACACTTATCAATATCCTTACTAGGCCTAATATATAAAGAGGTTAACAGTTGACCCATACATAGAAATAGGTATATTTGGCACTATGTGCCTGACAAAAAAACACTGAGAAACTAATTTAGCGTTCAGTTTCTATGACAACAGCACCTCCCAGCTGTGAGGCTTGAGCCTTTCCAGCAGGTCATAGTGGTACAGGAAGAATCACCGCTGACCCATGCTCTTATTTCTCCTTCTTCAACCCTGATCCAGCCCAGCTTCTATTTTGCAAGATAGATTACACCACGCTGGTCAGGAAACACTCAGAGCTACGATCAGGTGATCACATGATACTAGTGGCAGCCAGTGAAAGTGACTGACACACACACACACACACACTAAAATATGCATGCACCACACAGAACACATGCTCAAAAGAACTAGTCATACCAACAAAGAAAGTCAAGCAAGTTTCAACCTCTAGTGAGTTTAAATCAAGCCTGGTTTAATAATAGGGATAACAACAAGAATTAAGGTACCTTATCTTATTGCCAATTTCCATGAAAAAGTATAGTGAGCGTGTTCCCACCAACCATGGTTACCATGATTTGAACAGAAAACAGCATGTACTGAGAGAGATTTCAGGTAAGTTGTTTCCATTCAGTTAAACTGTACAATTAAAGCTGACGTCGGCAGCATTTTGAAATTCCGAGAATTCAAGCTGATACAACTGTCAAGTCAGTCCCCAATCTCCGACACCGTCCACCAAACCCCTCCCCTCTGGAGACGAGGTTGTGCATGTGAGTCCACACCAGTGTCTGAGTACACAAGCTGAGTGCAGACATACCATGTCTAATACCTCTTTCAACTGAAATTAGCAGGTCGACGTGGGATTTTTGAACCTGCATTTGGGCAGCCGTGAGAGCTGCGTGCCTGTTTTTTCCTACCTCCCATATATCATCATTACAGATTTAAGTAATGATGCACCGGAACACTGCAAGGTAAACAATAGACAGCATGGACGTGGGTCGACACGGCTTGACTTTCACACTGCAGCCATCCGATAAACTCCCGGGTCGATTGGCGGGTCGTTGACCCACGTCAAAATGCCGCGTCGACCCTTTCACAGTGCATGAAAAACCCGCGTGCAGTATCACAGCGCACACGCTGTGATTGACAGGCAGCTATTCCTTCCCCCTAACATGATTGATTAAACACAACAGGGAGCACAGGAGTTTTGCAAACTATACTATAACAGGCTTTAGAGGGAGCTAGAGAATTAGGGATTTTTCCTTAACAGCCTATTTTATACACTGATTCCAATATCCCATAACAGTTCAAGCAAATATGACTATAAAAAATGTTGCCAACTGCAGCTTTAACTATTAGCGTACAGTTCATGGTTTAGTAGGACCAAATAAAGAAAAAAAATGCAGTGGGTTCAAAGTACCCAGATGGTATATGCTTTATCATCAATGGTCGACATCTCGGTTAAGCAGTGGAACCAGTGGTTCCAGTGACAGCAGTTGGTCCGGACTATGCAGATTAGTAAATTTAGTATGACTATACAAACTATCAGTATGTTTAACTTTATTTTCATGTTGTATTTCAGACACTACCCTGCGAAACTCCACACAGTACGCATTACTGTACACAATAGGAACACTACATGGAAGTGTATGGACAGAGGTATCTAGATCAATAAAGTTCAACTCTTTAATAAGAAGATTCAGAATCCTCCCACTTCACAAACACACGCCTCTTATTCATGAACACTTCAAACAGAGCTGCACTGGTGTGTGAACCAGCAGTTTAAAAACCCTTCAGCATGTCAAACTGGACTTTTAGACATCAGAAATATATTGTTCTGTAAATTTAACTGTGTTTTTTTTTTAATGTTAGTATCAGATGTGGTGAGGGGAAAATCCTGGCATTTTAGAATAACAGGAGGACTGTGGCAAGATGAAACTAAATAAATCAGATATGAGTTTACGCTACTGGTCAGCAAAAGCTCAATCTGTGTGTGTGCTTCACTTCTAATCAGTGTAGGCAGGTGTCAGATTGAGAGAGCAGGGGTTTACTACAGCTAATCAGATTACATTGTTCTCTAATCTGGGACAGCAGCAGACTCTGACCTTATGAGCCACACAGAGCTCTACATGACCATGAGAAGGAGTGGTCGCTCGATTTAACATAACCCACAATAACAAAAGACAGTTTGGCCACGTTGTATTGTAGCGTTGGATCATGGGAGTTGTAGTTGGCTTCTCCCGATTAGGATTCCCTCAGTGTTCATCATTCAGTGGGTTTTTACTTCTTACTTATAACAGAGGTCTTCCCCTCTCCAAAACAAACAGACCCAGTAATCAAAACTGGTAAAAGCATTGACTAAATGTCATTGGTCATTGTTGGAGGAGCTGCAAGTAAGATTAAATTTATGAAAGCTGTAGACAAACACTACGCATGCACCAGGGGGATATGACGGCACTCACAGGTGACCAAATGTCCACTGACAGTCGCAGTAGTAGTAGTAGTAAATAATAGAATAAAGGTAGAACAGTGTTAGTATTTGCATTAGTGTACTTCTATATTTGTCTATATTGTACTGTATTAGGGCGGCACGGTGGTGTAGTGGTTAGCACTGTCCCCTCACAGCAAGAAGGTACCGGGTTCGATTCCCAGCCCAGGGCCTTTCTGTGTGGAGTTTACATGTTCTTCCCGTGTCTGCGTGGGTTCTCTCCGGGTACTCCAGCTTCCTCCCACCATCCAAAAACATGCATGGGGATTAGGTTAATTGGCTAATTTACATTGACCGTAGGTGTGAATGTGAGTGTGAGTGGTTGCCTGTCTCTGTGTGATGAACTGGTGACTTGTCCAGGGTGTACCCTGCCTTCTGCTCTAAGACAGCTGGGATAGGCTCCAGCCCCCCCGCTACTGTATTAATTAGGGATGCACAATATATCGGCATTAATATGGGCATCGACTTATGTCCATCATTTTTTAACATATCAGCATCAGTCTGATGAGTAAAAGTGGGCCGATATTAAAAACCAAGAAACTTTTTTGTCATGTATCAACATCGGGAAATATCATTAGCCCCAGCAAGATTAATACTGAATATTGGTATCAGCCAAAGTTTCACATTGGTGCAGCTCTAGTATTGATATAAACATGTTATTAGTCTTATTTTTGTACACTCTGCTGTGACCTAACACTTTAAATGTGCAGCTGCTGATTTTCAGTGTCCTCTGAACTTTATAAAAAAAATCAATCTAAATGAACAAATACATATTATTTCATTTAATTTTTAATTTTAACACACTATACCATTATATTACACTCTCCAGTAGTTCACCACCTCCTCCACCTCCTTGACTCCAACTGCCAAACAGCAGTCAGTGAGGGTTTGGGTAAAAACATGCTGTCAGGTTAGTCTGTTGATACAATCACAAACCATGTTGATGTAACCACGTGTCTGGTGTTTGTCTAAATCTAGATAATCTGAGGCGTCTCAGACAAATAGTTGTTAGAAGTGCTGCGATGAAAAAGATTGGTGATACAGCTTTAGGAACGCGTTGAAGCTAAACATGTTCAAAAAGCTCACTTTGAAACGGCGCAGTGAAGGACTAGAATTACAAATGAGTAGAATTACTCCTCATGCTCCAGCTTGTGCGGATTAAGATGACTCAAAGGCAGATTCAGTGCAGTGAACAGTGAAGAAGGAAGTGGAAGAGGATCAGTCAGAGAGCTCAGGCTTTTTGTCTCGATGTACTGGAATGGAGGGAGGTAAGAGAAAAGAACAGAAATTAAAAGGGATGCACGATATTCATCGGACTGATAAAATATCAACTCTTTGGGGGGAAATAACAATTTTTTTATTGATCCGATAGGTACATTTTGTTCGATAAAAAGGTCAGATAAATTAAATTCTGGGGAAATTGTTTGCAGGCCGAGTAGCCCCAAAACAAGCCATGATGTGCTGCCTATGTCACCTATGCACACCTTGCTAGCAGGACCCAAACCTGGCCCTGTCTCTGCCAGACTAATAATGACCATGTCTTTAACAGTGTGGTTGTTTTTTCTCCTGGCAACAGCCAAACCCAGACTCATCCATCAGATTGTCAGATGGAGAAGCGTGATTCATCACTCCAGAGAACGTGTCTCCACTGCTCTAGAGTCCAGTGGTGGCGTGCTTTACACCACTGCATCCGACGCTTTGCATTGCACTTGGTGATGTATGGCTTGGATGCAGCTGCTCCGCCATGGGAACCCATTCCATGAAGCTCTCTGTGCACTGTTCTTGAGCTAATCTGAAGGCCACATGAAGTTTGGAGGTCTGTAGCGATTGACTCTGCAGAAAGTTGGTGACCTCTTCGCACTATGCGCCTCAGCATCCGCTAACCCCGCTCCGTCAGTTTACGTGACTTCCACGTTCTTATAATATAGCTGACAGTTGACTGTGGAATATTTAGGAGTGAGGAAATTTCATGACTGGATTTGTTGCACAGGTGGCATCCTATCACAGTTCCATGCTGGAATTCACTGAGCTCCTGAGAGCGACCCATTCTTTCACAAATGTTTGTAAAAGCAGTCTGCATGCCTAGGTGCTTGATTTTATACACCTGTGACCATGGACGTGATTGAAACACCTGATTCTGATTATTTGGATGGGTGAGCGAATATTTTTGGCAATATAGGGTATCTTGGAAGCCCCAAAATTACTCACAGGCTGCGTGAGAGCACCTCCTTGTGCCTGCCGCCAGAAAACCACTGAAATGTGTATATATACGTCATTTGTCACTCAAGCACTGGCTTTTAAATGATATAGACTGTACATATAAGTCAATGGTACTCAGTGAGTTAAATAGAGACCTGCTGTAATATCCCATTTAAACAGCATCCACATACCTCTTCCTTTCTCCTCCTCTTCCCCCCCTTCAACGACCTCCTCCCTCAACCTCCATCTCTTTCTAGTCCACGTCTGAACAATTCCAGTCAGTGTTCAGGCACTGTTTGCCAACCGGTCAGCTGATCTGAGAGCCTTAACCTCTCACCTACGCATAAACAACCCATTTTGCATTTCAGATTTCTGAAATTAAACAAAGAATTGGGTTCAGATTTAGCCACTTCTGTGACATAAAGATGCTACTTTCACATTTGATGCAATGCCAGCAGCAAGGTAAAAGTTTGTGCAAAACCAAAGAAGGCAAATCTATAACTTTGAGAACTTTTAATGCAGACAGGAAGTGACTACATTTTCTTTAGGTCAGGGCTCAAAAATTTACACTGTTCCGTCTTCCCGGGGACATAAAAATCTTTATGTGGGATGATAATTAATATCCCCGAAAGGGATTTTTTTCCACTTGCAGCATGAGACTCCTGTAAGACTGCGGTTTAAGGACGCAACGGAAAATAACAGCAGTGTTGAATCAAGCAGGCTGGAGTTAAAGACTAAAACATACTCAATGTTCAATTTTGTTATTTGCAACTTCATAAGAATATGGTTTGATCTTCATTTGTTTTTCTATTTCTTTTGCTGTTTAAATATATATTGTGCTCAAATAAAAAAAGAATTGGGACAAACTATTTTCTTTAGGACGGTTCAAATCGTATTTGGGGACGGTGGCCGAAAAAGTTAGAGCCCTGCTTTAAGTGCTTTTGCCTGTGAACTTTAGGTTTGGTGTTGCAGTTCGAGATGAAGTGAGACAGTCAAGAAAACCACTGATCTTAAAAAGTGGAATCTTACAGCATGAATGGTGAAATGTCAGGTGACAGGACAAAGGTTAAGAGGTCGTGGGTGAGACAGAAAACACACAGCTGAGCTCTACAATCACCCCTCAGTTTCAACTCAGTGACATTTCACTCCTCTGCTGAGTCTCTCTTTGGTTCAAACAAACTATTTTGCAACTGAACCAAGTAAAAATCAGCTGTCATCATCTTCTAGCCGCCAATCCATAATACTATTTACTTTGTGATTATATTCATATCTGTAAGATTCAGTCTGCATCTCACATTGACTCAGTTACATTGAGCAAACAAGCTTGCTGACTTCCCTTTTACCAGGTTTGCCTGTACACTTGTTTTCTATTTGCCTCTATATTTCTGTCTCAAAGGAGGAGGAGGAGTACAGCAGCCGACAATTTTGCTGCAGACAGGAAGCGAGTCAGCAATAGAAGCACAACAGCACTTGGCAGCAAACACAGACAGGCAGAAGGGGGCATAAGCCTGCAGATACCTGATGAATGTGTTTTTTGTCACTGGATACAAATCCAATCAATGTTTAGACTACATGTAGTAGTTTAGTTTTTACGTCATGGACCTAATGAACCTCTAGAGAGCTGAACCGCCATCCTGTGGAGGGCAGAGTTTGATTTCCAGTGCTCCCTTCCTGTCTGTGTTTGTAAAATCGTCAGTAATCTGATGACTTCTAAGGTGACTTTATGTTCTTGTAGTTCAGAAGTAGATTTCCAATGAAAGGAGCTGAGTTCTGGTCTCTGTGCCCTTCTCCCAGCTTTGGCTGCACTTCACAGCGTACTGTGACCTTCGTGAGATTTTCGGCCAACTCCAGGAAGCCGAACACCAGCCACTTCACTTCTCCAGGGTGCAACATTAAAGCTATAGTCTTTAATTCTGTTCACAACACATATTGTCATACTGAGTGAAATGGTTCTTCCAACCATAGAGCAGTCAATACATTATGTGTTCAGAAAAAGGAATGGAAAAAAAAAAAAAAAAATCAGACCTCTGTGGCAGCTACAGGACTGTAAAAACTCTGACCAATCCCTGACATCCCTGTCCGAATGGAAAGAACCAGTCAGATGCCTTTGTGTCTCGTCCGACAAGGCTGCGACAAAAGTCTGGATAAAGCTAAGAGGACAACCCAGAGACAACATCGGTGGAGACATTGAGACATCTGAAGGGACTGAAAAGTGATGCAGAAGTTTCTTTTTGTTGGACAGGTAATTATTTATTTAGCTTCAGGAGATGTTATTATTTTCATGAAGTATGTAAGATTTGCCAACTTAGCTAATTTTGTAGCTAAGTTGGCAAATTTAAGTTGGCAAATGGCTAATTTTGCTAATGCACCGACTGTGATGGCAGAATCATAATGTAAAAGATGAGTGGAAAGCAGGCACTTAAACACAGAACTATGCAGGCCTATTTGAATGCTACCCGTAATTAAATAAATAAATTAAAATGAAATAAAATGTAACACACTTTGTCGCAAATTTGTTGCCACATATCAATTTGGTTCGGTCATCTGTAGTGCTTGAATTTTAAAAGAAATAAGTTAGATTACAAATTACGTCATTAGTTATATTCAGCTGCTGCCGACAACACCCCTGCCAATAACGCTAGATGACACTTTGTCGCCAGCACAGAGTGGACAACGAACCTTAATATTGTCATCTTTAGCTGACAACTCAAAGTAGTGACTGTTTTTCCAGCGAGAAAACGCACATCTCTCTGTGTCGCACATATGTCGTGTCACTCCCTAAGACGCAAGAAGAAAGTAAATATAACTACGGACAAAATAATAATACTCAGGGATAAGTAACTTTAATCTAATTTGTTATCTGGTTTTGAAATAGTAAGGAGTTACTGTCTGTCCAGTTGGAGGGCTTCATGGAATTTCCTCCAGCAGCCAAGAATGCCACTAAATCTGAGTGTGCACACACACACACACAGATTTAAATGCATTACCCTGAACAAACTGTGTGTTTGTGGGGACTGGAAGAAAGTCTACCTTCAGGGCTTCATTTTATTTTACTAACTCTTCCAGGATGCTTAAACATCAATGAAAGGAGTGCAGCATTAAAGATGTCCACGGCCTTCAATGTGTGTGGATGTGTGCGTGAGTGTGGGTGTGTATGAAGCACCTTGGCCAATCTTGACGAAGCCAATGATGATGATGATCCCAAGAGCCAGGAGCTTGCCTGCTGCGAAGATGTCCTGCACTCTGGTGGCTGCCTTCACACTGTAGCAATTCACAAAGGTCAGCAAGACTGGAGAGGGAGAGAGAGAGGGAGAGAGAGAGGGAGAGAGAGAGAGAGAGAGAGAACTTTTTGAAGTTAAAACAGCTTCAAACAAAGTCTCCTTGAACTCTCTTTCATGCTTTACTCAAATTTGAGACAATGAAGGTCTATGTGCACCAGTGTTCATTGGACATATGTGTATTTGTGGCTCTAAAGGATGTTGGGGGATGGAAAAGAATTGATAGAGATTGACCACAGCTTACTCTTACACACACACACACACACACGCACGCACGCACGCACGCACGCACGCACGCGCACACACACACAGATGCCATTAAACGTAATTAACTAAAAGTAGCATGTCTCTTCAGAGCTTCTAAATCAAGTCGGGAACACAACAGACAGAAGCACAATGAGGCTCTGTGTTACACACACGCATATACAGAGTAGCTGCCATCCAAATTCTCACACACACATACACACACTACCACATATGCATGTACATGCGGACGAAAACAGGTCAAATGGAATGATAACTCCCATCAAAATAGACCTATGGGGCTGTAGATGGAGGGGGTCACGTGTGTGTGTGTGTGCATGTGTGGATTTGTGTGTGGATGTGTTCACAGTGACCCTGACCACCACGCCACCTACAAAGCAGACACGCAACTGCACGCCCAAGCAAGCAAGTCCTCGCGAAACACAGATAGCTGAGCCCCTCTCAGTGCTTTGTCATGTGGTCTTGGTTGGGATTTAGCCTTCAGTGAGTTTTAAGATTGAGTTCTCAGGTTACTGGCTGGCACCACACACACACACACACACACACACACACACACACATTAATATGCACAATGTCAATGTGTCAAATAGTTGATCAAATAGTTGTTGCAGCTAAAGCCTGGTGCCAAACAGGTAAAGCCACAAATAATCCAGTTAATCTTGTTAAGACACAAAACACAACAAGTCGAAACACACTGAAATTCACCAGCATTTGTACCCAACACTGAACAAAATGCGAACACATTTACTAATCTTAACTACAGCATTGTAGCTGAGGGTTACTGACTGTTGTCGGTGAAATCCTAAGTAAAATTCTCACACATTTTCCGCATGTCTTACACATATAACACATGATTAATGATGACCTCTATTTGTTAAAATCATAGTTAAAGCTAAAGCACAATAAGATGCAAAATTATAATTTAGATGTGTGGTAAAGAGCAATAGGAAGACAAACTAACGCCAGATCATAATAAAACTAAAATGATAAAACTGCTGAATATGAAGATTTCACTAATTACATTAAAAAAAAGTGCTGGAACAAGCCTGATAAATGTATGTTTATGTGTTTTAATACATTTCATGGTGTATTTAGAATTCCTGAGAGCTTTCAGTTCTGTCCAAAAGTGTTGTTAGATAAATATCACATTTAATTTTCCACGTTTATATTGATGACACTGAAAACGTTCAGCCCCAAAAAAAATAAAAAAAAATTTGATTATGGAATGTGTATTCATCACTTTTTTTCAAATTTCCGTGCGCGTTTTTCTTTGTAATTATTCATAAATTTATTTTTAATCATTTTAATTATTTATAAAAATTAATTATAGTTTTGAAAGTTAAATAAAATAATTATTGTAAAAGGATAAAATATGAAAAAGATAAAAAAAAAAAAAAAATTAAGGCCAACTAAGTAAATGTTCAATTAAATTAAACTATAATTTGATCCTGTTATGAACGAGGCGACGATGCGCGCGAGCGTCTTCCGCCATCTGATGTAACAGTTTGAGACTGCACACGTGCGATTATAACTTGCGCACATAAACTGTGTATGTCAGCACTAATGCATACCGGAAGTGAAACTCCAGCCTGTTTACATCCACCCCGGTTAGGAGGACAACAATCAACACCAACACAACACCACCTGAAAGTTGCATCATCCCGGCTGCAGCCAGGCGAGGTGGGAATACTCACGGATGCACAGGCAGGCCAGGAGCTTGACCCCGTCCTGCGGGATCGGACACACGGGGAAAATGGGCTTGAGGAGGTAGGTGGCGAACACGTAGGCGACGATGTACTGTGAGGACGGCCGGATGATGAGCAGCTCGATCCAGAGTTTGAGGAACGCCAGCAGCGAGCCGTACACCTCCAGGATGTAGGCGTAGTCCCCGCCGGACTTGGTGATGGTGGTCCCCAGCTCCGCGTAGCACAGGGCTCCCACCGTGGAGAACACGCCGCACACCGCCCACACCACCAGGGACAGACCCGCCGAGCCGACCTCCTTCACCACGCCGCTCGGCGTGACGAAGATGCCCGAACCAATGATGGTGCCCACGATGATGGCCACGCCGTTCATCAGCGAGATGGTCTTCTTCAGCTCCACCACTTGACCCCCTCCATCGTTGCTGGGGTCCTCTCCCAGCGCTCCAGGTTGGCTGGAGTCCCCCTTGTTCCCCGCAGACAGCATCCTTTCCGTGACCTGCTTGTCCTCATCCCTGTCTGCCGGGGAATTAGAGTTCCTCTTTTTCAAAGCCGACATCGTTGGTTTTCTGTCTTCTTCCTCACTTAGAGGGCACAAGGCTTCCCGCTTCACCGGGTCTCTTCTTCCTCCTCTTCTTCCTCTCTCTGCCTGTCCGCTGTGCGGTCTGATGCCGGTCTCAACCACGAGGAGTCCGCGTTGTGTCTGTGGTGTGAGTCAAGGTGGCGTGCGTTCTCCTGTGTCTACTATCTCCGCGTGTACAGACGCTATGGAGACTGGCACGGTGGCCCTCCTCCGTCAAGGCCAGCCCCTGGTTTAACTCGCAGTCTCCTCCTCACCCAAGCCAGCCATCCCTTTTGCCCTTTTCTACCCCCTAGCGGCACGACCAGGTACTACGCCTCCTCCTCCTCCTCCTCCTCTCTCCCCCATCCAACGCCTCCCAGTGATTTTGTGTTTGATACTCTATATGACATCACCTCTGTATAAAACAACACAGAAATGTCATCAGTCCAGCACAGGAGCAAGAATTACTTCACAATATGGAATGAGTGCTTTCTCTCTCTCTTTAACCAGTCACCCAAACCAGTTGGACTGTTTTTTTATGGTGTTGCAATCTCAGAGAGAGACTCTGAAAATAGCCTGAGGGGAGTTGATATCCCTCCCCAAGACTGGGAATCCACATGCCATTAGTGGATGTGGTCCATCCACTTTTTAAATAACTGCATAGACTAATTCATTTAGCCCAGAGTCACCAGTGAAATCGCTCACTACTTTAAGACATGGAAAATGTATATCCTCAGGATATTGCATCTCTCACCCACCCAAGATAAAACATAATCCCAGGACCTTGTTGCTGTGAGGTGAGGGGACTGTATTGAAAAAAAATGTACTCCAACTACACAAAGCACATTGAAGACAACATATACAAGACAAATACAACATCTCCCCGAACATTTTTTCTCTTGGAAGGCCAGAAGTAAACACCTGTTCACCTACTTTAATATTATTTTTTTATATAGTTAACCCCCTAAAACCCACATGTAAAGATTTGGCTCATTTCCAGTCCTGCCCGATTTATGCATTCAATACTGTTTCGAGATCCCAGTATGTAGACATATTCAAATAAATAAATGACATACAGTATGTGTACTATATTCAACAAACTATTGTTGGATGTGTGTCTGAGGGGGACGATCAGGAGTACAGGACCGTCATCACTGGCTTTGTCGACTGGTGTGAGCATAACCACCTTCAGCTCAATGCCAGTAAGACCAAGGAGATGGTCATTGACTTCCGCAGGAGGAGGACACCCCAGACAGCACCAGTGAACATCCAGGGCCTGGACATAGAAATGGTGGAGAGCTATAGGTACCTGAGTGTTCACCTCAACAATAAACTGGACTGGACTCACAACACAGATGTCCTGTACAAGAAGGGCCAAAGTCGTCTCCACCTGCTGAGGAGACTGAGGTCCTTTGGAGTTTGCAGGACTCTGCTCAGGACCTTTTATGACACTGTGGTAGCGTCTGCAGTCTTTTATGCAGTGGTCTGCTGGGGAGCAGGGAGCACAGAGAGAAACAGGAAGAGACTGAACAGGCTGGTCAGGAGGGCCAGCTCTGTCCTGGACTGCTCCCTGGACTCCATAGAGGAGGTGGGTGAGAGGAGGATGTTAGCTAAGCTCACCTCCATCATGGACAACCCCTCTCACCCTCTGCATGGGACTGTGGAGGCTTTAAGCAGCTCCTTCAGCTGCAGACTGAGACTTCCACCCTGCAAGAAGGAGCGCTACCGCAGGTCATTCATACCATCAGCAATAAAACTTTACAACATCAGCATCACTGGCTGATGTAAACACAATCTGGACTCATCTCCATCTCCATCACTGTCATTGTTATTGTCACTGTCATCACACTACCACTTTGCACAAAAAAATAGAAAATTGCACTGCCACAATAATAATTGTGTTTTAAACAGTTTCATCTGTACAAGTATGTATATATATCTATATATTTTTCCATTGTATTTTAGTTCATTGTAAATATGTAAATATTTTTATTCTATTCTATTCTATTTTATTATTATTACTATTGTGTCTGTGTTTTTGTCTTTGTTGCTGTGGCAGGTAAATTTCCCCCCCAAGGGGGATGAATAAAAAAACTATTCTATTCTACTATTCTATTCTAAACTACATAAGATTAGCATAAAGTGAGCCCATTTTCATTTTCACGTCTTTGAGGTCACAGATCATTGGACCCCTGAAATTATTTTTTTTCCCGAATCTCCTTTAATAATAATAATAATAATAATATATTTTATTTGTTAGGCACCTCTCTTGACACCTAAGGTCGCCTTACACTAAAGATAAACCAACAATGCAAACACATTAAAATATATTAAAATACATCTTAAAAAAACATTCAAAAATGAGGACAATGCATGTGATGTTAAATGTCGGCCAGTCCGAACAGGTGTGTTTTGAGTTTGGATTTAAAGTGCGGGAGTGAGTCAGGAGGGAGGAAGCTGGGGAGCAAAGCGACTTAAGGCCCTGCTCCCCATGGTGACAAGACGGGCGGGTGGGACAGTGACCTGGAGGGAGGAGGAGGAGCGAAGGGAGCGGGCAGGTATCAAGACATGGAAAAGGTCAGAAAGGTAGGAAGGAGTGAGGGATTGGAGGACCTTGAAGGTGATGAGGAGTGTTTTATAGTGGATGCAGGAGGTGATGGGGAGCCAGTGGAGCTGTTGTAAGACAGGAGTGATGTGGTTACTGGAGGGAGTGTGAGTGATGATGCGGGCAGCAGGATTTTGAACCAGTTGGAGTTTATGGAGAGTCTTTGTATCCTTTTTCAAAAAACAATTGAGCAGCAAGGAAACATGTACGTTTGATGTTTCTGAATTTTCTCTGTCATTTTGTCCCTTTCGTCAAACCTAGAAATAATTTAATAATAGTCCTGGATAATTTTTAATAGACAGGAAACAAAGAAGAAATTGGAGACAGTCAAGTTTCTACGTAACAGTGTCAACAATCCCAGCCCACATACAACCACACAGCAATACTGGTAAATGACGCTTAACCAGCTGCACCCATCAGATGCCCCAGATTGATGACTTAACAACTGAGAAGAAAGCTCCGGGGAAAAGGAGTGGTGAATTAAGTAGGTGAATGTTCTTTTGAGAAGGTAATTGTGAAAATCATTGTTCAAGGTGAGTTTAAAAGGGTCAGACGGGCAATGTACTGGCAGCAATTTGACTCTCAGACCATTTTAATGCCAATCCTAGTGTCACCAACATATTCAAAATCAGTTAAACTCCATGGACCACACTGTGGTTAAAACTACTAAATTACTAGCTGTATTCTCCCCTGTCTCATATCATGGCAAAACACACAAAAAATGTGCTTTTATAAAATGGTCTCGGAGCTCTGTAGAGACTATGAAATTCCCCCTGTGAGACAGACAATTTCCTTTGTTTAGACTAGGTGGACAAAATCAACATTTATTGGTGAAATCCAGCCTGGAGGAGCATCCTGATATTGTCTCAATTCGTCTACAAAAAGCATGAAGAATGCAGGACATTTGAGCCACAGATCAAGAGACACAAATATACTTTAATCCATGTCTGCTGTCCATGGTGCGTCTAATCCCTGACTGTCTGTCTTTGTGAAGCTGCGCAACTGCTCCCCCAAGAGACATGGGTATAAATGAACGCTCCAACTAACAAATATCATCTGTGTAGTCAAAGCTCCATCGTTGTCCAAAACCGCAAATTACAAAATTACAGAGGCTGTTTAAAATAATGGAACCATGGAGACGAATGTCTGATTGGGATTATGAAATATATGTCATAGTATAAAATTGTTTAGATCGTCAGCATCGCTGACAATAACAAAAATCCCTACTGCTATTTATTTGTCTTTTTCATTTTCATTGAAACAAAAAACATAAATCAAATTGATTATTGGTTGTGGTAGATGCGTGATTCACTGCTATTTAGTTTATCTTAAAGGTACAGTGTGTAGGATCATCTAAATGGTGTGATTTCAGATTAGAACCAACTGATTAACCCGCCGCTCACTCCTCCCTTTCCAAGACGGTGAAATTGTGGTTAACAGATCCATACCATAATAATACAGCTGTAGGGGCAACAGAAGTAAATCAAAAAGAGCAAAAAAGACTCAACTGGCTTTGCTGAGGTTTGTTGAAGATTCTTCAGTTCTGCTGGTAGAGAGTCCACATACTTTTACTGCTGTTAGAGCAGAAAACAAGCAAATGACCCAGACCACTGTCTGTCTTCCCTGGCTAAAACCTGGACATTGTTGTCCTCAAAAGAGTGGCCTGTGTTTTTCAGGTGCAGGTGAACTACTGAGTCTTCTCTGTGAAGACAACCTCCTCCCTATGTAGTAGATATGAAGGGCTCATTGGAAGCTAACAAAAACATAGCAATTGATAGATTCTATTATTTTCCATTTCTACTAGAGCCCCCAACTATAATACCTTTGATGATATATTTACTCTTTCTCTATTTGAGTGAAAATAGAACTCTTTTTTGACCAAGATGAGCATTTGCACAAAAATGCTCCACATCATTGTAAAATGTTTGGTATTGTTACCGAACAAGCTCAGACTATGCTGCAAATGATTAGTAGCCACTGATGCTGCAAACACATGCTGCAATACCGGCACTGTTAAGACCATACTGTTGCTTTATGAGGCAAGAGTGGACGTTTCTCCTTTTGTCTTTGTCTTCCCCACAGAACAGTACATCATGTTTTGTGTTGTAAAAAATACTACTATCTGAATGTGAATGAGACAATGACATAAATATCAAATTCTTCACGTAGGACGTGCAGATGTATGAAGAGGGAGCGCTGCACTGATGGGAATAAGCTGGTGAACAAAACTGTGACTCTGTAGCGTGGGTGTGGGAGAGGGGAGAGGTCCTGTCCGGGCAGCTGTAGTAACATCCAGCGTTTCCAGCTTCTTTCCCAGGGAAACTGCATGTAGACCAACCACTGAAATCATCAAATATGCAAACATTTATCTGCTGCTTATCATTTCTACTGATGTGTTTGGAAAGTCTGAGAGATGCATGGGTGGAAACAGTAGTGTTTATTAAATACATCCGTCACAGTGTCTGCTCATGATGAAGTGATTCTTCTGAGCAGTAATTCTTTAAAGCTGCATCAATCCATATTTTTATATTAACAATGGATCAGTTGAGTGTTTGCGAGGTTATAGAAGCTCACTGTGTCATATATGCCCCATATATGTCATATATAATGGATGTGTCATCCATCCATTATCTACCGCTTATCCTTATAGGGTTGCAGGGGGGCTGGAGCCTATCCCAGCTGTCTTATACATACACACACACACATATGTATATATATATATATATATATATATATATATATATATATATATATATATACATATATATATATATACATTACATATGCATGTATGTACATATATATATATATATGCATATACATATACATATATGTACGTGTATATACACATATATGTATATATATAATGTATATATGTATGTATGTATATATACGTATATATATATATATATATATATATATATATATATATATATATATATATATATATATATATGGAAATGGTCACTGAGACACCCATTGGTTTGTAGCCATAAACCAAAAGCCTTTAGACAGAAACACAGACAACTCCCAAACCTGGAAAAATAATTTACTAAATGAACATCATACTTGAGACCAGTGATTGAGACCATAAGCTTGTGTTTACATGTTTGCTGAGGTATTAAATCAAGTACAAGTAAAGTAATTTTTTCATGGACTTCAATGCAATTAGACTTCTTTTTTTTTGCAACCAGAGAACTCGCTCCATGCTGGCCCAGAGGTAGTCCAACGGTGATGATATTTCATAACCAAAAAATGACCAGAAATGTACTCATGTTCTTTTTAAGGTACAATATGTAAGACATTTATTTAAATTAATCATAAAATGGCCCTTATATGTCACCAGACATTAAGAAATCATGTTCATTTCAAATACTTATATCACTGACAACAGTAGTCCAGCCAGGATATTCTCATTTAAAAAGCCAAGTTGCAGCCCTCAACTGATGTTGATGTTGTCTACCAATCATCAAATCAGTAGTGTGTCAGCATCCGGGTTGCCAGCTCTGCTCTAGTTAGCACAGCTGTAGCTACGAATGTGTCGGATAAAATAATGTCTAACGTTCCGAAACCTAAAAGACCTCATTATGAATCCGAAATATGTTGTGACAAAGTCCGAAATAAAACAAGGATTTGTATAGGAGATGCCTTTGAAAGATGGAGACGACTGAAAGCGGACGGGCAGCAGCACTATCACCGCATACCACTGGCCACCACCCAGGAGCTCCGCTCTCTTTACCTCGTCGCTCCACAGCTCTCATCTGGCACATTTCACTCCTTCTAAGTGTCCATGATGATGCCCAAGGTGGCTGCTTTTCATTCACTGTAACACTTTCTGTTCCTGTTGGATCCTGCAGTCTAGCTGGCAACCTCTAATCAGGGGAGAGGGAGAGGGGAGACACTGCTCTACAGTAATTTGAAAGTGATTGTAGTACCAGTTTTGGCCACAATCCTACGTACAGTCCCTTTAAGTAGGGATAATATAAAGGAAGTTGAGAGTATGTTTGATTCTGTAATGAAACATAATGAGTAAAACTAAACAAGTTAACTTCTTGCCTGTTTTTCAGTCGTATACCCTTTTAAAGGTATAATAGAAGAATGATATTGTGTTTATCTGGACTGATTTCCTGTCATCGCTCTACTGAAGCTGAAAAGACCCCAAACAGCAGATCGAACCAGTCCAACTCCTTGAATGCTACTATGACTGTCATGTGAAATATTTATGCCACGTGTACGGAACATTTTAAAATTAAGTGCACTCACAAATGCATGCAAGCAAACCGGTTTAGGCAGACGTGGCATTTGAGTCAAAACAGGGCTCACATAGGATGGAAGTCCTTTGTCTGAAATGTCTGAAGCACCAAACAAATACATCAGAGAGGCTGAAGAGCACAGAGATGAGTGAAAGAGGAGGAAGAGCAGCTGGCTTGAAGTTCAGAAGGAAAAAGGGCCTCTCATTGTATGTTCCTGTTTATAGTGCTGCCTGTATGGACAACTTGGGGGGGGGCGGGTTCTTGGGTTGTTGATCTAAAACGATTCGCCTCAAACAGAACAGAAAGACAGCAGGAAGAGTTCTCTAATTAGAACCAGCTTTCTTCATCTTCTTCTTTTCATCCCGCAACATCAAGGTCACTATGGTGCACACTAAAAGGTATATGCGTTTGTCAATGGACATGCATTATATACTCATGAAATACTATTAGACCTGTTTTTACAGTCAGTCAATAAGCTATTTACTTGTCAAAGGGTCAGTTCACCAAAAAGACATACTCACTTACCTCTTGTAATATCCAGCCAATTGATTTCTGTTCAGTAAATAGGCATAATCAATCACAACAGGCACTACAGATATGGTTCATTAGGGGTCTACCATGCCCACCATGTTGTAAAAACGAAAGTGAAACACGTTCTAATCTGTAAAAGTAGATGAAATTTTACATTATAACAGAAACAAAAATGTTTGTTTTGGTTTACGCAAACCCTCTTAGTTATGTTTAGGCATCAAAACTGTAAAGTTTTCAGGTTTTGACAACAAAGTAAGGAACGTTAAAACATGAAAGCACTCAGTTAAGTTCTAACTTCTCTAGGTTTAGGCAACAAAACTAAAACTCCTCCCCTTAAGACTACGGATTTCAGTACAAAAATGCCACGGTAACCTATAAAATAGCTCATCAGCATCCAAAAATATACATATTAGATATATAATATATATATCACTGAAAAAACAAAATGACAAATTTATAGAGGAGCTAGAGGAAAGTCAAGGGATTGCAAATATCAGTTGGGTTTATCAATACTTTTGTGTTTAAAAAACACATCACTGAGCTCTACCATTGCAAAAATCGACAAGAACGTCATTCATGATCGCAAACACACTGTAATTTAGTTTGACTCAATCCCACATACACCACCCTGCTGCAAATACTCACTGGAAAACCAAATGCAGCCAAAAATAAAATAGTAATAATAATACATTTTATTTCTGTAGTGCTATTCTAGACACTCAAAGATGGTTTACATTGCAAGGCACATAATAAAAACAGACAGTAAAACACAGAGGGCATGTGTGGCCTTTTAAGATTCATGCCACATGGCAGGGTAGGATAACAAAATATTTTGACTGTGCATTGTTGGCTTTCTTTGAAATACTGCATGTATATACAGTACATATACTGACAATAAGGAAATAACATTTTACAACAGGTGGTCATAGAAGGGATCGATTTTCTTACAAAGTGTGTGCACTCCAGAGTTACACACATCATGCAGTTCAAAGCATCGGGGACTCCAGCCAGTCTGTCCATTCATACAATCAGGGGAAGCCCAGCAGAGACGGACTGGTGTGTCCCTGTACGCTCAGGCCCCTCTCCCCTGCAGTCAAGCACAATAAACCCCCCCCCAGAGGTCGGCTTCAATCAGTTTCTTTGGTTTGAATCAGGTGGAGGCTAAAAATCACACCGGGCCGTGGCCAACAGCATATAAAGGAGTGTAAACAAGCCATCCTCAGGACCCCAGGCGTATGGGTGGGGGCCACCAAACATCCCCTCCCTGTGTCAGAAGGGCTTCAAAGGTGATGGTTGGGGATAGGGTGGGGGTTGAGGCCCAGACAGTTTTCTTTCAAACAAGCTCCTGCCCCAGTTCTACTCAGAGAGGAGTAGGGTCAGGTGTGTCTGCAGGAGGAACAAACATTTCGTGGAAAGCCAGTTTGCAGAGCAGTGGCTTCAAAGGTTTCTGCTTGGTTTTGAAGGTTTTGGTTCTAAACAGATGTCATGAATATAACCCACAGCAAAGCACTCACCAGTTCACTTCTGCTCCAGTTATGGAGGACACATACAAAAACAAACACTACACATCATTTTTACATCACACATTATTTTATTACTGTACATCATCTAGTATATTAAGCTCTCGAATATCTGTGTGATGCAACCCCTGAGGAGCAGGAAGGGTTGGGAGTGGAGTGCATCCTTGTTGCTCAGCTGGACTGACAAGGAGCCATCCAGGTGGAGCAAAGCATGCTGGGAGGGCAGAGGGGCCTAGTGAAAGCCCTGTGGGGCAGGAATGTTGGCTGCCCACTGAACAAACAAACAGCAAAAACATACACCTGCTAAAACATCACACTATATATAAGCTACAGAAGGCAAGATAAAGAAAGTAAAGGCCACAGACACTTTCCACAAATTGAACATTTGTATTGCAATACATTGATAATCGCTGCATACTTTTCTTTAAGAAATAAAAGGCATGAAAAAGTAAATTAACACAAGTAAAATGCTATGAAACATGAAGGCAGATCATGGTGCACAAATTCAAATACATGAAATACAGCTGTATAAGATGAAGGCAGTATGGGATCCCTTGTCTCTGTGTTAGTACAATATACTGAAAATGTTTAAAAAAAAAATGTGACATTCTCAAAACTGGCGTTGATATGCGTCATCAATTTAACCCTAACCCATGTTACCATCACATTTATTCTATTCAGTGTGTGGCTTCATGCTGGGACCTGCTGGGGAGATGGAGCAGTGAGGGGGAGAACAACTATTTCTAAAAAGGAGGGGGGCAGTTTGGAGAGTTGTGTTGTTCATCTGGGATTTTATAGAAAGCCATGACCAAACCACAAGGCGTGGATCATCTACAAAACTGTCCAGGTGCATGGGCCTTTGTGGTTTGTAGTGCAATTTTAGTTAACCATTCAACTTTTTTTTCTTGTCTTCTTCTTGTCTAGTAGTACTGCAGCAGAGTAAGAGTCACCCAAAGAAACCACAACTGATGGATATCAGCCAAATCAGGCATACAGCCAGACTTCTTTAGATGATGCAAGGCTGCATCAGCTTGCTCTTACTTGTTGGATTAAATGACAAGCACCCAGAGAAGTGAGCTCAATTTACTTCAGTGCTCCTGGAGCTCTGGATGAGATGAATTAAATAGAGCCTCAACGAAAGCGGAACGTACTGATTTGGTTCCAGAAGTAAAAAAAAAAAACATTTGAAATCTGGTTGACATTTGTAACTATGCTCATAACTAAAAACCCAGCCATAGACCAAAGCCTTATATCAATGTTTATTATCTCTGGTTTCTCATGGCCTTATCCAAACCATTTCCCATAAGCCCACAGCTCAGACGCGTCTGTAATAACAGTGAAAGGAAGGGAGGGGGAAGTTAAAGAAGAAAGGCTTTAGATAGTAGAGATTACAGCTATAAAACTGGAAAAGATTGCTTGGAGAGAGCTTTGAGATGAATGAAACCAAGTTACAATAACTTGCACTGCTGTGCTTGAAAATCTTCATGGGGAACTGAAGTTTCTTCCTGTGCTGACGTTTTTTTTAAAAAATTTATTACAATCACAGTCACAAGGCTTTGATTTCTAAAAGCAGCCGCTGTAGAAGACGACAACTTACACTACGGAACCCCAGAAACCTTTTTGCATTGAGTCACAGAAGCTAATGGAAAAGGGACAGGCCCTGGCACAATGTCAAGTCTATATAAACCTATTTTTGGACACTAGCTAACAGGCGACAGTGATACGTGTGGGTTGTGGTGAGTTGGTCGGTGAACGAAGCTCACTAAGAAAGTCTATAATATCACAGCCATGTTGTGATAATTTTTCAAAATTCACTATATATAACCTTCACTATATTCCTGGACTCCCCGTCTAAAATGATGCATGTGATGATGTTCCACAACTGATTGGAACAGAATACACAAGGCACTGATGGCTATGGTAATTGAAAATACCTACTAAAAAAAAGTGATGACAATATATTTAAAATATATGTATGTGCTACTGTAACCTGGCATGTTTGTTAGTATTTGTGACAGTATTCGTAAAGTTCCTTTATAACCCTACTGCATGTTAGGGATGTTTGAATGTCACACTTATTGCATACAGTATAATCTCTTTGTAACAGAATAAGAAAACATACTTCCTAATTATCTTACTCACATATAGGTGACAAAAATACATGATGAACCAGTATAGTACAGTACAAATTTATTAGACCGCCACTCAGTGTAAGGAGTTTGCACTGCTGCCCTAAATTAACCGTATTGTCGATTACCAAAATACTTTTTTAATTATTTTTCTGTGATCAACCAGTATAAAAGTCCTTAATCAAAATGATATCTATAATACTAAAATACAATTATTGTTGTTATCCACGAATTTTAAATTTTACTGTTATTGAAAAAAATATCAAAGGACATATTTACTGTCATTCCTGAACATAAACATTTATTTTAGTAATTGTATTATTCTTCATTCATTTCTGACTCTGGCTTAAATTTTGATATAATTTTGATATAGTTTGAATTCCTCACTCCTGTTCAAAATGTTGAAGCAAAGGGAACTCAGTGAGAAAGAAAGAGTCTGAATTAAAGC
This sequence comes from Synanceia verrucosa, assembly GCA_029721515.1. Lineage (NCBI taxonomy): Eukaryota > Metazoa > Chordata > Actinopteri > Perciformes > Synanceiidae > Synanceia > Synanceia verrucosa. The sequence goes on along the minus strand of CM056556.1, from coordinate 21,469,576 downwards.
TCTTCATGATGCTGGATGATCTTTGAGGCAAATGGGGCAGGTGGTCTAATAAATTTGTGAAGCTCTGGGCTTTCAGCCGTAAACGAGCAGTCTCCTTATAGGGATAAAACTAGCAGCACCACAGCTGCAGTGCTGACTGCATCCAGCACACTGAGCCTCTGCTCAGCTGTTCTCTACTGGGAGCTGCAGGTATAAACCCCACGTACAGTAATGGAATGAACTGTAAAAGATATGATAAATACAATTCCTGTGAATAAAAATACGGTAAAACTACATATTTTCCCCACTGCAACCACCCAATATGGGTCGGTAACACTCAAAATTTGACAAATCCAAAGAAAATGAAAATAGCAATGACCCAGAAATAGAAGTTAAATGGGTTACAGTTTGTATTAAAAATAAATAAATTCAGTTCGCTCCATGAAAGGAAAAACAGCAATGAGTATGAGTGAAGATCGTCTGAGGACTCACTTAAAATAGGGTTTCTGCTTGAAGCATTTTGTTGCGAAGAGTAAAATTAGTCATGACATGGTGTGAAGATACTTTTGGTATGGTCACGGTGTGTGTGTGTGTGTGTGTTACTGTGTGCGCTGGCTACAGCAGCATCAGTGGGTGTGCTTGTCGCCCTCAGCTGATGGTGCTCCCTGTAGGAAAGGGATAAAGGAGGAGCGAACGGTGCGGCCGCAGAGAGACTGCTGTACTCTGAAGTTGTTCACCATGCTCTTCTGTACCTCCTCCTCAGCGGAGGTGAAGAGAAGACTCCGGAAAACCGCCAGCTAAAAGGGAGAGTGACAAAAGAGACAGTGTGTGAACATTCTGTATGAGCTTGTTTTAGACTGACTCACTACTGACAAAATTCTGCCATAACCATCTAAACACCTCCTTCATTTTTCAAATAGCTGGACACACCCTGCCTACTGAGAGGGATTACAGGTTAACCTATGGAGCCACGTCACCTTGACATGCAAGTTTCTCAGTGTTACCAATCCTCACTAGAGGACAACAGGAGCCCTCTAGTGACTGGTCTAGACCAGTGTTTCTGATTAATGAGAAGCTACTTTTTCTTACAAAATAATTAAATGAGTAGTCGCTGTGATATTTTCATTTCACTTAGAAAATGCTTGCTGAAGTTGTTGTTGCTGCTAAATCACTTGCATTTTCTTTTAGTTGAGTCTGTCTTAGGCCACGTTCTCTTTGAGACAGCCTGGTCTGTCCAGTCCGCTACTGTTTCTTTCTTTTTCAACCCTCACAATTTCTTATGGTAAATGTGTGAGCATGTGTCGCCGGAATCAGGAGCCTAAAGGGCTACACTGCGACGAGTAGGAGGGCCGCCACATTGAGCACGGAGGCCTAAGGTGCAGGCCCTGATGGAGCCGCTGCGGGTGCAGTTCTTGGTGGTAAATATTCCTCTTTAAGCGCACTGAAAGTTAATCTGAGCTTCTTTTTTTTTTTTTTTTAGCTAAAAACAACTCCCTCCTTTATCTGGAAACCAGGCTGACCAGAGCAGAGAACCCATAAAAAAAAGATGAAAGGTGTAGTTCAATATTAGAATGTGATCAATATTAAAGCCACATTACAAACCTTGACAATAATCCATGTGAAGGCACATTTAGTTAACACACACACACACACCTGGTCATGGCTGACTTCTATATGCTGCTTCATAACAATCCAGCTGACGGACTCTGTCAGAGGAGGTGTTGTCAGGGAGCCGTGGTACGTCCAGTAGTCATCGGTGTTGGTGGGTAACAGGCAGGCAGGGTCGAACCAGGTGAACTCCACTACGCTGCCCTGCAGACACACACAGGAAAAAAAATACACGTTAACAATTATGATATCAATTATTTTTAGTTATTTTAATGTTAAGGCCAAAGAGACAAGCAAGGTCATAGCTGGAAATTGCTACAATCTTCACACAAATGTTCTAATATTAAAAATAAAGTGATATTTAAAACAGTCATGTAACTCTAATAAAATCTCAATCTGTGAAAAACTTCACTATCATTACAGCACAGACAATATAATCAAAATATTACAACCATAATTATTTAATCATTACCCAATATAAACCATGTCACATAAGCACTACACAACGAGTGTTATACAAAAGTCACATTTCCTCTCATTGAACAAACAACGACCATATCAGACACTATTAGCGATAAGCTGCATAGAGCAGCAATGTGAAAGAAGAACAAACAATGACCTCCAGTCACTTACCTTTACATGTAAAACCACCAATATATAACAAATAAACCTTTTTTTCTTAGGTCGTTTTTATTAAAGACGACCTATCCATTGGGGGGGGCGCTGGAGTCTATCCAAGCTGTCTTAGGGTGAAAGACAGGGTGCACGTCTCCAGTTCATCGCAGGGCACACAGAGACAGACAACTCACACTCACATTCACACCTACGGTGAATTTAAATTAGCCAATTAACCTAATCCCCATGCATGTTTTTGGATGGTGGGAGGAAGCCGGAGTACATGGAGAGAACCCACGCAGACACGGGAGAATATGCAAACTCCACACAGAAACAATCAAATCTGGGAATCGAACCTGGTATCTTCTTGCTGTGAGGTGACAGTGCTAAACACTGCACTACCATGCAGCCCTATCCATAACATGCTCTCATATTCTGATTATTGTGCAAGGCCTGCAGAGTCCATTACCACCACTAGAGGGCATCAGTACTTCCCTTCCGGAGAGGCTTCTTTCACCATTTATTACCAGATTTTAAATGGATTTTATTAGGGACAATATATTTGGTAGGTAGACTATTGAGAACATTTCAGGGATCAGCACTTCATCGCAAAATGAGACTAGTCACGTGATTAATCGTGGCCAAATTGTTCCAGGTATAGTCAACAGTGGTGTTTGAGTCAAATATTTGTTTTAATTTAATAAATTAAACAACAGGATATTAGCATGCTATTTTAGATTATTGGAATGTAATCAAATAATGATACTTTGTCAAACAGACCAGACCTGACGATGAGCATTCCTACAGCCTCACATGTTGGTCTACATTGGAGGTACAGTGCTTAATCATGGACGCATTGAAACCTGCCGGGAAGTGAACCTGTTGGAGCCTCCAGATTCAACTGATAAAACTGTTATTTTTCTTCAAAGAAAACGGGGTGGTTCGATTCCCGGCCCGGGGCCTTTCTGTGTGGAGTTTGCATGTTCTCCCCGTGTCTACATGGGTTCTCTCCGGGTACTCCGGCTTCCTCCCACCATCCAAAAACATACATGGGGATTAAGTTAATTGACTAATTTAAATTATCTGTAGGTGTGAATGTGAGTGTGAGTGGTTGCTGTCTCTATGTGCCCTGCGATGAGGTGATGACTTGTCCAGGGTGTACCCTGCCTTTCACCCTAAGAGCTGGGATAGGCTCCAGCCCCCTCGTGACCCTATGTGAGGATGAGCGGTCGAAAATGGATGGATGGATAAAACGGGTTGGGGTTATTGGTCTACTGCTGCCTCAATTGACTAGATTGTTTGTGCTATTTTGTGACTGTGGTGAGCCTGAACTAACCAAACTCAAACAAAGACAAAATAAACTGATATTGTTTTGTTTTTAGGGCTGTCAAAATACGTGTGTTAATGTGATTAATCAGCGTTAATATGTTAACTTGAGCAATGGTAACGCTCCTTGGACAAACTGCCCCAGATGCAAGGTGCAGAAAAAACACACAACGTTATCGCGAGCCACTATATATTACTGCTTCTTAAAAAGAAATAAAATGAAGATTGAGATTTGAATTGAGTTCAGTTAATTGGTCCGGGCCAACGACAGTTTCAGTTTCTCATGTGGCCCCTTGGGGAAAATAACTGGCCACCCTTGCTATATACTGTTGAGTACATTTCAGGGACCAGCATGTCACAAAAAAAGGAAAGGTGGTGTGCAATGTGTGGACTAACCTTGTGTCTGATAGCAGGCAGAGAGTCTACCAGTTTCTGCAGCCCCTCATGTCTCTTTCCCACCTACAAAAGGATTAGACATTAATCTGGATTAGTCACAGTTTAAACTGCAGATACAACACATACACTATATTGCCAAAAGTATTCGCTCACCCATCCAAATAATTAGAATCAGGTGTTCCATCACTTCCATGGTCACAGGTGTATAAAATAAAGCACCAAGGCATGCAGACTGCTTTTACAAACATTTGTGAAAGAATGGGTCGCTCTCAGGAGCTCAGTGAATTCCAGTGTGGAACTGTGATAGGATGCCACCTGTGCAACAAATCCAGTCGTGAAATTTCCTCGCTCCTAAATATTCCACAGTCAACTGTCAGCTGTATTATAAGAACGTGGAAGTGTTTGGGAACGACAGCAACTCAGCCATGAAGTGGTAGACCACGTAAACTGAGGGAGCGGGGTCAGTGGATGCTGAGGCGAATAGTGTGAAGAGGTCACCAACTTTCTGCAGAGTCAATCACTACAGACCTCCAAACTTCATGTGGCCTTCAGATTAGCTCAAGAACAGTGTACAGAGAGCTTCATGGAATGGGTTTCCATGGCCAAGCAGCTGCATCCAAGCCATACATCACCAAGTGCAATGCAAAGAACTGGATGCAGTGGTGTGAAGCACGCCGCCACTGGACTCTAGAGCAGTGGAGACGTGTTCTCTGGAGTGACGAATCACGCTTCTCCATCTGGCAATCTGATGGATGAGTCTGGGTTTGACAGGAGAACTATACTTGTCAGACTGCATTGTGCCAAGTGTAAAGTTTGGTGGAGGGAGTATTATGGTGTATGGGTTGTTTTTCAGGAGCTGGGCTTGGTCCCTTAGTTCCAGTGAAAGGAACTCTGAATGCTTCAGCATGCCAAGACATTTTGGACAATTCCATGCTCCCAACTTTGTGGGAACAGTTTGGAGCTGGCCCCTTCCTCTTCCAACATGACTGTGCACCAGTGCACAAAGCAAGGTCCATAAAGACATGGATGACAGAGTCTGGTGTGGATGAACTTGACTGGCCTGCACAGAGTCCTGACCTCAACCCGATAGAACACCTTTGGGATAAATTAGAGCAGAGACTGAGAGCCAGGCCTTCTCATCCAACATCAGTGTGTGACCTCACAAATACGCTTCTGGAAGAATGGTCAAAAATTCCCATAAACAGAAGAAGAAGAGTTGAAGCTGTTATAGCTGCAAAGGGTGGATTAGGAATGGGATGTCACTTAAGTTCATATGCGAGTCAAGGCAGGTGAGCGAATACTTTTGGCAATATCGTGTACCATGTAGCGTACACAGCATTGCGTCACATTAGACTGCAGAATGTGTATGTGTACTGAGTGAACAGGTTTACCTTAAGGAAGACTCCGATAACAGCCAGTCCGTTGTCCTTCATCACTGCCTCCTCAAACAAACTGTACTTGCCAGAGTTCCAGTGAACCAGGTGGAGCTGAGAACACACACAAACACATCACAAGTCAGTCTGTAAGTTCATTTGCAAGGCTGTAAACCATAACCATACCACCGTCTGCCCACTTATTCTGTCCTCCAAACAACCCACTACTGTGTCCTTATTTTAATCTGTTTTCAAAGAGTTTATTCTTGTGCTTGACTCATTTTGAACATGTCTGGAAGTTTTTAAACAAATAGATGTAAAAATAGTTACTGTTGCATATTTAATCACTCATCTGGCCATATTTCATACTCTGCTGCAACTATACTACTGCCACTTACTGCATATAAATGCCATATATCTGTACATATAAATACATATATATTAATATCATACATAATGTCACTCGCACCTTACATTAGCTTGCACCTTAAATACTATGCACAGTATGTGTGTATATACAGTATCTCTCTCTCTCTCTCTCTCTCTATATATCTATATATATATATACATATATATATATATATATATATATATATATATACACACACACATATACATACCTCATCTTTTCCAAACACTGTGACCAAAAGCCTGTGCAACGAAATCTCGTTCTGAATATACCTGCTGTCTGTCTAAGTCTAAGATAGTGATGATATTGGTTAATGGGCTTTACATGGAGAAACGAAGACCTTTGCTTTTGTTTTTACACCCAAACTCACCTAACACACCACAAATGGAGGTACAAAGCCAATGTTTTGCTAACACTTTATAATAATCATTTATAAATGAGATATTGATAGTTTGCTTGTAAGCGCTGAATACTTAATTTTTCCATAAACACCACAAAGACATCTACAGGCCTAATGAATGCCCAAATTGATTTGTCTTTATTTATACTGACCATCACTGTGGCATGTCTTGATCAACCTTACAGTGAAGGAGTCAATAGATAAATTAAAAAAAAAAAACAAAAAAAAAAAAACAATAGTCAATAGTCTTTTTTTACAGACTATGCTAATAAACACAAAAGGCCTGATTCTCCTAAGTCATTCAAATGTGCAATAATTAAGATCAGTATGGTTCATGGTACAGTAGCAGCAGTAGTAGTAGTAGTAGTAGTATCAGTAGCTGGCTACTCCATATCCTTGTGGGAAGATGTGACAAAAGCAATCAGTCTGGACTGTAATTGGATCCTCTGCATGCGTACACATGCACGCACACACGCACACGCACGCACGCACACACGCACACACACACAGTCAGCCAGTCAGTCAGTCAGTGGAACCTGTTGTTACATAAATGTGCTGAAGTTAATGGAACAACATGAAAATAGATGTCCAGTGTTCAAACACGTGGCTGGAAACAGTACCTAGATTAATATGCCACCTGCTGACAGACAAACACACTGCCAGTGTGTGTGTTGTGGCTTAGCTGATATGAAGACAAATGGAGTCACACAGCTGGATCAAAGTCCCTGGCAGAAGGCCTGAGACCAGCTAATATACATCTAGCAATGGCGAAAACATGAGAAAGAATGTTCTGCTCCAATATTAATGCCGTAAATATACTCTCAGTATTTTTCCAGGCATTTCAAGATGGGCGTATGAGAAGAAAATAAATGGGACCGCAAAGTCAGTCAACATTACAGTGTTTAAACAGCGAACGGCTCATTTTGTTCCATTTCTCCTTTAACCCTTAACAGATCATTTGGTTGTGTGGAAATGAATTGCAGAGGACTAACTGCTCTCTCTAAATCTCTCCTCATTACTTGTTTTTTTTTTTGGAGGGCTACATATCCAACTTTTTCCATTCAATGCCTGAGTGACACACAACGCCCCTATACTCACATTAATCCAGCAGCAGGCACGTCATTTTTGTTATTTAAAAATAGCAACAAAGGGTGTGTAGTGTGTGCAACATAGCTTAAGATTCCCAGCAATATTGTTCCCATGTAAAAACAGACTGTGACGCTGCATTGTGTATGTGAGGACAATATATATATATATATATATATATATATATATATATATATATATATATATATATATATATATATATATGTATATATATATACACATGTATATATATATACATATATATATATATATACACATAAAGTTTTTTTTTTTTTTTTTTTTTTTACTTGCAATAAACACAATCTAACACACACACGTGTGTGTGTGTGTGTGTGTGTATATATATATCTATATACATACACACGCGCACACAATAGATACATAAGAGGAATGCAAGGTACAAATTGTGATAAGGACACTATCTTTAAGTAAGTTCAACCCATTTTGGGATTTCTGTACTGCAATTTCTTGTCATCTACTGATACCGATAACGTTGTGGGACAGGGCTAGTCACAAAAATGTTTATTTTTATTATTATTATTTTTTTAAAATATGTCATTATGAACAGATGTTTGCGTTCTAAAGTACAGTATTACAGTTTTTGTTTTGTGCACTCACTGTACATGCTCATAATACTGTGAGGCAAATAAAACATTATCCAAAGGGTATATAATATTAATATAATCAAATTAGTCACATTATCCTGTTTGTTTTACAGTAAAATTCCTTTTCTATATCTGTTAAATCTGCTCGTGTATGCATGTTATTACAGGTACTCGTACCTCTGCAGGGAACAGCCTCCTGTCCACAGTGTGTTCTGACCCCCAGGCGTTGCTCTCCCCCCAGTGGAAGTGGAATTGGCACAACCTGAATTTGTCTTGCAGGGGGCCTCCTTCCAGTGCTGCAGCAGATAATACAAAGACGGATCAGTGCACCGAATTTGACTTAACACATCTCACAATCCTTGTCAAAACGTATCAAATCATATTTCTGTCTAGGAGTTGTTTCCTCTTGTAAAAAGAGAAAAGGAGGAAATGATCCCACGCGGGGTGTCTGCCGAGGAACGAGTTGTTCAGGAAGTAACACACTGACTTAGAAACATCCAGGAAATAATGTACAGCAGAGGCAACAGTGACCTGTGCAGCGATGACTTTTTATTACGCCTGTAAACTGTGAATCAACAGCAGAGATACTGAAACTTAGATGAGGCTGCAGCCATGCCGAGAACACTCAGTTGCTTCTCTAATAAAATATAATTTTGAAGATTTTTTGCTGCTTGGAAAGTGATATGGTGTTTTTTGGTGCAGTCCAGCAATAACACCAAAGTAACCAACCTTTTAAAGACAGATTATATAGCAAGTGTCGAGGTCAGCACAGGGACGCGAGTCACATGACAGTCACCAGATCCACATGAAGGCTGTGGTTTTTATCAACAGCTTTAAGTGTAGCATTGATTAGAGGATTATTCTACAGAAAGAGGGTTGTTTAAGGGGGTGCAGAAGGGGATAATCCTCTTCTGTAGATCATAATCAAGCATTCCCCTGGCTGAGATTTCCTTTAAATTCATTCAGATTTTGTCGTTAATAATGATGAACGACGAGATTTCTACAGAGCAATCAGTGGCCGTGTTGAGTAGATTTAAATACTTCTTTTTATATTTATAGCCATTACAGATCTAGAAGACACAAACGAGTACTAACTGGATTTGTCCGCAGTGTCATCGTACTCAACCAGAAAGGAGTAGCCGTTGTTCCAGATCTGCTGGCAGGTTTGCGGGTCGTAATCGGTGACCAGGGGTTTCAGTTTCGAGTCGAAGACAGTCTTCCGCACGACGATGTCAATGGGAGACTGCCGATTGCCTCCTGGTACCGCGAGGGGTCCCTGCCACATGGGATGCACTGAAAGAGGAGGAGAAGAAGAGAGAGAGAGAGGAAGTAAATCAGCAAGAAGTCAGAGAAATTTTAAATGCAGAACAGCCACTTACAGTTTCATGGACAAGGTAAAAAAAAAAAAACAACCTGAAAACAAAAATGCTGACACTTACTTTTCATGTTGTACTCAGCAGCTTCCCTCATTTTAAGACAGTCCATTTTGAAGCAAAAATCTGCCTCATTAAAGAAATACAAACACTACACAGTGTCAGATAAGACAGACACAATCAATCCTTCTTCTCCCTTGAGCAGTTTGAAGGAACTGAATGAAAAAGGAGCAAGTGAGCAACAGTACTTCCTTCTCCTCTGGCATTTTTTTTCCCAAAAGGATATTACAAAATAAGAGAGCTGGGCTGGCTGTACAGAAAGTGACACACGGAATGTCCTGGCACGCCCCCTGCTCCCCCCCTACACAGCAGGGGAAATCTGACCAGGACCTCTGACTGGTCCTGCTCTGGCCGACGTCTGTCAACCGTCCTGACTTCTAATTACCCTGAAACTCTGCTCGCTTTCACTACCTCCCTCTTTCTTATTTTCTTTTGTCCATGAATTCCACCTAAATCGGACTTCACTTACGAGACAGTTTCACTCTCAAGTTTAAAAGGATTGCTGCCCTTCATCTCCAGACCAAGATCTACAGAAAGAAAAAAGGTGTTGCAGTCAGAATAAGCAGCCTAAGCAGAATAAGTCTTTTGTTTTTCCTCTCCATTCATCCAGCACGAGGCATAAGGTTCCCGCTGTGAGCCAGGCTGAACAGGTCTGACTGGGAGATGACCTTCATCTTCAGATTTCAGCTGCTCCTCCTGACTGACTCGATTATTGTTCAGACATATACACAATAACTGCTTGCAAAGCCATCTATGCTCATTCGCTGGGTAATTTTCAGCTGTGAAGCTGCCGCCTTGCTCTCGAACAAGATTCTTGTTGACTCAATTTAATAAGGATGACTTAAAAAAAAATGAAGTAGCTTCACAATGAACACCTATGAAAACCATTTTGTGTGTTGAGCCACTAAGTTTAGGTTCCAACAGCAGCCTGGGATGTAGAAAAACCACACATGTATATACATATATGCGCGCATATACAGTACATGTCGATACACACACACACAAGTCTGTACATGTGTTATTTTCTACATTCTGATAGTGTGACAATCTATCTTGTCTTCACCTAACAGGAGTCATGAGCCTTGACAGCCTTAAGGAACGGCACTATTTTACCACTGCGACTCAAGGTTTTTGATAGTAACACTAATAACTTTACCCTCAGCAGAATATCTCTACATGCTCTTCTTGATAATAGCAGAGATTATTTCAAAGCAGGCAACACCTGTTACGCCTACCTGGAAACTAATTCCACTAAGTATGATTCCCTGATGTAGCAGCCAGTACTACTTACACCACTTGAGTGTGTTCTTTACTCTGAGTAAGACTGTAATTCCTATCTGGAAGGCTTGACAATAATAACTACAGTCAGCAAAACACTTTTGCTAGATAAATCTAAATAAGTCTCCTTTATGACTGCAATGGTTATAGACTGCAAGTAATACATCTATTTGGAAATTACCTCCACAAAGTGGATTTCACCAATAATTTCTGACCGTGATTAACCATGACTAGGGTGTGTCATACTCAAATGTTCCCCAGTAACCAAAAGACAGGCAGGTTATGCCGGCCTTACGCCTACCGACTTTTCATGTGATTTCAAAGTCACAGACAAAATTCCAAAGTCGGAATAAATTTCCTTGTGTTTAACAGATCTTACGGTATCTTGCATCTATTGGTAACTCACCCTCAGCCCCCATTTCCTGTGGTATTCCCCAAGGTTCCATACTCGGTCCAGTTCTGTTCTCCATTTACCTGCTCCCACTTGGTTAGATCATTCAATAGCACAACATCTCTTTTCACTGTTATGCAGATGACACACAAATCTACCTAGCCATAGAACCAATAATCACTCTAAGTTAGCCGACCTTCACAACTGCCTCATTGATATGAAGTCGTCGATGGCCTCAAACTTTCTCCAGCTCAATGACAATAAAACTGAAGTTATTCAATTTGGTCCACAGCATTTAACCCGCAGTATTACTCCCATCTTGGTCCATTAGCCCCTTCTGTCAAACAACAGAATTCTAAAACTGTTCAATGATACCACTCGGTATGATTTTTGACTCGCAATTACAGTTTGATAAACAAATAAATCAGGGGGTTAAACTAAGCTTCATGCAGCTCCGTACTAGTTCTAAAATCTGCTCAATCATAACTACCACTGACCTGAAGAAAGTCATCCACGCTTTCATATCATCCCACCTAGACTATTGTAACTCACTGTACTTTCATATTTCCCAGTCTTCACTATCTCGGCTTCAACTTGTCCAGAATCCAAAAGCAAGGATTTTAACAAGGTCAAAAAAAGGAGGATTACATCACCACATCACCACCAGAGACCTGAGGTCCTCCAACCAAAGATCTATCTGTGTGAGTAGATCTAGGACTAAGAGGTATAGAGACAACAAGGCCTTCTCCATCGCTGTCCCAACACTGTGGAACTCTCTTCCTCCATCCATCCGATTTTCCCCCTCTGTAGGAACAGTCAAAGCCAACCTTAAAACACACCTGTTTTCTTTTGCTTTTAACTGTAGCTGATTTGCCTACTTGTGTTCTCCATCTTGTACTTTTGTCCTTTAAAATTTTCATCATTAGTAATAGATTTGCTTTTTGAGTTTGGCACTGTTTTTGGCAGAAAAAGGGGGACCATCACAATATTAGATAGTCATGATGTTAAGCCTGACTGGTATATGTATCGTAAGTATGATAAATGATTGACTTGTCTCAGGTGAACAACCACATCTTGTCTGATGTCAGCGGGGATATGCACCTGCCCTACACAACCCTACAAATAATGAGCATGTATAGATAGAAAATGGATAAATATAATAATATGAATAAGATATAGAGTTAACAAACATTACTGTACAGCTTGAAAAATCAGGGACATTGCTTGTTTTCTGAATTATCTAAAGAAGCCATGGCTAGACATAGTTAAGAGTAAGTGAAGGTAAGTGTTTAAGGGGCTTTTATTTTTTTTAAGTTTTTTTTCCTCTGGCAGCACTTCTTTGCAGGGTATATGCAAGGTATACTCTGTTTTCAGGTTATTGATTTGGTCTTCTAAACCCACAAAAGAACTGTAGACTTTAAATCAGATTGTTTTTTTCACATGGGGATTGGTTAAATCAAAGATCAAAAGTCAAACCAACAGACTGACAAGAAACCTAATTTTTAGTGGGCCACTTCAAAGCCTAACCAAAAGCACTTACCGAAAATCTTGGACAGACAACACGGTCGTTAAAGTTAAATATGAACTCTGTTTATTATCATGGTTGAACATAATTGCATTGGCTTATTTTTCCACTTTTAACCATTTTTTTCGTGACTCTAGGGGTTGTAGCTGGCATGAGATTTCTTTTGTGTGCGGTGAGGAAGTTATTTGGACTCGTCAGACGAGTTTGGGTGTTCTGAATATACCTCACACTGGATGTCTAATATCCTCTTCAAGATGCATAAAATAAGTTCATTATAACTAAGGGTGTAGGCTTTAACTGCACAATTACATTATATATTTGTATGTCACCTCTATCACAATATCTGTCAGTTGTCATACATAAACAGGCTCTAAATGTTCTTTGTGCATTTGAAAACAACAATCCTAATAATGTAGTTACCTTACACACAGGATCCTATGTAGGTCAAAGGGCTTCAGATGGCACCCTGTACAGTTGTCAATATTTATTTGGAAAACCTGGAGTCTGAGATCCGTCTGTCAAACTGCTGAGCCAACAGAGTGTATTTGATCCCAATCCAGTGATGAGACAAATCCAGTTTGGACTTTCCAGCGCTCTCTGTGCACGTTTTCAGATGACAACAGAAGTGACCATGAACTGATGCTGTGTTAGTGGCCATTAAGCCCAAATATGACCTGAAACCAAACCATTGCCACGCTAATACACATACCTCCACTGTGGGTGGTGGTGTCCCAGAATAAAATGTCCCCTTTGAAGCTGTTTGTGACAAATATAATGAGTTGTTGTGTCGACACGCTTGAAATACCATAAGCACCGTGTACAGCAGCCATAACACACAGGTTACTTACTCTGTGATAGCACATATTTGCTCGAGCACGCTGTGAGGTTGCATGTCCTGACGGGTGTTATCCGGTGACTCTTTGCGTGTCTGAGAAGCTGTCGGTGTAGCTGGGAGGCGAAGGGTCTCATTACGGATGACAAAGTCACCATACTGACCGAGCTAACGTTGTCAGCTTCACAAGAAGCGGCTGCAAGAAACGATTTGACGTCGTTTTAACGCTTTTGGTCGCGCTGTTTCGTTCGAGGCTAGCAGTTAGCTAACTCTACTAAAGTTAGCTCTCGGTGCAACGCGCGTACAAAACAACACTGTATGCTAGAAGCTCGCCTCTCTGTCTCCGTACGCCCAGAGGCGGGGGAAGGGGAAGGCTTTGGAATTCAAAATATGACCGCAAAAACAAAAGACGTTTCTCCTGAAGCTGTGACGTCAAATTCATCCAGTAACAGCGTCCTCCCCGACCCAGACACACGATAACAGATAAGATAGCGCCGCTGAATGAAATCTGTTTGCTCGGCAGGATGGAGGGAGGGGGGCTAACTGTGCTGACCAATCAGCGGCCTTCGCTGAGGGGCGTTAATGATGATGATGATTTAGACAGGTTTACTTAATACTTATGATAGACAAGTGGGCTACAGCTATATTTACAGGTTTCCACCACCATGTTTGACAGTGAGGATGGTGTTCTTTGGGTTGGGTAGTTGCATGGCTGTGGCCAACGATTCATTTTTTGCTTCATCTGACCATAAAACAGAAGACCAGAAGTCTTCTTCTTTGATGAGCATTTGCAAAGGCTAAGTAGGCTTTTGTTTGCCTTATCCGTAGAAGTGGCACCCTCCTTGGTCTGCCTCCATGGACCCCAAAATTGTGCGGTGTCCTTTGAACTGTCTGCCTTGAGATGTTGCAGCAGCGCCCAGTTTCACCAGGATGGCCTTGGTGGTGATCCTGACTCTTCTTCACCTCTCTCACTATCCTCCTGGTGAACACAAGTGTCACTTTTGGCTTCCGACCACATTGTATTTTTTAAATGATATTTTTCACTGTAGCCACTGGAACTTGAAAACATGTAGATATGGCCTTATAGCCCTGTCCTGACTTGTGAACATCCATAATGTGCAGCTGCAGGTCCTCAGTGAGCTCTTTTGTCTTAACGCTGACTGTCAATAAACCAGCTGCACAGAGCTGCTGTTTTTCACCTGTGGAGTTGATTAAAACATCTGCTCCCCATGAATCAGGGTAATAAGGATGCTTTAGAACAGCTTGGACTATTTGAAGTGGCATAGAAATTTTGGACTGTGACAGTTTGCAAAGGATGTGAATAATTTTGGACATTATACTTTTTGTTTAAATGTAAATAAAAGCTTAGACATACATTTGTTTCCACAATGATGCCTCTTGTACATTGTCTTATTATCTTCTGGGAGACAATTGTGTCATTTCCAATTAAGAAAAAAACATGCTGCATGAATAAAAGTAAATTTAAGTCAAAATTTGCCAGGGGTATGAAAAATTTATTGTCATAAAAATGAATAAGTATTATCAGCAATATTTCATTAAGTGTCAATAGAAACAGTATCCATTATGCAGAATGGGTCCCCTTCATACTGCTGTATCATTATGTAGGTTGTAATAGAAACGTATTTGCACTGCTGAAACCAGCTGATTGGAATGGAGAAAATGTGTTCCACTACATACAGGTGGCTGGCTCAATCTCTAATGCATCATATTTTGATATTGAAAAAATAATTATAAGTAACATCAGAGCCTGTGACAGTGTTCTACTTGGAATTCTAAAACTGTTCATGCAGCTGTAGAACCTTCAAATGTGATTGTGATCTTGTTTTTAGTAAGGTGCGTTTGGGAGTGGGGGTTGCAGTGTTGCATCATGGTTGCTCTTCTCCAGAATATCACACTCCGAACAGAGTCCATGACAGTCAAACGTTAATCTCTGACCTGAACAAATATACATTCGGAACACCAACACAGATTAATGTGCCAATGATGTCACACTAGTGATGTCATGATGGCACTGTTTGTGCTCCAACAGACCTCTGAGATTGATTTCAGTGTTTACTTTAGAGCATTTATTGACCCTTCATAGTCATAAAAACACAACCTCAAAGCCTAAAATTCCAATGGGATGGATATGTAATATACATTCAAAATAAAAAAGTATTGCATTTTTTTGTATCAACATCCAAGACAGACAACTAAACAACACAAGAAACCATTAGCATTTGTTGAGTTTATTATCTTCACCAAATTGGACCGAAAGGGCTCTTGTCTTTCAACAACAACATTACAATGAAATAGGAAACTGTGGACACCGAAACAGGAGTTACACTGGAGAAGACTGCAGGAACTCAACTGCTACAGAGGTTCTTGAACAATTTCAGTGCAGGACTCCGATGCCAACCACTACAGTATGAAAAAGAATGACTGGTTCTAAACAAACTGACGTCTTTGCTCAAACACAACCAAGTCATACTAATAAAACGACTGAAATATTAACATTAAACTACTACTGCCCTGGTTCTCAGCCACTTGTGCTTAGCCAGAGCATTTAGGGTAACAGTGCAGCAACTGTGCTGATCTATGTTTGTTTCTGAATCACTTCCCCCCACCGATTCTGTAAGAGCTGGGCACCTCACTGTGGCGGTTTTATGGAGGGCATGGTTATGCATTTGCAGCCAAAAACATGTTAAGTCCTAGAAAAGAGGTAGCAAAGTAACACCTCCAGAGTACATATCTCCCATCAGCGCTTCTGTGCTTTACCAAGGGCACCTTACAGACAAGACACGCTCGTTAAGAGTACCACAGGCTGCAGACTCTGACTGAGATCAATATTACAAACCAAAGAAAAGCTTTTGGGTTTCAAAACTTTTGTTTCCTGACCACAAAGCACAAAAACACCCTGACTTTTGTAGCATGAGAAATACATTACGTTTATAAAAAAATACAAAAAGAAACAAAACTTTTTTCTTACCATCAAGAGAAGCATTTTATAGGGACCAGAAATGAATAACAATAACAAAAAGTTATGAATTTTTTTTTCCAAAAATTTTTAAAATGTAGAATCTATTTACAGCATCGTGTCAGAGCACAGAGGGAGTATGAAAGCACAACCATATAGTACGGGGCGAGGGGAAGAGTGACGAAAGACTAACCAGGGTAATAAACTGCTCTTCATAAAAGACAACATTTTATTCAAACCTACTGTCAAGTCTTGAGCCAAAATGATAAGCTCTCAAAGAGTTCTCAATTCTTCAGGAGACCAGGGAGGAGAGCATTAGTCCAGAGCGATGATGTCATCGTCATCATCAGCCGCTGCACTCGATTGGTCCGTCCGTGGGCGCTTGGTGGAGGTTTCACCGGTTTCTGCGTCTGAGTGCTTCCTCTTGCTGCCGCTGGTCACCGCTGCAGCTGCTGCAGAGCTGGACGACGCACCCTCCTCTTCATCGGAGTCGATGATCATGAGGTCATCGTCCTTTGCTGGAGCTAAGGGTAAAAAGAAGCAGATACTAATTTCCACAGAAGATAAACACACGGATAGTAATCTGGGTCTTGTTAAATGCACTGTTGCTGCTCTAAACAAGACCAGTCTGTCAATGCAGCAGGGGTGCAACTAGAGCTGTGTGATATTACGATATACATCGTAGTGCGGTATAAAAATGTCTACCGTACGATATAATCCTCTGTTGTTTATATCGTAATTTTAACATGTAGCTACTTAGTTAGCTCTGTTGCTACGCTAACTTTAACATTTCTGCGGTTGTGGTTTAGACACACAGTGTAAAGCACAACTCAACGTCGGAATGACGGCTAGATAATCCAAATGTATCATGCAAGTTCAAAATGTGTATTGTATGAAACACAGACATAATAGTATGAGGGCTACTGTAACCACAGCAACGCTACTGCTTTGTGGTAACATGTTCACGTCACCCGTAAGGACAGGTTTGCGGCAGTTGTAGCTCGGGAGTAAAAAAAAAAAAAAAAAAAGTTGTAGCTCAGGAGTAAACAGATGTAAAGCAGCATGGAGGACATTGTGTTGTGTGTGAATGATTCATTAAAACACATCTTTGTTAGCAGCCAAACTGCATAGTAAAATACAGCGCAAACATAGCCAGACTTCCGGGTGCTCTCAAAGTAAGCCTTCAGAATAAAAGCACATAAGGGATTATGCCGCAGAGGAGAGTGAAATAGAAAGTAAAAACACATCAGAAAAAATACTTTATCAGGATATATATCATTATCGGGGTATAAACTTGTCCCGGCTATACCGGGATATAGAATTTTGTCCATATCGCACAGCCCAAGGTGCAACAGAGGTCTAGTTCACCTGGATTAACAAGTTGAACCAGGCTCAACTATTACTGCAATGCAATGAGGGATGCTGCGTTGGCCAAACAAACAAGCACATTCCTGGTAATTTAGCTTTTAATGTGAATGTTACGTTACCGTTTATACCGAGGAAATAAAATAAAATATGGTGTTGGATGGTGTTGTAAATTTTCTCTGGAGTAGTACAATGTACAATGTCTTAGTGTTGATTATACAGAGAAAAAAAAATTATCTCCTGCTGACCTTTAGAGGAGGTGGATGGCTGGGCAGAGTCCTTGTTGCCGTTAGTGATGCTGTTAACCTCTTCCTGGTTAGTCTGAGGGGGTGGGGCTTTGTCTGGGGCCTCACCAACAATTTCAAACTCCACATCTCGCTCTAGTTCCTCGCTGCAAAGGAAGACACATATATACATACTTTTCTCCCCCATCTGAGAGTCATCCAAAAAGGACAAACGAAACACGAGCACAGTTTGTTGCGCATATTATATTTTAGTACATACGTGTGGAGGACATTAACGAGGAGATTGTAGTCTTGGAGGAAGTCATCAACTTGAAGACGGCTGCCATTACAGATCCCAAAATCACAGAGAAATTTGCTGTTGTTGGCTGTGGAGGGACAGACAGGATGAGAGTCTCTCTCACACACACAGTATGTTGGTAGTACTACACTTGAGGAGACAAGCTATTCATTTATAATCTCCTGCCATCTGGCCAGAATGTCTTTTAGCTGTGGACAAATTGACAGACGCTGCCATGTCTCCCTCTTCTGTCCTAATGGTGAATCACTGCATGTGACACAGCCTTCCTTACTTTCTGTCTCTCCTTCCTCCGAGGAGATGAGGATGGTCCCTTTTCCATCCTCTATCTGAACATCTGGAGCCACCATGCCAAACCTCTCCTTCAGGATCTGATCAAAACATAAAAAAACATCAAGTCAGCCACAAGGAGGTAAGACAACAGAAAACATCAACCCGGCCACACCATTTGAGTCCACTACCATCCAAGAATACAGTATCTAGGAGCAAATCATATTTTGTGATTGAACATGCTTGCGGCATGGAGATATGATACTCTTCCAACTGAAGTGGTGGAAGCCCATTTTAATACTCTTAATAACTCAAAGAACTGTCAAAATCAGATCAGTGGTCAGGATTTTTTTGTGCCTGAATGACACTGTCGGCTGCATTAAATCAGGCCAATCGTATTACCCGCTCCTGCAGGGAGAGGACCGTGGTTTTTTGGACATTGAGTTTGACCGTGACTTCGGGTTTGCTGGCACAGACGTAGCAGTTGGCGCTAGGCGGATCCAGGACACATGGGATCAGCAGCTTCTTCCTGAGGTTGGGACACTTGTTCAGAAAGATCTGTAGAGGGAGGCAGAGAAAGCCTGCCGTGAAATTGACAGAAAGGATTCCAGCTTCTCTTTCTTCCCAACTGAGAAAATAACAGATTAGAATAACAGAGTTGGAAAAGTGATCGGTGCCCTTAGAATTTTTTTTCCCTTTTTTTTTAAGGAATAGGTTCACACTTAGTGTTTTACTTAGAAATTTTGTAGGCTGGTGCCAAATTGACACTGCTTACTTGCTGCATTACTTTTGTTCATTCCAGACATGAAGAGATGAGGAATTATCATAGTACACAAAACTGTCAATACTATTTTAAGACAGACAGAAAATGACCAATTAGATAATCAGGTTTAGCTCAAGGAGAAGTGCAGCAGACTTTGAAATAACCTGGACTTCCAAGCTGAATGGAAAAGTTGAACTTCAACCATGAGTGAATATCCAGGTCCTGATAAACAACCTGGAGAAATACAACCAGTCATGGACACGTGGTACTAACCGTGCGACAAGATTCTATCTCCCCAGACAGGATCTTCAACCCCTCCAGCACAATAAGTCCTGCAATAACAGCGTTGGTTGTAGCAATAGCCGGGATGATATTCCCCGCCATGGCTGAAACAAACAAAATAGATTAGGCAATTTAAAGACTTAACACTTAACTAGGAACATTCATCTGAACGTGCACAACAACCATAGAATCAAGATATCTGGAAGAAATAATATCTTAACTAAACAAAATACAGCAAACTCCACATGGTGGCCTCCCAGTGTGGCCAATTTCCTGTTGAAAAGATGCGAGAAAATCCACTTACACTTCACGTCGAATCGACTCTTCGTGTTCATGCTGAAGATGTGCATACGTAGGTTGGCTGCTGCGGTGACAAAGTCCATGGCTGGAGGGTCATCCTGAGAACAAGAAGAGGAGGAGAAGGCACTCACACCAGCACCAGCATTCAAACTATAGCACATACATATCTGTTAGTCACTAACCTTTCACCATTTCTGTCTATTCTCTAGCAAGAAACCTAAAATGAGCAACAAACTCTGGATGCTTCTCAACTTATTGCAGTTAAGACATATCCAGTTTGCGCTTTTACGACAAAATGTGCAAACATTCCCTCCCTCAGTTTGTATTTGTTTGTTACCTTGTCCCACACTAGCTCGCCTCCTTCTCCCTTCCCCTGCAGTTGCGAGCTGAGAGTCTTCACGCTGTTCTGGAAAAGCTGGCAAAGACCCCAGACACCCAGAACCTGCTGGTCCTTCAAACCTGAACCTACAGACTCCTCCTGAGGACATGCTGGGACACATAAACAGTTACAAAAGAATACAATGACAAACAAATTAACCATTAGGACAGCAAACAAACAGGCATACAGGCCCAGTGGTCTACATAAACGCAACAATATGACAACAGATACAAAAGTTTTCCATAGTAGGGGGAGGTAAGGAGGTTGTGTTTTTCACCCTGCAGTGTTTAAAGGCCAATTTACAGTACTTCGTAAAGTGCCGTATGTGGAGATAGAGAGCCTCTCCGGGTACAGGATTTTTTTTTTTTTTAAACTGTCCGTCACTCCGTCACAGAGCTGACACCCTCCTACAAGGGCTGTGATTGGTCCTCCAGTTACACCCCTGCCTTGAAATGCACCCCCTCGCCCTACACAGAAAAAGACAGACAGGTCGCCTCTGCAGCAATGCGGACAAAACAGGAACTAAAGTATCAATTAGCCTTGTGAAACGCAAGTCAAATACATTCAACTTGCTGCTTTTCTTCAATATTGTTTTATTTATAGATTTTTTTAATGGCCCATACAAAGGTTGTACGTGAAACTTAAAAAAAAAACCTTAAATATAAAGTTTACAAAAAAAAAAAAAAAACACTGGCAAACTATTAATATTAAACAGCAACAGCAGTAAGGTGTCGCCTCACAGCAGGAAGGTACCGGGTTCGATTCCTGGCCCAGGGCCTTTCTGTGTGGAGTTCGCATGTTCTCCCCGTGTCTGCATGGGTTTTCTCCGGGTACTCAGGCGTCCTCCCACCATCCAAAAACATGCATGGGGATTAGATTAACTAGCTAACTTAAATTGCCCATAGGTGTGAATGTGAGTGTAAGTGGTTGTCTGTCTCTATGTGCCCTGTGATGCTGGGATAGGATCCAGCCCCTCATGGCCGTGGCCCTACAGTATGTCAGGATAAGTGGTAGAAAATGGATGAATGGGAGAAGCATCAATAAACATTTTAAATATCAAGTTGCATCACGTTGACCTTTTGTATTGAAACAGCCGGCTGGGCTTTCATCATCTGTGCATATGCATGGTCTGAGGCAGTTCTAAATTTGCTCACAGAGTAAGAACAAGTTCAGTTTAGTGAGGGAATTTGAGTGAATCCCAAATTGTGTGTAAAGCAATTTTAAACCCGGTGTAAGAACTGTGTGTGTACATACGCCCTGTGATCAATGTTGTTTTAACAGATTTATTTGTACTTATATATACAGTTTCACACCCAGTTCAATTTAGTTTGTGAAAACAAACTACATAGTCCATCTTCTGTGTCTGCTCACCCTAAAGCCAAACTATGGTTTGCATTCTAGATCTTTGTGCAGAAACTCCTTAACAGACAGGTAGTTTGACATTTTTGGCTATTACTAAGTAAAAGAGTTAACCTATTGCTGCAGTGCCGCTCCAGGTTTCTTGTCTTCCTGCTTTTGTAATTATTAAGAGAAGGGTTTAACACTTATTAAAACAGCATCTGTTAGCACCTATTTTGGTGGAACAGGGAGGAGACCAAACAAGCAACTATCTGCCCGAGATTACTTGATCAAAATTTAAAGTTGTCTTTGACATGAAGATTTAAAAGAGACATACCACTGTTCTCAAGCTGTTGCCAATCTAGAGGGGTGGGAGCTTTCCTCTTCTTCCACAGCTTGTCCATAGTCAGCAGGTACATGATGTCATCCTTGAAAAGCTGAAGAGAAGACAAAGACAAACATTATGATCAGCACATTTCAGGGTCCGACATTAACAGTTGCCTGAATGCCCGAAAGCAAAAATAACCGGCAGGCCAGCATAAATTGCGCGGACTCAGATTTTTTTTTTCCTTAATCAATTTCTGTCTGCCTGTTTCTATCCTTGGGGGTTGCCTGGTGCCGTCTGTGATTCTTTATTGGTACAATAATTTAATTAGTTTTGGAGTGGCAATGATTTACAGATAGTGATGAATGGTTAGGAAGAGGCTCTTTTGACTAACACAGTGTCTTGTTTATTTTAATAATGTAACAAATGAACATGAATGAACTAGTTCATTTTTAGGACTGTGATTTTAAAAAGTGAATTATGAACATTAACTATCCATCCATCCATTCTCTCCCGCTTATCTTCATACGGTCCCAGCTGTCTTAGGGCGGAAGGTGGGGTACACCCTGGACAAGTCGTCACCTCATCACAGGGCACATAGAGACAGACAACCACCCACATCCACACCTACGGACAATTTTTTTTAAATTAGCCTGAACATTAACTAGTTCATTTTCATATGTGTGAACTGAACTTTGAGCTAGTAGTTAGTTATGAACTGGCACAATACCAGTGATCAGGAGTTACACAGGTGGCTCAGTTGTTCAGACAGGACATGGAGGTGTAACTGCTATCGATCAAATGCGAAATAGCAATAAATGTTTTCTGAAAAAAATAAGAACTGTTGTATAGTGTTGTATACAGTCATCAGGAAATGGATTTAAGTAAAATATAAGTCATGAGCGAAAGTATGCACCACAGCGAAAAAAAGAAACTCTTAGGCAGGGCAAGTAAGAATTTAGATGGGACAAGTAGATTTGAGAAGTATTTGCTCAGCAGGGCAAGAAGGAAAAAAAAAAACATCAGACCCTGCATTTAATACATGTACTTTGACAGCTGTATTTTACACATCCTTAGGCTTAGCCTTTTGGGAGCTTTTGAGGGTTTCATATGGTGTCCCAGCACTATTTATCCAGCAGATGGAGCACTAACTCTAATCACTCCCCAGTGCCAAACTTTTGGAGCAACACCGCAACTGTAGCAGTCTGTGGGGATGTCCCGATACAACTTCTTCACTTCCCATACGATACTGATATTACAGCCTTGAGTACTGGCCGATACAGATATTGATCCGATACGGTATCAGCAGGAACCCTAATACTTTTATTACTTATTTTGTGGCATGGAGTGTTACAAAAGGCTTGATCAAGTGATATTACTCAAATAGGTTATATCAATTTTAACCTTAAACACGAGCACAATTACACAACATTACATATACACATTACATTTGTATATACAAATATACAATTGTATAAAAAAGTTAAAAAATAAATAAATAGGAAGAACCTGAAAAATAACCTCAATAAATCCAGTAAAAACAAAAATACATTATTATAAATAAACTTATAGTATAAAAATACAATATTATATTTAAATATATAAATAAAGTGCAAACTAACCACTAGTTTAACTTAAACATAAGCATATTCTATAATTGAATAGAAATAAAAAAATAAATTAGAAGACCCTGAAAAGTGTTTATATTGGAGATTTTAGAAGCAGGCCGATCCGATACTCGTTTTTTGCTGATATCGAACCGATATCCGTTATCAATATTGGATCGGAACATCTCTAGCAGTCTGTGCCGTGACTCTTTCAATTTCATTTTATACAGTCGCATCCGGTGTGAATGTACCGTTAACGCAATGCAGCCACGAAAAGTTAAAATGAATAACGCATTTTGAAACAATGCTCAGACTTTCATTTGTCTGACTGGTACCTTGTTGAAGAGTTTGACAGGGTTGTATCCTGTGGAGCGGGCCCACTCCTTGGTGGAGACCCGCTTGATACCTCCGTCCTTTTCGGAGGCTGTGGCGCGAGCTGCCGTTTCTTTGGGGTTCCCTGTTTTAAACACAACACACACACTTTAAAGAGTAGCATACTTGTGCTAATTCTGTTGTGTGCTCATTAGATAAAGTGAAAAAAGGAAAACTGCGTGCTCTCACTCACATGCCGCCTCTGGGTCTGCTGTGTCGGGGGACACCTCTTGATCTGCGTCCTCTTCTCCAAATAATTGACTAAAGTGGCAACAGACAGACAATATAAAGCCCCTTTCACACTACACGAAAATCCTGCATAGATTGTGCACTATGAAAGGGTCAAATCGCCATTTTGACGCAGGTCAACGACTAAGCAATCGACCCGGGAGTTTATCGGCTCGGATCGGCTACAGTGTGAAAGTCGAACCGTGTCAACCTGCGTCGACTCGCTAATTACCCGATGACGTTGATGTATCTGCCTGTCTTGTTCTGCTTTAGTCACTGAGCAGCCTGTCAGGCTGTCACTGTGAAGCTCCAGAGCTGCTGAGCCGATCACTCATAAGATCAGTCTTCCTGTTGATCTCCCAGAGACCGATCTCTGAATCTCAGAGATTTTATTTAATCAAACAAATCAAAAGTGTAGCGACATCATCTTTCATCTTCAATCTGACGCACCTTTTTTATCAATCATGGCAGTATGCATTAGTACTAGTCTCAGTATTGGTACTGTGTTGGGTCTGTACACTTTGCAAAAGGGACAAAATTGTAACGCACCAAACGTTAACACGTGACTCGCTCATGTCCGTGCTGTCCACTGGTTACCTCGCTGTGTTCCGGCGCACTTAAATCTGCAATTATGATGTTGTCAACACGATTACGTATGTGAGGAATGGAAAAACAGGCACGCAGCTCTCAAGGCTGGAAGTCAGAGCCGCATCAGCTGGCAGTCTGAAAGAGCCCAAATGCCGATCCGCGGGTTAGAAAATACCGCGTCGACACGCTAATTTCAGTGTGAAAGTGGTATAAGATGACCATTAGGACACATCACATTGGACTCCATTGTTCAGGGTCTATCTAGTGAGCATTTGCTGTGCAGTGTGCCTGTATTTCATTTGCAGTCCATTCTGCTTGTACTTAAGTTATGATGAATGACCCTTACTTGAAGAGATACTTCGCCCAGACAATGCAGTGAATGGGCTCAGATGGCGTGTTTCTGATGGTGCACCCTGGGAATGTCTTCTGGGTGGGCTTAGGCTGGCACTCGTAGCACTCTGTCAACCCCTGGAAAATGAGAGGAAGTTAAGTAATAAAAAAAGAAACTGATGGGCGAAAGAGAAAATCTACACGATGGATGCCATAACAGGTAGCCTGACCCCTGAAGGTGTGCTGTGGTATCTGAAACCTTTCGATCAGAACCAGCATTAAATTCTCTAGCAGTTTGAGTAGCTCCAGTAGCTCATCTGTTGGATTGGATCACCTGGACCAGCCTTCACTCCCCACCTGAATCAATGAGCCTCTTATGACCCTGTCTCTGGTTCACCACTGGTCCTTCCTTGAACCGCTTTTGATAGATACTGACCACTGCAGACCAGGAACACCCCACAAAAGCTGCAGTCCTGGAGATGCTCTGACCCAGTCATCTGGCTATCACTATTTGGCCCTTGTCAAACTATGCTTGGCATTTTTCCTGTTTCTGACACATCACCTTTGAGGACAAAATGTTTATTTGTTGCCTTATATATCCCAGGTACCATGATGAAGAGATAATCAGCTTTACTCACATCAACTGTCATTGGTCATAATGTTAAGCCTGATCGGTGTATGATGTGCATGCAATACCTTTTTAATGACGGACACTTGTCCCAGGTATCCAGCAGTGCCACTCTCTATCAGAGGAATGTCTGCCGCCAAACACATCCTGTTCACGTGGTTACGGGCCGCTATGGAGGCAGAGAGAGGATTTTATTTTGCTCGTGTGAAAGTTGGGCATGGTCACAAATGAAAGTGAATAACTGTGCAATCGGAAGATGCTTCATGACCTGAAGCTATTTATATTGGAGGCGGATGTTAATTCTGCCCTCACATGAAATGTGTAAGTAGTATAATCATACATGACAATACCTCTGTTATCCAGTGCATTCATCACCAGCATGAACTTTCTAAAGAACTCCATATTATACTCTGGGCTATTGGGGGGACACACAAAAAAAAAACACAATCAGTGAAATCAAAAGCACGAATATCAACTAAGCCACCATTATATTACTTTATTGACCTGACCCTGTCTGCATCTCAGTGTGATAAAACAGAAAGGAACTCACTTCATGATGCTGTCATGGTAGGCGGTGATATTTGCAGTGGGACAAAACTGCAAGGCACTCTCCTTGGCCACCTGCAAAACAACAGGAGCAAATCAACCAACTGAGCCAAAAACTGCTCCTGATGGGTCGTGGTTAGCACCTTGCAGGGCAGCTTCCGCCATCAGTGTGTGAATGGGTCAATGTGATGTATAATGTAAAGTGCTTTGGGTATCGTTTCAGGTATAGTAAAGCGCTATATAAATACAGACCATTTACCAGGTGTTCAACATAACACACAGTCAGCTCAAACAAGACTAACAACAACACGGTGACAATTCCCTGATGTTTGCATACCTGTGCTTTAGACTTCCCAACATGCTTCTTCTGGAAGAGGAACTGGCGGTTCAGGTTGCTGACATCAATCGTGTCTAAGTCAATCTGCCGAAATCAATAAGGCTGTAATGTCAGTCATGTATTCGAGGTAATGCAAGAGCCAACTACAGTCAACATGCCACCCAATACAAAAACATCTGCCTGTACATGTAATGACAATGGGAACAAATCCAATACATTTAAAGTATTCCCCACAAGATAACACTGTGATCTTCCTCAGTTCCCTCCCCACTGCTATTTCAATGTTTAAAATTATGCCGTCAATCTAAATTAATTTCATCTGTCCCTGGTAGTTGGTTGCCTGGTGTTACAGGTCTTGTAATGTATGCTAAATTTTTTTTTTTGTTCTCAGCTCTCTCTTGAAATGACACAAAGAATATTAAGTAATCAGAAGTCAAGTTCTGTTCATTTTCTATGGAAGAGAATAATGAGGAGCATTTCTTTTTTATTCAGTTTATCAGCAGCCTTCAATAACACCCAACATCTAGAGGTCTCCAACTTTACACTAGGATACAGTGATAGTCACAAATGCTCAGCTGAGCTCAGCTGACCTGAGGGGTGACCCTTGAAAACACAAAAAGCTGTTATATGTAATTGTAAGTACATGGGAGTTGCAAAGTGTGTCTGTGCTGGCATACACTTGGGCGTCATAATTTGAAATAAGTTGTTTAGCTAACTTAGCGTGTAAATGGCGCCAAATGCTCCAGCTACAGTGATCATATTACGACAATATTCTGTTCGGTCCGAGTAAGTATTAGCAGAGGACAGAGGAAGGTTTCAATAAACCACCACAAACACTCGTATGTTCCACTACTTTGAAAGCCACGTCCCGGGTACTGGCCCAATACCACACACCCCCAGACGCAGTCTGTACAGCACAAAGACCTAGCACGATAGCCAGCTAGCTAACAGACACACACACACACACAAACATAAGTATGACGGACCACTTCGATGTTTTTGAAGCCGGTGAGGACGAGGTTCTTCAGCAGCTCACAACCGATCCCCCCGGCTCCCACCACCAGCACTTTGCAGGTAGAGAGGGAGTCAGCCAGCTCTTTTCGGAGGGAACCCACCAGTTGGACCATGTTTGACGGATGCAGAGCGAACCAAAGCCTAAAACACCGAGAGACTAGCGGCTAGCTTCTTTTTTTTTTTTTTTTTTTTTTTTACAAACCCGAAGTACCGCCTACTTCCGGGTTAGTTAACTTCTTCTGCAGGATTCCAAGGCGCTTTTTTGTCATATTAGCGCCCCCTTGAGGGCTGAATGTCATTTTCGAAGTGTGTTTGTGTGACTCAAGAAGCACAGTTTGGGAACTTAAGAATTTTAGTGCAAAGACAGCCAGTCAATAAAAAAAAGAAAAGATAAGAGGTAGATAAATAGAAAAAAAAGAGTGAGTAAACAGCACATTTTCCTTCTATAGGCCTAGTTGTTGCCATTCTTCACAGTCTTACTGTGGTAGGAAAAAGCTGTTGTGTAACAGTGTTTTATGGGTGACAATGCTGTCTGCTCTCTAAGTTGTGTGTTTGTGTCTGAGAAGAAAGTATGTAGGATGACGTGATGTGTGTCTCTGATTATGTAATTTATATTTATTTTTTTCGTCTCTGTCTTATCACCGTGGCTGAAGTGTTCACAGAGTCCAGCCCAGGTTGGACATTATGTGAAGACCACTTATGAGTCTACTTGAGTTTTACTCCCAAGGACCCACATTTATGTGACATAACTTGATTTCTGGAATTTCTCTGCAACAATTTAAATAAGCTAAAAGCACTTCCTGCTAAAATGTGTGGGACAGATTAAATTAATTGCAAATCATTGCTGAAATACAAAAATCTTTAAGTGCAACTGCATTGCACTGCACTCCTGAAAACCTGAATTGTTGAAAGCTTAACTGCACTACCCAAAAACTGAACTGCAACACTGTCAAAGGTGGATGTTGAAATAAATAAAACAATTAGACGGATTCACTTTGCTGCCTTATTTGCCCTTTAGCTGCCTTTAGTTTATTTATCTATTTTTTATCTTTTATATAGTCCAGTTCTTTTATCTATTTTTACACTTTTATGTATTACTCGACATTCATTGTTGATAACAGGGAAACATTTTCCTTACTGTTCATATGAAAATAAACTCTTTCAATCTCTTGAATCTAGAAAGCAGTGTTTGACACGAATTAACCTTTCAAAAACTCAAAGTCATTAGACATAAATAATCAAGAAGTAATAAATAGTGTGAAATATGTGGGAAGTTTGTTGAAAGGCAGACCTACCTACACTGTATTGCCGACTATTTTCAAAGAAGAAGGTGAAAATGTAAAAAGCATAATGCAAATGGAATACATATTGTGGACTTTTGTTTCCTTAAGAACATTTTGCTGGTAATAGTCTAGTATTTGTACTCAAGTAGAATTTCGTAATTTTAACAGAGTATTTTAACCCAACCTGCAGATTTAATTTAATTAATATTGTAGGCCTATGCCATGCGTGAACAGAATGTGTTATCGTCAGGATGTTGGGATTTTCTTTTGTGAGCAGCAAAACATGTTTTTTTGGGACTTGCTTTGTGTTTCCTGTCAGCAGCTTCAGATGAAACAGCTCTGTAATGTACTAATTAATGAATTGTGACGTTCACCTACTGTGCTAACGGAGCCTGTGGCGTGAGCGCTACTCTGTATCCATGGTAGCGGCAGGGTATGATGACGGTTAATCATGCTGCCTTCAGTGACTGTCAAAAATGTTGTAATTAAAACCATAAGTTTACATGAAAATGCAACAAAACGTGTTGTGTGTCAATAAATATTATTCAGGCAGCTTAAACGGCACATTTAGGTTTTACACAGCATGAAAGCCTTAGTGGCAGCCTAACTAAAGGTTTAATAGGCAGCCTACATGGAAACAAGTTGTGAATTTCCCCCTCCAATTTTGATGGTAAAAAAAATAAAATTTGTCTGTGCGTTTGTGAAATAAAATGCAAGGGTCCAAACGTGTTATTATATGTGGTAAAGATATGATGAACTGGGCATTTTTTGGCAAATTATTGTCATTTCCATACAAAAAACTCAAAAGTTGGAGTTTACGCGGAACCTGAACGCCACACCACTTGACCGGAAAGTCTTCGCTGTCCAGAGGCTCACAGCTGGAGAGACTCTGCTGGGAGAGAAGTGAAGTGGAATTCTGGCCTTAGACGTAAGTTTCTGGGTGTATTTTTTTTTTTTTGTCAAATGTGAGTTTAATGAAAACTATTTTAATGACCTTAAACTGACATATCTGCACCGTTTATTTAACGTAAACAATCATGAGGTTGGATATACATTTTGAATTAAGGCAAATACAGGCTACTTTTAATTAACTTGGTTTTCTAGAAACAACATTTTTCCTCACAGAAGTGATGTGGCTATGTCAATGCTCTTTGTCTGTTATTGACGTGCTTTTGTGTAAATAAATAGTCTACGCGTGATTTGGAGAAGAAAAATCGATAGGGCAATGGGACGTTACACGTTTTATTTAGTCTTCCTGCCTGTATCCCACATCTGTTTTCATGTTATTTTTGTAAACCAGGTGTTTCAGAGTAGTGTCACATAATTTCATAGTTTTGACCAGATAATGTGACGTTTCACTGTCTAATTCTCCCTCCGCCTGCAGGAGCGCACACACACCGAGACAAGACGCCGTCCAGGGGCTGTTCTAAAGAAATATGGGATCCGCAGGGCACCTCTGCTCGGTGCTGCTGGCTCTATGGCTGCTGGGGCTCCATCACTCTTCGGGGTTCTGGATCATAAACGTTGTCTTCCCTCCAAACGCGAAAACCAAGCCAGTACCAAGCAACAGTACTCCACCACTTGTTATCGGTAAGAACTTGTCAGACTACTATTCAGAGATTTTTTGCAGATCCAGAATTTACCTAGGCCTATCTATTTATCTGTATTTCAGTCTTTCAGTCTATCTATCTATCTATCTATCTATCCCTACTGTGTGTATTGATTTCCAGGCTATCAGTGAAGTTGCACTCTGTACATTTGACCCTGTTTGTTCTACTTATCTTGGCTATACTAAGGCTTTTGGGCCCAAAACGTGATTTAGTTGTCATGCTCTTCACCGGCCCTTCACGCTCCACCTGTAGGGCTTTATACACTGCCTTGACTTTGGCCCTTAACCAACTCTTGGTCAAGACATCATCCTCACTGACCTTCACCTCATGAGCCATGGATCACCAATGGCTAAAGGGGGCATGCTGAGAGTTTTATGCAATATTATTCTATATAGCATTAGTGTCACTTTGTTAACAAAAAAAGACATAAGACAACTAATTTGTTTGGCAAATACCCAAAGAGATTCAATCCCAGAGCTTTTCTAGAGGAGGGTTTCTCTACACCTTTGATATGATTGTGTTGATACTGTCAATAACATTATCTTAATGTGGTCAGGTTTCACAAAGATATACTGTATTTTGACTATGACTTGGTTCAGGCTTCAGATAAAATTCACCTGTTGCACAAGGGCTAAACTAATACTTTTTCCAAACTAAAAAACACAGCTTAGGCTACCTCGTTAAGTGTAACGATACAATCACAGTGAGAACAGGGCTGAGATGCTTCTTAATGGAGCAGTAACTCCTCAGTCAGAAGGATCCAGGACTGAGCACTACAATAGAATTCACAAAATCAGTCTCACGTTCATTCATTGTCAGTGGAGCAGCTCCAGATTTTATACCCAATGACATCAAGTCAAGTTTGAGGCTTGCTTCTCTAGTTTGCAGAACTTTCCTATGCTATAGAAATGTCATAGTGGATTTCTAAAAGTAGGTTCCCATTTAGGATAAACAGAATTTTAATTGTACCTCATTATAGCTTTTCCCATTACATTTTAGAGTGAAAGCAGATTGGCCTATTGTCCCTCGGTAAAGTGGATAGTCAATCACAGCAGCACTCCACTCTCATAAAGTCAAGCCAACCGAACATCTTCTTAACACACTCTTCATGCTTAAACTCAGTTCCCCTCCTGTGATACAGCCAAATTATTAAGACTGAACGTCTTCCCGCACTTGGAGCACGTGTAGGGTTTCTCTCCCATATGAATTTGTTCAAGAATTGTTTTCCAAAAACCCTGCAACGGTACAGCTTCTCCTCCATGTGAATCCTCATGTGCACAGCCACACTGTTGCCAGAACGACACCTCACAAATGAATAGTTTTTCAGCGGTGTGGAACTGAGCTTGTGTGGCCAAATTTGCAAACTAACATATAATAAAAAGGATTAGTGTTATAAAGTATGAACTGGCTTTGAATTAGTCACCCACTGCACTGCACTGCACTGCATTTGTGACACCAAAAGACAGTATTAGAACATAAAGAAACATATTCTAGCCTATTGTTAATTGCAATTATTGTGACGTAAAAACGTCTGCACCATCTGCAAGTCTTCCTTCATCTTCTATACATATATTAGGTTTTATAAAAGGTTTTTGCTCAAACTGGGTATCTTGTGGTTCATCCATTGCAGTCGCCACGTAAGTGTGTTTGATAATGATTTATGTGCAAACTAATATTAGTCACAGACTGAACTGATTTGTCACTCAAGAGAGTAGGTTTTGTTGTTGATTTTAACATGACACTGCAGGACATTTTCTTTTCCCGTTGCTTATGACTCTGTTTGCATTCAGCAGGTCACTGTCCTAATTCAGGACTCGTGCAGCGTACTGCAGAGGACCTCCCTATCGAGGGTTTCCACGCATTGATGTGTTGAGAAATCACAGAAACACAGAAAGCCTGCTGTTTAGCTAAAACCAACAGTGTTCTCCACACTTCACTTATTTCTAGATACACACAGATATGAGAAAGATATGATTTATACACAGGCACGGTGAAGGGTCCAAGGAGAAGTTTATACTATCTTTGGGGCCCTAAATTGAGTTTCAACCCCAATCCTTCCCAACTCTGCCTCTTACACAGTAAGGTGCAAATAACTGCCTTCAGGGTTTTCTACCAGAAAGAGTTTATATACATAGCAGAAGTCCTCCTTTCCATAAAATATCTCCTGACATCTCAGTTTCATGTTATGACCCATCGGAGGGATTACCACTCTCTGTGTGGGAACCACTGACCTATTGTACAGTAGACTTAACCTTTCAGTGTTTACCTTGCAACTTACTTCACTGATGTGTGATGTGTATTTGTGTCCAGTGCCAGGAAACCTGGGGAACCGTCTGGAAGCAAAGATAGACAAGCCAACACTGGTCAGCTGGATGTGCTACAAGAAAACTGAACACTGGTTCCCCCTGTGGATTGACCTTAACATGTTCATGCCAATAGGTGTAGACTGCTGGATTGATAACATTAGGTAATGCATGTCCTCTTCTGTATTAAGCGTTGCTTCTGCTGCCGTAAAGGTCCCATATCGTAAAAAGTGATGTTGTCTTTTTTATTATAAAGCAGGTTAAAGTTCATACAAATATTGTCGAAGTATCAATCCACAGAAACATTACGCTGTTAGGATTGCTGTCCATGTGTGACAAATGTACAATATTTAGGCCATTTCACTGCTTTAAACATAAATATTCCATTTAAATTGTGGAGCATTGTTCTCCCTGTGTCTGTGTGGGTTCTGGATGGATATTTTGAGCATTACAACATGTAAACATGCTCTAATAGAAACATAAAATATGTAAGTGTGAACTCAAAAATGAGCATAATATTGGACCTTTAAACCTCTCTGTACTTGTCCAATCAGTCATTTCCAAAATGTTCTGTAGTGTGACTGTATTTTTGTTCTTTTTCAGATATCATTAGAGTCACATTAGAGAATGTTTTCCCAACCAGGCTGACATGAATGTTCCTGTTATTTTCATACCTCAGACTTGTTTATAACCGGACCAGTCGGCGATCATCCAACTCTCCGGGGGTGCAGGTGCGGGTGCCAGGATTCGGACAGACATATCCCATTGAGTTTCTTGATTATAACAGACTGGCTGGTGAGAAAATCTGTTCTGGTGGATTGTGTCCAACATGTTGTATAGGTCCATGCTTCAATCCTATATTTAATTAACTTTTTCACCTGTATCTCTATTTTTATTCGATCCTCTGTGTGCTCTGCTGTGATTTCTGTATTTTTAACTTATGCTGTTGGTTGGTTGAATTTCCCTCATGATCTACAGTATCTATCTATATTCAGTCTTACATGCACTTTATAGCTCAGCTGCTTTGTACCAAGTAATGCTAATTTAAGCACCTGGAATTACTGACTGCTGTTTTTGCAGGTTACTTTCACACCATGGTACAACATTTGGTCAACGTGGGCTACACCCGAAATGAGACAGTGCGAGGAGCGCCGTACGACTGGAGATTAGCTCCCAGTAAGTGACAGAACAACACAAACATAACTGGTGGATTAACAGAGCTTTGTACAGTAGATCTTGCTTATGTTGTGTTGGCTTAGATGTTTAAAAAGTATATCAGAAGAGACTCAGCTTGTCCTTTCTCAGAAATAATAATGTGTACATACATGATGAATGACGATGAAGAGGCAGAGAATACTTATTGTACATTAAGCCCATGTATATGTGCACAGGCATACTTGAAGTACTAGCCATCAGCATCCTCCTTCCACAGATGAGAATGCAGAGTACTTTACGAAGCTGCAGGACCTGGTCGAGGAGATGTACAACCAGAACCAGCAGCCTGTTTACCTGCTGGGACACAGCATGGGCTCCCACTATGTTCTCTACTTCCTCAACCACCGGCCTCAGGCCTGGAAGGACAAGTACATCAGGGGCTTCATTTCCCTGGCAGCACCATGGGGGGGCGCTGTTAAACCACTCAGAGTCCTGTCATCAGGTAATGGCACAGCACTTAAGAGTTAGGGTTAGTTACTTAAGAGTATAGTACAGTGGAAGAGGCTACAAATTGGATCTCCACCTGCCCTCCTGTACATTTTTCAGATTTTTGTTAAGTTACCATTGCAGATCAAAAACTTCACAGAGCACTGTCACCTAATGCATGTTCATTGCAGGCGAAAATGACGGCATTCCGATGATTTCCAACATCAAAATCCGTGAGGAGCAGAGGATGACGACGACTAATCCCTGGATGCTGCCGTCAGAGGTAGCCTGGTCCAAGGACCACGTGTTCATCTCCACGCCTGCCTTTAACTACACCAACCAGGACTACCAGCGCCTCTTCACAGACATCAATTATGAGGACGGCTGGTAACTCACAGCTTTGACATTATGACACAGCCTACATAAAAGTATTATATTCCTAAAGATATAACAGACTCAAATGCTTTGGGAATTTTAAGGAGAACAGTTACTAGTCTCACAGCAACATATACCATTCAGGACACATGAGAACCTGGCAAATTAGGGGGAAAACTGTCTATGTGAAAATTACCCCACTCCTCACTTGATTTATTACCCCAGTAAACACTGGAAACAGGAGTTTATGGCCTCAATTGCCAGTTTCACGTCCTCTTGTTCGTTTAGTAAGTTATAGTACCACTTAAAGTCAAACAGGCAATAAAGCAGGAGATGCTTTAGGGCATAGCTACCTCGTGATTAAAAAATTGCTACTGTGGCATTGTTCAGTCTGAGAGTTGTCCGTGTTTTGTCTTAGAACTTATGCCTCTATGTTATGTTATTATGTTTTCACTTTATCAGAGTTAAATAGAACCTTTTTGGTTTCCTAAAATGGGTGTTTCAGATGGTGAATACAGGTATATTTAGAAGGGTTAAAGCATGTTCTGGTAGAAAACCAAAATGCAAGTATGTACGGAAGCCGAGAACAGCCATGGATTTAGATTTTTTTTTTTTTATGGACTGTTATTTCATGATAACGACTTATGAAGTCGTTATCTCGATATAACAAATTTTGTTTTCTCGTGATAACAAATTAGTTATTTCGTCATCACGATATAACAGGAAGACATATCAAGCACTATTCAATGAATTAATGAACATTTAATTACGTTTCACATTACATTGCTAAGTTAGCGTTAGCCAACATTTATGTTACCTTAGCTGAAGCAGCCGGATAGAGAGAAGTTTGTCAGTCTCTCATCTGCTAACTGGTAACCCCTAACAAACCCAGTCAAGCAATAAACTAACGTAAAGTGTAAAGCTACAGAGACCCCTCGAGTCCTCGCAGTTCTCCGTCATGGTGCACGTTGTGCAGCCCTGCCGTGAAATGCATCCCCTCGAAACTCGCCTTAACATCACAGACAAAAGCAGGGGAAAATACTATTTTGTGATTTAATTATTTTTGACGGCGATAGAAGAGAAGAACATTGGTTGCTTTCAGTCTTTAAAGCTCCTCTAAAGAGAGAAAATAACAGATGTTCTTCTCAGATAATAGTGAAACCAAACCAAACCAACACCTTTCAGTATGTTCTGTGGAAATATAACCCAGCCATAATTACTAAATGAATTAAATGGATTTTTTTAGCAAGTTGAATGTATTTGACTTACGTTTCACAAAGAAAATTGATATTTTAGTTCCTGTCCTGTCCGCGCTGCTGCGGAGGCGACTTGTCTGTTTCTGTGTAGGGCGAGGGGGTACATTTCACGGCAGGGGGTGCAACTAGAGGACCAGTCACAGCCCTTGTCCTGTCTTCCATCCATCCATTATCTCCTGCTTATCCTCATAGGGTCGCGGGGGGGCTGGAGCCTATCCCAGCTGTCTTAGGGCGGAAGGCAGGATACACCCTGGACAAGTCGCCACATCATTGCAGTGCACATATAGAGACAGACAACCATTCACACTCACATTCACACCTACGGTCAATTTAAATTAGCCAGTTAACCTGATGGTGGGAGGAAGCCGGGGTACCCGGAGAGAACCCACACAGACACGGGGAAAACATGCAAACTCCAAACAGAAAGGCCCCAGGCCTACAACCCGATACCTTCTTACTGAGGCGACAGTGCTAACCACTACACCACATTATATGGAGATAATGAAATAATTAATTTGTTATCACGAGAAAACACTCTTTGGTATATGGAGATAATGAAATAATTTTTAAAAAAAAATCTAAATCCATGGCCATTCTTGGCTTCCGTAAGTATAAATCTGAAAAAGGGCGTGATATATATTTTTCTCCCAACTCCCAAGTGTGAATTGTTTGTGTTTAGAGCATGTTTTAATCCAAAATATGGTGTTTTGCAACCTGCTGTGTGAGATCTGATGAATTCCCTCAAGTGATAAGTCAAGATAAAATCAGATTTGTTAGTCCCACAAATGGGGAAAATTGCAGTGTTATAGCAGCAAAGTTTATAGGGCAAAAATGACAATGAGAACCTATAAAAAAGAGCATCAGTTAACAGTGTATAAGAGTCTAAATAAGGATCAAACTGAGCGAAAAAACTAACTCATACGTATATACAACATAAGTGAACACAATGGAATAAATGGTGTAATAAACATAGCAAAAGTATTTCACTGTGAATAGTATTGATATATATTAATAGATGAAATACAACCATGGCTGTCCATTGTGGTCTGGCATTTTCTAAGAGCGCAGTGCTAAATCGGTGGAGTACTCTTTTAAAGTCGCTAAAAGTTCCATCTGAGGGGAAGGTCCGTCACTACGAACGACCTCTTTCACAAGTTGTCTTGTGAGCCATTATTGTTATTACAGAAATATTGATCATACCTGCTTTAAGGTTTTGGGGGCTGTATCACTTCATTTCTCAACCCCATTGTCCTCTTGTTTGGTTCCAGGTACATGTGGGAGGACACCAAGAACCTTACAGCTGACCTCCAGCCACCTGGTGTCGAGGTGTGGTGTATGTATGGCGTGGGTCTCCCAACTCCAGTGACATACATTTACGATGAGGGGTTTCCCAATGTGGACCCAGTGGACTTTGTTTATGCCGATGGGGATGACACGGTGGACAGCTTAAGCATGAGCCTTTGCAAGCGCTGGTCGGGGCAACAGGAGCAGCTCGTCCATGTCACAGAGTACCGAGGACTGGCCCACCTGGACATAGTGTTCCATGAAAAAGTGCTCAACCAGATCCAGAATATCCTGGAGGGCAAATCAGACACACCCAAAGAGATTGACGTCCGGACCTAAATAGAAAGACAACAGCATTTAAGAGTTTAAAAAACACATAGTGTGCTGGATTTTTTTACATAGTTGAGTTGGCATCAACATTTATTACCCTGAGAGTTCTTAACTGATCTTGACCAGCAAACTTATCAAACCCTGACACCCCCAGCCCATAACCATGACCCTTGTATCTAAATAACTGATGATGACTTACACTGTGCATGTTTGGCCCTCTCTGTTTATTTTCTTTTCCCACTTTTACCATAGTTCAATTAATGTGTTTTTCTCAGAGTCCATTCAGGCAATTTTAAACCATTAAACCCATTACATTCATCTTTTGAATTAAGTATCACATCATTATTTCAAAAGTGCACTCACACCCTGTGACACACATTTGTCATATTCCATGGGGAGGAAGAGTGTGATTAGTTATGGGGACCTCATCAGTAGCCTTTTTATCATGCAGGATGTCACTGTAACATTTCTTTTATGATTTATATATTTTTAGATATCTGAAAACTTATTATAAGGTTCATATACAACATCTCATACAGGTGTATACTAAACTAGTGTTATGAATTTATGCTATTTGTATTTTAATGTTGTTTCTGATAATGAAGCATCTAATTTCACAAGATGTACGCGTGTCAAATGATTACCCATAGTTTAAATCTTCTGCAAACTTTATCGTCTCTTTGCCTCTGTTCGACTACATCTGCGATCGATGATGTTTGCCTTGATCATTGCCGGGTGCATTTCTCTGTAATCTGGACCTCGTGATTATTACTGTTGGGTCACTGAGCCTCCTCGTCAGGGTTTACACTGTGGTAAATATCACGAGAGGACTTTTAACAGCAAACCAGACAGACTCCTCTACACACACCAAGGAGGCGACCATGGCCGCTTGGCTATGAGATATCAGGAGCCATGGCGGCTTGGCACCGTATAACCGCCCTCTCCTCGCTGCTTCAAGTCGGGTTGTTATTGTTGTTATCGGCTTGGAGCAGCGGCAGACCGCTGGAGAAATGTCTCGGCGACGCGTCTTGTCAACCCCCGAGACCCCCTGTAGTCCTGAGTAAGTGTTTCTTCTCTATTTTGTGATGTTTCTAGTCTGCCTCAATACGCTGTCTGTCTTGCGTAAATAAATACTTACTACCTCGCAGCCGGCATGCTCATCAACAGCTAGCTGCGGTGGCGACATTCAAGACACGCCAAACTCCCTTCTAAATTCAACCAATTCAACTGAATCTCGTGCCACGTCGCAAACGTCATTTAAAACTTACAGTGAATCTTAATATTTTTCATATTACTCTACTATTTGGCAATTCGGCTGCAAAACATTCATTTTATTTGTCCATACGTGGTTAACATTTCAACTTTTGTATGTATTTGGCCTGTCGCTCCTCTTTTACCTTGTCATCATCGACATCGGCGCATAAACATAGCAGGTGGTATGACAAACTTTATTTCAGGAAATGAAATTGTGAATATTATGTCTGTGTCATACCGAAAACAGGTTTCCATCGATTACGAAAAATGTATTTAGCAATTGTTTGTCGAGGATATCTTGCCGCTTTCAAGGAAGAGGTCGTTATATTGTTGTATTTGTGAACGGGCTTTGGTTGGCCTCCGGAAATGAACTCAACTATCGATGATTATATGTGCGAAATTAGTTTTGCCTGTTGTTTAGTGATAGGTGTGTGTCAGAGCCAGAGCTGTGCCCTGGTCATATGACTGAGTAACAAAATGTGACTCTCCTGCACTGCAGCCAATCAAATTCCAAGGATCCTGAGGGTCCATCCAGACCTTTCTAGGCTCTTTATAATCATTAAACAATGATGTGAACTGCTATCCACAATACAGGCTAAGAGCTAT